>CM035134.1:69001565-70201565 GCA_020205605.1 Panax ginseng | reverse complement strand
CAACGTTTGAAATTAGCATTCAAGAAAGCTGCATTCATAATATCCGAATAATAATAATGAAACTTGTCCAACAATAAACAAGTTGGAATGCATCAATAAGTATTGGACTTCAAACTTGTTTGAATAAAATAATGTCATAATTAGATTGTTCAAATCATGATTAAGAATATAATAGTCCGTTTAACAAAACTTTAAGGTAAGAACTAGCTCAACATAACTGTAAGGATAAAAGGCTTGCTCAATGTAAAAGTAGAAGTTTAGAAACTTGCTCAATGGAAATATAGAGTTAGAAAACTTGCCTTAAGCGTAAGCTATAAAGTTAAACTCACGATCACCTACATATAATTTTAGAACCTCAACACCTATTAGACATGCTAACATATCATAACATGTTCATTACCATTCACATTTCAGAAACTCTAAGTGTTTTACTTCGCAACACCTATTCTCTATTTATCATGCTTAATAAATCAAAACACGTCCCATTAATAGTTTGCCAACTTTTACAACGTTTGAATTACTAACCACATTTCACTATGTTATATTAACCTTAACAGTACCCATTTAACATGCTAACATAATTTCAGACCATGTTATGATGCTATCCCAAGTCTGCAGCAATAGCAGAAGCTAGAATCTCAAACTGTAGGTATACGCAATTGCGCCATACAAACAAAGCTTGGGGCCAAGGCAATTGTTCTTGTTGTTTTTACCTATGCATGCTAAAGATGCAAATTGCGTCGGTGTTAGAACCGACGCAGAGAAGGCTAATGAATAGTAGCCGACTTTAGCCCAACAAACACAATTTTCACCCACCAAATAGTGATAATAACACGTAAAATAATTATACCACTATAATAAACATGATTGCACACATTTACAACTAATTGGAACAATTTAACACCAACTAAAGCTATTTTAATTTCTCAATTTTCATGTTTTTCATAAAAACTCAATTTTCTTGACATTCATCCTAAAAATCCTCACTATGAATTCATTACTTGACCAAATTACTCCATTCAAACTACGTTATGTTCGTATCTCAATGGACTACCATATACAAACTTTAATTTACAATTTCTCATACGAATTGGCCACTATAATTGATACTTTTCATGAACATATGGAAAAAATACATATACTGTCAAAAATATCTACTGATATCCGAAATTAACATGCAATTATTGTCTAAACTTAACATATAATCATCATATACGCATGTAATCATCGTAACTAAGTTACCTCACAACAATTTGGAAAAAACATAATTCACAAAGTATAGCAAACTTTACCGAGATACTCATAAGTAATATCAAAACAGTAGAACATACCTTTTGTTGCTTGACAGAAATTCTTGCTAAGCACACTGGAATTGACGTGAAAATTTCTAAACTCCTCTCTAATTCTCTCTCAAGTTCTCAATTTTCTCAACTCTCAATTCTCTGAACTCTAGGCTAGCAAATAGAATGCGTAACCAACTGTTAAACAACGCGCACAAATAAAACTGCCAGACCTTAATACGCCAACTTAATAAAATGGCAGTTACAAAACAAACGCTCAAATTATAAATATATTATATTTATTATTCTATTTATTTTATTTATTTATTTATATACTTAAATTTAAATTTCAAAAATTAGAAATATCAAAAGCCATAAGGTTTGTTTGGCAAACCATTTAAAATTTTAAAGAATTAAAATACTTAAGCCTTGTTTGACAAAACTAATTTAAATCCTTTTTAATTTATTTTAATAAACACTTTAGTTTATAATTATAGTCACATACTATATTTTAATTAAATATAGCATTTTAGCAAATATCACCAAATTATAATTTTCATTATAACTTTATTTAATAATTTAACATACCATCTAAATTATTAAATCAACACAACAACATAACACCTCATGTTATATTACAAACCTCTAAATTATAAATTAATTTAATTTACAAAATTCCTTTTTATACATTTAGATCTAATACATTTAGATTCATCAATCATTACATCAATAAAACATTTATTTAACAATAAACACCTTAAACAATATTTATATAACTCAATAAATATTTAAATTACACTTTGAAATTTCGGATCGTTACATCAAATTCCGAAGGGAGGAAGACCACTTAGACCATCTTAGAAAGTTTTTCAACATGTTGCGTAAGTACAACTTGAAGTTGAATCCAGCGAAGTGCGCCTTTGGTGTTAAATCAGACAAGTTGCTAGGTTTCCTGGTCAGCCGCAAAGGGATTGAGCTGGAACCCACCAAAATCCAGGCCATCAAGGAAATGTCCATTCCTCAAACAGAGAAGGAAATACAGGGATTTTTGGGAAGAATCAACTTCATTAGCAGGTTTATCTCTCAACTCACAACAACTTGTGAGCCCATCTTCAAGCTGTTAAGGAAGAACTCATCCATTAAATGGAATGATGAGTGTCAGAAAGCCTTCCTTACAATCAAAGAGTAGTTGGTTAACGCTCATGTCTTGGTACCACCAAGGGATGATGTTCCCCTGTTCAAGTACCTTTCCATCAATAACAATGTAATGGGTTGCATGTTGGGACAGAAAGATGATAGAGGCCAAGAACGAGTTGTCTATTACCTCAACAAAAGATTCTGTAGTAGTGAACACAAGTACACTCTGATTGAGAAGACTTGTTATGCTTTAGCATGGGCTTCCACGAGGTTACAACACTACCTCCATTGTAACACAACCCATCTCATATCCCGTGTGGATCCTCTCAAATACGTGTTCAGTAAGCCCATACTAAATTATCGGCTATCCAGATGGTAGTCGATTCTGCAATAATTTGACATCGTCTACGTGACGCAGAAGTCCATTAAAGGACAAGGAATTGCGGATCAACTAGCCGCCGCACCCGCAGGGGATTACAAACCCTGTGGGATTACAAACATACTTCCCCGATGAAGGGGTCATGGCAATTGAGCAACACCATCAGTACGATGCATGCCATACGTGGAAAATGTATTTTAATGGAGCTGTTAACACAGAAGGTTTTTGGAGCTAGAGCAGTTCTAGTATTCGGTACGGGGGAACAGTATCCCGTCGCCATCAAATTGCAGTTTGTCAGCACCAACAACATAGCCGAGTATGAAGGTTGTATCATAGGGTTAAAACTTGCTCACTCAACGGGCATCAGACGGTTAATTGTCTTTGGGGATTCGGAGTTGGTAATCAAACAAACCACGAGAATCTATCAAACCAAAGAGCTACATTTGCTGCCTTACCATTGGTAAGTTTTACAGATGGCTTTGGAGTTCAAAGAAGTGAACTTCCTCCACATCCCTTGGAGTAGGAATGATTTTGCGGATGCGCTAGCAACTTTGGCATCCTTGATCAACGTATATGACAAGGAAAACATGCAAAGTATCCCATTTACCCTGCAAAAGGCTCCAGCCTATTGGAATTATGTTGGAGATGTATCAGATGAGCTACCTCTCATTCAACACTCTTGGTATCAACATATCAAGGAGTATCTATGAGATGGATCTACACCCGCTGAAGCGAGCCTAACTGAAAGAAGGCAGATCCATCGAATGGCTATGAAATTCTACTTTAGCGGAGATGCACTCTACAAAATAGATGTAGGATTAGGACTCCTTAGATGTCTGGACAAAGACTAAGCTCTGATTGGTGCTGTTGAAGCGGCTAATAAAAAAATCAAGAAGATCATGCAGAAGATGTTTGCCAATCACAAAGGTTGGCCTGACCTATTGCCTCTGACTTTATTAGCATACTAAACTTCAATGCGTACTTCCATTGTGGCAACCCCCTACTCATTAGCCTATGGGATGGAAGCAGTACCTCCCGTAGAGGTAGAAATGGAATCCCTCAGAGTGTTGATGGACGCTCAGCTGGATGAAGACCAATGGGTACAAGACAAATATCACCAATTTTCTCTAATTGACGAAAGGCGGATCGCTGCTATCTTCCATGGTCAGTTATGTCAACAAAGGATCACCAGATCCTACAATAGAAAAGTCCGACTACGACAGTTTAAACAACATGACTTGGTTTTGAAGAAGATCATTAACAACCAAGATCAATCTAATGGAAAATTCGCTTCAAACTGGAAAGGCCCGTTTGTTGTCAAGGAGGTATTGACATGAGGTTCTCTCAAGCTATAGGAAATGGACGGCGATGAATTTCCACAACTTATCAATTCTGACACCGTGAAATGGTACTATGTCTTAAGTTACCATCAACCAAACATCCTTGTTTTAGATCATCAGATCACCAGTCACTCAAGTTTTCTAACCCTTTCTTACATACAAAATCTTCTTCATACTCTTTTGCCCCTCAGGGAAACATACTCTTCAAGCCAGCAGCCTAGTTTCATCTCCTTTCAAACCTCTCACACAATTTTGGTTATCCCATCAAGGATTAAACCTTTCACACATGCAGTTTATCCTGAACATAGGATCAAACTTTTTCACACTTGTAGTTTGTCCTGAACTTAGGATCAAACTTTTTAACACATGAAGTTTGTCCCAAACATGGGATTAAACTTTCTTTCCCCCGCAGTTTAGCCTGTACATGGGATTCAAACTTTTCTTCGGCTGCAATTTATCCTGAGGGGCGAACTACATCGACCTGATCTCCCTGATACCCGGGAGTACATAGGCAACCATATTTTACAAGGCCCGGTCGCAATAAACAAAAACAAAAACATTTCTGCCCTCTCTCTATAAAAACAAAAACAACAAAAACATTTCTACCCTTACACCATTAGGCGTTGAACCTCTTACACCAGGTTCGAACAATGCAGACCTGATCTCCTCTTCAATAGGAGTACATAGGAAGACATTTATGGTTCGATCTACCCCCCCTACCAAAATAAAAATACTTGTCAATGGTACTGAGATCAAACTTCAATCCACCATATTTTATCGACTTCAGACCAAAGGGATGGAACTACCTGACCTCTCCTCACAAATAGGAGATCCAGCGACCATCTAAGCTGCGGTTGTGCCTCAAAGAGAAACACCAATCCATAAGAGTTGGAATTAACTAGGCTCCTCTTAAATAGGAGTACTAGTGACCATCTGTGGTGCGGTCAATCTCAGAGAGGAAAAGTCACACTTCTCTCCTCATTTCCATACAGAAACTAGTCCCAGGACACCAAAGATGGTAGGGGTACACACAGGTCAGTGATCCGTTCTGAAAGATCCTGTGACGTCTCAATGTCCACACATCAAGGATGAGTTTAGAATGCATCAAGATCACAAGCCCTGAAGAAACAGGCAAATATCAAGCAAGTATCAAGGCACAACTAAAAGGGAAGTGAATCAAAATATATTTCCCTACCATATATAATGTTGTTTGATATATACATATGTGTTGTACATGACAAAATTGCTAAACTAGTCTGTGCAAGAAAATACAAGTCTATCTATGGATCTGTATGTATGCGTACTATCAGATCTAACATAACATCCCTCTCCAAAGAAGGAGGTAATGCTACAAGCTCCTACCCAATGGTATCTACACGAGCTAGCAGATCCGAGGCTAACTGCATGGTGGCATGATGCTCAACAATGTATGCACTCATATCGGCAAGGATGCCAGTCGTAAGGGATCTCACTGAAGTACTATATATGACGGTCATATCCCGGGTAGATAGGGAAACATCCCGCTCTATAATCAATACATCTCTGGCTGATATGGCCTTGTCCCTCTCTAATAGAGCGGCGTTTCTCCCATTAAGAGCTATCAACATCAAGGCCCTAGCATAATCTCTCTCAAAGGTCATCAGATGAAGACTCTGTTCCAGATACTATGATGAATGCTAAATCACAGTAGCACTCATAGTGGGAGAATCCATCACAACTACTGGCAACCTAGTAGTCAAATCCTCCTCGATGGAAATATAAGTCTACTTCGTAGGCTCCCCATCATCGGAATCAATCCCTGACATTGTGGATACTGCCATAGTCAATACTGTGTCTGTCTCCATCCATTCGCAATACTCTACAGAACAACCCGGATGGCTAACAGAAAACTCAGCTAGCTCATGCTGATCCAAACAGGCATATAACCTGGATCTATCCTCTGCCGATAAGTGGCGAGAAGCTAAATGCTAACTCAATGCCCCCTCAAAATGATGGAAGTCCTGGAACTGGTCAAACTGACACATCACGACCAGTGGGTGGTAAGTAGTCATGCCCTCAAACCAGCTAAAGGCAGATAATCCATACCTGGAGCATGAGTGATGAAGTTGTAGGGTGAGCTGAGCCCTAAAACACAACAATATATCAAACAGATCTCCTATCCTTGCCAAACAAATGGACCAAGATGCAGGATATATACACTCTGCAGGCTGAAATGAGTATGACATAGCTATCTCATGGGTGAAACTATACCCATGCCTTCTAAAAGTTCCAATCGGTCTCAAGTATGACATAAACCACACGTACAACATGACCGAGCTGCCTGTGAATACCCCTACAGGGTTAGTGCTGTAAAAAGTGGTTGACCTCAGCGTCTCTATGATGATCATCGGTACAATGGTGAGACCCTCCCTGAGAGCTCTCACTACCATGATAATGCCAATATCTAGCTCATCTATGTGCCGTGGCATGTATACATACGATAATACGCACAGTAGCAAGACATCTACTCTGGCTGAGTGCCAATGATCCTCCAGCATGGTGAAATCCCAAGAGTGTCGTGTGTAACTATCCTTAGAGCCAAATTTATCCATCAGAAAATGCTGGGATACAACATGACCGGATGTAATCTTATCCTGCACAACTCTCCACCTCAGCCCGATGAGAGTCATAAACTGTTGGCTCATGTCGCCGATGGCCATATGCGCGCAAGGTCTGTCCAATGGCAGCACCGTCAACCGTGTATACTCCTCCAGAGTAGGAGTTAACTCGTGGATGCCAAATCGGAAGACCTGTCTCTCCGGTATCCAATGCTGCAACATACCCTTTATGAAGCCTACGGGAACCTGAAACATCAGGACAGTCATTGTATGCTTTAACAACTAATCTAAAGTCACCCTGTCTGAAGGTGACATACTATCATACCACAATCTCAGATGGGATGCCACCAATACTGGTGGGGTATAATCAATACGGCTAACTGTCGAAGAAGACATCTGTATGGGTCGTGTTATAAGACCATCCAGGGGTCAATGCTGAATATCTCTAGACATACATACATATGCATAACATAATACATGCATGATGAACAATAGATGACAATATGATATAGGGAATGGAAAACTATACATACATTCCTAAGTATATCATCATCTAATACATGTTTGTACAGCTAAAATACAGGGAAATGGGGCATAGACGCCCTACATCTAACAAAGGCCTGTCAAAAGATATAGAGAGAATGGGGGAAAGCCATCTATGAAGAGAGGAATCCTATGGGTGGAAATCATGTACTCGACACCAGTGAGGTACCCATCCTCAAATCAAATGCTCAAATGATCCCTTGAATAGGGAATGCATATGATGACATCAGCTGTCAATAACTCCAGCTATAGGCAGCAATGATTGAAACCCTCAGCTGTAGGGACCTCCGTCAGTATGGAATGATGTCATCGCCATCCTTGTGGGTAGGTATCTAATCCTAACACACTCACCAAACGTAAGCATGGAAGCCTCTCATAGGCCCAGAACTGCCAACATAAAATCAAAAATCTACTATCAGTCAACACTCTTGACCTGTACATGGGAAATTATAAGAGAAATACTCACCAGTAGAAATAGGTAAAATCTTAGACAAGCCTCTGTCAAGCCCTGCGAACGAATACGGATTCCTCTAAGGAAATATGTAAAGGTGTAGGAACCCCAATCATACTATCCAATACGGTCCACATGTCGAGTGGCGCTAATCAAAGCGAAGGAAACCATAAAAGAGTTATCAGCTACGAAGAAGCCCCTAATGATCATCAGGAACAATCACCGAAGAATGCGATCCCTGATTCTCACATTAGCGGGTATGGGCTCACTCAACAGCCCGTTCAAATGACCTATATGAACAGTCCTGTCCTTGAGCACCTTCGCCGAAACTCCTAGCAAGGATCTGACGGCAGTCGGGGTAATATCTATCGTACAAGGCACTGCTGCCCCTCCAAACTCCATACCTGTAATAAACCACCAATCCATTGGTGGCATCATTACCTCACAGTCCAATAAATGGAGAGACTGAGTCTGGTGAAACCAGTGCTCAGACAATGCCCTGAGTCAACCCCAAGGACAACAACGGGGAAGGATGGAAAAGAATGTCCCAAATCCCCAATCATGCACGATCGCTCTATAATCAGGATGCAGAGCCTGATACATGGAGTAAATGCTGAACCTGTTCCCTCTAGGCTGTGTGAATCTGGGAACCTACATCACAAAGCAAATCAACATCAAAACCCTTTCTTCCTCAACAATAGGAAAGAAATAATTTCAAAATTTAGCTTTGTACCTCATTTGCATGCAAGTAAATCGAGGGATATCTACTCAAATTGCCCAGAAGCTCTGGGTTTACCACCTAAATACTCGAGAGGTCCCTACAGGGAACATGTACAGCAGGAGCGGGAGCCTCAACCAGTACATCCTCCTTCTTGTCCTCCACATCCGGTACATCTACCTGGATAAGACGTATCACCGCCTCTGCGAAACGACGAGGCTGTCTAATGGAACGGGGTTGAGGCACTTCAGAAGCCCTCCTCTGTACACCAGAAGTGATCCTGCGGGAACTACTCAGCTAATCCGGATCCATATATCTGGACAACAAGTCTCCAAATCACCTCAGAAAGGGTGTGGACATTGTAGAACACTTGTACGATGATAGAAGTTGCAGAAAGTCATCCGAACTCAGCAGATCTGAAGAAGTGCTCTCAAATTTCCTTCGCGATGCAGCTTGAAAAAATGACTTGGGAAAGCAACCAGGCCATTTAAGGACATTCACGGTTGGCCACAGGTCCACCTGCGGCTGCTGCAGGTGTACCTGTAACACTGTTATGGGGGTCCCACCCCTACGGATCGGTCTAGTTCAAGTTGTAAAAGAGTTCTTACAAGCTGAAAAGGCCAAATCAGGAATAAAAATGCTACGTGATTGAGCGGAATAGCATGAAATACTGGTTTTCACGGGCCAAACTCTGGCTTTACATAACATTCATTAGTCTTCTCCCAAACATAGGGTACACTATACTGATGATATCAATTGTTGCAAACTATATTTGGCAATACCTCACGAAGGTCCGATGCCGTCAGTTCAGAGTTATAGTCCTAAAATGTATCCCCGGTGGGGGTATCACGCATCTTCAACCGTTGATGTACACATCAATGAAGGTCAAGTAGCCTTGACATTATCCCCAGTAGGGATCTCATCCGTTGATAAACATGTAAATGAAGGTTAGGCAACCTTGACAACACCAACTATTGGCAGTAACTCCAACAGAGCAGCGGAAAGACCTAGCGATACAAACCAGGGAAAAACATCCTCATTAGGAGGACCGATGATGAAATATGTTATACACATCCTCAACAGACAAAGCTTTATCCCCACAGAATATCTTGTACATGAGAGATACATCTTCAGAATAAAGTCTGCATCAAGGATTCAAGACTTTCGTGATAACCCCAATGTCAACAATCCTAAAGATTCCTGTTAGCTGTGGATCACACGTCCGAGATAGTTCATTAGGCTGGTTATTTATTGCCGCCCCCAGTAGAAGCAACATGGAGCCATCAATCATCCCATCATATTGAAGAACAATCCAACAATTCACATACATTTGCATCATGCATTGCATCATAATCATCTTGTTGCATTTAAAGTGTCTAGTATTCGTTATCTTATCCATGCCATTGCATTGCATGAATATGATAAAGAGGGGCATCTGTAGACATTCAAAATTTTCTGCCTACCTGTTACTAACATTGCAGGAAGTACAGAATCTTCTTTCAGAGATAACCCTAAAAGACAGCTCAGCTTAATCCTGGAAATACCACCGGAAGTTCAGTTTCAACCCCGAAAAACACACTGGGAGTATCATTTCCCCACCTCGGAGATAACCCCGGGGATAGCATTGCAAATACCAGAAATTCCATCGAAGAAGGCCGATTCACCTTGGAGATAACCCCGAGATGTTCATTCTCAGTCCTGCAAATAATTCTAGGAAAGACAATATCAACCTTGGAGATAACCCCAATAAGTGCAGTTGCAGTTCCGGAGATAACCCCAGAGATGCTCATTTCAAACCATGCAGTCAGCTTTAACCTCGGGACTCACATCGAGTCACTCAATTCACAAACTCGGAGATAACCATGGGAGCACAGACACACCTCAGAGATAACCTTGAGGGCATTAAACACCTGCAGTAGCCCAATCTCAGAGATAACCCTAAGCAACGTTTGTTTTATCTGCCAAAAATGGAGATAACCCCAATGAAGGGCAAAGTTGTCAAATTGCCACCTCAACCCCACATGGTGCCATCTCAACAAATAACAGTCAACATACATTATATACAATAATGTCCCACAAGAACCAAAGAGTTGCAATCCTGAGAGACTACTACGTAAGGCAGCACACCGGACATGGTTTCATCTTCCTGACTTCGTACAACCTCTAATCCTATGTCATTGCAAAGATCTCGACAACGGCAGTCTAAAACAGGTCTTATACACCTCAATCGAATGCTCGGATTGAAGTTCTACAAGTTCGAGCGAACATCACCTTGCACGCATGCACATACTTTGAGATAACAGGACCCGCGGAGCCCGGGATTACCCCGGGCAGAAGTAGGTGAATCTGTGGCTGACGCAGGTACACCTGCGGCTCCCAGCTCTATAAATATAGGGCTTGGGGTGGCCATATTCAAGAGAAAAAAAGGCGAGGAAACCCTGTCAAATTTTCTTTGTACACACCCTATATTAAGTGGATGAACACTCGGCTCCCGCTGGTAAAAATATATCTATATGTGAGCTCACAAATGTTTAAAATGAGAAAGCATATATATATATATAGACATGATCAACCACCACGTAGAACCTCCATTGGGGATCAGAGATGTAAATAAAGCAATAAATGCTATCAACCGCCACGAAGTAAACTCCAAGCGGGACTGAATGTAAAGAAAGCAGTAAAAAAGATCAACCACCACGAAATAAACTCTAGGCGGGACGAAATGTAAATAAAGCAATAAAAGGCCACGAAATAAACTCCAGGCCTGATAGAAATGTAAATACACACACACACACACATATATATATATATATATATATATATATTTACCGCTTTTATATATTTACATTTTTTATCCTCCATTGAGGTGCTTCGTGGTGGTTAATCTTGTATGTATATATATATATTTACAGCTTTTATATATATATAAGTGCTTACTGCTTTTTATATAAACTGCAGCATCATGTGAGCCTAAAAATCATGTGATCACAGATTCAGTCTACTGAATCTAGATTCGGTTCCCGTGATAGACATTTTTCAGCAGTCAGAAGCTTGTAAATTATTCACGGTGTTTGAATTTCCTTAGATGGCTTTCATGCCCATGAGGAGTTCAGCACTGCTATATATTATTTTCTCAAAAATTCTTCGCACCTCGAAAATAAAAGGAATCAAGCCGAACATTTAATAATAAAATGGAAGTATCAATGACCTCAATTACTATTGAGCACATGGTTTTAAAAAACCTCTTTTATAAAACCTCATTGCTATATCTTCTTTAAAATTGATTTTTTCATACAAGAACGAGGCCTCACATTACTTCCAAATAATAGCACATTTACCCACACACACACACACACACACACACATTCATATACCAGTTTCTTAAAAAGTGGCTGTCACCGTGGTAACACGGATGTCGGGGGGTGCCTAACACCTTCCCTCTGCATAATCAAGTCCCCCGAACCCAAATGAATCTCGGTTTCATAGACCTGTTTAACAGTGTCACATCACTGGGTCATTGTGCAAACCTTTTCTCGGTTACGTTTGTGCAACTAGTTAAAAACACCAACTGGCGACTCTTACAGTCAAATCGTCGACATATACATGTCGAACCTTTTTCACTCTTTTTTTCAAATAAATCTCACATAACAGGAGAACACCAAAGAACAAGAACAGAAAAAGGAACAAATAAAAATCCCGACGTCGACATCTGGCAACATATAAAAACTATAACACCCCCAAATCTAGGTACTTCATTCCCATAAGATTTGGTGCTCACTATTCAAACATTCATACCATCTACCCAAATAAATTAATATTTGAATCATAAAACCTCCCTTTAAATAGGGTTACATCATTAAGTTCAAAAACATCCCAGGTTATCTAACCTTTAAACATCATTCAAAAGCGGAATTAATTTATTACATTACATCATTTAAAATAAAGTCTAAGATCATCATAATAAACAAAAGTACAAATCAGCATCACGTGTACAATTTTTCCTTTCCTTTGCTAGTCGAAGGTTCATCTATCTTCTCCTTTTTACCTGCAATGAGTTTGTAAATATGCAAGAGTGAGCAAAACAATTGCTCATTGAATATAACAATGAATCAACAAGACAATAATAATAATAACCGCCAATCATAGGCTCATCAAGACTGAATAGTACTCTAACAATGATAATCAGAAACTGAAATCCAAATATGGAATAAACATAACTGAGGGTCATAAGACCATGAACCATTTCCACAGTTGCGAGTAATCTTTCAACCCAACTTTAACAGTCATAAGACTATAAGGACTCCTCGTACTTAGGGGGATCAGCCATTCATACAATGTATTGTGCACAAACATTTTAACGCTACGCGTAAGTTATCCCCTAATAATAATTGGGTTGTTCATCTCAGTATTTAGAGTACAAGTCCGCACCAAAGAAAGTTTGGTTTGGATAAGCTTTCATTGGTAAAATTGAAGTTTATCGAACATCAACTAGAGGACTAGTTGAATCAATAGTATTTGATAATACAACAATTGATCAATAATAACATAATATGAAACAATGAATAAGTATAAGCGAACTGACTATACTTAATCTCATGCTTAGAAACAACTACAAAGCATAAGTATTGAATGACAATAATAAACTTTGCTTGAATAAAATTAAGCTAGGACTATGAATTATTGAATAAACATTAAGTAATAGCAAGCTGAAAATAAAGCTTACTTATTATGAGAATGACTTGTGTCAAGTAAATGAACTATAATAATTCAACATTTAAAATTAGAATTCAAGAAAGTTGTATTCATAATATCCGAATAACAATAATGAAACTTGTCTAACAATAAACAAGTTAGAATGCATCAATAAGTATTGGACTCCAAACTTGTTTGAATAAAATAATGTCATAGCTAGATTGTTCAAACCATGATTAAGAATACAATAGTCTGTTTAACGAAACTTTAAGGTAAGAACTAGCTCAACATAAATTTAAGGATAAAAGGCTTGCTCAATGTAAAAGGAGAAGTTTAGAAACTTGCTCAATGTAAATATAGAGTTAGAAAACTTGCCTTGAGCGTAAGCTATAAAGTTAAACTCACGATCACCTACACATAATTTTAGAACCACAATACCTATTAGACATGCT
This sequence comes from Panax ginseng, assembly GCA_020205605.1. Classification (NCBI taxonomy): domain Eukaryota; kingdom Viridiplantae; phylum Streptophyta; class Magnoliopsida; order Apiales; family Araliaceae; genus Panax; species Panax ginseng. The sequence goes on along the minus strand of CM035134.1, from coordinate 70,187,976 downwards.
AACATATTATATCATGTTCGATACCATTCACATTTCAGAAACTCTAAGTGTTTTACTTCGTAACACTTAACTAACATTCATTGTCTAACTAACTTGCAATATAACACGTTCACGATTTACTAAATATTTTTGTACTTTGAACTTACTAACCCCAATTGACTATGTTATGTTATCCTTAACATTACTCATTTAACATGCTAACACACTTTCAGACCATGCCATGTTGCTATCTCAAATCTGTATGACAATAGCGTAAACCGAATCTCAAATCAGGTATGGCAATTAATTGCGCCATACAAAAACTTTGGGACCCCAAGCTTGTGCTACCGATTTTTTGACACTTAGTACGTATAAGAAATGCTTTCGGTGTTCAGATAGATGCGGAGAAGGCTAATGAACAGTAGCCGACTTTAGCCCAACAAACACAAATTTCACCCAATAGATAGTAATATAAACACGTAAAATAAATATACCACAATCATAAACATGATTGCTCACATTTACAATCAATTGGAACAATTTAACACCAACTAAAACTATTTTAATTTCTCAATTTTTATGTTTTTCATATAAAACTCCATTTTTGATATTCATCCCCAAAAATCATCACTGTGAATTCATTACTAGACCAAATTACTCCATTCAAACTACATTACGTTCGTATCTCAATGGACTACCATATATAAACTTCAATTTACAATTTCTCATACGAATTGGCGACTAAAATCGATACTTACCCAAGCTATGTATGACAACATATATATAAACATACACTGACGAAATATTTGTTCTACTGTAAACCAAAATTAGCATGCAATTATTGTCTAAACATAACATATAATCATCATATACGCATGTAATCATCATAAGTTACCTCACAATAATTCAAAAAAATATAATTCACATAGTATAACCAAACTTTGTTGTAGTTCACATATGTAGACATATACATATATATTATCACAGTTATGAACATACCTTTTGTTGCTTGACAGAAATTCTTGCTCAACACACTGAATTTGCTGTGAAAATTCCTACACTCCTCTCCAATTCTCTCTCAAGTTCTCAATTCTCTCAACTCTAGGATAAGAAATAACCAACTGATAATACTATGCGCACAAATAAAACTGCCATACCTTAATACGCCAACTTAATAAAATGGCAGTTACAAAACAAACGCTCAAATTATAAATATATTATATTTATTATATTATTTATTTATTTATATACTTAAATTTGAATTTCAAAATTAGAAATATCAAAAGCCATAAGGCTTGTTTGGCAAACCATTTAAAATTTTAAAGAATTAAAATACTTAAGCCTTGTTTAACAAAACTAATTTAAATCCTTTTTAATTTATTTTAATAAACACTTTAGTTTATAATTATAGTCACATACTATATTTTAATTAAATATAGCATTTTAGCAAATATCACCAAATTAAAATTTCCATTATAACTTTATTTAATAATTTAACATACCATCTAAATTATTAAATCAACACAACAACATAACACCTCATGTTATAATACAAACCTCTAAATTATAAATTAATTTAATTTAGAAAAATCTTTTTTATACATTTAGATCTAATACTTTTAGATTCATCAACCATTACATCAATAAAATATGTATTTAACAATAAACACCTCAAACAATATTTATATAACTCAATAAATATTTAAATTACAATTTAAAATTTTGGATCGTTACATCCTTCCTTCATTACAAGGACTCTGTCCCCAAAATCACGATTAAAACAATCTAATCGTCACATTCTCCCCTACTTATAAAGATTCTGTCCCCAGAATCGAAGACACAGACTAAGCAAATAACTCAGGGTAATTCTTCTTCATATCAGCTTCGAGTTCCCACGTAGCCTCTTCGACATTGTGGTTCCTCCATATCACCTTCACAGAAGGTATCACTTTATTCCTGAGCACCTGTTCTTTCCTGTCGACTATCTGGATAGGAATCTCTTCGTAAGATAAATCTTTATTAAACTGCAACCGTTCATATTCAATCACATGCTTGTAATCAAGTTTATACGGTCACAATACTGACACATGAAAAATATTGTGCACATGCTCCACTTCCTGTCGTATAATGCTTCGTATGGAGGTATACCAATGATTGCATGGTAACTGTTGTTGTATGCAAATTCCACTAATGGTAGATGATCATCCCAGTTTCCTTTAAAATCCATGATGCACGCTCTAAGCATATCTTCAAACGTCTGGATCGTTCTTTCTCTTTTCCCATCAGTTTGCGGATGATACGTTGTGCTCATCTTCAATTGCGTTCCCATTCATTCTTGTAGTCTCCTCCAAAAATTTTATGTGAACCTCGGATCTCTATCTGAGACAATTGATAGTGGAACTCCATGTCTTGAGACGATCTCTTTAACGTATAGTTTTGCCAGCTGATCAAGATTAAATCTAATCTTTATTGGCAAAAAGTGTGTAAATTTTGTCAATCTGTCCACTATCACCCATATCGCGTCGTATCTTTTCTAAGTCATTGGAAGGCCTACCACAAAATCCATTGTGATAAGCTCCCACTTCCATTCCAGTATCTCGAACGGTTGAAGTAATCCGCTTGGTCGTTGATGCTCGGCCTTCACTTTCTGACATGTCAAACACTTTGCAACGCATTCTGCAACATCTCTTTTCATGTTCGGCCACCAAAAATGACGTTGCAAATCTTGATACATTTTCGTACTTCCCGGATGAACTGAATATCTTGAGCTATGTGTTTTTGTCAAGATGTCTTCTTTAATATCCTGAATTGCTAGAACCCAAATTCGTCACTCGAATCTTAGTATTCCTGTAGTATCAACTTGATACTTCACTTCTTTACCCTCGACTACACTTTGCTTTATTTTCTTGCATTCTTCCTCCTGTAGCTGAGTGGTCTTCACTTTGTCCACCAAAGTTGGACTAGCTTCCATCTGGAACAATTTTTCATCGGATTTTTCTAGAAATTTGATTTCTAGCTCTAGCCTTGCCATTGCTGAAATGAGCTCCTCTTTATTAGTTATGAACATCAACTTTTCTCTGCCTTTCCTACTCAAGGCATCTGCAACCATGTTTGCTTTGCCTGGATGATAAAAGATCTCACAATCGTAATCCTTTATCAATTCCATCCATCTCCTTTGACTCATGTTCAAGTCTTTCTGTGTGAATATATACTACTTTTATGGTCTGTGTAGATCTCACATTTCTCTCCTTAGAGATAGTGCCTCCAAATCTTCAGTGCGAACACAACCGCTGCCAACTCTAAATCATGAGTCGGATACCCTTTCTCGTAGTCTTTTAGTTGCCTTGATGCAAACACAAAAACCTTGCCATTCTGTATAAGGACACAACCCAATCCTTTGTGTAACGCATCACTATACACTACGAAATTTCCTGTATTATCTGGTAATGACAACACAGGTGCCACACTTAACTTCTTCTTCAATTCTTGAAAACTTTCCTCACACATTTCTGTCCAAACAAATTTTACAAATTTTCTTGTCAAATTTGTCAATGGAGTGGCAACCTTGGAAAAATCCTAGATAAACCATCTATAATAGCCTACCAATCCCAAGAAACTTCTTACTTCTGATGGAGTTCTTGGTTATTCCCAATTTATCACAGCTTCAACTTTTGATGGATCTATGAAAATCCCATCCTTATCAATTATATGACCAAGAAATTGTACACGTTCCAGCCAAAATTCAGATTTAGATAATTTCGCGTACAACTTTTTCTTTCTCAGCCTCTTTAGCATCAGACGTAAGTGTTCCACGTGTTCCTCTTGAGTTTTGGAGTACACCAAAATATCATCGATAAACACCACTACAAACTTGTCTAAAAATTATTTAAACACCATGTTCATCAAATCCATGAACGCTACAGGGGCGTTTGTCAAACCAAATGACATTACTAAAAATTCGTAATGTACATACCTAGTTCAGAATGCCGTCTTCGGTACATCCTCCTTCCTTACTTTCAATTGGTGATATCCACTTTTCAAATCTATTTTCGAGAAATATCTAGCACCCTTCAATTGATCAAACAAGTCATCTATTCTTGGCAATGGATACTTGTTCTTAATAGTGACTTTGTTCAATTCCCTATAGTCAATGCAAAGACGCATCAATCCATCCTTCTTCTTCACGAATAACACCGGGGCTCCCCACGGTGACACACTCGGTTGAATATACTTCTTATCTAACAGTTCTTGCAGTTGCACCATTAGTTCTTTCATTTCTACTGGAGCTATTCTGTATGGGGCCTTCGATATCGGAGCGGTTCTTGATGCTAAGTCGATCACAAATTTGATTTCTCGATCAGATGGAAGTCCTGGAAAATCCTACAGAAACACGTCTATGAACTCCCTAACTACTGGTATTTCCTCCAACTTCACACCCTTCTCCTTTTGAGTATCGACTATGTAAGCTAAATACCCTACACAGCCCATAATTGAATAACCAATCCATTCCCAATATCACATCAAACTCTCCAAGTTTTATCGGGATTAAATCTACTTTCATAACATTCCCCTTAATGTTCACCCTATAATTCTTATATATGAACCTAAAGGGAATCACTTCCCTATTTGCAATTTCTATGTTTAAAGGGATTTGCAACTCATCACAAGGTATTTCTAACCTCTTAGCAAATTCATTAGATATAAATGAACAAGAAGCACCCAAATCAAATAATACATATGCATCTATATTATTGATTGGGATAATACCTGACATGATATCTTTTGATTGCACCGCGTCCAGCACCATCATGTTGAAAGTTCTGGCTGTGGGCTTGTTTGTTGTTGTTGGTCCTGCAATAGCAAGCGCACCTCCACTAGCATTTCCCTTTCTTCCATTTGCCTCACCAGATCTTTTCTTAGGGCATTCACGAGCAAAGTGATCCTTGGACCTGCACATGAACCACACATTCTTCTTAGCTTTAGTGCAATTTGGGGCGATGTGACCCTCTTGGCCATAATTAAAGCACACTTTTTTTCCCAACAAACACACTCCCTTGTGAAATTTTTGGCACGTAGTGCATGCTTCGAAATTCTTATTTTGATGGTTTCTTTGCTGATTTCCAGCTCCCCCATTCGCATTCCAATTGCCATTTCCGCCGTTACTACCACCACTCTTAGCTTCACCTTCACCTTTCTTCTTCCTCTGTTCTTGATTATGTTTTGTTACTGCCTTGCCTGCACTTTTAGCGAGAATCACTTTCTCCATCACCACTACAAATGTCTTCAATTGGAATAGGGAAACCCTACTGTACAACCAGTGTTTCAGTCCCTGCTCGAACCTCTTCGCCTTGCGCTCGTCTGAGCTGACCTTATATTGCGCAAACCTCGCCAACTCATTGAACCTTGCGACATACTCAGACACCGACATCGTTATCTACTTTAATTCCAAAAATTGAACCTCTAGCTGACTCTTCAAACTCTCTGGAAAATAAGTCTCGAAGAACAACTCCTTAAACCTATCCCAGGTCATCACTCCTGGTCCTTCCTGAGTTTTGTTGGCCTGCCACCAATAGTTATCCTCCGCTTTTCAAAATGAATGTTGCAAAAGAAGTCTTCTGGTTATCCTCTACCCTAGTAAAATTAAAAACCTTCTCGATTTCCATAATCCAGGTCTGCGCTTCGACTGGATTCATAAACCCTCAAAATTTTGGTGGTCCAACCGCCTTGAAGTCCTTAAACGTAGTACCTTGATTCTGAGGTTGATTCTGCAAAGCACCCGTCAGTAACGTGACTAGCTGTTGAATCGGGTTTCCTCCCACATTATTGTTATTATTTTCCTCAGTGGTTCTCCATCTTGGTGGTTGACGTCTAGAAGCCATTTTCTGTTAAAATACACCCATTATCTCTTATTCAACCTTTTTAAGTATTATATACTTAGGTTGCACATCATAAAAGTTTATCACATAACACTTAATACTTTGAATAAAATAATAACTTTTATTCATTCATCATAAAAACATCAAAACAATAGCATCACTGCTATTTACATTACTTTCTTGAACTATAACAGTTGCAGGACAACATCATTATCATCTATCCCACTAGTTATATCATACCCGGGATTTACATTTCATTTATTTTCAAAATCACCTATCAATTACAATCTCTACAATGTCCTACTAAGATACTGTGTAGCCTTACGACGCTCTTCCTCCATAATTCGGAACATTGTTCGGCGATCCAATATGTATGATGGTAGTGTCTCGAACTAAATTAGATAACTCATGACTCGATCTTGAGCTCGATTAACCACGGTGTTGAATACGTTGTTGATCTCTTCCATCTTCCTCCTCTTTGCTTGTGCATCCCTCTCTGCTATTCTGGCTCGTTGATAAACTTCACTGTAAGCATCTTCGGCTCTTGCCCTTTTGGTAGATTCCTCCTTCAGCTTATTCTCCTGTTCTGCAATCTTCTCCTTCATTCGCTCATTCTCTCCTTCAGTGTGGACCAGCTTCTCTTCAACGTTGTTCAGTCATTCTTCTCGATCCTGGATCACATTATCTTTTTGTGCCATTGAGGTCTGTTGTTTAGCTACTATCTCTTGTAACTCCTCGATAGTATCTTGAAGTTCCATAGTGCGGTCATACACCTCATCGTACATATGGGCAGCTCTCGAATTAAGTGAAAGCTCTTCCTCCTCCTCCTCCTCATCCGACTGTGGCAGCTCCACGGCGTCCTCCTCGTCCCTCTCTATCTCATCATCCTCAACAGGTACTCTCTCCTGCTCAACTCTATCGTGATCGATTTTAGGCCATTTCGTGGCGATGAGTTGTTCCCAAATCACTTGAATATCTCGAGGCTCCTCCTCTCTAGCCTGACTGGATCCTCCTACATTAGTCATCCTATCAACCAAAGTTTAAGTTTTAATTACTAATCATTACTACTCGACACTCACGAGCACAAAGATTACTATCACATAAGCACATAAGTGTTTTATTACTTTCTCTTTCCTAAAACTCGATAAGAGTTCATCATCACTATCTTTTCAAAGGTTACTTCCTAAGGCTTTTTCCCCCACCTAAGGTTCATAATCTAAAGCTTTGATACCAACCTATGACACCCCCAAATCTAGGTATTTCATTCCCACAAGATTTGGTGCTCACTAATTAAACATTCATACCATCTACCCAAATAAATTAATATTTGAATCATAAAACCTCCCTTTAAATAGTCTTACGTCATTAAGTTCAAAAACGTCCAGGTTATCTAACCTTTAAACATCATTCAAAAGAGGAATTAATTTATTACATTACATCATTTAAAATAAAGTCTAAGATCATCATAATAAATAAAAGTACAAATCAGCATCACTTGTACAATTTTCCCTTTCCTTTGCTAGTCAAAGGTTCATCTACCTTCTCCTCTTTAGCTGCAATGAGTTTATAAATATGCAAGAGTGAGCAAAACAATTGCTCACTGAATATAACAATGAATCGACAAGAGTATAATAATAATAACCGCCAATCATAGGCTCATCAAGACTGAATAGTACTCTAACAATGATAATCAGAAACTGGAATCCAAATATGGAATAAACATAACTGAGGGTCATAAGACCATGAACCATGTCCACAGTTGCGAGTAATCTTTCAACTCCAACTTTAATAGTCATAAGACTATAAGGACTCCTCGTACTTTGGGGGATCAGCCATTCGTACAATGTATTGTGCACAAACATTTTAACGCTACGCGTAAGTTATCCCCTGATAATAATAGGGTTGTTAATCTCAGTATTTAGAGTACAAGTCCGCACAAAAGAAAGTTTGGTTTGGATAAGCTTTCAAAGGTAAAATTGAAGTTTAACGAACATCAACTAGAGGACTAGTTGAATCAATAGTGTTTGATAATACAATAGTTGATCAATAATAACATAACATAAAACAATGAGTAAGTGTAAGCGAACTGACTATACTTGATCTCATGCTTAGAAACAACTGCAAAGCATAAGTATTGAATGACAATAACAAACTTTGCTTGAATAAAATTAAGCTAGGACTATGAATTATTGAATAAACATTAAGTAATAGCAAGCTGAAAATAAAGCTTACTTATCATGAGAATGACTTGTGTCAAGTAAATGAACTATAATAATTCAACATTTGAAATTAGAATTAAAGAAAGCTGCATCCATAATATCTGAATAACAATAATGAAACTTGTCTAACAATAAACAAGTTAGAATGCATCAATAAGTATTGGACTTCAAACTTGTTTGAATAAAATAATGTCATAGCTAGATTGTTCAAATCATGATTAAGAATACAATAGTCCGTTTAACAAAACTTTAAGGTAAGAACTAGCTCAACTTAAATGTAACGATAATAGTCTTGCTCAATGTAAAAGGAGAAGTTTAGAAACTTGCTCAATGTAAATATAGAGTTAGAAAACTTTCCTTGAGCGTAAGCTATAAAGTTAAACTCACGATCACCTACACATAATTTTATAACCACAATACCTATTAGACATGTTAACATATCATATCATGTTCGATACCATTCACATTTCAGAAACTCTAAGTGTTTTACTTCGTAAGAACACTTAACTAACATTCATTGTCTAACTAGCTTATAATATAACACGTTCACGATTTACTATACATTTTTGCACTTTGAACTTACTAACCCCAATTCACTATGTTATGTTATCCTTAACATTACTCATTTAACATGCTAACACACTTTTAGACCATGCCATGTTGCTATCTCAAATCTGCAAAGAATAGCGAAACCGAATCTCAAACTGAGGGTATGGCGAAAATGCATACCATACAAAGGCTTGGGACCCAAGAATTGCTGCTTATTTTTGCCTTGCACTTCCGGCCATTTTGTATGTTCAGACAGACGCAAAGAAGGCTAATGAATAGTAGCCGACTTTAGCCCAACAAACACAAATTTCACCAAATAGACAGTAATATCAACACGTAAAATAAACATACCACAATCATAAACACGATTGCTCACATTTACAACCAATTGGAACAATTTAACACCAACTAAAACTATTTGAATTTCTCAATTTTTATGTTTTTCATATAGAACTCCATTTTTGATATTCATCCCCAAAAATCATCACTGTGAATTCATTACTTGACCAAATTACTCAATTCAAACTACGGTACGTTCGTATCTCAGTGGACTACCATATACAAACATCAATTTACAATTTCTCATACGAATTGGCGACTAAAATCGATACTTAGCCAAGCTATGTATGAAAACATATATATAAACATATACTGACGAAATATTTCTTCTACTGTAAACCAAAATTAACATGCAATTATTGTCTAAACATAACGTATAATCATCATATACGCATGTAATCATCATAACTAAGTTACCTCACAACAGTTCGGAAAAATATAATTCACAGAGTATAACCAAACTTTACCGTAGTTCACATATGTAGACATATACATATATATTATCACAGTTATGAACATACTTTTTGTTGCTTGACAGAAATTCTTGCTCAACACACTGAATTTGCTATGAAAATTCCTAAACTCCTCTCCAATTCTCTCTCAAGTTCTCAATTCTCTGAACTCTAGGCTAGCAAATAACCAACTAATAATACTATGTGCACAAATAAAACTGCCATACCTTAATACGCCAACTTAATAAAATGGTTGTTACAAAACAAACGCTTAAATTATAAATATATTATATTTATTATTCTATTTATTTTATTTATTTATTTATATACTTAAATTTAAATTTCAAAAATTAGAAATATCAAAAGCCATAAGGCTTGTTTGGCAAACCATTTAAAATTTTAAAGAATTAAAATACTTAAGCCTTGTTTGACAAAACTAATTTAAATCCTTTTTAATTTATTTTAATAAACACTTTAGTTTATAATTATAGACACATAATATATTTTAATTAAATATAGCATTTTAGCAAATATCACCAAATTATAATTTTCATTATAACTTTATTTAATAATTTAACATACCATCTAAATTATTAAATCAACACAACAACATAACACCTCATGTTATAATACAAACCTCTAAATTATAAATTAATTTAATTTAGAAAATTCCTTTTTATACATTTAGATTCATCAACCATTACATCAATAAAATATTTATTTAACAATAAACACCTCAAACAATATTTATATAACTCAATAAATATTTAAATTACAATTTGAAATTTTGGATCGTTACAAAAACCTCACAAGATGTACAAAAGAGTTATGTTGATCTTCATCAAAAAGACGTGGAATTCAATGTTGGAGAGCATGTGTTGTTACATGTTGCTCCATGGAAGGGAGTTACAAGATTTGGAAAGAGTGAAAAGCTCAATCCTCGATTCATTGGCCCATTTGAAATCCTCGATTTAGTAGGAATTGTGGCTTATAGACTCGCCTTACCGCCAAGTATGTATCGGGTTCATAACGTTTTTTCACGTATCCATGTTACGTAAATATGTGGAAGACCCAAACCACATTATTGAGTTAGAACCGGACAAAATAGCGGAAGATTTAACATACAAAGAGGTACCTATTAAAATCTTGGATAAGAAGGAACATATTCTATGCTCCAAGATTATACCTCAAGTCAAAGTTTTGTGGAGAAATCACGATGTTGAGGAAATAACCTGGGAGTTAGAATCTGAAATGAAATCAAGGTTTCCTCACCGCTTCGACATACAAGGTATGTACCATAATTTCGAGGGCAAAATTTCATAAGAAGGGGTGGTTGTAAGACCCCATCTTTTATGAATAAAGATGAATTTTTCTATAAATATTATTTTTGAATATTAAGGTGTGATTTTGTTATAATGTTATAGTTGTGGGTAATATTTATAAATTTTTCAAAGTAAGCAAGTTGTTATATAATATTCGATTGGTCGGGGAATATTCATTGTAACAGGGAATATTCGCAGACTGACGACACAATCATTAGTGGACCCCTACAACGAAATTATTGTCGTAATGAGAAAACGATGTAAATATCTTTTATAAAAATAATCTACGAAAGTTTTTACCGTTAATCTGTTGAAATACCCGGTGGTAAAAAATACAAGAATGTCTGGCGTGGTTGCATAGTAGCACACAATATTGATTATTAATGCTTACGTGAGAAGTCACCCAGTTTTGTTTTATTATCTCTACAGTAATTGCTGCATAGTATCTCACGTTATTTGACTCAATTATTGTCAATATTTTATATATTATTAAATCAATAATTGAGACGATAAAATTAATTATATTATTATTTGCATTATTGACGATGTCTAGAAAGTTTTGTCGAGGAAAGGGGTTTGGTCACCTAATTGTGCCCCAATAGAGAGAAATCCTTATCGGAAAGCCTCCCTTTTCCTGAGAATGATCTAGTTGTTAAATATTTCGAATAATAATAATGATGAATAAATGTTGTTGAAAATATTGAGGGGATTTTTATGAAGTATTTGATGTAAGTTATTCTTATTTTATGGACCCCCATTTACCCATTTTTCAATTGCCTATAATGTTGGTAAGACATTCGTGAATCACAATTATTTCGTCCGTGAAAAATTCTTAACAGTGCCCCTTCCATTCTCCTATAAATAGGATGCTTAGTTAGAATTGAAAATCACACCAGAATCAGAGAATTCTTCTTCTATAATATTGAGTGTATTTCTTTCGAGTTTAGAAAGCTTTGAGCATAGAAAACAGTGAAAGTTTTCTTCAAGAATATCCTCGCTATACCAGTTGGAATACTCTTCTTTTTAAGGTAAGGGATATTATTTTTGTTCAGTATTCGTAAGAAATAATATTTTCTTCCATACTCTGTAGTATGTATGTAATATTATTTCATTTCAGATTTTGAATTCTATACTTGTTTTGTTAAAGTTTTGGCTTCTATACTCCATCAAATTAGTAGAATATCCTTAAAATTTGTGCCTCATCCAATATCTTTTCATGGACAGTTCGTTAAACTTGGCTGTATACTGAGATACAGTCAGGTCTCCTTGTTTCAGTTCTAGAAATTTTACTTCTATACGATCCTTCAGAGATTGGGAAAAATAGTTTTCAAAGAACAACTCTTTGAATCTATCCCAAGGTACAATTTCAGTTTCTACCCAAACCTTGGTTGATTCCCACCAATAATTAGCCTCAACTTTCAAGAAAAGGGTTGTAAATGTTGTCTTTTGATTATTATTGACATTGGTTACTAGGAAAAATATATCTATTTCAGTAATCCAAATTTGTGCCTCGACATGTTCCAATGCACTTTTGAACTCAGGTGGACCAACTAATGTGAAATCTTTAAAGGAAGTATTTTGGGTTGTGGCATGCCCATCAATTCTCCAAGAGTTAACAATATCAACCACCCACTTATCATTGGACAAAATCAAATTCCATCAAAACATTACCCAAGTAAATACTAAACATGATAAATACCCCCAAACATAAACAGATATTGTCCTCAATGGCTAAGATATGAAAAATTAAAAGAGAGGACTTCCCTAACATATAGCAATTTTTCTCCTTGTCTGCGAAGTCTGAAGAATAGGTTAGGCACATTGGAATGAATCGGGCACCACACTTAAGTTGGACTTAACTAACCTGTAAACACAAACGAAGCAAACTTATTAAATCCTAAAAAAAACAATCTATCAACTAATATGAAACCTAAAAAAACTAAAAATAATAATTAAACTTGGGTTGCCTCCCAATAAGCGCTTTATTTATAGTCCTTCAACCGGACTTTGTCTGGTCAAAGCTATCTAATTCCTCTTTGGAAGTTTAGGAACCCTCCATCCATTGGAAATAATATAACTTTTGGCAAGTTCCCATTCGTGATGGTTGTCGAATTAAAGTCACCTAGCATGCTTTGTTTAGATAAGTTCCCAATTGAGAATGTTGAATAACTACGTGCTTTTTCGTCCGTTGCGTCTATGATTAGAATGGGGCTTTGAGACTTGGCAAGCTAAATGGGCTCTTCTTCTATCTTTTCCTACTCATCCCACCATGGCTTCACATTTGTACTAGCTCTCATGTCATAAAGAGCCTTGCCGACGACATTACTACCAAATGGGCACAAATATGCAAAACTAATTGGACCGTTGATCTTTGGTGGATAAGGCACTTGGGGCACTAATAACATCGGCTCATCCTCGTTGGTACTCATAGTTAGTTCTTCACCAACCTTATTTTCATTATCCCCACTTGTCTCCTCTTTTTCAACATCTCATGTCTCATCCAGTTGTAGATTTGGTTCGAGCACTTCGTTAATCTCGAAATCCTCGACATAACATCAATTGTATTGAGGACAGTTGTTCAAGGCTTTGAACATTTGATCTATCTTATTCTGAAGATTCTAAATTGACTTCTCTTGATTAATCACCCTCTCCTTATTTGATGCTACAAACTTGGACAACAATTCCTCAAATCTTGAATTATCTGTCTCAATTTTGGAATCCATGTATTGAGGAGAAAGGTTTGATGTAATGATGAGTTGTTCCATCTGGTTCTAAAAATTGTAGCTCGATATTACCTGACTCATCATCCTCTCCTCTTGGTTTGCTATGATTTTTGACATAAATTATTCCAACTGTGACTTTTCTTCTTGCAATGAAGGTGGACATGAGAATTTTGGTGTGTATGTTGGATTTAGAGCAGAGTATTGATCTGGATAATTATAGCTCCATGATGAATCTGGGTGATACCCCCAAACTTGATGATAACTAGGATAAGAATAGTTATTGAGGTAGTTACCAGCATACTGTACTGGTCCAAGACTAATGGTGCATTGATTACTCGGGTGATTGCCAGCACAATAATTGCAAGTAACTGCTATCCTTCGATTACGTTAGGTTACAACAACGTCCAACCTCCTCGAATGTTTCTGAAGTTGTGCTGATAATGCTAAAAATACATTAATTCCATCAATCCTCGCTCCCCTAAGTTGAGTCATACTCGAATATGGCCTTTGATAATTGCATCCAGCCATGGTACCTGAAACGAGAGAAAAATAAGAAGATAATAAAATAAAATGTTTAAATTGAGACTAATTTGATTGAATCTAATATTGGAAAAAAAAATATTTAACTAATTCCCCGGCAACGACGCCAAAAACCTGTTGGGTAAAATCTAATTACGCACAACACGCGAGTATACGTGGTCAACAAGTAATAAAGTGAAAGTAGAGTATCGTTCCCACAGAGAATTAGTTAACAAGAATTACCAAGTACTAACCTATAACCAATTTAATCTTATTTAAACAAGTGATTTAATATTTTAATTTAAAATAACTAATTAAACTATTACTAACTATCCCTAGAATGAAACAAGATAATGAAGACTCGAGATTACAATTTTATTTATTGTTTCATTTAAGTCAACACACTTCCTGTTAAGCCAAGTTATTTATACTAGATTGTTAATCAAGAACAAGAAAGTAAAATATGGCCATCTCTAAACGCACCATACTCATATCAAATCAATTCCACAGATGATAAAATCAAATTGAACACCCTAAATAACTAACCCACTATATCTCTATGTGAATTACAATTAAAAAGGGTTTAAGTACAAGTTCTTATTAGACTACATGCAATGCCTTGGTATATCTCTATCCTAAGCACAAATCATGAATTCTAACTCCATGTAGAACACATAAATACATGCTATTATGATCAGATCTAAACCCATAATTCGTCTCTTTAGTTCATAAAGTTTATCATAATAATTGTTAGCTAGACAATTAAGCAATTAAGGGAAAACCATAATAGACAATCAAAATATAGCTAATAAGACTAACAAAGAAGCATATCAAAGTAAACTACACAATAAGATCCATAGTAATCTCAAAACAGAGTTTAATTCATAACGGAACTAGAATCCATCATCCACAATTGATTAAGCATTAAAAGATACAAATAGATAAGAAAAGAAATTATAATTAAGATAAACAAATATGTATTCTCTTGCTTTCAATCTGTTTCTCCAATGATGATCAATAGATTCAATCTTCAGTTCTAATCTAATCTAGGGTTCTTAATCTACTATAATCTAAACTAGTGGAATCCTCTCCATTCTAATCCTTTTTCCTTCTAATTCTCTTCCTTTTATAAGCCTTTTTATATGTCTTTAAGTCCTCTTGGAAGTCCTTGAATCAATCAAATCGAACCAATCCTTCTCAAACTCAAATTCAAACAAAAATCTGTGGTAGGCTTAAAGGGCCCACCACGGCGGGAATACCTCTTGTTTTGGTACTGTACTTACCTTCCTACGTGGTTCTTCTTTTCTTCAGTAGTGTCTTTTGGTAAAAAGGTCATAACTTTTGATCTGGGAGGAGTTACGGGGCCTAACACCTATCAAATCAAAGCTATCGACGAGCTCTACAACTTTTATTCTTTGAGAATTGAGAAATAATGGACGGATGAATGTAAAATCTCAAATTTTACGAATAAAGATTTAATTTTCTCGATTTTTTTTTAAATTATGGTGTGGATTTGAGATAATGTTATAGTTGTGGGTAATATTTCTAAATTTTGAAAAGTATGCAAGTTATTGTATAATATTCGATTGGTCGGGGAATATTCTTTTTGACGGGGAATATCCGTACGACGGTACAATCATTGGTGGACCCCACAACGTAATTAATGTCGGATTGAGAAAACGACAAAAATATTTTTATAAAAATAACGGCGGAAGTTTTACCTTTAAAACTGTTGAACTACTCGGTAGTAAAAGTATAGTAATACGCGTGGTTGCATAGTAGCACACAGTATTGATTATTAATGCTTACGTAAGAAGTCACTCAGTTTTGTTCAATTATTGCTGCAGTAATTGTTGCATAGTATCTCACGTTATTTGATTCAATTATAGTCGATATTTTATATATTATTAAATCAATAATTGAGATAACAAAGTTATTAATATTATTATTTGCAATATTCACGATGTGTAAGTTCTACCAATGAGAGGTTTGGTCACCTAATTGCGGCGCTAATAGGAGAAATCCTTTTCGAAAGCCCTCTTTCCGGGGAACGACACGGTCGATTAATATTGTGAATTATAATAATGATGATAAATGTTGTTAAATATATTGAGGTGTCTTTTTTATGAAGTCATTTAAAGTTTTTATATATATATATATATATATATATATATATATATATATAAATTTTGTTTTATTAGTATTATTAATGTAATAAAATATAAAACTTTTTATATAAAAGAAAATACTTTTATAAAGTATTTGTTTTATTAGACTATAAATAGAATATATTATATTCTATTATGCATAGTATTTTGCATAGTAAAATCTTTTTATATAAAAATGTAATACTTTTATAAAGTTATTTGTTTTATTAGACTATAATTAGAATATATTATATTTTATTATGCATAGTGTTGCATAGTGCCTGCATAGTATTTTACATAGTAAAATCTTTTTATATAAAACAGAATACTTTTATAAAGTTATTTGTTCTATTAGACAATAATTAGAATATATTATATTTTATTATGCATAGTATTGCATAGTGCCTGCATAGTGTTCTGCATAGTAAATCAATATGGATCATCTGTTTAAAAGTAAATCAATCTAGACCGTTCATGAATTAGTTACTATTCAGTCCATTCTCCTATAAATAGAATCTCATTCCTTCATTATTTTTTACGAATTCACTGAAACTCTAGAGAGAGAAACTATAGAGAGAAAGAAGAAAAGTATTCTGCTACTTCACTACTCCAGTATCCAGTTTCTTCTAAGGTATGGGGTATTATTTCTTTTGTATTCATGAAGAGAACTTCTGTTATTCCATTCTTTATTATTCTGTTGGAATAACCTGTATATGCGGACTACCCTATACTTGGTGAAATACTTCTGTTATTCCATTCTTTATTATTATGTTGGAATAACCTGTCTATGCAAAGTACTGCATACATGGTGAAATTCTTCTATTATTCCATTATTTATCATTCTTTTGGAACATCATGTCTGTGCTTTACGCATGACCTGGTTTCGTTATTTATTATTCTGTTGGAATATCCCGTCTGTGCTTTACGCATGACCTGGTTCCATTATTTATTATTCTGTTGGAATATCATGTCTGTGCATTTACGCATGACCTGGTTCCGTTATTTATTATTCTGTTGAAATATCCTGTCTGTGCTTTACGCATGACCTGGTTCCATTATTTATTATTCTAGTGGAATAACCTGTCTGTGCGGTCTACCGCATGCCTGGTGATTTCTTTTGTTATTCAATTCCTTATTATACTCAGTTGGTTAAAGTTTTGGCTTTTATACTCCAGTAAATTAGTGGAATATCCTTGATATTTGCGCTTCATCCAGTATCTTTTCATGGAAATATTCTTCTGAGCATTCTTAAATTTTACTCTACAAAGAAGTATCATGTTGACAATTTTGACGTTATTAGTTCCTGGATAAATTAATTCTTGAACTTGTTTTATTGAATTATTATGTCATTGTCATCATCCTCATGTTTATATTATGTTGAAAGTCATCTGTGGCCTGTAGTGCATAGATGGACTTGGTATGATTATGACTAGGGATTATTCGGTATAATCATGACTGTAATGTTACAAATGATGTGGAAAAAGTCCTCATTGGCCCGTAGTGCATTGATGGACAATTTTGTTGGTATGATTATGGCTATGGATTCTCTTCGGCCAAGGGTGAAAAAAAGAATTGTTTTATGGCATAATAAGGACCGTTGATGAAAACATGATTATCTTTAGCCCGTAGTGCATGGATAATTCGTGGTCGTGATACTAAAGAATATCCTTGGCCTGTAGTGCAGGGATGATTTGATGATGTGGATTATTTATAAAGCTGAGTTCTAGCGATAAAAGTGATGAAAAACCTTTTAAATCATAGAAGATAGTAGATTTTATTCTCTACTTGACTCTTCTAATGGATTGCTTGTTCCGCTGTCGTTAAACTTGATGTTTGTTATATTGTATCAGTTTAACACTGTTGAAGGCTAACGATAATTTATTCTGCATTATCTTAGTCATAATATTTCTTATTGGGCTAGTTGAGCTCACCCTTTTTGCTTTCAGTGTTCTCTTCAGGAAATGAGAACGTAGCAGAGACTAGTCAGGGAACGGAGTGACGGTCCAGATGATAGCATTAGTAGTCCTCAGTATTCTATAAAATAGTGTGATTATAAATGTAATAAGATTGAATTTGAGTGTGGATATTGTCTAGATAACAATATTCGTGTTAAAACTCTCAGATTATGTTTTGTTGTATTTTGAGTTTGAATACTGTCTAGAAGACAATATTTGTATTAAAACTCACAGCTCATGTTGTATAATTAAGTTTGTATTTGAATTATGTACCATGTATTTGACGACTCAAGATGGGTAATGTATACCTATTTTGGGGGCATCACAATGAAGGTCAAAATTTGGCTGGAAGTGACTGCTATTCAAATGGTCATCCAAAATAGTGAAATTCAACGTCTGTTGGTACAAATGTCATAACTCTTTCATCCAAACTCCGATTAGAATGATTCAATATGTTTCAAAAAGGTAAGAAGAAGATCTACAACATAATTTAAGTTCCAAGTCAAGATCATGAAATGATCATGAAAGCTCAAACGATGTCTGAATTTCTTTTCCTTGCATTTTCCTTGCTTTTTCATACCAATGATCGCTCACATAGCTCCCAAACATATAACCTACAAAATGAACACAAAATGCATTAAAAGTAATTGAGAAACATGAGTTTAAGCAACTAATTCAAGTAATAGATACCGGATAAATAGGTATAAATCCTAGTTATCATAGGTCTATTCATAGCACCTAACAAAAGTTCTACTAAATTTTGGGTAGGATTATCATCATTATATATCTCTTGTTGGGGTCTTCTGGTTGGTGGCATGATTCTACAACAATAAAAATCTATATAAGAATTTTGAATAATATAAACATATCGTTTATTCATATATCACAAGAGTCGTACAAAATAACTTAGTAGTTTACACATAATACTAGTTTACACATACTACTAGCTATATTACAAACTTTAAATGCTCCTTGATTTATATTAATATAGAGAATTTATACTTCTATACTACCCCATAAAACTCATTAACATCATTAAAGGAATCCTAGATTATGTGGCATACCATAGATCGATTTATCAGATAAACAGTTTTCTTTTCCTCCACCGGATATCGAACTATTCGGTACTGCAACTAATTAAAAACATCTCAAGTACCCAGAGCATATTTGAGTAGCCTCGACTGTATTTCCTTCCTGCCCCTTTATGCATGGTGCACTTGTACTTTCAGTTGATTATTGGTTCCCCTCTCATGTTCTAGCATTCCCTCGGCTAAGTGTGCCCTAAACTACATTTTATTATTCTCATATTCTATTGTCTTCAATAGTCATGCCATTACTTCATCATGTTCCTCAATTCTCATTAATTGCCTTGTTACTGGATCTTCCTCTTCCTCAGCATCCAACAGTTGTTGGTCATGAAGCAATTCTTCATCCTCTGCATCACTAGCTATAAATGACTCAATTTGTGGTGGATTGTTAACTATCACCATTTCTTCAGTACTGGAGTTGACCATTTATAAAATAAAAACTCCATTAATACTGGAATAGAATTTACACAAACATAATATTTTTTAATGTTATTTTTATGTGTACTTTAAAATTTTTACAGACTCAAAGACTATATACTAAGATTTCTCTTCCTTATTTCTATAGCCTCAACAGTTCTGATACCATTAAATGTAACGCCCTCATATTTATACTCCCACGGTATCTGATATGGTGCTTACTACAAGTCAATATATATAACGCATTTAAATCTATACACCCATGGTATCTGATTATATGCTTATATCTAATTGATTGACTATACAATTTATAACCAGATATAATTCTCATAGATCCAAGATTCACAGTATCCTATAACAGATGGCAGTTCTCAAGAGAACTTTTACTGTGTTTGGATACCCTCACTTAGATATATGAACTATATCTGTGAATAGTATCTATCTATCCAAAATTTAGAGTATTAGTAATAACATGAACAATCCATATTACCAATACCCTCACTCAGATGTATAGTCTATGTCATGAAAATTACACTATCGTATCGGTAGTACCTATCTATCCGAAATCCAGAGTATCAATAACAACATGAACAACCCATGTTATCAATACCCTCACTCAGATAAATAGTTCCCAAGGATCTCAAACTAGATTGAAGATTCTAATTTACATCTATATATGTAAGAAAACACGGGTGCGGAAATAAAAATGTTATATATATATATATATATATATCATAAATATTAAGATTCGATTACATGATTCTTCATAAAGAATTTCTTATTACAAAGTATTAAGCTAGACAGGAATATAAGCTAATCTAATAGGGACGCTTCCCTTTATCTACTCTAGATGTACTGGGGTTACCATCTAATACTGCAAAGGGAATAATTTGCAAGGGTGAGCTATGACATGCTCAACATGTTTTATATTTATAATAATATATGATTTGGAGAAATATAACAATTCAAAATTTAACTGATAGTTGCTACCATTTCTGGATTTCTTTTTCAACCATTTTTGGACTTTTTATTTCTGTCAGTCACACAAACTTAGAAACTTTGTTTTAGATATGAGATAGGGGATTAGCCTACTCAATATCCTAGGATTATGCATCTCATCCTACTAGTGCTCAAATGCACCAAAATTAATGTCATTATATTATTGACCAAACCTCGATCCCTTACGGGATACCTAACTTCAGAATATGATGTCTTACCAAAGCAATTAGGTTTGACACAATAGTTTATGCTTAATAAACAATATCATATGAATAAACAACTCATTTTTGATTTATGCTGAACTATAGCAATAACTTTACAACAATTGGCAATTCATGTTTAGGTTTGGTATATCCTATTAACAGAAATTTAAGATAGAAATCTTGTTTAATAAATAAATAGGGTTTAGCAAACTTGCTTGATAAGAGATTTAAGGATAGAGAACTTGCATAAGTAATTTAGGGTATAGGAAACTTGCCTAAGTGTAGATTAGTCAAGTAATGCTACTCGATTCATTAATAAATACCTATGATGTTCATTCATATAAATTTAACACATTAGCATTGATAACAATACGTCAATACAATATTTACATATGTTCGGGTTAAGTTCGATAGGGTTTCGGTGTTCAAAGACTTTACCGAGTATTAAATAAGTTGTTATTTCGACTAAATTTTATTTATAAGCTTTATTATTTTTTAGATAATTTATATATCCATTATAATAATTTCTAGAAGCTTATAATAATTTTTAAGTATTTATTTATCCTTTAAATAATTTTTAAATCATTTATTTCTATTTCTAAATAATTAGTACTTACTTAGATTTTTTATAAAAACCTTGTTTACTATTTTTAAATAATTTATAACCATTTATTATGATTTTTATATCATTAATATTATTTTTCAATAATTATTTATAAGTAATTATTCTAATTACTTTATTATTAACTTAATTAATAATAATATCTAAATAAAATAAAATATTTATTGAATTTATGTAAAAATATCAAAAGTTAATTATAATACCTTAATATAATTTTTAAAATTGATTTTATATTTATTTATTAATTATTTCTAATTTTTATTAATTAATTTCTAAAAAACATTTTTTGTCTATCGCTAAAGCCCTATAATGACAGGAAGTGTCGTTATAGGTGTTTTTGAGTTTATGGGTTTCAGCCTATTGTGGCTTAGGGACCCTGTTTGACCATGATTTTTTTTGTTACTGTTGATGATTCTGAGTTTGGACAAGTATGGATGTTATAATACTCATACATTAGTACAATATCAGACAAATTTTGTGTCTTAACCTACATATAACAAGAAGTTATAGAGGCTCAAAGTCACCATCGAGTTGTTTTGAGTTTCGGGTAACCTGCAGCAATGGTCATGGCTCAATCAACGATTTTATAAAGATTCATATCTTTGATTCTGCGTAATAGATTTGTGTTGTGTTTGTTGTAATATGTAGTCTATATATCAAGGTACATATACAAAACACTGGTTTGGACAAACCATAACTCTAAGGTCTCGATTTATGTTGGTCAAAGTACAGCCAACAACTGTTCTTCATGTTCATCAGTTTTTTGGGTAACCTAGAAAACTTGGTCAAGCTCGGTCAACGACTTTTGACCATTAATTCTAGTAATTCTATGAACTATTTAAGAAATTTAAGATCATAGATATGTAGTAGGTATGTCAAGGTATAAATTCATTACAAAAAGTCATTATAACAGCAACTAGAAAGCGATTAAAAGGTTAGTCAAAGTAGCCAGCTCAACATGTTCTTGAGTTTTCAATGTAACCCAGAAAACAGAACTTGAAGATCGGTCAACCACCTTTGACCATCTATATCTTGAAATATATTGTTTTAATGAACATGTTTTCATTTCCAGATTAAAGACCTCATGTCATACTACAAATAACATACAATTAACAGACCTAACTATTAACATACATGAATCTAAAAGCTCTGACATTCGACTGTCAGACTTATTTTTCCAAAAATTCCAGATTGCTTAAAACACTTATTTGATGCATCTAGATGTTATGAAAACACGTTCTATCAACCTAACATACTTTCTAACATACTATTACACAAATGTAAACATCTAAACAACAATTTGAATAAAGCATCAAAGATCTAGCTATGAATTAGGGTTTGCACCTTTCTTGTTTGATTTTGATTTCTGGCTTCTGAATTTGATTCGTCTATCACCCAGGCTTGATTTGGTATGTTTATAAGATTTTACAAGCTTAGAGATTTCGTAGGTTTGGCCAGAGAATGTGTTGCTATTTATAGACTTAAGCAACTTAGGTTTTTTGGTCTTTTTTCACCTACTTGCCTCCTAAAATATCTGATCTATGACTCTTCTATTGCTTGGGAGTTTGGAAGCATGCCATGTGATGTTTTGGGACTTGTGTGGATGACTATCAACCTACTTATGAGCTAGTTGATCAAATTAGTGGCTTAATTATGCCTTAATCCTCACTAATCTTGATTAAGGTTTTGTTTTTAACGATTAGGGTTACTTAATGATGTTATTAGTACCTAATTGAAGTTTAGTAATCATGATTAGGTGTTAGAATAATCTAATTAGGGTTTAGTTTAGCTAATTAGGGTTAGGGTTGACAAATTAGGGTTAGGGTTTGTAATTTAGGGTTAGGGTTTATAATCTAGGGTTACTAACCTAGATTTCACACAAATCCTAATAAGCACGACAAAGCGTTTTTTCAATGTAAGCACGACAAAGCAGCTTGTCAAAACAAATGTACCGAATTGTCCGTTTTCGAAAGAAAAATTCTAAGCACGAGGTATCAAGCACGTCAATTTTTGGACGAAAATTTATTTGAATAAATTTGTTAAACATAGTATATATTAACACATAAAACTTTCAGAACGAAGTGATTTTATTAATATTTTTAAATTTACATATCCGAGTCGTATTAGGGTTTTGGGTTTTACACACATCGTCAAGACGTTGTCGATGTTATTTATGTCGACTACATTACCGGAGGCACGTTTAGCTCACTAAGCGATGTCAGACGATGTCGAGCGACGTGGTGCACGTCGAAGCATGTTTGGCGATGCCGAGCGTTATTATGCATGTCAAATGTGTCATGGGCGTTTTGCCGGGACGTTTCGTGATGACATGTGACATCTTGGACATCGTTCCAAAAATGTTCCAACGTATAAAAGTCAAATATCATAAAGAGTGTAATGGTGAATGTAAACACATTCAATATGTAAACTAAATTAAGAATACATTATATAACTCAAAATTAAGCAAGAATACAATATATGGTTTTGTATTGAGTATGGAATGATTGAAATATATTATAAAAACTAAAAATATAATGCACTGACATTACTAAAACTATTTTGAAGTACTGTCGACGTTGGGATTTTTATTTGTCCCTTTTCATTTCTTATTCTTTTATGTTATCATGTTATGTGAGATTTGTTTGAAAAAACAAGTGAAAAAGGTCCGACATGTATCATGTCGACGATTTGACTGTAAGAGTTTCCAGTTGGTGTTTTTAACTGGTTGCACCAACGTAACCGAGAAAAGGTTTTCACATTGACCCAGTGATGTGACACTGCTAAACGGGTCTGTGAAACCGAGATTCATTTAGGTTCGGGGCTTGATTATGCGGAGGGAAGGTGTTAAGCACCCCCCAACATCCGTGTTGCCACGGTGATCACCACTTTTCAAGAAACTGTTATATAAATATGTGTATGTGTGTGCGTGTGTGTATCAATGTGCAATTTATTTGGAAGTAGTGTGAGGCCTCGTTCGCACCTATATACAAAGGGTTTGAATTTGTAGAAAAATTCAGTTTTAAACATGATATAGCAGTGAAGTTGTAAAAACCCAAAACCCTAATAAGACTCGTATGTGTAAAACCCCGTTATATAAATAAAATTTCTATGTTCTGAATGTGTTATGTGTTATTATATACCTTGTTTAAAAAATTTGACCAAATAAATTTTTGTCCGAAAAATGTCGTGCTTGACACCTCGTGCTTAAATTTTTTTCGTAATCGGACTTTTCGGTAAAATTATTTTGACAAGTTGCTTTGTCGTGCTTACACTAACAAAATGCTTTGTCATGCTTGTTAGGATTAGTGAGAAATTTAGGTTAACAACCCTAGATTAACAAACCCTAACCTTAATTAGCAAAACCATAACCCTAATTAGCAAAACCCTAACCCTTATTTATAAACTAAACCCTAATTAGCTAACTAAACCCTAATTAGCTTATGTTAACACCTAATCATGGTTATTAAACTTCAATTAGGTACTAATTAACATTACTTAACAATCCTAATCATTAGAAACAAAACCCTAATCCAGATTAGTGAAGATTAAAGCCTAATTAAGCTACTAATTAAGCCTAACTAGCTCACAAGTAGGTTAGGAGTCACCATTGCAAGTCCCTAGGCTACACATGACATGCTTGTAACTCCCAAGCAAGACAATAGTCATCAGATCAGATCTTTGTAGAGGCAAGTTGCTCAAAAATGACCAAAAAGCCAAGTTGAAGAATTCTATAAATAGGAACCTTAGGGTTGAGCAAACTCACGAAATTCCTAAGCCTAAATACACTTATAAACTCACCAAATCAAGCCTGGGTGATAGCAGCAACGAAATCAGAAGCTAGAATCAAAAATTGTTCAAGAAAAGGTACAAACCCTAGTTCATAATTAGCTCTTTGATCCTATGTTAGATTTGTTGTTTAGATGTTTAGAATTACGTATTAGTATGTTAGAAAATATGTTAGATTGGTAGAACACGTTTCCATAACATCTAGATGCCTTAATTAAGTGTTTTAAGAAATCTGGAAATTTTAAAAACTAAGTCTGACAGCTGAATGTCAGGGCCTATAGATTCATATGTGTTTATGTTTTAGTCTGTCAATTGTTTGTAATTTGTAGCCTGTTAGTAGGTATTTAATTTGGAAAAGAAAACAGGTTCATTTGAACCATGGATTTCAATTTATAAGCAGTCAAAGTGGGTTGACCGTTCACGGATTGCAATTTTCTGGGTTACCTAGAAAACTCAAGAATAGTCGAACCGGCTACTTTGACCAATCTGTTTAATCATCTTCTGTTTGTTATTTTTATAAGTTTTTGTTATAGATTAATACCCTGCTATATATACTACATATCTATGATCTTAAATTGAACAAACAACGTATAGGTTTACTGGAATTAATGGTCAAAATCCGTTCGAAACTTCACCAAGTTTTTTCTGGTTTTCCGTAAAATCAAGAACATAAGAACAAATCATCTCATCGTACTTTGACCAACATATTTAGAGACCTTAGAGTTAAGATTTGTTCATGTTAATGTTATATATGTGTACCCTGACATATATACTACATGTTATAACAAACAAACACATACATCTAATACACATAATCAAAGATATTAAAGCCACAAAACCGTTGACCGGCCATGACTACTGTTATGGGTTACCCAGAAACTCAAGAACAACTCTGACAGTGACTTTGAGCTTCTAAAACTTCTTGTTATATGTAGATTAAAGCCTAAACTTTGTTTCATATTGTACTACTGTATGAGTACTACAACATCAACTCTTGACCAAACCAAAAATCATTAGCAGTAGCCTTTTAATTAGTGGTCAAACTAGTCACTCGACCATGACCAAACTGCTGCCCAGAAACTCAAGAACACCTATAACGACTTTCTGTCACTGAAGGGCTTTAACGACAGATAGAAATTATTTTTCTAAAACTAAATTATTAAAATTAGAAATAATTAATAAATAAATATAAAAAAAGTTTTAAAAATTATATTAAAATATTATAATTAAATTCTGATATTTTTACATAAATTCAATAATTATTTTATTTTATTTAGATATTATTAATAATTAATTTATTAATAAAGAAATTAGAATAATTATTTATAAATACTAAATAATTATGGAAAATAATATTATTGATATAAAAATTATAAAGAATCGAATATAAGTTATTTATGTATAATAATCAATGTTTTTGTAAAATTTTAAGTACATATTAATTACTTATAAATAGAAATAAATGATTTAAAATAATTTTAAAGATAAATAAATGTTTTAAATACTTTAAATTTTTTGAAAAAAAGGTATTATAAAGGATAATTAAATTTTATAAAATTTAGTCCATTTAATAAGGGTACTTATTACCAAAAAACTTAATTAATTTAATCTGTTCATATGTAAATGATATAATTGAGTATTATTATAAATACTAACGTGTTAGAATTATATATATGAACATTCGTATGTATTTTTTAACGTTTGAATAGCATAACTTGACTGATCTACGCTCAGGCAAATTTCCTAAACCCTACACTTAAATCTTGAATTGCTTTTGATATGTTATATCGAACCTAAACTTGAATTGCCAAATTATTATAAAGTTATTGCTATAGTTTCATCATAACTCAAAAATGAATTGTTTATTCATATGATATTATTTATTGAGCATAAACTGTCGTGTTAAACCAAATTGTTTTGGTAAGACATCTTATACTGAAGTTGGGTATCTCGTAAGGGATTGAAATTTGGTTAATGAATATATTGACATTTAGTGTATATTGAGCACTGTAGGATGATATGCATACTCCTAAGATGTTGAATGGGTTGATCCCCTATCTCACATCTGAACAAAGTTTCTAAGTCTTTGTGACTGACAGAAATAAAGAAAAATTCCAGAAATGGTTGAAATTAGAAATCCAAAAATGGTAACAACTATCAGTCAAAATTTGAATTGTTATATTTCTTCAAATCCTATATTGTTATAAATACAAAACTTACTGAGAATGTCATAGCTCACCCTTGCAAATTATGCCCTTTGCAGTTTTAGATGGTAATCCTGGAACATCTGGAGTAGATTAAGGGAAGCGTCCCTACATAGATTAGATTATATTCTTGTCTGTTTGAATACCTTGTAATAAGAACTCATTATGAGAACCATGTAATCGAATCTTAATATTATGATATATATATATAATATTTTTATTTCCGCAATCGTGTTTTCTTACATATATAGATGTAAAATTAGACTTCTTCAAATCTAGTTGAGATCCTTGGGAACTATTTATATGAGTGAGGGTATTGATAGCATGGACTGTTCATGTTGTTATTGATACTCTGGATTTCAGATAGATAGTTACTATCGATACGATAGTATAAATTCGTTTCGCTTAGACTATACATCTGGGGTGAGGGTATTAGTAATATGGACTGTTCATGTTATTACCGATACTCTGAATTTCAGATAAATAGACTCTAGTCACAGATACAGTTCATATATCCAAGTGAGGGTATCCAAACACAGTAATAGTTCTCTTGAGAATTTACATCTGTTATGGGATACTGTGAATTTTGGATCTATGAGAATTATATCTGATAGTCCCTGTATTTAATGTAATATTATAATCAGATACCATGGGTGTATAGATTTAAAAGCATTATGTTGATTTTCTATAAACACCCTATCAGATACCGTGGGAGTATAGATATGGGGGCCTTACAATTTTGGTATCAAAGCTTTAAGGCTATAGATATAAGGAAGAGAAATCTTAGTATATAGTCTTCGAGTCCGTAAAAATTTTAAAAGTACATATAAAACATAACATTAAAATTATTATGTTGTGTAAAATTTTATACCAGTATTAAAGGAGTTTTCTTTTATAGATGGCCAACAAAAATGTAGAGGAAATGGTAATAGCCAATAATCCACCGCAAATAGAGTCATACATAGCCAGTGATGCAGAAGATGAGGAATTGTTTCATGATCAATAACTGTTAGATGCTGAGGAAGAGGAGGATCCAGTGGCAGGACAGTTAATGAGAATTGACGAGCATGATGAGGCAATGACATCATTGATAAAGACAACAGAATATGAGAATAATAAGATGAGGTTTAGAGGTCGATATATTTGAGGAATGCTACAAAGATGAGAGGGGACATAGTCAACGACTAAAAGTACAACTGCACCCTGCACAGAGGGGAAGAAAGGAAATTCAGTCAAGGCTTCTTAAAACATCTCTGGGTGTTCGAGATACTTTTAACGATTTACAGTGCCGTGTAGTTCGATATCCGGTAGAGGTGAAGAAAACGGCTTATCTCATCGATCGATATGTGGTTTGTCACATGATTAAGGACTCCTTTAATGATATCAATGAATTCTAGAGAGTAGCATAGGTGGTTGAATGCTTTATATTAGTACAATAAAGAAGCATTTAAATTTTGTAATGTAATCAGTACTTTGTATGATAGTAGTACGTTCAATTATGAAGTTGTTATGTAATACCCTTGTGATATATAAAATAAACAATATGTTGTGTTACTCAAATTCTTATGTGAATTTTAATTGTTTATATAGAATCATGCCACCAACCAGAAGACCCCAAAGAGAAATGAATGATGATAATTCTACCCAGCAGTTAGTAGACCTTATGCTAGGAGTTGTAAATAGACCTGTGAACCAAAACATAACTTTTAAAGACTTTAAATTAGTTGGACCACCTGAGTTTAAACGTACATCAGAACCTGTAGATGCACAAATTTGGATTTCTGAGATAGAGAAATTTTTTCTAGTAACCAATGTTAACAATAACCAAAAGACAACTTTTGCAACCTTTTTCTTGAAGGGTGAGACTAATTATTCGTGGGAATCAACCAAAGGTCGGGTAGACACTAAAATTGTTCCTTGGGATAGATTCAAAGAGTTGTTCTTTGAGAACTATTTTTCCCAATTCCTGAAGGACCGAATGGAAATAAAATTTATGGACTTGAAACAAGGAGATCTTACTGTATCCCAGTATACAACTAGGTTTATTGAACTGTCCAGGTTTGCTCCACATCAACTAACCACTGAACTTAGAAAGACTCGTAAGTTCCAAGAGGGTTTAAAACCTCATATTCGGATTAGGTTGTCAGTACTTCAAATAAAAACTTTCTCTGAAATACTGGAGAAGGCCACTATAGTCGAAAGTGAGAATGAAAGTCTTACTAAGTTTCATCAGGATAAGAGAAGTCGGAATGAAAAAGGAAAAGTTAGGACAGAACCTAGTTCAGGTGGGTTTAATAACAAGCTTAAATGGGATAATTCTTTTTCTAACAACCCAGGGAAAAAGATAGGAAATACTAATAATAACTTTAGTAATAATACTATCAAACCTTGTCCTAATTGTGGTAAGAAACATAGAGGATAATGTCTTCTTAACAAATGTTTTAATTGTGGACAGTCGGGACATTATTATCCACAATGTCCCCTTCAAAGGAAAAAATAAATGTTTTAATTGTGCTTCATTGGACCATTTTTCAAAGAACTGTCCCAAACCTAAGAATCAAGGAGGAAAAGGGGTTAGAATACCAGAGAATAGTCAATCAACAAGATGGCGCAGATTTGGGGTTGAGAATCGACCATCATGCGAGAACATTTAACATGTCGCTGAGGGATGCTAATGCTTCACAGGACGTGGTGACAGGTATCATCCCTATCAACACTTTAAATGCATATGTGTTATTTGATTCAGGTGCTACATGTTCTTTTGTGTCTAAAAATTTCTCTACAAACTTTAATATGCCTTGTGAAAATTTAGACAAA
This sequence comes from Panax ginseng, assembly GCA_020205605.1. Taxonomy (NCBI): domain Eukaryota; kingdom Viridiplantae; phylum Streptophyta; class Magnoliopsida; order Apiales; family Araliaceae; genus Panax; species Panax ginseng. The sequence continues at coordinate 70,157,760 of CM035134.1, read as the reverse complement.
CCATTTTGCGTAGAAATTGCTAATAATGAAAGAATTCCAGTTAAGACCATAAACAGAAACTGTAGTGTGGTAGTAAAAGGACATAATTTTAAGGTAGATTTGATACCAATTCAGTTGGGATAATTTGATGTAATTTTAGGAATGGATTAGTTAGTTAATCATAACACGATGATTGATTGTCATCAAAAATGTATAAACCTTTTGACTACTTTGAAGTCAAAGGTAGTGTTCAATGGTAGTTGTTCACCTAAGCAATCTCGATGTTTGACTATAGTTCAGACAGAAAGATTACTTAGAAAGGGTTGTTTAGGATATTTGGCCTATATAGTTGATACTCGACAGAAAGGAGTAAAACTAGATCAAATACCTATAGTTAAGGATTTTTCCGATGTATTTCCAGATGACTTACCAGGTTTGCCTCCAAATAGGGAAATCAAGTTCGTCATTGATCTTGCACCAGGAACGACACCAGTTTCTAAGGCACCGTACAGAATGGCACCTATAGAACTGAAAGAGTTACTTATACAATTACAAGAACTCATAGATAAAAAGTATATACAACCTAGTGTTTCACCATGGGGAGCACCAATGTTGTTTGTAAAGAAGAAGGATGGAACTATGAGACTATGATAGACTATAGGGAGTTAAATAAGTTAACTATTAAAAATAAATATCCTTTACCAAGGATTGATGATTTGTTTGACCAATTAAAAAGGGGCTAAACATTTTTCAAAAAATGACCTTAGAACATGTTATCATCAATTAAAGGTAAGAAAGGAGGATGTGCCGAAAACAGCGTTCAGGACACGCTATGGACATTATGAGTTTCTTGTAATGTCTTTTGGATTAACAAATGCACCGACACCATTTATGGATTTAATGAATTGAGTGTTTAAACCATGCTCAGACAAATTTGTTGTAGTGTTTATCGACGATATTCTGGTATACTCGAAAACACAGGAAGAGCATACTGAACACTTGAGAGTCATTTTGGAGATACTACGAAAGGAACAACTTTATGCAAAGTTTTCCATGTGTCAATTCTGGTTAAAGAGAGTTCAATTTTTAGGTCATGTAATTGATAAGAATGGAATATCTGTAGATCCAGCTAAGATCGAAACAGTTGTGAATTGGGAACAACCAACAACTCCAACAGAAGAAAGAAGTTTTCTCGGTTTAGCGGGTTATTACCGTCGATTTATAAAAGATTTTTCAAAAATAGCAACCCCATTAACCAATTTAACTAGAAAGACGGTGAAATACGTCTGGACAGATAAATGTGAGGAAAGCTTCCAAGAGTTGAAGAAGCGACTGAGCATGGCTCCAGTGTTATCCTTACCAAATGATACAAGAGGCCTTGTAGTATATAGTGACGCATCACACAGAGGTTTAGGGTGTGTGTTGATGCAACATGGGAAAGTGATAGCTTATGCATCACGACAACTCAAAGATTATGAGAATAGGTATCCTACTCATGACCTAGAGTTAGCAAATGTAGTTTTTGCTCTAAAAAATTGGAGACATTATTTGTATGGGGGGAGAAGCTGAGATATATACTGAGATCATAAAAGTCAAAATATATTTTACACAAAAGGAATAAAAATTTAAGACAGAGACGGTGGTTAGAATCGATAAAGGATTTTGGTGTGAAATCTTATATCATCCGGTAAAAGCTGATGTTGTGGTGATTCGATTAAGTAGAAAGAATCAGGAAAAATTGAATGTATTAACCACTAATGATAGGATAATAAAAGACTTTGAAAATTTAGAAATTGAGGTGGAATGTCCAACTACCTCTACCCAAAAATTGTATATTTTAGAAGGAGATTCATCTCTGCTTGATAAAATTAAAGAGATATAGGAGAAAGATGAAGAATGTCAGAAGTTTAAATCTAATTCAACTCATGATAAGTATAATAAATTTAGAATAGATATGGATGGAATAATAAGATATGAAAATAGAATCTAGGTTCCGTTAGACCAAGCTTTAAAAGATGAAATTTGGAACGAAGCTCATAATTCTAAGTTTGCCATACATCCTGGCAGTACAAAAATGTATAAAGATTTAAGTCGACACTTTTGGTGGTCGAACATGAAAAGAGAAATAGATGAATGGGTAAGTAAATGTCTCACGTGTCAAAGGGTTAAGGCTGAGCATCAAAAGCCGAGTGGTTTACTTCAAACCTTACCAATTCCTGAGTGGAAGTGGGAACATATAACTATGGATTTTTTTATTGGTCTTCTAGCTACACAAAAGGGCAATAATGCCATTTGGGTAATAGTTGACCGTTTAACAAAATTAGCTCACTTTTTACCTATTAAGATTACTCATAACCTAGATTACCTTGCCAAACTGTACATCAATGAAATTATCTCTAGGCATGGAGTACCTGTTTCCATAGTATCAGATCGAGATCCAAGATTTACTTCTAATTTTTGGAAAAGCATTCAGAAACACTTAGGGACACAACTAAGATTAAGTACAACTTATCATCCTCAAAATGATGGACAGAGTGAGAGAACCATACAAAAATTAGAGGATATGCTAAGAACTTGTATAATAGACTTCAAAGGAAGTTGGGAAGATCAGTTACCTTTAGTCGAATTTGCCTATAACAATAGTTATCATGCTAGCATAGGTATGCCACCTTATGAAGCTTTATATGGGCATAAGTTTAGAACACCTTTATGTTGGGATGAAGTCGGGGAAAGACAAATGTTAGGACCTGAGATAATTCAATAGTCAACCGAAACTATCAGAATTATTCATCAACGATTGCAAGCATCTCAAGATCGACACAGAAAATATGCTGATCCACATCGTCAAGAATGAAACTTTAACGTAGGAAGTCACGTATTCTTGAAAGTATCTCCTTGGAAAGGCAAGATACGTTTTGGCAAGAAAGGAAAATTAAGTCTGAGATTCATTGGACCTTTTGAAAATTTGAGGAGGGTGGGTGAAGTTGCTTATGAAATAGCACTGCCTCCTGAGTTGAATCATATCCATAATGTGCTTCATGTGTCCGTATTACGACCATATAAACCTGATTATAAACACGTTATACAATATGAGCCGATCCAAATAGAAAAAAATCTTTCTTATGTATAAGAACATGTGCAGATCATCGACCGTAAAGAGTAAGTCCTGAGAAATAAAGTGATAGCATCGGTTAAAGTGATCTGGAGAAATCAGAACGTTGAAGAAGCTACATGGGAGCTTGAAGATAAAATGCGCGAAAATTATCCTCAATTATTTACTTGACATGTATTGTAATTTCGAGGACGAAATTCTTATTAGTGGGGGTGAATGTAAAAAACCCAAAACCCTAATAAGACTCGTATATGTAAAATCCCGTCATATAAATAAAATTTCTCTGTTCTGAATGTGTTATGTGTTATTATATACCTTGTTTAACAAATTTGACCAAATAATTTTTTGTCCGAAAAACATCGTGCTTGACACCTCGTGCTTAAATTTTTTCTGTAATCGGACTTTTCGGTAAAATTATTTTGACAAGTTGCTTTGTCGTGATTACACTGAAAAAACACTTTGTCGTGCTTGTTAGGATTAGTGAGAAATTTAGGTTAACAACCCTAGATTAATAAACCCTAACCCTAACCCTAATTACCAAAACCCTGAGCCTAATTTATAAACTAAACCCTAATTAGCTAACTAAACCCTAATTAGCTTATGTTAACACCTAATCATGGTTAGTAAACTTCAGTTAGGTACTAATTAACATTACTTAACAATCCTAATCATTATAAACAAAACCCTAATCAAGATTAGTGAAGATTAAAGCCTAATTAAGTTACTAATTAAGCCTAACTAGCTCACAAGTAGGTTAGGAGTCACCATTGCAAGTCCCTAGGCTACACATGACATGCTTGTAACTCCCAAGCAAGGCAATAGTCATCAGATCAGATCTTTGTAGAGGCATGTTGCTCAAAAATGACCAAAAAGCCAAGTTAAAGAATTCTATAAATAGGAACCTTAGGGCTGAGCAAACTCACGAAATTCCTAAGCCTAGATACACTTATAAACTTACCAAATCAAGCCTGGGTGATAGGAGCAACGAAATCAGAAGCTAGAATCAAAAATTGTTCAGGAAAAGGTACAAACCCTAGTTTATAATTAGCTCTTTGATCCTATGTTAGATTTGTTGTTTAGATGTTTAGAATTATATATTAGTATGTTAGAAAGTATGTTAGATTGGTAGAACATGTTTCCATAACATCTAGATGCCTTAATTAAGTGTTTTAAGAAATCTGGAAATTTTGAAAACTAAGTCTGACAGCCAAATGTTTGGGCCTATAGATTCATATGTGTTTATGTTTTTATCTGTCAATTGTTTGTAATTTGTAGCCTATTAGTAGGTCTTTAATCTGGAAAAGAAAACAGGTTCATTTGAACCATGGATTTCAAGTTATAGGCAGTCAAAGTGGGTAGACCGTTCACGGATTGCAGTTTTCTAGGTTACCCAGAAAACACAAGAACAGTCGAACCGGCTACTTTGACCAATCTGTTTAATCATCTTCTGTTTGTTATTTTTGTAAGTTTTTGTTATAGATTAATACCCTATTATATATACTACATATTTATGATCTTAAATTGAACAAACAACATATAGGTTTACTAGAATTAATGGTCAAAATCCGTTGACCAAGCTTGACCAAGTTTTCTGGGTGTTACCGAAAACTGAAGAACATGAAGTACAACGTCTAGCTGTACTTTGACCAGCATAATTAGAGACCTTAGAGTTAAGATTTGTTCATGTTAATGGTATATATGTGTACCCTGACATTTATATTGTGAGGCCCCGAATTTTATGAAATAAAAGTATTCAATTTTTCTATTTTGGTAAATGGTTAAATTGATAAAAGGTTAAAGTTAAGGGTGATATGTGAAAATTTTTCAAAGTAAGCAAGTTGTCATAAAATAATCGGTGGTAAAATACGCGTGGTTTTATAGTAGCACACGGTATTGATTATTAATGATTACGTGAGAAGTCACTCAGTTATACTCAATTATTGCTACAGTAATTGTTGCATCATATCTCTCTTATTATTGATTCAATTATTGTCACAGTATCATCTGCATTATATGATATGTTATTAAATTAATAATTGAGACCACAAAGTTATTCATATTAATAAATTGCAATATTTACAATGTCTAGAAGTTCTGTCAAGGAGAGGTTTGGTCATCTAATTGCACGGCAATAAGGAGAAATCCTTATCGGAAAGCCCCCTCTTTCCTGGGAACGACCTGTTTGATAAATATTGCGAATTATAACAATAATGAATAAATGTTATTAAAAAAAATCAAATTTGAGTTTGGAGTTGAATTTGGAGACGCGGACGTGATATTTGAGTCCGGAACGATGAAATTAGTAAAAATAGACTATAAACACAAAATTTTTCGGGGTTGACCTTTTGGTCAAAAAGTCAATAGTTGACTTTTTTGGGAAAAGTCAAACTTCGAAATTTCAAAATTTATATTGTTGATAAAAATAGTTCCATTGTGTTGGAATTATTAGTGTTAGTGAAAATCAATATTTATTTCGATAATAATTGATGTTTGGAAGTTATATTAACCAAATAACCGGATAAATTAGCAATTGATTGCTATTAATTCACATGATTATAACTATTTGTTCACATGTGTGTACTATTGATTCACATTCTTGTTATTATTAGGGGAGTTGGTGCAAGATTGATAATACTTGCATGACTAAGTTAAAAATGAAGGTATAGATGGAGGAACTATAATGTAATTTGTATTTTTACATGTCTAGAACTATTGAGTCACATAATTTACTATTGAATCACATTATTTACTATTAGGGGAGGTGGTGGAAGTTTGATAACAGTTGCAGGACTAAATTAAAAAGGAAGAAAAAAAGGAAGGTATTATACTGTAATATTTTGAGCCCCAAAATGTGCAATTATCGAAACTATGTTTTCCTATAAATAGAAGCTCATTCTTCTTCATTTCTCACCAATTCACTAAAGTTATAGAGCAATTATTATAGAGAGAAGTTATAGAGAGAAAGAAGAAGAGAAGTTTGCTACCTCACTATTCTAGTATCCAGTTTTCTTTTGAGGTAAGGGGTATTATTCTGTCGTATTCATGAAGAGAATTACTTTCTTTCAATACTCGTAAGAGTTGTTATTCCATTCTTCATTATTATGTTGGAATAACATGTTTATGTGAAGTACCACATACATGGTGATTTCATTGTTATTCCATTCTTTATTATTACATTTGAATATCACATGCGCATGCGTTTTCGTGCCGACTGGTTCCATTATTTATTATTATGTTGGAATAATCAGATATGCGCAATACCGCATGCATGGTGATTTCTGTTGTTATTCCATTCTTTATTATTCTGTTGGAATATCCGCTTGTGTATATTACGCTTTGACACGGTTCATTATTTATTATTCATTGGGATAACTTGTCACGCAAGTACCGCATGCCCGTGAAGTTCATTATTTTTTCATTCTTTATTATCTCATTGGAATATCACATGCAATGCTTTTTCATGGGACTGGGTTTTAAATCTTTATTATCTACATTGGGAATAACTTTGTTTGTGCGGTCTCTATCGCATGCATGGTGAATCCTTCTATTATTTCATTCTTTATTATTCTATTAGAATAACCTGTCTATGTGGATTACCACATGCATGGTGAATGGTCCTTTGTATTTCATTCCTTATTAAATTGTGGAAATGATGCATTTTAGTGGATTATGATGGATGTCATAATAAAAGCATTGGAGTGATGAAAATTATGGGTATATTTGGTATTAGTAAGTGTCATGATAAGTTATATTGGTTATTATGTGAAAACATGAAAGTTTCTTAGAAATCACAAAGGGTTGAAAATTAGATTTTGGTAAAAACGGAACACGAAATTCAATTGACCATATCTCCTGTTATATTTTGAATTTTTGAGTGTGGTCAAGTCCTAGAGTTAGATCTATGAGTTTTGTAGCTTATCCAAGTGGAATCACTGGAAAAGGTGTTATAGATTTTCGTGTGGACTGATTTTAACAAAGGAGGCCAAAGCTGCCAATTTCGAAAAACCTACTGTCGATGTTTTTAAAAGGGCTGTTTCGGCCACTTAATTTATGAGAAAAATTCTAGCCTTTTGGGAAATGAAAGTATATGGTATAAAGTACCTCCTGTCAAAAAATGAGCTCATTCCGACTTAAAACGAGCAAGTTATGACCATTTCAATATTTAGGTTTTTCCGACGAAAAACGCTGTAACTGGAGTTCTATAACTCCGATGACCATTAAATTTAAACTAGAAGCTCACGTTAACATGTGTAAGATTCTGCCAAGATTTGGGAATTTTTGGAGTTAACCTTGAGGTAGCTAATTTCTTAAGGAATTAATTGGAAATTGATTTTTGAAAAATAGTAAATTAATTTTAAAAATTCCGAGAAAAATATATGTTCTTTATAGGACTATATTATGCTAAATCTCAGAAAAAAAATATATTTTTGGGACGGATTTGGTATTTTTCATGAAAATAGTTTAGTTACGAACATATGAGTTAAATATGTTATGTGAAGTAACAAAGTTGGAAAATAGGATTTTATGGCTTAGAAATCCTATATAAGGTATATGTAGATTGTTGAAAAGGGATTTGATCATTGGTGATGAAATGTTATGAGTATGGCATTTTTGAATGATTAAATGCATTATTTGGTAAAGTGTAAACAATTAAATTAAATTGTTTATAAGTTTAAGAATTGATTAAAATATTGTTATAATATTAACAATATTAGATTATGATTTTATTAAATGATTGATAATATTTTGATAAATTTAAAGTCTTTAATATTTATCTTTATTTTTGTTGGATTAATGTTTATATCATTGTCATCATCCTCATGCTTATATTATGTTAAAAGTCATCTGTGGCCTGTAGTGCATAGATGGACTTGGTATTATTATGACCAGGGATTATTCGGTATAATCATGACCGCAATGTTACAAATGATGTGGAAAAAGTCCTCATTGGCCCGTAGAGCATTGATGGACAGTTTTTGGTATGATTATGGCTATGGATTCTCTTCGGCCAAGGGTGCAAAGATGAATTATTTTATAACATGATCAGGACCGTTGATGAAAACACGATTATCTTTGGCCCGTAGTGCATGGATAATTCGTGGTCGTGATACTAAAGAATATCATTGGCCTGTAGTGTAGGGATGATTCGATGATGTGGATTAATTATTGAGATGAGTCTCAGCAATGAAATATTAATTCATGGACGTGATAATAATGAATATCCTTGGCCATAGTGCATGGATAATTCATGGATGTGATATTAACGAATATCCTTGGCCGTAGTACAGGGGTGATTAGATGATATGGATTATTTATTAAGCTGAGTCTCAGCATTATTGGTTTTATAGTTGAATGTCTTTGGCCATAGTGCAAAGATGAATTTATTATTGTGATTATGAGCAGGAATTTTGATATTGTATAACCATGATTTTTGATGTTTTGGGTGAAGATAGGTGATGAAAATTATCTTCGTCCTGGGTGCGAAAAGGAATTCAAAATCACAATTATGATTATGAGTGATTCATATGATTGTGGACAGGAATTGTTGATTGATGTTACAGGGATAAAACATTATTGGTGGACTTTTAACATGGAGAAGATAATAGACTTGATGGTCTGTTTGACTCTTTTAATGGATTGCTCGTTCCGCTGCATCTATGGTTGAAATGTTTTATCATCTACCATATGTCCTAAATCTCTGAGTTATTATTGATGAAAACTATTGATAATGTAATTATCTTTAGTCATGATATTCTTTACTGGGCTAGTTGTGCTCACCCTTTCTTTCACTGTTCTCTTCAGGAAATGAGAATATAGCTGAGACGAGTCGGGGAATGGAGTGACGGTCCAGATGATAGCATTAGTAGTCCTCACTATGGCATGACATGCAATATAAAATTGTATTGAGGACCTAAGATGTGTGTGTCGTATTTTATACGTCACTTAATAATTGATTTTGGTGAACAACAATAGGGTGATGAGAACCCGACCCTGAAAGCGTCAAAAGTGCACCATGATAGAAATGAAGAGAACATAAATCTTCTTGTGTCCCTTTGGAGACTTGAAATATTTGTTGTTGTACTTTATATGGAATGTATTAATTTGAGTATGAATATTGTCATTATATATATGCGTTCTGATATTTGTATTGAAACTCACAGTATATATGTCGTCGTATTTTGCACGACAGTTGTATAATTAAGTTGTATTTGAATTTATGTACCATGTATCTGGCGACTCAAGATGGGTGATGAATACCTAATTTTGGGGGCGTCACAGTTGGTATCAAAGCTTAGGGATATGATCCCTGGCTAAAATGTGAGACAAGAACTAGGAAGGGAGAGACGAAGAATTCCTTTGCTAGTATGACCTACCTAAGTTTATTTGGTATTTAATTGCTCGGTCAGAGTATAGGGATAATATGTGACATGTCAATTAACCCTTATTTTGAAACTATATTCTAGAATGATATTTGAAATAAGGAGATGAGCAATGGAAAAATTATGATACAAAGGATATAACCAGGAAGGTACAATTTGAAAAGAAAGCAAGGTATCCTCATCTCTTCGAATATCAGGTACGTACGTAAATTTTGAGGGCGAAATTTCATAAGGAGGGGAGATTGTGAGACCCCGAATTTTATGAAATAAAAGTATTCAATTTTTCTATTTTGGTAAATGGTTAAATTGATAAAAGGTTAAAGTTAAGGGTGATATGTGAAAATTTTTCAAAATAAGCAAGTTGTCATAAAATAATCGGTGGTAAAATACGCGTGGTTTCATAGTAGCACACGGTATTGATTATTAATGCTTACGTGAGAAGTCACTCAGTTATACTCAATTATTGCTACAGTAATTGCTGCATCATATCTCTCATATTATTGATTCAATTATTGTCACAGTATCATCTGCATTATATGATATGTTATTAAATCAATAATTGAGATGATAAAGTTATTCATAATAATAAATTGCAATATTTACAATGTCTAGAAGTTCTGTAAAGGAGAGGTTTGGTCATCTAATTGCACGCCAATAAGGAGAAATCCTTATCAGAAAGCCCCCTCTTTCCTAATAACGGCCTAGTTGATAAATATTGCGAATTATAACAATAATGAATAAATGTTATTAAAAAAAATCAAATTTGAGTTTGGAGTTGAATTTGGAGACGCGGATGTGATATTTGAGTCCGGAACGATGAAATTAGTAAAAATAGACTATAAACACAAAATTTTTTGGGGTTGACTTTTTGGTCAAAAAGTCAACAATTGACTTTTTTGGGAAAAGTCAAACTTTGAAATTTCAAAATTTATATTGTTGATAAAAATAATTCCATTGTGTTGGAATTATTAGTGTTATTGAAAATCGATATTTATTTCGATAATAATTGATGTCTGGAAGTTATATTAACTAGTCAGGTAATTAATCGGATAAATGAGCAATTGATTGCTATTAATTCACATGATTATAACTATTTGTTCACATGTGTGTACTATTGATTCACATTCTTGTTACTATTAGGGGAGTTGGTGCAAGATTGATAATACTTGCATGACTAAGATAAAAATGGAGGTATAGATGGAGGTACTATACTGTAATTTGTATTTTTACATGTCTAGAACTATTGAGTCACATAATTTACTATTGAATCACATTATTTACTATTAGGGGAGGTGGTGGAAGTTTGATAACAGTTGCAGGACTAAATTAAAAAGGAAGAAAAAGAGGAAGGTATTATACTGTAATATTTTGAGCCCCAAAATGTGCAATTATCGAAACTATGTTTTCCTATAAATAGAAGCTCATTCTTCTTCATTTCTCACCAATTCACTAAAGCTATAGAGCAATTATTATAGAGAGAAGTTATAGAGAGAAAGAAGAAGAGAAGTCTGCTACCTCACTATTCCAGTATCCAGTTTTCTTTTGAGGTAAGGGGTATTATTCTTTCGTATTCATGAAGAGAATTACTTTCTTTCAATACTCGTAAGAGTTGTTATTCCATTCTTCATTATTATGTTGGAATAACATGTTTATGTGAAGTACCACATACATGGTGATTTCTGTTGTTATTCCATTCTTTATTATTATGTTGGAATATCCCATGCAGACGCTTTTACACGGACACTGGTTCCGTTATTTATTATTACCGTTGGAATTTGTCATGCAATCTACCGTATGCATGGTGATTTGTTGTTATTCCATTCTTTATTATTACATTGGAATATCTTGTCGGTGCGTATTCGCTGACACGGTTCTATTATTTATTATTCGTTGGGATAGCACATCCACGCCAATACCGCATGCCCGGTGAATTCTATTGTTATTCCATTCTTTATTATTCATTTGAATATCACATGCATGCTTTTGCGCCGCACTGGGTTCCATTCCATTATTTATTATCTGTTGGAATAATTTGTATATCTAATCTGCACGCATGCATGGTGATTTCATTGTTATTCCATTCTTTATTATTCTGTTGGAATATCATGCCGATTATGTATATTACGCTTTGACCGGTTACATTATTTATTATTCGGGTTGGGATAACCTATCATCGCAAGTACCGCATGCCCTGGTGAATTCTGTTGTTTTTCATTCTTTATTATTACATTTGGAATATCCATACGTGTGTTTTACGGACTGGGTTTAAATCTTTATTATTACATTGGGAATAACTTGTTTGTGCGGTCTCTATCGCATGCATGGTGAATCCTTCTATTATTTCATTCTTTATTATTCTGTTAGAATAACCTGTTTATGTGGATTACCACATGCATGGTGAATGGTCCTTTGTATTTCATTCCTTATTAAATTGTGGAAATGATCTGTTTACGTGGATTATGATGGATGTCATAATAAAAGCATTGGACTGATGAAAATTATGGGTATATTTGGTATTAGTAAGTGTCATGATAAGTTATATTGGTTATTATGTGAAAACATGAAAGTTTCTTAGAAATCACAAAGGGTTGAAAATTAGATTTTGGTAAAAACGGAACACGAAATTCAATTGACCATATCTCCTGTTATATTTTGAATTTTTGAGTGTGGTCAAGTCCTAGAGTTAGATCTATGAGTTTTGTAGCTTATCCAAGTGGAATCTTTGGAAAAGGTGTTATAGATTTTAGGTGTGGTGATTTTAACAAAGGAGGAAAAAGCTGCCAATTTCAAAAAACTACTGTCGAAGTTTTTAAAAGGTCATTTTTACCACTTAATTTATGAGAAAAAATTCTAGCCGTTTGGGAAATGAAAGTATATGGTATAAAGTACCTCCTGTCCAAAAAATCGAGCTCATTCAGGACTTAAAACGAGCAAGTTATGACCATTTCAATATTTAGGTTTTTCCGACGAAAATCGCTGTAACTGGAGTTCTATAACTTCGATGACCATTAAATTTAAACTAGAAGCTCACGTTAACATGTGTAAGATTCTGCCAAGATTTGGGAATTTTTGGAGTTAACCTTGAGGTAGCTAATTTCTTAAGGAATTAATTGGAAATTGATTTTTGAAAAATAGTAAATTAATTTTAAAAATTCCGAGAAAAATATATGTTCTTTATGGGACTATATTATGCTAAATCTCAGAAAAAAAATATTTTGGGGACTGATTTGGTATTTTTCATGAAAATAGTTTAGTTACGAACATATGAGTTAAATATGTTATGTGAAGTAACAAAGTTGGAAAATAGGATTTTATGGCTTAGAAATCCTATATAAGGTATATGTAGATTGTTGATAAGGGATTTGATCATTGGTGATGAAATCTTATGAGTATGGCATTTTTGAATGATTAAATGCATTATTTGGAAAAGTGTAAACAATTAAATTAAATTGTTTATAAGTTTAAGAATTGATTAAAATATTGTTATAATATTAACAATATTAGATTATGATTTTATTAAGTGATTGATAATATTTTGATAAATTTAAAGTTTTTAATATTTATCTTTATTTTCGTTGGATTAATGTTTATATCATTGTCATCATCCTCATGCTTATATTATGTTAAAAGTCATCTGTGGCCTGTAGTGCATAGATGGACTTGGTATTATTATGACCAGGGATTATTCGGTATAATCATGACCGCAATGTTACAAATGATGTGGAAAAAGTCCCCATTGGCCCGTAGAACATTGATGGACAGTTTTTGGTATGATTATGGCTATGGATTCTCTTCGGCCAAGGGTGCAAAGATGAATTGTTTTATAGAATGATCAGGACCGTTGATGAAAACACGATTATCTTTGGCCCGTAGTGTATGGATAATTCGTGGTCATGATACTAAAGAATATCCTTGGCCTGTAGTGCATGGATGATTCGATGATGTGGATTAATTATTGAGATGAGTCTCAGCAATGAAATATTAATTCATGGACGTGATAATAATGAATATCCTTGGCCGTAGTGCATGGATAATTCATGAATGTGATATTAACGAATATCCTTGGCCGTAGTATAGGGGTGATTAGATGATATGGATTATTTATTAAGCTGAGTCTCAGCATTATTGGTTTTATAGTTGAATGTCTTTGGCCATAGTGCAAAGATGAATTTTTTATTGTGATTATGAGCAGGAATTGTGATATTGTATAACCATGATTTTTGATGTTTTGAGTGAAGATAGGTGTTGATCGATTTCGCAATCAATGAAAGCACGCAAGTATACGTGGTCAACAAGTAATAAAGTGATAAGATGAGTATCGTTCCCATGTGGAATTCTAATTAATAAATTCCAACTACTAATACTATATCAATTCAATTTTATTCAAACAATGAGAAATTGCGATTTTTCAATTATTAACTCAAAATTAAACACTTAAAGATCTTCGTATTAAGATAAACTATTAACTAAGCTATTACTTGAGTGAATGACTTCGATAGGTAAATATTAAGACTTCAATATCCCCAATTATGAATTATAAATCGGTTATCTAATCATCCCAATTATTATGTCTCATGGATTGTTAATGGTGAATTTTCAAATGCCAAAAGCCCTCTTCCAAGTGATCAATTGACTTCTATTTAACCCAGATTAACCTTGCTATATTCCTATGCAAAACAATTGGATTAAACTCTTTCCAGTCCCAATTCCTTATATGTTACATGCGTAACAGATATTTACATTCAATTCACAAACCTAATTATTTACTGAAGTGTAAATAACTAAGTCACATGTTATCATGTCTAGTTCTAACCCTAGAATTCCTCTCCCAATTCCTTCTAGAGTAACACAATAATTATTGGCCAAATAATTAATCACTAAAATCAAAACATGATAAACAATCCACTTCAACATAAATAATTATAATGAAAGAATAACTAAGTTAGAATCATAAAAGGTTCAATTGAAATCTTAATTAAAGAATTAGTTCATCACGAAAATAAGAATCATTAATTGTTGACAAATCATCCTTAAAGAATTACAAATTAAAAATAAGGAGAAAAAGAAGAAACTCTGTAGCCAATCCTGAATCTCCAAGTAATCTCCTGTAATCTTCAATGGAAAAGCTCCTTCAATCCTCTCCAATAAATAAATCCAAAAAATCCCCCTTTAACTCAGCAATTAGTTTCTTTTTATAGTCTCCCCCAATCCTCTTCCAATTAGGTTTTATTATTAGCCCTTAATAGACAAATTACGTCCAACCAGAAGTCAAACGCGCTAATCCGGTCAACGCCAATGAGGCTCGGTAGCTCGCCATGACCGAGGTAGTACAATTTCAAATACTTTTGCTACTTGGACTTCTTCAAATTACCAAATTGCCATTCAATGCTTGAAATTTATAATTGCCCCTCCAACTTTCCAAATCGCCAAACAAGATATAAACACAATAAAATGCTAATAAATAACTTAAGAATGCAATAATTTAAGTCTAAATATATCCCAATTATGGGTATACTACCCATTCATCAAATACCCCCAAACTTAAATCGTTGCGTGTCCTCATGCGACAAAGCATAAGATCACCACACAAAACTAAACATCATGCACATGCAAACTATTTATATTTATATGTTCGTAATTCCAGCAATCCAAGAGCTCGCGTAGATCCATATGCCTTAGAAAATCACTTAAACATGCTAATTCATCATGTAAAAACAGATCAACAATATCCCAACAATCAACGGATCTAAATCTGTTATTACTGATATTATGCGTGTGTGTCCACGACCATGCGAACCCATGAAAGACAAAAATATGATAGATAATAACTTTCTTAGTAGGAATCATACAGTGTGAACTTGAGAACTCATCAAATAAACTTGTTTCAACTGAACTCAAACACTTACCCGAATTCAACAGTCAAACTAGAATATATATATATATATATATATATATATATATATATATATATATTTATATATTTTTTATTATTATTATTTTTTTTTATTTTTTATTTATTTATTTATTTTTTTATTTATTTTTTTTTTATTTTTTTGTTCTACATAAATGACTATGCAATGTCTCATCCCATTAGGCTAACAGTGTTACCCCTTAGCGAGCTTTCGACCAACGACTCCCTGCACCATTTAAGACCTTAGGCGCTAGGTTTTGAGATACCCCTTAGGTGATTTCTTGCTCAAGTAACACAGCCCTCAAACAAGACTAGTCACCCCGTATATTATCATTATTATTTATATATATATATATATATATATATATATATATATATATATATATATTTATTTATTTTTAGATGGTTGGTGAGTGCGTTTTACGCTCCATCTCACGCTTGTGTTTATGGGAGTGGTTCCCTCAACCCACCACAAGACTCAACATTTGTTGTTTTTTTTTTTTTTTTTTTTTATATTTTGTTTTTTTATTCCAAATGTTTCCCCCCAAACTCGAGTTTATACATGAATTCAGTCTCATCTAGTTATTCAAATTGTTCTTCCATATCACTAGCAATCCCCCTTTAGAACTCTATTCTCTAACCATTTAAACTATCATAGCTAACATGGTCGTTTTATTTCAAAGTGCCTTCTTATAATATCAATGTCAAACAGATAAAGATCCAATTCAAGTCACGAAAATCATATCACTGAATCAACAATCCTTACTAGACGTGTTCATGCAATTCTACTTTCATCATTGGCCCCAGATATACGCACTCTCAAAAACTGGAATTAACATGCAATCCTAAATGCAACTTTACTAATAATCAATCCACAAACTAATAACAAACTACAACTGGTGAAAATAAAATGTAACCACCCCCAAACTAAGCTAGAGTAATGTCCTCATGCGAAAAAAATAAGTCAAAATAAAGCAGAGGACTTTCCCACGAATTTATTCTTTCCTGGGAGCATCATCGTCCTCGCTTCATCTCTTGATCGGACGGAAATCATCGCGTAATCTGGAGCCAGAGGGAAATGGCTAAGTGGAACGCCCGGATGGGTCTGGATGGTCAGTGCATTCTGTGCAGCAAATTGGTCAACTAAATACTTGAAAATCACGTCTTGACGTTCCGATAAGCGCACATTCTGGGACTCAATGTTGTAAAACCAGCCGTCTATCTCCCGCTGGACAGCTTCGGGGACCACACCTCGATGAGCAGCTGTCGAGGGGCCGTAAGGAGGGGGAGCCTGAGGTGGTGGGTTTTGTGGAGACGTAACGTGGGGGATAATGAAACCCAGTCCCCTAGGGTGATTAGCACCACCGGACCACACTTTATAACGACGGATCAAGTTGTGGTCCAACATGGGCATAGGAGTTTGAATCATCTCATCTGATTTCCATTTGACCCCAAACTTAGCACATAGGATGCAGATCAGGGATGGATGTGGTAGCCCTCCTGTGGTCCCGCCGCGACATGCGCGGAGCATCGATTGCTGAATAAGATGGCCGACATTGATTCGCAGGCCTTGTATGATGGAGTATAATAGCACAGCCCTTTCTTTGGTGACGTGACTCACATGTGTGTATGGCATCAATTTCGCGCATATGAAGGCATACCATGCCTTTCCATATAGACTGAGGTGAGACAATGGGAAGGTCATGCTACCACGCTTATGGATGGACCAAGTAGTGCCCGGTTGACACGACTCCCGAATAATCTATTCATAGTCCTACCATCACTCACTAGCGAGCATATTCATCATGAAGGCCCTCTAAGGGTAGTTGATAGCACCCATTGATATCCTCCTCGCCAAATTCCACCGTCTTACCTCGACAAACACCCCATAATGGTCATGCTCGAAGCAAGTTGGCATGTGAATTCTTTGACCACCGCAATCACCGCTATGTCAGTCGTTTCGGTGAGGGCAAACCGGTTCGTTCAAAGAATCATCACCGCTATGTCTCCATCCTTGTTTTGATCGGGATGGAGACTCGATTCGGGGACTAGTGAGCGGGTGGCCATGCGCTAACAGAAGCGTTCTTGAGTAACACTCACTTAAACGTCTTTGTCAAATTTCAAGTGGAAGGAGTTTAGCGACCCGGATTTCGAAAGCCGATGGACGTTTGGATGCCATGTCGAGAATTTCGCAAATAAAAAACATACTCATAGTTTAGCTTTAAAAGAATGTACGGTTGGATAAATGTGCACCTAGCAAAGACATAGAAATTGTATAAAATATTGGTAGTGTAAGAACGCAGGTGGGGGTGAGGCATGAAAATGGTAGTCTGAAGAAGTTGCACAGATTATTGAGTCGTACAATTTGTCAAACACCTAGATGTAAACCGAGAACTTGTTCAATCCATTATTAATTCCTGCTCTATTCATGCCATGCATTTAGCGTGCATGAATCTAAGTGTAGGAGTACGCCAAACAAAGAATGCGTTATCTATGTGCTCCATTAGATTTCCAGATGACAAGAATAACGAATGAAGAACATCTTAATTCGCAATATTCAAATACACATCAAATCATACCTTCACGCTTGTAAAGAAGTTGGAGGAGTAGAATTTGGCACACAAGAAGATGCAGACGACCAATATGGAAGGAAGGGATTGATGCGTGGTGGATGGGTGGAAGACAATTATCCAAAGTTTAATGACTTTGTGCTATGGAGATGGAGAGGGGGGTGACACTGCTTTGCTTGGCGTGGGGAGAGAGAGGGGCTAAAAGGCGCCACGAGGGTTTACAATACCAGAAGCTAACTGACTCAGCCACGGGCGCCGGGCCTTATTTTCACTTCGGAGCCTAGCGCCACGGGCGCCGGGATTGAACTAAAGCCGTGGCCAAGGCTGGGCCTTGTTTTCACGTTCTGGAGCCTAGCGTCGGGGCGCTGTGATCCTTAGTGATGTGGGCGCCGGGGCGCTGGGATGTCACCTGTGTACGTGCATACCTGGACCAGTGTAGGACTTAGTTTAGTAAACTTGGAGTCTTCTCTACTAAAAAATAACAGTGAAAATAAGAAAAATTTGAAAGTAAGAGGCATAAAATCAAATAAAACGAAAAAGTTATGGAACTGCATGGGTTGCCTCCCAAGAAGCGCTTGGTTTATGATCGTCGGCCACCCGACTTTGCGGTGTTGGTGGGTTGTCCATCGGGTCCGAGAGGTAACTGGACCGTAGCTGACGACGTTCGATTGGTCCGCTCCAATAGTGTTTCAGACGTTGACCGTTGACCTTGAATGTACGCTTTGAGTTCGGTTCCTCAACCTCAATGTTTCCGTGTGGAGTGACAGATATAACTACAAATGGTCCGGACCACCTGGATTTCAATTTTCCTGGAAATAGACGCAAGCGTGAGTTGAATAAAGAGTACTTGATGGCGTCGTGCAAATGTTCTATCGAGAATTTTTTATCGTGCAAGCTTTGACTTTTCTCCTTGTAGAGCTTAGCGTTGCCAGAGGCGTTGAACCCGAATTCATCCATCTCGTTCAACTGCAGAACTTTTTTTTCACCGCCGCTCCTAGATCAAAGTTTAATTTCTGAATGGCTCAATTGTGCACTGTGTTCTAGCTCGACCGGGAGATGGCACGCCTTTCCAAATACCATTTCGTATGGGGACATGCCGATCGGATTTTTGTCATTGCTCGATAAGCCTATACATAGTCGTCGCCAAGACGCAATGCCCAATCTTTTCGTGACGGATTAACTACTTTTTCCGTGATCCTCTTAACTTCCCGATTCGACACCTCCGCTGGCCATTGGTTTGTGGGTGATATGCAAATTGCAATTTTGTGATGAACTCCATACTTCACAAGCAATTTAGTGAACCGCTTGTTATGTATGAGTTCCCCATCACTTATTATAGCCCTCGGTGTCCCAAATCTGTAAAAATGTTCTTCTTTAAAAATCGGGTGACAACGTTGGCATCATTCGTGGGTAACGCATGCTGCGGCTTCTACCCATTTGGAAACATAATCGATCGCTAATAAGATGTAATGATTATTAAGCGAAGATGGAAATGGTCCCATAAAGTCGATACCCCTACACGCGTCGAATAGTTCCACCTCTAGAATTGTGTTAAGTGGCATTTCATTGCGCTTGGAGATATTACCTACGGCGTTGGCATCGATCGCATTTCAAAGACAAAGAGATAAGCATCTTTGAATAAAGAAGGCCGAAAAATCCCGATTGTAGTACTTTGGGTCATTGCTCAATCATTGGAATAATGACCTCCGTAATCCCGAGGAGTGACGTTGGCCTAATATACTATCCATTTCTTCGTGAGGTACACAACGCCTTATCATTTGATCTCGCACATGCTTTAAAATGTAAAATGGTTCATCCCAAAAGTATTGTTTCACATCGTGGAGAAACTTCTTTCGTTGTTGTGATGTCAATCCGGCAGTAATAACACCTTGGCAACCACATAGTTGACATAGTCAAAGATACCAAGGCAATATGGTAGTTACCCTAATAGTTGCTCATCCGGAAATTTTCATTAATCACCGAGTTGTCTTCTTTTCGTTCCTTTTTATTTTCCAACCGAGATGGATGATCCGCCACTTGATTTTTCTCGTACTTTTTCGTCCGGATCTCCAGATCAAATTCTTGTAACAACAAAGACTCCACCGTATTAATCGTGGTTTAGCATCTTTCTTCTCAATCGGATATTTAATAATTTGAATGATCGATCAGCAGTAGACAATTACCTTAGTGCCGAGGAGGTAAGCTCGAATTTGTCAAAAGCAAACACCACCGCAAGTAATTCCTTTTCGGTTGTTGTGTAGTTCAGCTGGGCATCCGTCAATGTCTTACTAGAGTAGTAGATAGTATGAAAAATCTTATCATGAAGTTGTCCCAATACGGCTCCACCGCGTAATCACTGGCGTCGCACATCAATTCGAACGGTAAAGACCAATCGGGCGCTACAATGATTGGTGCAGAGACCAATTTCTTCTTTAATACCTCAAATGCCTCGTTGCATGCCTGATCCATCTTAAACGGTACATCTTTACAGATGAAGGAGGAGGCAGTTTCTCAATTGTATCAACCTTCGCTCTATCCACCTCCAATCCGGATGCGGAAACCTTATGTCCCAGAATAACCCCTTCTTGTACCATAAAATGACATTTTCCCAATTAAGTACCGTGTTAGTCTCACACATCTTTTTAACACCAAGATCGATTCTTCAAACATGAGTCAAAACTATCGTAGAACACGGAGAAATCATCCATGAACACCTCTAAATTTCATTCGACCATATCGGAAAAGATTGCCATCATATGAAGATTGAAAGGTCGTCGGTGCATTACATAAACCAAAGGACATACGCTTAATGCAAACGCACTGTATGGACATGTGAACGTGGTCTTTCTTGATCTTCGGTGCTATGGCAATTTGATTGTACCTGTAATATCCATCTAACAGATAGTAGAATTGATGTCCCGCTAACTTGGTCAATATCCGATCAATGAAGCAGTAAAGGAAAGTGATCCTTGCGTGTGGCTTTATTCAACTTACAGTAATCCATACATACTCTCCACCGTAATGATTCTAGTCGGGATAAGCTCATGCGCTTCGCTTTTTTACCACACCATGCCCCCTTTTTTGCAGACACACCGCATGTGACTTACCCATGAACCGTCTCGAGATTGGATAGATAATACCCAAGATCCAACCATTTTATAATTTCCTTCTTCACCACCTCTTTCATAATGGGATTTAACCTTCGTTTGCATCTCAATGGTTGGTTTTGATCCTCTTCCATTAAAATCTTATGCATACGTAAAGATGGGCTAATACCTCGAATGTCCGCTATAGTCCACCCAATCATTGCTTTTGAACTCGCTTGCAGAACTCAGTAGCAATTTTTCTTTTTGGGTGTCGCTTAACGTTGTCGAAACAATAACCTGGTAGAGTTCTAGTCTTTCCCTAGGTAAGCATATTCAAGATGAGAGGGAGTGGCTTTAATTCCAACAAATATGGCGCTTCTATCGAGGGTTTGCACTTTTTACCTTCCGCTTTTGGCCTTTCAAGGGTGTCGAATGGTTGATTATTTTTTTTGGTAGAATGATGGTGTGTCTAGCCATTTGACTTCGCTCATTATCTCGCATCAAGACTATCGCTTTTTCGTTTCTAACCATCATGGAGTCTATCGGATTTCTCGAGCAATTACAAAGAAATCTTGTGATTCACTATCTCCTCCATTACATCCACCCGCAAACACTCACCTTTTTCCTTTAGATACGACATTGCTTTAAACACATTGAAAGTGACACATTGATCGTCAACTCTCATCGTCAATTCTCTTTTTTTTTGCACGCCGATTAACGTTCTCCCGTTCTAAGAATGGTCGCCCGAGAATGACGGAAGTTCCGATTCCGCTTCACAATCCAAGATAACGAAGTCTCATTGGAAAGATGAATTTATCCACCCTTACTAATACGTCTTCAACGATACCTCGTGGATATGTAATCGATCGATTCGCTAATAGTAAATCGATATTTGTTTGTTTTTGGTGCTTGGAGCCCGAATTGATTTGTAGAGATCGATAATGGCATCAAATTAATATCGCCCCCAAATCACCTGGCCGCTTTCAAAAAACCGATTACCAATGTCGCATGGAATAGAAAAGCTACCGGATCTTTCAACTTAGAGGTAACATGTTTCAATAATTGCGCTACATTCTTGATTGCTAAGCGCCACTCTTTCAAAATCCCCGCTTCCTTTTCTTTGATAACACATCCTTCATGAACTTAGCGAAACTCGGCATTTGTTCTAAAGCTTCTATGAATGGGATGTTGATATGCAATTTTTAAAAATATCCAAAAATCGTAAAAACTACTTATCTAACTTGGATTTCGAAACCTCTGCATGATATGGTATGGGTGGCATTGTTGTAGATGACCCGGTGCATTTTCCTCTCCTATTTCCTCTTTATCTTTCCGGTTTCCACAACTTCTTTCGCTTTTGGTTGTTGCGTTATCCCCTTGTCCTTATCCTTAATCGTTTGCAACTCCTTCCCACTTCAGAAGATTACCGCTGCAGTGCTCATTTCTGCCTTGGATTTATTTCGTATCACCCTAAGCTGCCCTAGTGGGACGGGTATTCAATGCATGTGCTATTTGTCCCAATTGATTTTCCAGATTCTTTAACGATGCCCCATGGCTTTGCAACGTCATATCTAATTGATTCAATTTCTTGTCTTGTTCCTCGTTCTTTTGTTAGAGGCTCTAATAAATTTTTCCAAGGTCGCTTCCCAACTTGATACCCTCTCCGGTTGTTGAGGTTGATTTTGGAATCCGGAGGTGTGTTGTTGTCTCAGGTGGTTGAGTTGCTGACTTGATTGATTGTTACTCCATGAGAACCCCGGATGATTCTTCCAACTGGATTATAGGCATTTTGGGTAGGATACGGTTGCGTTGAGCGATTATAATTTCCTACGAATGTCGGCCGATTCAATTTATGGCACATTGATCCGTAGATGACCCCTCAAAGACACAACTCACAAACCATCGCTACGCCTTTGTGTGGCTTGTGGATGCCATATTTCTATATGCTTAGCTATTGTCACTTGTCTTTCATTAATCTTTGTTATGGCGTCCACTTCATATTTTCCCGATGCTTTTGGATGGTTGGTCCTCGTCATGGGCCATCGATAGTTGTTGGTGGCCATTGTTTCTAACAATTGATACGCCTCATCAAAATATTTGGACATAATCGCTCCTCCATTGCAAGATCAATATTAGACCTCGTGGATGCGTGCAAACCATCACAAAATATCCCTAATTGCATCCACTGCGAATTCCATGATGAGGGCACTTACAGAGCATATCCTTAAACCTTTCCCACGCCTCATATAACGATTCGACTCAAGTTGTGCGAAAGTATGAATATCGTTCGTAGTTTTGCCGATTATTTGGTGGGAAGAACTTAGCTAAAATTTTTGAGCTAAGTCATCCCATGTGGTGATTGAACCAAAGCAAGAAAGAGTGTAGCCGACTTCATGCTTTATCTTTTAAAGTAAACGGAACATCCTCAACCTTATAGCGTCTTCCGATACATTGTTAAATTTGAAGGTATCGCAAACTTCCAAAAACTCAAGATATGTTCATTAGGATCGCTCATCGAATTACCCCCAAACCGGCATGTATTCAGAAGCATCCGAATTGATCCGGCTTTTATCTCAAACTGCTCGCATTGATCACGGTCTCTTAATACTTGATCAAATCAGTAACATTTGGCGTGGCATAATCCCTAAGTGATTTTCATTCGTTCTCTACCATGTTCATTTAGTAATTCTTGGGTTGTCGGTTCTTCTTCCAAATGTATCACCTCACTATTCAACCGCAGTTCGAACTCCTTCTCAAGGTTGTCTCAGATATCGTAAGAAGTTCCTTTCTAGCTTTTCGATCTAGTGTGCATACACGAATTCCCCGCCAATCCAAGAAGAAAGATTAAGTAGTGTTCAAATTAAAATCGAATTGATTATAACTAATATGAAATTAATATTAATAAAAAAATTTCTAAGAATTGGCGCTAAAAAACTTGTTGATCGATTTCGCAATCAATGAAAGCACGCAAGTATACGTGGTCAACAAGTAATAAAGTGATAAGATGAGTATCGTTCCCACAGGGAATTCTAATTAATAAATTCCAACTACTAATACTATATCAATTCAATTTTATTCAAACAATGAGAAATTGCGATTTTCTGAATTATTAACTCAAAATTAAACACTTAAAGATACTGTATTAAGATAAACTATTAACTAAGCTATTACTTGAGTGAATGACTTCCGATAGGTAAATATTAAGACTTCAATATCCCTAATTATGAATTATAAATCAGTTATCTAATCATCCCAATTATTATGTCTCATGGATTGTTAATGAGTGAATTTTCAAATGCCAAAAGACCTCTTCCAAGTGATCAATTGACTTCTATTTAACCCAGATTAACCTTGCTATATTCCTATGCAAAACAATTGGATTAAACTCTTTCCATCCCAATTCCTTATATGTTACATACTATGAATGATATTTCCATTCAATTCACAAACCTAATTATTTACCGTGTAAATAACTAAGTCACATGTTATCATGTCTAGTTCTAACCCTAGAATTCCTCTCCCAATTCCTTCTAGAGTAACACAATAATTATTGGCCAAATAATTAATCACTAAAATCAAAACATGATAAACAATCCACTTCAACATAAATAGTTATAATGACAGAATAACTAAGTTAGAATCATAAAAGGTTCAATTGAAATCTTAATTAAAGAATTAGTTCATCACGGAAATAAGAATAATTAATTGTTGACAAATCATCCATAAAGAATTACAAATTAAAAATAAGGAGAAAAAGAAGAAACTCTGTAGCCAATCCTGAATCTCCAAGTAATCTCTTGTAATCTTCAATGGAAAAGCTCCTTCAATCCTCTCCAATAAATAAATCCAAAAAATCCCCCTTTAACTCAGCAATTAGTTTCTTTTTATAGTCTCCCCCAATCCTCTTCCAATTAGGTTTTATTATTAGCCCTTAATAGACAAATTACGTCCAAACAGAAGTCAAACGCGCTTAATCAAATTCAACGCCAATGAGGCTCGGTAGCCCCTGGCTAAGGGTAGTATACAATTTCAGTAGCCCCCATTTACCGGACTTCTTCAAATTACCAAATTGCCATTCAATGCTTGAAATTCCATAATTGCCCTCCAAACTTCCAAATCGCCAAACAAGATATAAACACAATAAAAATGCTACTAAATAACTTAAGAATGCAATAATTTAAGTCTAAATATATCCGAATTATAGGTATACTACCCATTCATCAATAGGTGATGAAAATTATCTTCGTCCTGGGTGCGAAAAGGAATTCAAAATCACAATTATGATTATGAGTGATTCATATGATTGTGGACAGGAATTGTTGATTGATGTTACAGGGATAAAATATTATTGGTGGACTTTTAACATGGAGAAGATAATAGACCTGATGGTCTATTTGACTCTTTTAATGGATTGCTTGTTCCGCTGCATCTATGGTTGAAATGTTTTATCATCTACCATATGTCCTAAATCTCTGAGTTATTATTGATGAAAACTATTGATAATGTAATTATCTTTAGTCATGATATTCTTTACTGG
This sequence comes from Panax ginseng, assembly GCA_020205605.1. Lineage (NCBI taxonomy): Eukaryota > Viridiplantae > Streptophyta > Magnoliopsida > Apiales > Araliaceae > Panax > Panax ginseng. The sequence goes on along the minus strand of CM035134.1, from coordinate 70,132,185 downwards.
GCTAGTTGTGCTCACCCTTTCTTTCACCGTTTCTCTGTGAAATGAGAATATAAATTTGATTTAGTCTGGGGAATGGAGTGACTGGTCGGATGATAACATTAGTAGTCCTCACTATGGCATGACATGCAATATAAAATTGTATTGAGGACCTAAGATGTGTGTGTCGTATTTTATACGTCACTTAATAATTGATTTTGGTGAACAACAATAGGGTGATGAGAACCCGACCCTGAAAGCGTCAAAAGTGCACCGCAGTAAAATGAAGAGAACATAAATCTTCTTGTGTCCCTTTGGAGACTTGAAATATTTGTTGTTGTACTTTATATGGAATGTATTAATTTGAGTATGAATATTGTTGTATTATATGCGTTACAGTATTTGTATTGAAACTCACAGTATATATGTCGTCGTATTTTGCACGACAGTTGTATAATTAAGTTGTATTTGAATTTATGTACCATGTATCTGGCGACTCAAGATGGTTGATGAATACCTAATTTTGGGGGTGTCACAGTTGGTATCAAAGCTTAGGGATATGATCCCTGGCTAAGATGTGAGACAAGAACTAGGAAGGGAGAGACGAAGAATTCCTTTGCTAGTATGACCTACCTAAGTTTATTTGGTATTTAATTGGTCAGTCAGAGTATAGGGATAATATATGACATGTCAATTAACCCTTATTTTGAAACTATATTCTAGAATGATATTTGAAATACAAGAGATGAGCAATGGAAAAATCATGATACAAAGGATATAACCAGGGAGGTACAATTTGAAAAGAAAGCAAGGTATCCTCATCTCTTCGAATATCAGGTACGTACGTAAATTTTGAGGGCAAAATTTCATAAGGAGGGGAGATTGTGAGACCCCGAATTTTATGAAATAAAAGTATTCAATTTTTCTATTTTGGTAAATGGTTAAATTGATAAAAGGTTAAAGTTAAGGGTGATATGTGAAAATTTTTCAAAATAAGCAAGTTGTCATAAAATAATCGGTGGTAAAATACGCGTTGTTTCATAGTAGCACACGGTATTGATTATTAATGCTTACGTGAGAAGTCACTCAGTTATACTCAATTATTGCTACAGTAATTGCTGCATCATATCTCTCATATTATTGATTCAATTATTGTCACAGTATCATCTGCATTATATGATATGTTATTAAATCAATAATTGAGACAACAAAGTTATTCATATTAATAAATTGCAATATTTACAATGTCTAGAAGTTCTGTAAAGGAGAGGTTTGGTCATCTAATTGCACGCCAATAAGGAGAAATCCTTATCAGAAAGCCCCCTCTTTCCTAAGAACGGCCTAGTTGATAAATATTGCGAATTATAACAATAATGAATAAATGTTATTAAAAAAAATTAAATTTGAGTTTGGAGTTGAATTTGGAGACGCGGATGTGATATTTGAGTCTGGAACGATGAAATTAGTAAAAATAGACTATAAACACAAAAATTTTCGGGGTTGACTTTTTGGTCAAAAAGTCAACAATTGACTTTTTTGGGAAAAGTCAAACTTTGAAATTTCAAAATTTATATTGTTGATAAAAATAGTTCCATTGTGTTGGAATTATTAGTGTTATTGAAAATCGATATTTATTTCGATAATAATTGATGTCTGGAAGTTATATTGACTAGTCGGGTAATTAATCGGATAAATGAGCAATTGATTGCTATTAATTCACATAATTATAACTATTTGTTCACATGTGTGTACTATTGATTCATATTATTGTTACTATTAGGGGAGTTGGTGCAAGATTGATAATACTTGCATGACTAAGATAAAAATGGAGGTATAGATGGAGGTACTATACTGTAATTTGTATTTTCACATGTCTAGAACTATTGAGTCACATAATTTACTATTAAATCAAATTATTTACTATTAGGGGAGGTGGTGGAAGTTTGATAAAACTTGCAGGACTAAATTAAAAAGGAAGAAAGAGAGGAAGGTATTATACTGTAATATTTCGAGCCCCAAAACGTGCAATTATCAAAACTATGTTTTCCTATAAATAGAAGCTCATTCTTCTTCATTTCTCACCAATTCACTAAAGCTATAGAGCAATTATTATAGAGAGAAATTATAGAGAGAAAGAAGAAGAGAAGTCTGCTACCTCACTATTCCAGTATCCAGTTTTCTTTTGAGGTAAGGGGTATTATTCTTTCGAATTCATGAAGAGAATTACTTTCTTTCAATACTCGTAAGAGTTGTTATTCCATTCTTCATTATTATGTTGGAATAACATGTTTATGTTAAGTACCACATACATGGTGATTTCTGTTGTTATTCCATTCTTTATTATTCTGTTGGAATATCCTGTTTGTACGTTTTACACCGGACCTGGTTCCGTTATTTATTATTCTGTTGGAATAACCTGTCTATGCGAAGTACCGTATGCATGGTGATTTCTGTTGTTATTCCATTCTTTATTATTCTGTTGGAATATCCTGTCGGTGCGTATTACGCCTGACCTGGTTCTATTATTTATTATTCTATTGGGATAACCTGTCTATGCGAAGTACCGCATGCCTGGTGAATTCTATTGTTTTTTTATTCTTTATTATTCTGTTGGAATATCCTGTCTCTGCGTTTTACGCCAGACCTGGTTCCGTCTTTATTATTCTGTTGGGAATAACCTGTTTGTGCGGTCTCTATCGCATGCATGGTGAATCCTTCTGTTATTACATTCTTTATTATTCTGTTAGAATAACCTGTTTATGTGGATTACCACATGCATGGTGAATGATCCTTTGTATTTCATTCCTTATTAAATTGTGGAAATAATCTGTTTACGTGGATTATGATGGAAGTCATAATAAAAGCATTGGACTGATGAAAATTATGGGTATATGTGGTATTAGTAAGTGTCATGATAAGTTATATTGGTTATTATGTGAAAACATGAAAGTTTCTTAAAAATCACAAAGGGTTGAAAATTAGATTTTGGTAAAAACGGAACACGAAATTCAATTGACCATATCTCCTGTTATATTTCGAATTTTTGAGTGTGGTCAAGTCCTAGAGTTAGATCTATGAGTTTTGTAGCTTATCCAAGTGGAATCACTGGAAAAGGTGTTGTAGATTTTCGTGTGGGTGATTTTAGCAAAGGAGGCAAAAGCTGCCAATTTCGAAAAAGCTACTGTCCAAGTTTTTAAAAGGGCTGTTTCGGCCACTTAATTTATGAGAAAAATTCTAGCCTTTTGAGAAATGAAAGTATATGGTATAAAGTACCTCATGTCCAAAAATGAGCTCATTCCGGCTTAAAACGAGAAAGTTATGACCATTTTAATATTTAAGTTTTTCCGATTGAAAAACGTCAGAATCGGAGTTCTATAACTCCGATGACCATTAAATTTAAACTAGAAGCTCACGTTAACATGTGTAAGATTTTGCCAAGATTTGGGAATTTTTGGAGTTAACCTTGAGGTAGCTAATTTCTTAAGGAATTAATTGGAAATTGATTTTTGAAAAATACTAAATTAATTTTAAAAATTTCGAGAAAAATATATGTTCTTTATGGGACTATATTATGCTAAATCTCAGAAAAAAAATATTTTTGGGACTGATTTGGTATTTTTCATGAAAATAGTTTAGTTACGAACATATGAGTTAAATATGTTATGTGAAGTAACAAAGTTGGAAAATAGGATTTTATGGCTTAGAAATCCTATATAAGGTATATGTAGATTGTTGATAAGGGATTTGATCATTGGTGATGAAATGTTATGAGTATGGCATTTTTGAATGATTAAATGCATTATTTGGTAAAGTGTAAACAATTAAATTAAATTGTTTATAAGTTTAAGAATTGATTAAAATATTGTTATAATATTAACAATATTAGATTATGATTTTATTAAGTGATTGATAATATTTGGATAAATTTAAAGTCTTTAATATTTATCCTTATTTTCGTTGGATTAATGTTTATATCATTGTCATCATCCTCATTCTTATATTATGTTGAAAGTCATCTGTGGCCTGTAGTGCATAGATGGACTTGGTATGATTATGACCAGAGATTATTCGGTATAACCATGACCGTAATATTATAAATAATGTGGAAAAAGTCCTCATTGACCCGTAGAGCATTGATGGACAGTTTTTGGTATGATTATGGCTATGGATTCTCTTCGGCCAAGGGTGCAAAGATGAATTATTTTATAGCATGATCAGGACCGTTGATGAAAACACGATTATCTTTGGTTCGTAGTGCATAGATAATTCGTGGTCATGATACTAAAGAATATCCTTGGCATGTAGTGCAGGGATGATTCGATGATGTGGATTAATTATTGAGCTGAGTCTCAGTAATGAAATATTAATTCATGGATGTGATAATAATGAATATCCTTGGCCGTAGTGCATGGATAATTCATGGATGTGATATTAATGAATATCCTTGGCCGTAGTACAGGGGTGATTCGATGATGTGGATTATTTATTAAGCTGAGTCTAAGCATTATTGGTTTTATAGTTGAATGTCTCTGGCCATAGTGCAAAAATGAATTTATTATTTTGATTATGAGCAGGAATTGTGATATGGTATAACCATGATTTTTGATGTTTCGGGTGAAGATAGGTGATGAAAATTATCTTCGTCCTGGGTGCGAAAAGGAATTCAGAATCACAATTATGATTATGAGTTATTTATATGATTGTGGACAGGAATTGTTGATTGATTTTACAGGGATAAAACATTATTGGTGGACTTTGAACATTGAGAAGATAATAGACCTGATGGTCTATTTGACTCTTTTAATGGATTGCTCGTTCCGTTGCATCTATGGTTGAAATGTTTTATCATCTACCATATGTTCTAAATCACTGAGTTATTATTGATGAAAACTATTGATAATGTAATTATCTTTAGTCATGATATTCTTTACTGGGCTAGTTGTGCTCACCCTTAATTTCAATGTTCTCTTTAGAAAATGAGAATATAGCTGAGACGAGTCGGGGAATGGAGTGACGGTCCAGATGATAGCATTAGTAGTCCTCACTATGGCATGGCATGCAATATATAATTGTATTGAGGACCTAAGATGTGTGTGTCGTATTTTATACGTCACTTAATAATTGATTTTTTTGGTGAACAACAATAGGGTGATGAGAACGACACGAAAAGCGTCAAAAGTGCACCCATGAAGAAATGAAGACAACATAAATCTTCTCGTGTCCCTTTGGAGACTTGAAATATTTCTTCTTTGTATTTTATATGGCATGTATTAATTTGAGTATGAATATTGTCGTATTATATATGTTACAATATTTGTATTGAAACTCACAGTATATATGTCGTCGTATTTTGCACGACGGTTGTATAATTAAGTTGTATTTGAATTTATGTACCATGTATCTGGCGACTTAAGATGGGTGATGAATACCTAATTTTGGGGGCGTCACATATACTACATGTTATAACAAACATCACATACATCTAATACACAGAATCAAAGATATTAAAGCCACAAAATCGTTGACCGGCCATGACTACTGTTATGGGATACCAAGAAACTCAAAAACAGCTCTGATAGTGACTTTGAGCTTCTATAACTTCTTGTTATATGTAGATTAAAGCCTAAACTTTTTTTTATATTGTACTACTGTGTAAGACCCCGAATTTTATGAAATAAAATTATTCAATTTTTTCTTATAATTATTATTCAGTAAATGGTTAAATTGATAAAAGTTTAAAGTTATGGGTGAATTATGCAAATTTTACAAAATACGCAAGTGACGATAAAATATTCATTGTTGTCGGGGAATATTCGTTTGGTCGTTGAATATTCTTGCTGTCGGGGAATATTAAATTTACTGACGGTAGATCTTTTGTGGGCCCCATAATGTAAAAAGCGATTGGATGAAGAAAACGACAAATATAAGTTGTTTATAAATGACAGGCGTAGTTATTACTGCATTATCATTGTTAAATACTCTGTGGTTGGTTAAAATACAAGAAGCATTGCGGTATTGCACCAATTATTGATTCTTACGTAAGAAGACACTACTCAATAATTGTTACAGTAATTACTGTTCAATATTTTATTTTATTGATTCAATAATTGCTGCATTGATATTTTATATTACTGTTGTTTCAATAAATTGTCATTACACGGTATTTTCCATTATCGGAGCAATAATTCATATTATCTGAATAATATTATTGGATAACATTATTGGCAATGTCTAGAAAGTTCTGTCTAAGGAGAGGTTTGGTCACCTAATTACGCGCCAGTAAGGAGAAATTCTTATTGGAAAGCCACCTCTTTCCTGGGAACTGCCTGGTTGTCAATAATGTGTTTCTATAATATTATTTGTGAATAATTAATTATTGATTTATATGATGAGGAAAATATTGATTTTATGAGGATATAGATGGAGAAAATGTTTAATGTGACAATTGTTGAAAATTAATATTTTATCTTTTTCTGATAAAATAATTCAATTAAATATATTATTTTAATAATATATTAATGATGATATTTTTACGATGAATGTGGGATATATGAGTATATGTGGAGGAGGAATATTTTGTTACCAAAAATATTTAAAGCATGTTTTATGTGTCGGTGGACCCCATTTCTTGACTGAAATTTGATTATAGCCTGTAAAATCGCCCGTTTGTGGATTTCGATCAATTTATGTTTGGAATTTGGAAAAACTTCCTTCTGTAAAGTTGTAGATAATAGAATTTCCTATGAAAAGTGGTGAGTTTCGAATTTTTCTGACAAAAGAGCTATTTATTATGAATTATTGAAGTTCCGGATTAATTAATTATTATTATTTTGGAGTTTTAAATTAAATAATTATGAAAAACGTTTTTTTTGATGTAGTTGACTATTGGTGGCTAGCTGATATTTGAATCTCATTTAGTGTGCGTAAAAAAATTTATATATATATATATATATATATATATATTATTATTATATTAAAGTTTTCGCTTTGGTGTTCTAAGCAATTTCTATAAATAGGGTGCTTAGGTTAGAATTGAAAATCACAATTTAAATCAAGTTTTTCTCTCTATATTGTTTGCGTATTCTTGTGAGTATTTTGAGTATATTTTGAGTATTGCTATATGGTGCAAGTTCAAGTCATAGCTTTTATGATCAGGTGTTTTGACTATAAATCTCGATCTTTCGAGGTAAGGGATATTATTTTTTTGTAATGATATTATTTCTTCAATATCATTATCTTTGAAATATTGATCTCAAGTTTTTATCAAATTTGGAACTTTTGGTGTTTGAGTTCTTATTTACGATATCTAAGCACTATTCACGATATCTTGATATTATTCACGAATACTGCACTATTCATGAAAAAATGAAAATTTTCCTTTTCGTCTAAAAAATATCTATTGTGGATACTAGTTTTGATTGTATCCATTTTTTATCATTCTTGAATTTTACACCACTATGATTATTTTTGAGGTATTTTTGGACGTGGATAAAACAACGCATTTAATCCTTAATCCTTGTAATTTTGTTTCCTTTGGATTCGTTTCTTTAAAAAAAAATATTTTTCATCATCCTCGGTCTTAAATGATGATATTATTGAATATATTTGGCTCAGAGTGCAAATATGATTGATTTCGATGAATATCTTTGGCTCAGTAGTGCAAAGATGAATGATTTCTTATGAATATCTTTGGCCCGTAGTGCAAAGATGAGCAGTGTTTAGATGAACATGACTAATCGATGAATATCCTTGGCACGTAGTGCAAGGATGAATATATGATTTCGGATATATATGATTGATGTTATAGGGATAAAAATATTGATGATGGATTGTTAAATTCATAGATATTAGTAGATTTCATCCTCTACGTAACTCTTCTATGAATTAATATTTTCTCATGTAGTATTGATTTTAAAACTTGTTGTCTATTGTATTCTATTAGATTTTTCCTGTTGAAGACTAACGTTAATTTGTTACGTATTATCTTAGTCATAATATTCTTTCTTTGGGCTAGATTGAGCTCACCCTTTTCTTTTTGTTCCATTTTTCTTCTCGGGAGGCGAGAATGTAGCGAGTAGTGCAGTCGGGGTATTGAATGATGGTTTTAGAAAGTTGTTTAGTAGTCCTCACCATTTTTGTAAAATAATGTATCAATAATTATGATGAGGATTTATTTGTATGTAGATATTGTCTAGATGGCAATATCTGTATTTAAACTCACAGTTTATATATTGTAACAATAAAGTTGTAGTTATTTCTGTACCATGTTATTATTGGCGACTCGTAATGGGTTGGATGGAATGGACCTATTTTGGGGCGCCACGATTTAATGGTATCGAGCTATAAGTAAAGAGCCCCGAGCCTCTAGCTGGTGACTTCCTGTTGATAGGGAATGCACCGAAGCCAGACTCTCCGTAGGGGACGCCGTTCTGCAATGGCAAACTGATAGGTATCAATGTGAGGTACTGACACAAGTTGGTGTCTAAAGTTACAGTTGGTATCAGAGCTTAGGGATATGATCTCTGGCGGAGATCGGGGAATAGAACTAGGAGGGGAGAGATAAGTAAATCCTTCGCTAGTGTATCCTACCTAAGCTTATTTATTGGTCAGTCATAATATCGGGATATTATGTGATATGTTAATTTGTTCAATTAACCCTTGTTTTGAAGCTGTATTCTAGAATGATATCTGAAATACAGGAGATGAGCATTGGAGAAATTATGATGGAGGGGAAGATGGAATCAAATGAAAGCAAGGTATTCTCAACCCTTTGAAATACTAGGTACGTAAATTTTGGGACGAAATTTCATAAGGAGGGGAGATTGTAAGACCCCGAATTTTATGAAATAAAATTATTCAATTTTTTCTTATAATTATTATTCAGTAAATGGTTAAATTGATAAAAGTTTAAAGTTATGGGTGAATTATGCAAATTTTACAAAATACGCAAGTGGTTATAAAATATTCATTGTTGTCGGGGAATATTCGTTTGGTCGTGGAATATTCTTTTTGTTGGGAATATTCGCATTTACGGCCTTGATCTTTTGTGGGCCTCATAACAGAAAGCGATTGGATGAAAAAAATGACAAATATAAGTTGTTTATAAATGACGGCGTAGATGTTACCGTTAATACTGCTAAAATACTCGGTGGTTAAAACATAGTAGCACACGGTATTGCACCAATTATTGATTCTTACGTAAGAAGACACTACTCAATAATTGTTACAGTAATTACCGTTCAATATTTTATTTTATTGATTCAATAATTGCTGCATTGATATTTTATATTACTGTTGTTTCAATAAATTGTTATTACACGGTATTTTCCATTATCAGACAATAATTCATATTATCTGAATAATATTATTGGATAACATTATTGGCAATGTCTAGAAAGTTCATCTAAGGAGAGGTTTGGTCACCTAATTGCGGCCAAAGAAGGAGAAATTCTTATTGGAAAGCCACCTCTTTCCAGGAACCGCTCGTCATCAATAATGTGTTTCTATAATATTATTTGTGAATAATTAATTATTGATTTATATGATGAGGAAAATATTGATTTTATGAGGATATAGATGGAGAAAATTTTTAATGTGACAATTGTTGAAAATTAATATTTTATCTTTTTCCGATAAAATAATTCAATTAAATATATTATTTAATAATATATTAATGATGATATTTTTACGATGATTGTGGGATATATGAGTATATGTGGAGGAGGAATATTTTGTTACCAAAAATATTTAAAGCATGTTTTATGTGTTTGGTGGACCCCATTTCTTGGATCGAAATTTGATTATAACTGTGAAAAATCGCTTGGTTTGGATTTTGATTCAATTTATGTTTGGAATTTGGAAAAACTTCCTTCAGTAAAGTTGTAGATAATGGAATTTACTATGAAAAATCGCGAGTTTCGAATTTTTCTGACAAAAGAGCTATTTATTATGAATTATTGAAGTTCCGGATTAATTAATTATTATTTTTTTGGAATTTTAAATTAAATAATTATGAAAAACGTTTTTTTTGATGTAGTTGACTATTGGTGGCTAGCTGATATTTGAATCTCATTTAGTGTGCGTAAGAAAATTTATATATATATATATATATTATTATATTATTATATTAAATTTTCTGCTTTGGTGTTCTAAGCAATTTCCTATAAATAGGGTGCTTAGGTTAGAATTAAAATCACACCGTAAACTCAAGTTTTCTCTCTATCTTTGTCGAGCGTATTCTTGTGAGTATTTTGAGTATTGCTATACGGCAAGTTCAAGTCATAGCTTCAGATCAGGTGTTTCAAATTTATAAATACCGATCTTTCGAGGCAAGGATATTATTTTTTTCGTAATGATATTATTTCTTCAATATCATTATTTCAAATATTGATCTGAAGTTTTATCAAATTTGAAACTTTTGGTGTGAGTTACTATTTACGATACTGCACTATTCACGATATCTGATATTATTCACGAATAAGGCACTATTCATGGAAAATGAAAATTTTCTTTTCAGTCAAAATATCTATGTGGATACTAGTTTTGATTGTATCCATTTTTTTATCATTCTTGAATTTTACACCACTATGATTATTTTTGAGGTATTTTTGGACGTGGATAAAACAAAGCACTAATCCTTAATCCTTAATCATTGTAATTTTGTTTCCTTTGGATTCGCTTTCTTTAAAATAAAAAAAATATTTTCATCATCCTCGGCCTTAAATGATGATATTATTGAATATCTTTGGCCCGTAGTGTAAAAAGATGATTGATTTTCGATGAATATCTTTGGCTGTAGTGCAAAGATGAATGATTTCTTATGAATATCTTTGGCTCGTAGTGCAAAGATGAACATGTGTTTAGATGAACATGACCAAGTGATGAATATCATTGGTTCAGTGCAAGGATGAATATATGATTTGGATATATATTGATTGATGTTACTGAGGATAAAAATATTGATGATGGATTTGTTAAATTCATAGATATTAGTAGATTTCATCCTCTACGTAACTCTTCTATGAATTAATATTTTCCATTCATGCAGTATTGATTTTAAAACTTGTTGTCTATTGTATTCTATTAGATTTTTCCTGTTGAAGACTAACGATAATTTGTTACGTATTATCTTAGTCATAATATTCTTTATCGGGCTAGTTGAGCTCACCCTTTTTTCCTTTTGTTCCATTTTTCTTCTCGTGAGGCGAGAATGTAGCGAGTACTTAGTCTGGGGTATGGAATGATGGTTTTAGAAAGTTGTTTAGTAGTCCTCACCATTTTGTAAAATAATGTATCAATAATTATGATGAGGATTTATTTGTATGTGGATATTGTCTAGATGGCAATATCGTATTTAAACTCATGATTTATATGTTGTAACAATAAAGTTGTAGTTATATCTCGTATTCATGTTATTGGCGACTCAGAATGGGTTGGATGGAATGGACCTATTTTGGGGGCATCACATACTGTATGAGTACTACGACATTAACTCTTGACCAAACCAAAAATCATTAGCAGTAGCCTTTTAATTAGTGGTCACACTAGTCACTCGACCATGACCAAACTGCACGCCTGTAAACTCAAGAACACCTACACAAATGACGCTTTACATCCTTTGAAGGGCTTTAGCGACAAACAGAAATTATTTTTCTAAAAATAAATTATAAAAATTAGAAATAATTAATAAATAAATATAAATAAATATAAAAAGCAGCTTTTAAAAATTATATTAAATTATTATAATTAAATACGATATTTTTACATAAATTTAATAATTATTTTATTTTATTTAGATATTATTAATAATTAATTTATTAATAAAGAAATTAGAATAATTATTTATAAATACTAAATAATTATGGAAAAATAATATTATTGATATAAAATTATAGTAAAAGCGAATATAAGTTATTTATGTATAATAATCAATGTTTTTGTAAAATTTTAAGTACATATTAATTACTTATAAATAGAAATAAATGATTTAAAAATAATTTTAAAGATAAATAAATGTTTTAAATACTTTAAATTTTTTAAAAAAGGTATTCTAAAGGATAATTAAATTTTATAAAATTTAGTCCATTTAATAAGGGTACTTACTACCGAAAAACTTAATTAATTTAATCTGTTCATATGTAAATGATATAATTGAGTATTATTATAAATACTAACATGTTAGAATTAATATATGAACATTCGTAGGTATTTTTTAACGTTTGAATAGCATAACTTGACTAATCTACGCTCAGGCAAGTTTCCTAAACCCTACACTTATATCTTGAATTGCTTTTGATATGTTATATCAAACCTAAACTTGAATTGCCAAATTATTGTAAAGTTATTGCTATAGTTTCAGAATAACTCAAAAATGAATTGTTTATTCATATGATATTGTTTATTGAGCATAAATTGTCGTGTTAAACCAAATTATTTTGGTAAGACATCTTATACTGAAGTTGGGTATCCCGTAAGGGATTGAAATTTGGTCAATGAATATATTGACATTTAGTGTATATTGAGCACTATAGGATGATATGCATACTCTTAAGATGTTGAATGGGTTGATCCCCTATCTCACATCTGAACAAAGTTTCTAAGTCTGTGTGACTGACAGAAATAAAGAAAAATTCCAGAAATGATTGAAATTAAAAATCAAGATATGGTAACAACTATCAGTCGAAATTTGAATTGTTATATTTCTTCAAATCCTATATTGTTATAAATACAAAACTTGCTGAGCATGTCATAGCTCACCCTTGCAAATTATTCCCTTTGTAGTTTTAGATGGTTATCCTGGAACATCTGGAGTAAATAAAGGGAAGCATCCCTATATATATTAGATTATATTCTTGTCTGTTTGAATACCTTGTAATAAGAACTCGTTATGAGAACCATGTAATCGAATCTTAATATTATGATATATATATATATATATAACATTTTTATTTCCCCAACCGTGTTTTCTTACATATATAGATGTAAAATTAGACTTCTTCGAATCTAGTTGAGATCCTTGGGAAATATTTATGTGAGTGAGGGTATTAATAGCATGGACTATTCATGTTGTTATTGATACTCTTGATTGCAGATAGATAGTTACTATCGATATGATAGTATAAATTCGTTTCGCGTAGACTATACATCTGGGTGAGGGTATTAGTAATATGGATTGTTCATGTTATTACCGATAGTCTGAATTTCGGATAAATAGACTCTAGTCACAGATACAGTTCATATATCCAAGTGAGGGTATCCAAACACAGTAATAGTTCTCTTGAGAATTTACATCTGTTATGGGATACTGTGAATTTTGGATCTATGGGAATTATATCTGATAGTCCCTCTATTTAATGTAATCTTATAATCAGATACCATGGGTGTATAGATTTAAAAGCATTATGTTAATTTTCTGTAAACACCATATCAGATACTGTGGGGGTATAGATATGGGGCGTTACAGAAGTTTTGTAAAAGAGGTTTTTCAAACCTTGTGCTCAATAGTAATTGAGACCTTTTCATACTTCATTTTATTATTAAATGATCAGCTTGTTTGCTTTTATTTTTCAGATGTGAGGCATCTTTTAGAAAATAATACACAGCGATGTCGAACTCCTCATGGGCATGAAAGCCATCTAAGGAAATTAGGACACCGTAAATAATGTACAAGCTACTTACAGCTGAAAATGTCCACCATGGGAACTGAATCTAGATTCAGTAGACTGAATCTGTGATCACATGATTCCTAGGCTCACATGATGTCGCAATTTATATGAAAAGCAGTAAGTAGTTATATATATATATATAAGCAGTAAATATATATACAGACATGATCAACCACCACGAAGCACCTCCATGGGGGATCAGAAATTTAAATATATAAAAGCGGTAATATATATATATATATATATATATATATATATATATACATGATGAACCACCACAAAGCACCTACACGGGGGATCAAAAATGTAAATAAAGCAATAAATGTGATCAACTGCCATGAAGTAAACTCCAGGCGAGACTGAATGTAAAGAAAGCAGTAAATATGATCAACCGCCACGAAGTAAACTCTAGGCGGGACGAAATGTAAATAAAATAAAGTAGTAAAAGGCCACGAAGTAAACCCCAGGCCTAACAAAAATGTAAATATATATATATATATAAGCTGTAAACGCATAAGATGTTTCTCAATCCAGGCTAGATTTATCATTTCAGCGATTTGTCGCTATATATATATATATATATATATAAAAGAAGTAAACGCACCAGATGTAAAATTCAGGCTCATCGAATAGAGTTCGACAATAGTTCATATATATAAGTATATATATATAAGCAATAAACGCTCCGGATGTAAAATGCAGGCTCATCAGATTGAGTCTGACTACAGTTTATATATATATATATATATATATATATATAAGCAATTAAACGCTCCAGATGTAAAATCCAGGCTCATCAGACAGAGTCTGACAACAGTTTATATATATAAGCAAGTAAACGCTCCAGACATACGTCTACGCTCAATCGAGGCATAACTCAATAATGTTAGTCCATATATAAATATATACCTATATAAGTATATATATACAGACATAAATGAAAACAACGGACCGAAGTCCGGGCATACACACACAACACGACTCTCAATGTGAAGAATAGTGTGTGACAAGATGAAGAGAAAGGCTTTATAGAGTGTGAGAAGGCTTACAGTGGGCTGCCAAGGCAGGCTTCTATGACTCTAGATGGATAAACACTCAGCTCCCGCCAGTAAAATATAGCTATATGTGAGCTAACAGGTGTTAAAAATGAGAAAGCACTCAATATGGGGTGTGTACAGAGCAAATTGGATAGGGCTTCCTCGCTTTTTTTTCTCTTACAAATGGCCACTCCAAGCTCTATATTTATAGAGTTGGGAGCCGCAGATGCACCAGTGGATGCCCAGGGTGCCCCAGGCTCCGTAGGTCCCACCGTCTCAAAGTACGTGCACTCGTGCACTGTGATGTCTGCTCGAACTTGCAGAACTTCAATCTGAGCATCCGAACAAGGTGTACAAGACCTTCTTCGGACCTTTTTTGACGAGAGTTACGCAATGACATGGGATTAGAGGTTGTATGAAGTCGGGAAGAGGGGACCATTGTGACGCCCCCAAAATTAGGTATTCATAACCCATCTTGAGTCGCCAAATACATGGTACAGAATTCAAATATAACTTAATAATACAGCTGTTGAGTAAAATATGACGAAAAATAAACTGAGAGTTTTAATAAGAATATTGTCATCTAGACAATATCCACACCCAATGGAGTCCTTATTATATTTATTGTCACACTATTTAACAGGATAGTGATGACTACTAATGCTATCATCTGGACCGTCACTCCATTCCCCGACTAGTCTCGACTATGTTCTCATTTCCTGAAGAGAACAGTGAAAGAAAGGGTGAGCTCAACTAGCCCAGTAAGAAATATTATGACTAAGATAATGTAGAATAAATTATCATTAGTCTTCAATAATGTTAAACTGATAAAATACAAAAGACATCAAGTTTAACTGCAGCGGAACAAGCAATCCATTAGAAAAGTCAAGTAGAGAATAAAATCTACTATCTTCTATGATTTAAAAAGGTTTTTCATCAATTTTTATCGATGACACTCAGCTTAATAAATAAACCACATCTTCAAATCATTCCTGTACTACGGGCCAAGGATATTCATTAAATCATCAATGGTCATGACTATACTGAATAATCCCTAGTCATAATCATACCAAGTCCATCTTTGCATGTAAGCCAAAGATATACAACTATAAAACCAACAACCAACAGTCCATCTTTGCACGTAAGTCAAAGATATACAATTCTATAATCCATAGTCCATCTTTGCACATAAGCCAAGATAACTTTTATCACCATATAAGCGTGAGGATGATGATAATGATATAAACATTAATCAACTGAAAACAGGGATAAATATTAAAGATTTTAAATTTATCCAAATATTATCAATCACATAATAAATTCATAATCTAATATTATTAATATCATAACAATATTTTAATCACGTCTTAAATTTATAAACAATTTATTTTAAGTGTTTATACTTTACCAAATAATGCATTTAATCATTCAAAAATGACATACTCATAAGATTTCATCACCAATGATCCAATCCCTTATCAAAAATCTGCATATACCTTATATAGGATTTCCAAGCCATAAAATTCTATTTTCCAACTTTGTTACTTCACATAACATATTTAACTCATATGTTTGTAACTAAATAATTTTTATGAAAAATACCAAATTAGTCCCAAAAATATTTTTTTCTGAGATTTAGTAGAATATAGTCCCATAATGAACATATATTTTTCTCAGAATTTTTAAAAATCATTTTCTATTTTTCAAAAATCAATTTTTAATTAATTCCTTAAGAAATTAGCTACCTCAAGTTTAACTCTAGAAATTCCCAAATCTTGGCAGGATCTTACACATGTTAACGTGAGCTTCTAGTTTAAATTTCATGGTCATCGGAGTTATAGAACTCCGGTTATAACGTTTTTCGTCGGAAAAACCTAAATATTGAAATGGTCATAACTTGCTCATTTTAAGTCGGATTGAGCTCATTTTTGGACAGGAGGTACTTTATACCATATACTTTCATATCCCAAAAGGTCGGAATTTTTCTCATAAATTAAGTGGCCGAAATACCCCCTTTAAGTTTCTGGGCAGTAACATTTTCCTCTTTTGCAGCTTTGGACTCCTTTGCTAAAAATAGTCCACACGAAAATACACAACACCTTTTCCAGTGATTCCAGTTGGATAAGTTATATAACTCATAGATCTAACTCTAGAACTTGACCACACTAAAAAACTCAAAATATAACAGGAGATATGGTCAATTTAATTTCATGTTCCATTTTTACAAAAATCTAATTTTTCAACCCTTTGTGATTTCTAAGAAACTTTCTTGTTTTCACATAATAACCAACATAACTCATCATAACACTTACTAATACCACATATACCCATGATTTTTATCAGTCCAATGCTTTTATTATGACTCTCATCATAATCAACGTAAACAGATCATTTCCACAATTTAATAAGGAATGAATACAAAGGATCATTCACCATGCATATGGTAATTCACATAGACAGGTTATTCCAACAGAATAATAAAGAATGAAATAACAGAAGGATTCACCCTGCATGAGATAGAGACCACATAGACAGGTTATTCCTAACAGAATAATAATTGCTCTATATCTTTTGTGAATTGGTGAGCAATGAAGGAAGAATGAGCTTCTATTTATAGAAAAATATAGTTTTGATAATTGCACGTTTTGGGGCTCGAAATATTACAGTACAATACCTCCAACTTTTCTTTCATTTTTAATTCAGTCATCCAAGTATTATCAAACTTGCACCACCTTCCCTAATAGTAAATCATGTGAATCAATAGTAAATCATGTGACTCAATAGTTCTAAAAATGTGAAAAAATTAATTACAGTATAGTACCTCCATCTATACCTCCATTTTTAACTTAGTCATGCAAGTATCATCAATCTTGCACCAACTCCCCTAATAGTATAAGAATGTGATTCAATAGTACACACATGTGAACAAATAGTTATATGAGCATGTGAATTAGTAGCAATTAATTGCTCATTTACCCGATTAATTACCCGGTTGGTCAATATAACTTCCAGACATCAATTACTATCGAAATAAATGTCGATTTCCACTAACACTAACAATCCCAACACAATGGAAATATTTTTCTCAAAAATTTCATTTATGAAATTTCGAAGTTTGACTTTTTCCAAAAAAGTCAACTGTTGACTTTTTTAACCAAAAAGTCAACCTCGGAAAATTTTGTGTTTATAGTCTATTTCTACTAATTTCATCGTTTCGGACTCAAATATCACGTCCGCGTCTCCAAATTCAACTCCAAACTCAAATTCAATTATAATAACATTCATCATTAATATCATAACTCACAATATTTAACAACCAGGTCGTACCCAAGAAAGAGGGGGTTTTCCAATAAGGATTTCACCCTATTAGCGCGCAATTAGGTGACCAAACCTCTCCTTGACAGAACTTCTAGATATTGTAAATATTGCAATTTAATAATATGAATAACTTTATCGTCTCAATTATTGATTTAATAATATATCATATAATGTAGATGATACTGTGACAATAATCGAATCAATAATATGAGAGATATGATGCAACAATTACTATAGTAATAATTGAGTATAACCGAGTGACTTCTCACGTAAGCATCAATAATCAATACCATGTGTTACTATGCAACCACGCGTATTATTGTACTTTTACTACCGGATAGTTCAACAGTTTTAACGGTAAAACTTTCGTCATTATTTTCATAAAAATATTTTTTGTCGTTTTCTCAATCCGACAATAATTCCGTTGAGGAGTCCACCAATGATTGTGCCGCCGTACGAATATTCCCTGTTAAAACGAATATTCCTCGACCAATCGAATATTATATAACAACTTGCGTACTTTGTAAAATTTATAAATATTACCCACAACTATAACGTTATCTCAAATCCACACCAAAATTTTGAAAAAAATATTTTGAGAAAATTAAATCTTTATTTGTAAAATCTGGGGTCTCACAACCATGCCCATGTTCTTCAAGCTTCAAATTCTGTCTGGTGCGCTGCCACGCATAATAGTCACTCGGGATTAGAACTCCTTGGCTCTTGTGGGACATTGTTGTGTAGAAATGTATTTATAAAATATTGAGATGGGCCGCTGGGGTTGAGGTTGCAAGATGACGATTTTTCTCCTCACCGAGGTTATCTACGGTTTGGGCTGATAGCAGACGTTGCTCAGGGTTACCTCTGAGATTGGACTGCTGGAAATGTTTGAATTCTGCAAGGTCATCTGTAAGTATGCCTGTCTTCCCGGTGTTAGCTCCGGGTCTTTAGAATGAGTGCCTCAGCAAGAGGTCTAAGATTGAAGCTGATTGCATGCATTTGAAACAAGCATTTCTGGGGTTATCGCTGAAACTGCAATGAAATTCCTTGGGGTTATCTCCAAGGATGAAACTTTGGGTTATCTTCGAGATTGGAACTGTTACTCCCGGTTGTCTCTGTTGGAAAAAGGCAAGTTGCCTTTAGGAGCTCCTGAAATCAATAAACTCTATCACAACATTAAAGATGCGTTTATAGATTTACAAGCGGGTTTTGAAGTGCAAACCACTGCCTTGGTTAAGTTAATGCAACGAAGACTTAATCAAAATTCTTGTCAACTGAGTTAAGAGATTAAGTTCGTTAGTAATCAAGTTGGAAAGTTAACTGATTTCATTGCTATGAGGTTCAATGATGTGGGCTCTAAATTACATATGCAGCGTAAGCACTCAATTGTTACGGAGTGGGTGCATTGCAACTGGTTAGCCGAATATCAGGGTGAATTTCTTGATGTACCTCTCCCACCTGCAACTATTATTCCCCGGCCTCCTCAATTTGCTGCCAATCTAAGCATTGCTGAGAAGGTTCATCGTGCCAATCATCGTCCATATTTCGCACAGTGAGCTGCTCAGCGTGCCACGGTGGTAGATCTTGATTGATTACATTCCCTTCCCTTTTTGTTTGATGACAAAGGTGGGAGAAGTTTAAGTTTTTATTATTTTTGGATTCTAGTAGACTGAATTATGATTGTTCTATGTTGGTTCTTGAGACGTTGATTTTAAGACTGGTGATGAATGTTTTTGAAAGTTTGAATCTGATGATATGGTTGAAATTGATATTTGATACTAACATGAAATGCAGGTAGATAATTTAGAGGGAGCTAAATTATATAGTATTCATGGTTTTAGGGGGAGCTAATCGGAATTTAATTTTTTGGTTGTCATCATCAAAAAGGGGGAGAATGTTGACTTAGTCATATTCCATCCTTGAGTTTTGATGATGAATTATTCTTGTACTAAATTTTTTGATGGCATTTCAGGTATATTGGTGATAAGGAACATTGGTTGGATATTCAAGTGCTTGAAGAATATTTCTTTACGAGAAAAACCAACTGTAAGGTCAATTGCATAATAATTGATTTTTCATTTAAAGGCTCTAGGACATATTATTTGCATCTTATTATATGTCTTAAATGAAAAATGATTTAATAAAGATATAAATGAAAAAGGTTGTTCTAAAAATAAAAACAGTTTATATATATATATATATATATATATATATATATATATATATATATATATCAACAAGTACAAAAAGGGATTGATATTTTATTTGATATTTATATTACATGTGTATCACTTAATATGTTTTGCATGCATTTGTCCGTATGCCTAAAAGCTAGAATGTAGGATAGCATTGTGATACGTGTGCATGCTTAAGTAAGTGCTTAATTGATATTCTTGGGTCACTTTTAATTATTGCCGCACGTGGATATCTACGATTTACTAGATAGACTAAATGTTGGCAGCTTTACCTCTTTGTGATTTGATATACGGTTTTCAAGGAGAGGTAATTATGGTTACGTTGGAAATTTAAAGATCTTGAGTATTGGAAAGGATAAGTGATTGTTACACTCCATTTCTACACACTACTTGATGTTTAGAGAGATAAAGTCAAAGTTATTAGTGGGTTATCTTTTTAATGGGTCTTTTGATTTATCCAAATTAAGTACTCCCTCCGTCCCAAATTAATTGCTCAGTTTTGACTTTTTAAAGTCAAATTAACTATTTTTAGAATTAATAATTAAGCATATATAATTATATTTCTAAAATTATAAAAATTAGAGTTAGTAATAAATTGTATATACTTTCTTTTGGTTATAATCTCTTCACCTATATTTTAGCAAAAATAAAAAAAAAGATTAATTTTAAAAATGGTCAATTTGACTTTAAAAAGTCAAAACTGAGCAATTAATTTGGGACGGAGGGAGTAACTAACAAGAATCTGTTTTTCTAATCTGGATATATATTTACGTTGTGGACTGATTCATAGTTTTACCGTTGGAAAGTATTTTAAATAAACCAGTTTTTGTGGACTCATAAAAACATATGATATTAACGGTAACTATTGTGGGCTATATAAATAGGATTTCATATATGGGAAAAGATACAACTCACGAAATTCTTTTATGCACTAATTACTGTTTATACCGAGCAACTTATTTTTAATCAGTACAACCTTTGAGCAGCTAAGAAATTAAATTTCTAATATTCTTTGAGCTGGTATTTGGTAAGATTTAATTGTTTATATTTTGTGCTAATTGATCATTGCATATAGTTGAGCCTTTAATTGTTAAATTAATTATTCTTGCATTGATCATAAACCTTTATATTTGTATTTAATTTTCTATTTTGACTAAGTTTAGTCTAAAGGTGTTAATCCTAGTGGATTAGAGAAAAGGCTTACAAATAGGTTCAAGGAAGCAAAGGTGCTTGAAGAGTGCATAGGTGCACAAGGGGCAAGAATGCTCAAGATAAATTAATTGTTAATTAATTTTTGTAAGAATCTGTATTGTAATCGGTGTTTATTTATAAAGAAAAAAATAAAGTGAGTCTCCAATACTAGTTGGTATTGGACGTGGACTAGGCTATTATTATAGAGGGTAATAGTTGAACCACGTAAAAAATCTTGGTGTTAATTTTATTATTTGCTTTACTTTAATTCTAAAATTACATAAGTTATTTAATTATCTTAATAACTAAAATTTGAATACTTGCATTGAATTAAGATAATTCTTTAACTCTAAGTAAATTATTTAAGTTAAAAATTTAAAATTCAACAGGATATTTTCTTAAAATAATCAATTAAGTAAGTAGGTCGTATTAATTCAGTAAGCTGAATTCATCAATATAGTATACTGTAATTAATAGTTTAAAAATTGGTCATAGATTGCTCCCACACTTATTCAACCCTCCCCCCCTCCCTTCTAAGTGTGCCTAGATAAATTTCACTAAGTTATGGGTAACTTTAATAGGTAAAAAGTGAGCTAATTTGGTTAAACAGTCAACTATTACCCAAATGGCATTGTGGCCTTTCTGTGTAGCTGGAAGGCCTACCAGAAAGTCCATAGTTATATGTTCCCACTTCCACTCAGGAATTGGTAAGGGTTGAAGTAAAACACTGTGCTTTTGATGTTCAGTCTTAACCCTTTGACACGTGAGACATTTGATTACCCATTCAGCTATTTCTCTATTCATATTTGACCACCAAAAATGTCGACTTAAATCTTTGTACATTTTAGTACTGCCAGGATGTATGTAAAGTTTAGAATTATGAGCTTCGTTTAAGATTTCATCTTTTAAAGCTTGGTTTAACGTAACCCAAATTCTATCTTCATATCTTATTATTTCATCCTTGTCTATTCAGAATTTGTTATACTTAATATGAATTAGATTAGACTTAAACTTTTGACATTCCTCATCCTTTTCCTACATCAAGGTCTTGGACCAAAATTTATGTTTAATGAACGTTATTCATTGTGAAATGTTTTTAAAGAAAAGAGAAGTGCTATTTTGAATTATCGATAGTACTTCATAACTATTGATTCAGTTATAGAAGATAAACGATTCCTATGATTCAAGCCTGTTGTTTAAATGAAATTATCATACTTGCTGAGCTAGTATGCTCACTCTTGCTCGAACCATATAAATGCAGCTAAGACCGAATGACCTGAAGGATCCAATAAGGATAAAGGGAAGGCTAAGGCAGACAAATAAGCTCTATTTGTAATAGTATAGTTTGAATGTTGTAATTATTTGATATTATGACCAAGAACATATGTAATGCTTATAAAGAACCTGGGAAAGGAAATATTGGTTTGGAATATATAGAAGACATATTCACTCTTTTGAGCTATTTCAATAGAATGTATGTGTGAATTATAACACCATGTAGCACCATCTGTCGGGTTGGAAGATACCCGATTTTCGGGGCGTCACTGGTTGGTATCAGAGCTATAGGTTATAAAACTTAAGGGGGGGGGGGGGGAAGAACTGTAGCATCCCCAAAATCGGGACAATTTCTCTCCCCGATCTTGTGCGTTAATATTATATTGTTCTAGCTTTAAAACATTATTTAATATTAAAATAGCTAAAAAAAATTCAGAATAATTAATTTTTTTTTTTTTTTTTTTAGTTATCCATTCCCTGAACCGTAACCTTTACAATTCTTTCTTATACTAAAATCATATTTATTATATGATTTGTGTAAACGTATTAAAGGCTTAAGTCTCAATACTTCACATCTTTTATATTGATGATTCATTCATTTTAGAGTCATATCTACTCTCATTTCAGAATAAACATTCTTTATCCATTTAACATTTCAAACTATACATAACTGTCAATTACATTTGACACAACTATCAATCATAGATTTATACCATTTCTAATTCAAGAAAATGTATTCATTTTTTGCACATCGATCAATCTTCATCATCCGTATAGCAAGTAATATTGCCTAACATCATTAACTCGCAAAAAGTTTGTGTTTGCAAGATTGAGCTCGATGTATTGACAAATTTAACGGTCTATCATGTTTCACATATCACATATAAATTGAGTTCCATAACCCAATTAATTTAGTCATATTTTGACTTTAACAATTCATAAAGCATGGTATGTAACTCATCACATAATCACATTTAATCCACAAACATCATAGAGCAGAAAAACTTGCCTTGATTGGAGATTACCACAAAATTTAACTTAGAGTTTCTCCACAATTCCTACAGAATTATACTTACATGCACACACATATTAGATAACCGAATATGTTACAAAACATGCATGTATATTCATCAATAACAATTATTAGTTTTATACAAACTAATATTACTTATTCTTACTCAAAACGAATATTAGTTTATTTAGAAACTTAATTCCTTTTGACCTTTCTAAACCAAATAAAGGTCCCGCACATTTGAGTATATAAATATTTTACACTTTGAAGATTCAATCATTTATATTCCGCTAACACTTTCGCTTTACTTTTCTTTTTGCAAAGTTGTATTTTCACTATATATGAACGTATTAACCACACAAACATGCCATATAACTTGTACAGTTATATTTTAAATATTCTCATTGACCACACAATCAATTTTATTATTATTATTATTATTATTATTATTTTAACCCATCATATTTCCAAGCAATACTAAATAGCCCCATAAAATAATAGCAACCCAAACTTGGCTCTACAGCCCCAAGCTTAGCTTTTAGCTTGTAGATTCAATTATGTTGAGAAATAACATAAATCTCTTCTTTTAATCTCCCGTCGAATATTATTAATATGCAATAATATTTTATACTAAGGTTACTAACCTTTTAATAACATTTCCCTCAAATACTACTAATAATATCTCAATACAATACTATTAGTCATATAAAAATAACTCAAATCATTAAACCCGTTAATAAACAATTGTTTTCAATTGTTTTCCTTTTCCGTAATTAATAAACTTGTTTAAACATTATAAAATGTCATAAACATCATAACATTATATACCCGACCCAAAGCTTCATCAAAATATGCACAAGACATGCTCAAAGGGTCTCACGCTATAAATCACATTATTCCTATTTTTGGACACTTTTGATTTTCGAAAATTTTACCCAGCCTCGCTAAAACGGACATAACTCTCGCGTTTTAAAACATTTTTGAGCGATTCTTGAGCCCACGCGAAGATAACTTCCAGGGCTACAACTTTTGTCTCACGACATGTTTCCAAAATCATAACACATCAGTCCAGAAATTTACACAAAGGTGGCTGTTCGGAATTTGATTAACAGTTTTGATACACATCTCCCGAACGCCATAACTACCTCATCCGGAGGCGGAATTAGTCCGTTCCGGAGTCTATGGAAAGCTAAATCAGAGTAATACAACATATCAAAAGCCCAGAATTTTTAAAGCACAAAAATATGGACGAAATTGTCCCTGCCATTGACTGATCCGAAACAGTCCATGAAAACGGGACTGTTTTCACAAAATCAGTCACTACCTCATGTAAACTGAACATTTTTGAGATCTACCACTTGGGTTTACTAGCCAACACATATATCTAGCACTACTTTTTGACGGATCACAAAAATAATGCATAGATTTAAAATGGTGGATTTTCAAAATACATAAAAAATTTGGGTTTTCTAAACTAGAAAATTTTTATTTTTCTCTTCTTTTGGTTTCAAACCAAATCAACACCCAAAATAGCTAAATCCATACATGAATCTATATAAATCACATATATCTTAGGGGTTTTAACTCCCAAAATCAAAACCCAAATCATCAATTACAAAAGATAAAGGAAATGATTAATTATTGGGTTTAAAATATATTAGTACTTTTTAAAAATAATTAAAAACAAAACACCCATAAAAAATAATTACTAAAAAATATTACACATTTTTTTAATTTTTATTTACAATAATGACTAAACTTGTTTTAATTTTTAAAAAATGCTTGATAACCGCTTAATATTAAGATGGCTTACTTTAATAATTCCATTCGCCATTTTTTGTATATTACCAAATTAGATTTTTATATTCTTGTCCCATACATAAACCTCTTTTTAAAAATTTACAAAAATATTACACTTTTTAATTTCTTACAATAAGGACATGTTTTTAAAATGCTTCAACGCAAACATGTAATTTCTTTCGTATATTACCTCGTAAAACCCTCTTTTATCTCTCCTTACGTGTTTCAACAATCTCCATCGCTCTCGTCACAAGATCGCTCTCGCCACCATCGCTTCAAAGATTCTCCATTGTTTGTTATCAAGTTCATAGCCATTTCGCTTTTGGTTTTCGCTTTTGTTCGTCACCATCACAGTACTGCTTTTCGTGATTACACAAAGTTGTTGCGCTTGGTTTATTATTCTTCTAAGATCGATTCGGTCGTATATATTTTTAGGTTAGTTATTTTGAAATAATTTAACGATTATATATATTAATGTTGTTTATCAATCGAATGTAGTATTGATTGTTGTGTGGGTTTGTGTTATTTTTATGTTTTGTATAGAATGGTTGATACAAAGAAGAAGGATGGTAAGAGGAAGAGAATATTGGAGCGTGATTTCGCCAAGGAAGTGAAGAAGTTTGTTGTGGATATGAAGGGAAGGAAAAGGATGTATGCTCTGAAATCGAGTAAGAATGAAAATAAAGTGGTGATATACATGTTGATATCAAGCATTCTCAAGTGCGCTTAGATTTCGAGCTTGACGCTCGTAGTTAAGGCCAAAGGTCAAGTGTTTATCCGTAATATAATTCCAACACGTAGAAATTTAAAGGTGTGTTATTTTTAATTTTCATATGGTTACCATTATATAATTATTTGGTTACTTATTAGTATGTATTTGGGTAATCGTAAACTTTTAATGATTTGGTTACTTATTAGTATGTATTTGGTTATCGTGATATTATATTATATTATTGTGTTACTTTTATGGGTTGGTTACTTATTAGTATGTAGTTGGTTATCGTGGAATTTTTATTAGTATGTATTTGGTTATCGTAAAATAATAATTATTTGGTTACTTATTTGTATGTATTTGGTTATTGTAAACTTTTAATGTTTTGGTTACTTATTAGTTTTTTTTTTTGTTCTTGTGATTTTATAGTTTCGTTATCGTTATATCGATTTTGTTATCGTATTTTTTACAGCTTGGTTACTATTTTGTATTGTTTATGCTTAGTTAATCCTATTTATTATTTTGAAATAGTAAGGGTTGATTTTATTATTGTCATATATTGCTTTTGTTACTATCATATTATCGCTTTTGTTAATATAGTACAACTTTTTGGTTAATATTATATAATTGTTTTGTTACCATCATATATGTTGATATGTTGATATATAAACATGTTTTGTTACTATGATATAAGTGGGTGGTTACCGCTATATAACTGCTTTTGTTACCGCTATATAACTGCTTTTGTTACTATTATATTACCGCTTTTGGTTACTATGTTACAACTGCTTGGTTACTATTATATAATTGTTTGGTTACTATCATATATGTTATATATATGTTTTTGTTACCATCATATAAACCGATATGTTGATATATAAACATGTTTTGGTTACTATGATAAAAGTGGTTGGTTACCGCTATATAACCTGCTTTTGTTATCGCTATATAACTTTTGTTACTATCATATTATCGCTTGGTTACTATGTTACAAACTGCTTAGTTACTATTATTATATAATTGTTTGGTTACTATCATATATATATATATATTTTGTTATATTTGGTTATTAATAACTGCTCAATTTCGGTTTTGTGTATTTACGCTATGGGATCTTTACTATGAGGAATGCAATGTAAGATTCATCGAAAAGTAATATATTGGTGTGACATGGAAGTCCCCATAATTATTGCCAAGAAATTGAATGAAAGTCACCGAGAAGTTTAGGCAACATGTTTTGAAATTTTTTGGAGTTTAGTGAGCATCAAATGTATTCATGATTATTCACCATGCTCTCAGAAGTGGAGGTTCACCAAAGGGATGATGGTGAGATGTGGTTTTTGTTTGGGGAGAAAAGGGTTAGGTTTGGGGGCACCGAGTTTTGTCTCGATTTGGGTTGAGATGGCAAGGCAATGATGATATAAGTGCATATAAATGCATGCAAAATCGATTATTGAAAAATATTTTAAAGCGTAAGTTGTTACTCGTAGTAGTATAGGTAGTAGGTATTCCTAAGGCAATTTTTGATGATGATGACGAGGCTATTAGATGTCACCGATTTTTTGGTGTTTAATTTTATTCTTTCAACAGCTTTCAAAATTTTGTTGATGTTGCAATGCTAAATTTTATATGTTATGGTGATGTTAGTAGTTTTCCTGGGGAAAGTCATATTTGAAATGACAAAGTATTCTTTGTCAAATGCATCAAGGGCATATAAAGAAAGGAAGGAGTGGTGGTTCAACATATAATTTCTACAAGGACCATTATATTAAATTGTATAAGTTGAATGGTCTTCCATATGTATTTCAAGTGTTTATGTTTGAAACAATTTCAACTTTCAAAACTCATGCAGATATGCAACGCACGAAAGCATCCGCTTTGATGTCCGCTTATGTAGATGGAAGGAGCTAGTGAAGTCCCCTTCAAATGACAAGTTGAATGAGCTAGTATTCTGCTCGACAGTATGCAGCTTTACTATTAAGAATGCAATTTGTTACCTTTAATTAATTATTTGGTTATCGATTATTCATGTGAAGTTTACTCTTAACATAGTAGTTGGTTACTAGAATATACACAGCTTTGGTTACCTTTTATGTATTTAGTTGGTTAATGATTTATATATATTTGATTAATAAAGATATATGTTTTTTGTTTATTTATTTTATCTTTTGTTATTGTAATTGTATAATGTTTGTCGATGTTATACTAAAGTGTACTTATTGTTTTTCAAATTGAGGGTAAAAGTTTGATTCCCATTGGACGATGAGAATGAACGCCTTGATTTAAAGGTGTTTCAGCTTTTTCAATGGGAGGGATGCTCACAAGAATGTTGAAAAGAAGTCAAGGATGACAACATCGAAGTGATATATCTGGTCATTAAAGATGCAATTGATAAACGGTTACGACCGTTGGAGAAAAAAGTTTTTGAAATTAAGGAAGACGTTGTAAACCTGCGGGCTGATATGAAGATTTTACATGTTCAGCTATGCAGAGACTTTAGATTAATTATAAGAGATGAGTTACGGGGGATAAAAGATGGTGGGGTCAAAGAAGTTGACAGTGATTCTGATGAGGGTGGTGATGCTGATGATGCTGATGAAGCCGATGATTCTGATGAAGCTGATGATGTTGTTGATGAGCATGCTGGTGAGGTTGGTGATGATGGTTTGAAAGCTGATGAGGTTGGTGATGATGGTTTGAAAGATGATGAGAAGAATGATGAATTTGTAAATGAAGCTGGAAATGAAGGTGATGATGTTATGCTTGAAGACCGTCATGTTGTTGATGATGTTAAGGATGTTATGGATGAAAACCGTCACGTTGTTGAGGATGTTGTTGAGGAGGTTGTTGAGGATGTTATGGGTGAAGCCCGCCATTTTGTGAAGATGTTGTTGAGGATGTTGGTGATGTGTCGATTTTGTTAAGAAGAAGGATGATAATGAACTCGAGTATGGTAATGAAGTTGAACTTGATGGTATGGTTGAAGAACATCATGAAATAATAAGTAATGTTGTTCAAGAAATTGTTAAGGTGAGATTTTTTTTGTTTGTTTTTTTTTTGTGTTAGATGTCTTTTTTTTCATTTTTTAATGATCAATTGATTGTTTTGTATTTTGAACAGATCGTTAAGAATGATGTTGACATGCCAACTTTTGATATTTTAAGCCAATGTACGGGAAAGAAATTGTTGTTTATGTTGTCACCGAGGTTAGTGTTATAACTACATGCCAACCCTTTTTTTTTTACATGCTTTAGATTTTGGTTATCGTTATACCATTACATGCTTAAGGTTTTGTTTATCGCTTTAATTTTACTCAAGATCCAACTCATAAATATATAGTAACCATTACAATTTTCATAGTAACCAAAACAAAGATTAGTTAGTAATAAGTATAATGTTTCATAGTAACTAATAATGCATTAGATAAAGAATTAATATAGCATTAGACAAAGATAATGTTACCAATACATAATTAGTTAGTAATAAGTATAATTTTTATGGTAACCATTATCGCGATTAGACAAAGAATCAATACAACATCGATTTTTATGTGAAAATATAATTGTTTTTCGCTACATTTTTCGTCATTTGTAAAAAGGGAAAAGTTTGAGGCGGAAAGCAAATCAGATTGATGAGATGGTTTTGACTACCCAGATATAGTCCAAAGGTGATGAACCGGAGAAGAGCGCCGATAGAGTAAGTGGCGCACTGCGGCGTGAACATTTAAAAAGTGTCGTTTCTACGGCCTCCATATACAAAGAATATTTGGATCTACCGGGTTATCATCTAATGCATCGGGTCCTAGTCAAAGAGTTGTTGTTATTTCAGATTTCAAGGTTTGCATGGAGATGCCATCCATATTTGAAGGGGCATTGTTTGAACAAAGGGTTTAAAATAGACTTAACAATGTGAAAAGGTTTGTTTTTTACCGTTAACAATGCTATAGTTTTTTTTATGAAACAAATAATTTTGCTTTTGGGTAGTGTGTATATTAACATGGTGATTGTTAATGTCAACGGTATACTAATATGTTTTTATATGAAGGACGGACAAATTTTCCGGGAAGAATGACATTATCGAACCTCGCATTTGAATTTGGGTCTATTCCAATTTCATCTAAAATGTGGTTTTATAAATTAAAGACTCCTGGTCAATGGTTAGACGACGATGTGAGTTATTTTTTTTTTAAAATTATGTTTGTATATTTATGGTTACATTATTTATTTGTTTAAGTAAATAGCTTTAATAAAGGTCAAGTTAATGTCATATATCTGCTTTTGTTACCGCTATACGACTGCTTTTGTTACTATTATATTATCGCGCTTGGTTACTAGTATACAACTATTTGGTTACTATTATATAATTTGTCCGTTACTATGATATATGTTTTATAGATGTTTTGGTAACCAATATATAAATTGATATGTTACTATTTAAACATGTTTTGTTTGCTATGATATAAGTTGTTGGTTACTGTTATATATCTGTTTTGTTACTATTATATTATGTTTGGTTACCGTATACAACTATTTGGTTACTATTATATAATTGATCTGGTTACTATGATATATGTTTTATATATGTTTGGTTACCAACATATAAATTGATATGTTATTATTTAAACATGTTTTGGTTGCTATGATATAAGTGGTTGGTTATCGTATATATCCTGTTTTGTTATTATTATATTATGTTTGGTTACTAGTATACAACTATTTGGTTACTATTATATAGTTGTTCCGTTACTATGATATATGTTTTATATATGTTTTGGTTACCAACATATAAATTGATATGTTACTATTTAAACATGTTTTTGTGCTATGATATAAGTGGTTAGTTATCGCTATATAACCTGCTTTTATTATTGTCATATAATTGCTTTTGTTACTATCATATTACTGCTTTTGTTAATATAGTACAACTTTTTGGTTAATATTATATAATTGTTTTGTTACCATCATATATGTTGATATGTTGATATATAAACATGTTTTGGTTACTATGATATAAGTGGAGTGGTTACCGCTATATAACTGCTTTTTGTTACCGCTATATAACTGCTTTTGTTACTATTATATTACCGCTTTGGTTACTATGTTTAAACTGCTTGGTTACTATTATATAATTGTTTGGTTACTATCATATATGTTATATATATGTTTTTGTTACCATCATATAAACCGATATGTTGATATATAAACATGTTTTGGTTACTATGATAAAAGTGGTTGGTTACCGCATATATAACTGCTTTTGTTACCGCTATATAACTTTTTGTTACTATCATATTATCGCTTGGTTACTATGTTACAACTGCTTAGTTACTATTATATAATTGTTTGGTTACTTATATATATATATATATATGTGTTGGTTAAGATCATACATGTTTTATGTTTTTTTTTCTTCAAATTATGTTTTTATAATTATGGTTACATTATTTAGTTGTTTAAGTAACTAGCGCTAATAAAGTTGTTGGTTACATTGATTACATAATGTTATTTTTCAACACTATTAATATATATATATATATTTTTTTGTTCAAAGATATCAATGTTGCATTATATTACTCCAGAAATGGCCGTACATTCGACATCGTGTATATAAGGGCAACGACTACGGATTGTTGGTTCCATGCCAAGATGACCTCTTTTTTTGAAGAGTATACAAGAAAAAATTCAGATAAGAGTGTATTGTCTGGGGAGGGTGATGTTGCTGAGTACATTCATGGACCGTTTATGGATGTCAACACACCATGGAAAAATGTTGACTATGTTTTGTTCCCCATACATATGTCATCACCGGACCATTGGTTTTTGTTAACATTTGATGTGCATCGTAGACGCCTAACTGCTTATAATTCTCGCAAATTTCAAAAGGAAATCCATGCAAACAAAAATCATGGATGTTTTGGAACCGATATATTTATTCTTTCCACTTTATCAATAAGGTTGGATTTTGGAGAGATAGGAGTGATATCGACTTTAGCAAATGAACCATATCGCAAATAAGGAGGAAGATGACATAATTGAGTTAGAATTTGCAGTAGCTGCCTGCCTCTAACAAGTGGAGGGGTAAGGGTTGCATTGTTTACAATTTTGAATTATTATATTTAATTATTTTGGTTACTATCATCTAACCTGCTTTTGGTTACTATGTTGTAAATGTTTGTTATCAGATAAACCGATATGTGTTATATATAGGTTGATTCTAGTATTGATTTTGGTTATCTTTTGTGCATTTGTATGTTGATCATGGGTTGTTCACAATTTGTTTTCACGAGCATGTCATTCATCGTAAGATTGATGAAATTCCTATTCCATTTCCCGTTGCGCAATATCGAAAGAAGTTATGTACAAACCTATATATGCATGCAAGGAACAAACAATTGGAAGGATATGAGATCGACAGAGAATTTCCGTGAAGATTTGTTCCAGATTTTGATTAGTTCAGATATTATTGTTGTGTTGTCAAGATGAATTATGTTATGTATTTTTATTTTTAATATACACAACAATTTTGTATGGTTCATTAAGGATGATTACCGAATCTTATATAGATGGGATTTCATATGTTATTATAATATCGCTTTTGGAATTAATTTTGTGTGTTGTTGGTATTTGATCTGCTTTTAGGTCGTGGTTTGCTACATTATTTTGAAATGTACAATTGGTAACCAAATATATATAAAAGGGTAACAAATAACTAATGTTTTGATAGTAAAATGAGATGTACAATATTGTTTTGTGACATATATGCTGTTGTTAAATATATTTTTAGATGTGCGCTTAGTATCCAAATTGTTATATAAGAGTAACCATTTGACTTTTATGTTAGTAATCAAATAATTTACAATTTATATTTGGAATATTTGTCAAGTGAATAAAGGTACTTTTTGTGGGTTCCCATTTGATTCGCTTTTAGGTGTGTTTGCTACATTATTTTTAAATGTACAATTGGTAACCAAATATATATAAAAGGGTAACCAAACTAATGTTTTGATAGTAAATGAGATGTACAATATTGTTTCGTGACATATAACTGTTGTAGAAATGTATCAGACATATAATATGTCGTTTCGTGACATATAATGTAGATGTACAATATTGTTTCGTGACATATAACTGCGTTGTTAAATATATTTTTGAGATTTGCGCTAGTATCCAAATTGTTATATAAGAGTAACCATTTGACTTTTTATGTTAAGAACCAAATAATTTACAATTTATATTTGGAATATTTGTCAAGTGAATAAAGTAGTACTTTTGTGGGTTCCCATTTGTATTGGCAACTCATAATGAATTCAAAAATCAAATGCTTTAATCAATAAAATGTTGGTTATCAGACAAAATTAAAAATGCTACCATCTATGTGGTTTATGGTTAATGATAGTAAACAATTATATATACATGTATCTACACTCTTAATATAAATGCATTATATCGTGGTTTTTTTGGTCTTAAAACCGGTGGATTTTGCAGTTTTCCTGTCAGGTCCTTTCTCTCGCACCGCCGCGATTTGTTTTGAATTTTGATTTTAGATCCGTGTTTGTACTCTCCCTACTTTTGGTCTTCAAATTGGTCTTCTTTGTGTTTGGTGGTTTTACAACCATGTTTCTTACTTTTCCGTACATCCCAGCTTTTCTTTGTCATCTAACCAAGATAATTGAAGTTTAATATGTGTCGACCAAAGTTGTTTTATAGTATTTTTTTGAGCAAAAATCATAATAAATTTCAAATTTCGCTTGCTTTCATAATAAAGAAAGAAAGATGCGACATGGCATCTCATGGTAATCAAATTTTCCACATGTGCATGTCTTTTGTCGATGTCCACAATATATTGTTCGATTTACACATCGTAAATAAAGAAAAATCACTAAGTTTGATGTCTCAACCTACATCACAAATTAATCGTTGTTAGAATACAAGATAACCGAATCATTTTCATTATCTCAAAAAAAGAATACGATTAAAGTAAACAACTCAATGTTATAATTACAAAACAAGTAACTAAGCAAAGAATCAACTTAGCAAAGAATATTATAATTATACAGAGTAACCAAATAAACATCGCTAAGAATCAATATAATGATACTATCAATAACCAACTCAAAGAAAGAATATTTTAATTATTAAGAGTAACCAAACAAGTATCACTTAGTAACCAATATAATGATACACAAGAACCAACTTAGCAAAGAGTTTCAGAATCATTGTAATGATATGCATTAATCAATTAAGTATTAATTGAAAACCAATACATATAATATTTCATAGAACCAAGTTACCATTACCAAAGACACAAGTTATTATTAGTTAGTAAATATTATAGCAGTAGCACAAGAATCAAATCAAGATTAGACAAAGAAACAATTCAACACTAATTAGTAAATATTTTGCAAGAAGAAAACAAGATTAATAAGTAACCAAAGACAATGATACACAAAGAATAAACTCAAAGAAAGGTCAATTAACCATTATAATGTTTTGCAATAAGCAATTAGGTATTGGTTAGTAACCAATATAATATTACATAGTAACCAAGTTATTATTAATCAAGAAACAAGTCAAGATTAGTCAAGAACATTATAGTTTAACACAAGAATTAAGTCACCGTAGAATCAAGAATAATTCAACATTAATTAGTAATATTATGCAAAGAATCAAGACATCATTAGTCAAGAATAAATACAATATAAAAATTAATGCAATAAATTATAATTTGTATTTGTTACCTTAAGTTTCCTTGATTTAATGATATTAGATTGCAATCTTTCTTCAAATTGCTAGGAAAGTGTTGTGAATGTTGATAGGTCGCTTGTTTGTTTGTGAAATACCATCTTTGAACCGCATAACGAGGCATTCAATCATTGATGCAACCGGAAGATCCCTAATCATCTTAATTGCGTTGTTAATAGATTCGGCGGTGTTTGAAGTCATTGTTGAGTATCCGCCATAATTCCCATGGAGCTCGGTGCACTTTTCCAACTCGACCTCTTCCTCCAAATATATCCTTATTCGAGGATCAATGGCATCAAGTTCACCCATGTGTTTGTTGAATTGTTCAATGTTGTATGCTCTACATGCCCCGCTGTAAGACCTGCTTAAGTTCTTCTCTCTTTTGAATCTATTTTTTATATTTTTCAAGATATGGTATGTGCAGAAGATGCATGACATCCGAAACACATAATTCAAAGCCCTCAGATTATGGCTTCATGTCTATCTCAAACAATGCATTGGCCTTCCTTACTCCACAAGCAGCTTCTAAATTCATGAAAACCATCTCCATGATAATTCATTTTCATTGCCAACCATCGCAAAAGCAATCGGAACAATGTTTTGGCCAGATCTTGTGTGCTTGCTATCGTGAGTGTCCCCCGTAAGTTGATTGTATGAATGTGCCATCGACATAATAATTGGAAAGCAATGATGCCATGCTTGAATGGATGCTCCAATGGCAAAGAATAAATATTTGAAACTAGCATTTGATTCCAACTCAAGAGTCGTGGAAGGAACCCGTTATGAAACATCAACATTATCAATAGAATTATAAGTAGTATAATGCTACAAAGTAACCAAGACAAAGATTAGATAAGAAACCAAATTATTGTCATACAAGAATCAAGACAAAGATTGGACAATATAATTTTATACAAAGAAACAAGACAAAGAGAGACAAGAATCCAATGTACTTAATGTCAAGATTCAAGACAACATTAGTCAAGAACCAATTATCCAAACATTAGCAAAGAACTCAAAAACAAGAAGGAATATATTGTTATACAAGAATTCAATCAATAACCAATATATTGTTACACAATCAAGAATCAATATATTGTTACACAAAGAATTAATACAAAGATTAGTCAAGAACTAATAAAACTTTAGACAAAGATAATGTTACAAAGAAACCAAGATAAGATTAGACAAGAATCAACATATTTGCTTACAAAAAGAACTAATACAAAGATTAGATAGTATAATGTTTCCAAAGAATCAAGACAAAGATTATACAAGAAACAAAGATAAGACTATACAGCTACTAAGATATCATTTTGCAAAGAACTAACAAATAAAAGCAGACAAAGAATCAAGGTAGCATTAAACAAGAATCAACATATTGTTTTAAAGGAACCAAGACAAAGATTATACAAAGAAACAAATATATTGATATACAAAGAATAAAGATATCATTAGCAATTAACAAACAGCTTTTCATTAGACAAGAATCAATGTATTTTGCACGAGTAAACATTAATATAAAAAATCAAGAGAACTCATTTAAAATTATAAATATGAGGTAGGTAACCAATGCACATTATAGCAACCAAATCGCTTGAATTGAGTAATCAACTAATCATGAAAAATAATAATGTGTTTTAAATTGTTACCGGATTTGTTTCTTCGCAAAGATGTGTAACCATGATGGGATCAATGAGTAGTCGTGTATTTCCTCTTACCTTTTCTAACGCTTTCTCCTTCGATTCCATGCTTTTTGGTAAGAGATGTACACATTATATTTCGTCATCATGTCCTCGATAATATCGGTTGGTGTGTATATTTTCTTCAAATTTGTTAATTTATGCATTATGCATTCGCTACCAACTCACTATTTGCTTTGTCTCGTGGTCTCCCAAAGAATACGCCGATCGAACACGTGTGAATGTCATTGAATTCCCTCACCTTGAACAGACCGGGTTTTTCAATACTTGATGCTCTCATCTTCCATTTGCAATTTTCATCATCTACGCACACCAGCACAAAGTCTCTATGACCGCTCGCTGAACTTTGTGTTGTTCGCTTTTCTCGATTGAATGCAAATTTCATTGATTGTGATAGGATTTTTTTTGTCTTTGTAGGTTTGATGTAATTTTACTTCACGCTCATTCGGATCCGTTATTACATCATCATATCGCCCTTCCGTATGATTTGTCATGTTGTCTCGCCTCGTTGTTGTTCCATAATTTCCATTGCAAGTCGATCAAAGATATTATGCTCCAATTTGGCAATCTTGTGTTGCTAGTGGAACTAGTGTCAATTCCCTTGTGTTGATCTCGATTCATGCTACATCTTGAACAAATGATTCTTCTATATTTGTCAAGTTATGCAAGATTGTTGTGCGGCCGCTTCTTTTTTTTCAATATCTATAATCAGTGGGAATTTTCCTTGTTCATCAGATTTTCTATTGACTTCAATAAAGAATCTCAAGGTTGCTTCATCTGATATACAGATCGGTGGAATGTTGAGTCTAATGTGAAATTTAATCAACAATGTTGTTTTTTGTTTGTGTTCATCAAGAATGCAATGCATATCATGTTTTGCATTTCTCCGAATCTAACAAGTTGATGGAACTAATATGCCAGAATCTTCAAAGTTGGTGTATGGTTACTATCACCCATGTACCGCTGAAATAAAGCACAACAGAATCATCTCCATTGTTCGAAAAATGTAATAAGTCTTGTAAAGTAACCAAATCAATGTTAACCAAGAATCAAATTATATAATGTTAGTAATCGAGAATGAAACACATTAGTACATTCATTTTACAATGGAAACAATCATTTAATTTTATTTGTTAGCAATTAAATTATGATAGTTGTAAAAGGTAACCAATGTAGCCAATTAGTTTCCATCATAATAAAACAAACCAATATAAATTAATCAAATATTGCACAAGAATCATAACAACATTATACAAAGAATAAAATCCAATGTAGATAAAGAAATCAACACATGTTTAGTTAAGAACCATAAGATAAAAACATCATCCATTTAATTGTTATAGTGAAAACAACCAAAGATAGAGGGTTTCAGGCGCGCTTAAAAATAATTGTTGTAACCAATGTAGTTAATAAGTAAACATTAATATAACCAATGTAGTTAATAAGTAACCATTAATATAAAAATATAAGTATAAGTATAATTAGATTAATGCAGCTACTAGCTCAAAGATTAATGAGTATCCATTATATTTTTTTTACATAGTATCCAAATCAAGATTATTCAAGAACTCAATATAATGTTAAACAAAGAACTAACTCAAAGATTAGTCAAGAAAAACATATACATATACATAGGTAACTATATACATTTAATTGTTCTATAAACATATATAACCATAGGAATTTGTAGTAACTATATGTAAATATATATATATAATTTTTATAATCGATACACCTCAATATTAGACAAGAACTCAATACAATGCGCAACAATGAGTAACCTCAATTATAAAAGAATATAAATTTGTAATCTTACACAAGAATCAAAGTCAAGACTATCGAGTAGTATCCGTTATAGTTTTATATAGTAACCAAATCGTAATTAGTTAGTAACCAATATATCAAAGTCAACATTAGTCAAGAATTAATTCATCATTTTCATTAACCAATTCAAGATTGTTCAAGAATATTATATAGTAACCATTATAATTTTAAACAAAGAACCAGATTAGCAATATGCAAAGAACTACAATAAAGTTACCCAAGAATCAAATCATCATGAATCAAGAATCAATATATTGTTACATAGTAACCTAGGAAGCATTAGACAAGAATCTAGCTTATCATTAGATATTATAATGTTACAAAGTAACCAAAACATCATTAGACAAGAACCAACATAGCTTCACACAAGAACCAAGACAACATGAGACAATATAATGTTACAAAGTAACCAAGACAAAGATTAGACAAGAACTCAAACATATCATTATACACAAAGAACTAAGATATCATTAGACAAAGAATCAAGACAAAGATCGAACAATATAATAATATACAAAGAACTAAAAAACAACAATAGACAAGAACTCAACAACTTGATATAAGACAAGAACTAATGTTTATGATGAGTAACCATTAATATAAAAATTAAGTAGAACTCGTTTGAAAATTATAAATTAATCAAATAAATAGTTAATGAACAATTTATATTTATTTAGTAACCATAATCTAAAAACATATGAATGAATCAACCAAACGCTATAGGAATTTGTAAGAACCATTTTAATTGTGAAAACTTAATAAAGGTAACCAATATACATAATAATACCGTAGTAACTATATGTAACTATATGCATATTAACTTTAAACTCACATACCTCGTAGTTCGATTTGTATCGGGTTGTTGTGATATTGTTTTTGGTTATCGAACTTGAAGTCGATGATGATTTTGTATTCTATTTCGCTTTCTCCGATCTTAGATGTTACCGAAATTGAACTTGAAGTTGCCGTGATCTTAGTTGTTGATGATGATTTTGTATGTCGCGATCTCGAGGTTAGTCGAAAAGGGAAACGCCGATGTAAGATTTGGATTTTGTGCGATATCAATGTTGCAGTTGTGTTTAGTTGCTTGAATTTAGGAGCTGTTAGTGTTAGATAGGGAAGTCTTCAGAACTCCACGTGTGTGTGATGTTAGTAATTTTATTATTGGGTTGTTTTATTTTTGTAATTATGTTGTGTGTGTTTTATTTTTGTAATTATTTTCTAATTGTTGTATATTAGTGTTAATTTAATCGCCTTAAATCATATTATCTACAAGTCGTTTTGGACGCTTAATCGAGCAAATCCATGCTTCAAAATTCTATCTCTAACTCAAATTTTGAGTTTTAAATTACTTCATTCTCATTACTAATCGTTTTAACTAACGAATTTTATACTTATTCAAATTCTTATTTGTCACCAAGGCCAACACTCAAGTTATGTTAATTACTAACATAGTTTTATCTTGATCCTTAATATCATTAACTTGATTCATCATTCCTCTTGCTAAAATATATATAGCACATTACTAAGTATATATATTTCTATACATATACTCATCTTCGTTTAATCTCATAGCATCTCTTCATTTGAAATCTTATCTCCAATAATAAAATTTCCATATGTACTTATATAACATTTCTTAGACTATTCCGTTCACATCGAATTTACAGGTATCGTACTACCTTATTCTTGATATTCCTCCAAGTACATATTAATTCATTTCTAGGGTTTAGGAATTTTGTAATCCCATATTTTCTCTATTCTCATTCGAATAGCAAACCATATAGGTTTTACTTGAAAATTTTAAATAAATCCTCAAATTGTCATCTAGGTTTTATTCTTTAACCTTTATTCTAATCATTTAAGATTTTAGAAATTTTTGGGTTATCACAAGAACCTTAAGTCATAACCTTAAGAAGAGTTAAAGAAATAAAAGATGAAGTTAACCCTAAAAATGCATTAAATGTGATATGTATTTTTATTATTATAATGATGTTTACTAATCAAACTAATCGTTTTGTTGTAGATGTCAGGAGAGAACGTGATGTATAGGGATATACATGTGGTTAGTGAGGGGTCTGTGAATCAAGTAGAGATATTACTGACACCTGTAGCAGAGTTGCTAGAAGTTATGGTGATTGAGTCAGGAGACTCAGAAAACTTAGACTTCATGTCTTTGTTTGATGGCATGTCAGAGGAGGAGGTGGAGGTGGTATCGTTTAACACGGTAGAACCTGTAGAAGAGATGACTCTAGGAGAGTCAATGAATGCGTTGTTTATAACGGTATTGGATAGAAATATCCAGTATGTGAAGGAGGTGAAAGAATTGAAAGAAGAGATCCATGACATCTTGGAGGACAAGAAAAGCATGGAGATGATGTGGGCAGAAGAGCACGATGAAAAGGTGCTAGCCAAGGATAAGGTCCATGAGCTAAAACACGAGGTCTTTGAGCTCAGGTAGGAGCTAAAGACTAAGAAGTAGAAGGTTAGTAGGATGTCCTATATACATAGGAGTTCTCACGGGGACTTTCAGCGACAAGTGGCTGAGTATCCTGTGGAGGCAGGGCAAACCCGACATACTATCAGCCAAGATGTGATAGTCGGTCTTGCCAATGCAAATTATGAGAATGCCATAAGGCAGATGTAATCTAGTTATATATATGTAGTGACGTAAAACCCTCTTTTGTATATCAAAGGGTAGTCTTTTGTAAATCCCAATTTTTGGAAAGTA
Organism: Panax ginseng; assembly: GCA_020205605.1. Taxonomy (NCBI): domain Eukaryota; kingdom Viridiplantae; phylum Streptophyta; class Magnoliopsida; order Apiales; family Araliaceae; genus Panax; species Panax ginseng. The sequence continues at coordinate 70,091,006 of CM035134.1, read as the reverse complement.
ATGGCGGAAAGTAATGTAATCAGCTAAGGCTGTGTAATGGTGAACGATGTAGTATTATACTACAAGAAAGAACATATCAATATAAGCCTTTTATGGAACATGTTGTACAATGAGTATGAGTTATTTTTTAATAATGAATAATAACTAATTAATAAGAAGGAAGTAATAATGAAGTGTTATTTATTTTAACAGAAAGATGCCACCAAGATGAAGACAACGAAATCAAGACGTGAACGTGAATAAATCAAAAGGAGGACCGATAAACTCGATGCAAGAGTTCATTACTTTATTAACGGCTGCCTTTAACCAAAATAGAGCGAATATACCTGTAAATCCTGAGGTAGTATGGGCTACTACGTTTAAGGATTTTAAGAGTGTAGGTCCGCCAGAGTTCAAAGGAACTACGGTCCCTATAGAAGCCCAGACTTGGTTGAAGGAAATAGAGAAGGCGTTTGTTATTGCTATTGTTGATGAGGGGCAAAAGGTTGCTTTTGATACCTATATGATGAAAGGGGAGGCCAACTTCTGGTGGGAGGCAAACTAGGCTAGGGATAAGATAGAGAACTTAACGTGGACACGGTTCAAGGAGATTATCTTCGAGAACTACTTTTTCACGAGTATGCAAGGGAGGATGGAGATAAGGTTTCTAGAGTTTAAACAAGGGGAAATGACTGTTCCCCAATATGCTGAGAAGTTCAATGAACTGGCGAGGTTTGCTCCACATCAGGTGGATACAGAGGTTAGGAAGGCAAGGAGATTCGAGCAGGGCTTGAAACCCTAGCTCTATAGCTTGATATCAGTGTTTCAAAGTACTTCCTTTGGAACCATTCTGGAGAAGGCAATAATTACCGAAGGTGGTAATGAGGCTTTAAGTAAATACCACAGGGAGAAGAAAAATAAGAATATGGTAGATGGGGGAGTAGACCGAAGGAGCCAGTGGTAGTGGCCATGGTCAAAAGAGGAAGGTTTTAACTTTGGGAATACAGGAGTAAATCATGGAGATCCAAAGAAGAAGATGGAGGCGTACAAGAACTATGGGAAGACTCAGTTAGGAGTCTGTCTCAAGGGAAAATCGGTATGCTACAATTGTAGATAGGAGGGCCATATCTCGCCTAACTGTCAAAGTCCGAAGAAGAACCATGGATGCTTCATGTGTGGATCAACTGATCACATAGCGAAGAACTGACCGAAGAAGGGGACGGACGGGAATAAGGGCACTAATAGTGGTAAGTTAGTTATTAGTGGTCCAGCTCAGATGAGTAGGCCGATGGCCCGCACCTTTAACATGACAGTCCAAGATGCAGTTGCATCAGGGGATGTAGTTGCACGTATTATCCCAATCAACAATATAAATGATTATGTGTTAATTGATTCGGGTGCTACTTGTTCTTTTATAGCATATGATTTTGCTAGACGATTAGAATTACTTCCCAAAAGATTGCCTATACCTTTGAATATCAAGGTAGCAAATAAAGAAATAATTCCTGTTGGAAACATTCATAGGGGTTGTGTAGAAATACGAGGTTATAAATTATCGACAGATTTAATACCGATAAAGTTGGGAGAATTCGATGTAATTCTCAGGATGGATTGGTTGTTTAACCATGGTGAAAATATAGATTACCAAAAGAAGTGTGTAAATATTAGGACGTTGAGACAACCTCATGTAGTGTTTTACAATAATAAATTGCCAAGACGTTCGTGTTGTCTTACCATAACACAAACTAGGAAATTATTGAGGAAGGGATGTGTAGGTTATTTGTGTCATGTTGTTGATACCCAGAGAGTGGGAGAAACGATGGAACAAATACATAAAGTCAAAGAATTCGTGGATGTATTTCTAATCAAATTACCAAGTCTTCCGCTAGATAGGGAGATCGAATTCATAATAGATATTGTGCTAGGAGCGGCACCAATTTCAAGGGCACCGTATCATATGGCGCCAGTGGAGATGAGGGAGTTGATGGTTCAGTTGCAAGAACTTCTGGATAGAAAATACATTTAACTGAGTGTTTTGTCGGGTGGAGCACCAGTACTATTTGTGAAGAAGAAGGAAGGATCATTGAGACTTTGTATCAACTATCGAGAGTTAAACAAGTTAACGATAAAGAATAAATACCCATTGCCCGGGATTGATGATCTTTTTGATCAGTTGAAAGGGGCAAAGTATTTTTCTAAGATAGATTTACGAATGGGGTAGCATCAGTTGAAGGTTAGGAAGGAGGATGTACCTAGGATAGCATTCAGAACTCGTTACAGCCATTTCGAGTTTCTGGTGATATCATTTAGGCTAACAAATGAAAAAGATATAAAATATAGTCTTGATAATGAGGGATTATTAAAACTTGAAGGAAGAATTTGGGTTCCAAAGGAGACGGAATTAAAGGAGGAAGTGCTACAAGAGGCTCATAGTTCGAAGGACTCGATTTATCCTGGTAGTAATAAGATGTATCAAGACCTGCAACAAAGTTTTTGGTGGCCGAACATGAAGAGGGAGATAGCAGAATATGTGAGTAGGTGCTTAACTTGTCAGAAAATTAAGGCCGAACATCAACGACCAATTGGCTTGTTACAGTAATTGGAGATTCCGGAATGGAAGTGGGAGCATATCACGATGGACTTTGTGGTGGGACTTCTGATTACACAAAAAGGGTATAACGTTATTTGGGTAATAGTAGATTGATCGACGAAGTCGGCTCACTTTTTTCCAATAAGAGTAAAGTATAACTTAGATCAGTGAGCTAAACTTTATGTTAAGGAAATTATTTCCAGACATGGAGTAAATGTTTCGATAGTGTCAGATCATGATCCACGATTCACATCAAACTTTTGGAAAAGTCTACAAGAATAGTTGGGAAGAAGTTGAGTACATCGTATCATCCATAAATTGATGGAAAGAGCGAAAGGACAATTTAGGCGCTAGTAGATATGTTGAGATCTTGCGTCATGGATTTAAAAGCTAGTTGGGATGATCACCTACCATTAGTAAAGTTTGTGTATAACAATAATTATCATGCGAGCATAGACATGCCGCCTTATGAAGCTTTATATAGAAAGAAGTGCAGAACACCATTGTGTTGGGATGAACTAGGAGAACGCCAGATGCTAGGACCTGAATTGGTGCAGTAAACAGCTGATATAATTAAGCTGATACAAATGCGATTGGTAGCAACTCAAGACAGACAGAATAAGTTTGCGGATTTTCATAGAGTAAACAGAGAGTTTAAAGTAGGCTCATATGTATTTCTAAAGGTATCTCCCTGGAAAGGAAAGATACACTTTGGAAAGAAGGGAAAATTACGTCTAGGGTTTATAGGACCTTTTGAGATATTAAAACATTTAGGAGAGGTAGCTTATATGATAGCATTACCTCCAGACTTAGAATGAATACACAATATGTTTCATGTATCTGTGTTACGTCCTTATAAGCCCGATTATAAGCACGTAATAGAGTATGAGCCTATTCATATCGAGAAGGACTTAACGTATGAGGAAATGCCTATTCAAATCATTGATATAAAAGAGCAATGTTCTGAGGAACAAAGTTATACCTTCAGTAAAGGTGTTATGGAAGAACCACGATGCCGAAGAAGCAACGTGGAAACTTGAAGAAAAGATGAGGAAGAATTACCCTCAGTTGTTTGAATAATGTTAGCGAGATTTTGGGGACAAAATCCTTACAAGGGGGGGGGGGTGAATGTAACGACTGAGAAAATTGAATTAATTGTAAAATAATTTTATTTTATTAAATAATGAATAAAATTATGTTATATGAGTTAATAAGATGAAGGTTGTTCTATAACCTAAAAATATCATAAAGTCCTAGTATTTTTGCTACGTGAAGGAATTAAAGTGTTTGAATTTTCAAGACAAAAATAAAAGCTTTTCGTGAAATTTTCAAAAAACACTATTCATCAATATCTGTTCGGGAATTATTTTTGAACTTCCAAGAAATACTTAATGATAGAATAATAAGGAAGGATGAAATATGTAATAATTATTCAGTTATGACTAACACAGTTTTGCGCCTGCGTACTAAGTTCGAGAATGTTAAGGAAAGTAAAGATTTAATAACGATGATTGTATGATGCGCACGTATTATACGAAGCAAAGGATACGAGTATGATACAAAGTATTATACAAGTATGTATGAATGATAATATATCGTATATGATGAATTAGTATACAAATTAGTGTAGGTGAAGAATATGTGAACTATAAGTTATAAGCTTTAAACCAATTATAATGGATCTCTAGGATTTGTGTAGTAATTGGGCAAGCCCAAGTGCAAACTTGTTAAGGCCCAATGTTTGATAATGCAAGCCCAAATGTTAAGCCCAAGGTTATTAAAACCTAAGCCCAAACCAAAAACCAGAACCGTGGATCGAACCGATGGGTTACTAGATAAGAAAAACCCATGGGTGGGCCCCATGGAGAACATGGCTAGCCATCTTGGTCACCAAGTAAAGTGGTTTTACTTGGTGACAAAGATAGGAATAGTAAGGAGGTGAAATAAGGAGGTGGAATGGCCTAAAAGACCATTGAGCTCTCACTTGGCAAATCCTATAAATAGAGAGGTTGCTAGATCATTTGTGCCTTGTTCAAATTCCACCAACATCTTATAGTATTCATATTGAGAGAAAAGTGAGAAGTGTCTTTGATAATCCAAGAGAAGAAGAAGAACCAAGCTTTACTTCAAAGGTAATGAATCCCTAACCATTAATCTCCATCTCTTCAATTATAGTTGATAGAGAAGTGAGTATTGGTGGAGCATGTATGCTAAGGTGTGATAAGGATGGTTATTAGAGGACTTAAACCTTAAAAAACCATGTGTAAATGGAATCATAATCATAAAAGTTATGAATTAGTAAAGAACATTGAAGGATTATAATTTTATTGTTGATGGACAAGTTTAAAACCATCATTTATAGGCTTAGATGATATATGTTGTGTTAATGGAATGAAACCATTTGGAATGGTGTAAAAATCTCAAGTAACGAAGTTATGGCAAAATTTATGAGATTAGACGATAATCGTCGAGATCGTTAAATTCTCGGAATGGAAGTCAAAAGTCACCATTAAACTCAGAAATGTTGGTTTTCAATAGAGAATAGTTTAAGTTTGCATTTTTGAGTTGCGGACTCAAAAATGGTCAAATTCTGACTTAGAACGAAGAAACGAGCTATGAACGTTCACGAACATTTAACGTTTTTGTAATAAAGAACTTAATCAGTGAATTTCATGTTAATGGATTCAAAAATGTAAAATTCTTGAATGAAATCATAAAATATGTGATATGTGAGTTAACGGCTTTTGAACGAATCAATTCAGACTTATAATGAACAAGTTAACAGCCCGAAAAGTTCATAAAAGAACAAAACTATGAAAGCCATCGAGGGAGGCTGGTAAGCAGTCATGACCCAAGTCTTAATTGTTGGCGCCGCAACGCCAAAGCAAGCTCTAACCCACTGAAGAGTGGCGCCGCAGCGCGGCCAGTAGTACTGAGCATGGCGTCGCTGTGACGACCCCAAATCTAGGTACTTGAAACCCGAACTCGGTTCTCCACGATACCATTTCTTTAAGCTGAATAATACTAAATAATAATACATTCGAACTTAATTTACATACATCAAAGTTTACTTCCCAGTGCGTGACCTTCAAATACATTCCTTACAATACTTGAATAGATACCAATACAACTATAACCATTAACTCATAATACACACTTATTCAATCAGCTTTCCTTTTTCCTTTGTTCATGCCTGAGCCTTCAAGGTTGCCCAAAATAACTGAAAACATTTAATTTAAGCAAGGATGAGCATTTAAGTGCCCAAAGAAGTAATAACAATTATATATAATTTGAAAGAATATAAGTATTCTCTTTACATAGCACTTCTACAACGAATTGAAAGTTGTGAAGTAATCTGCATACTGATAAAAAAATTCACATAACAACTCTCTTTCAAATTCTTTAAATTTGGCTCTGGCTCTACCCTTGAATAGGGTTTAAGAAACATACTATGAACATTCTTTTCATTTTCGAAAAGGTTTAGCGGAATTCTATCCTCAAACCGTCATAACTTACGGGCACGGAGGGTGATCATTTCGATTGTACCTGATTGATCAATACTACATAACTTGAACGAAATTCATCGCTCACTCTATCCGCCTTGCGTAAAAATCTTCCCATATAGGGATGTTCATACATGCCTGGTTCCAAACCCGAAGGTTTTTAATCTTGCTCAACAATAATATGTAATTCAACATATATATACGGGTAATTGACAAAGGTGTATCAACATGTGAACAAATGCCATGATTATCCAAGTGGGGACACTTGTATAACCATTTATAGAAATCAATGAACAGAATATATATCTGAGCTAACATGTCGATAATCAAAGAGTACATAATCATGCGATTGGGATAGAATAATTCTGAAACTTCTTACTCATGTCCATTGCATAAAGGAAGTGCAAAGGTAGGATACTTGCCTGATTCGCTGATTACAAATCTCAACTTAGGTTTTATCTCTTTATCACAACCTATCAATAATCAGATCATTCGTTCGATTAGAACAATATATCTTAACACGTAAATCTTTTCTATTACGATTCAACACATAGTCTAATCACATAATCACAGTGATCATACTTTTAGTTCCTATTCTATACTTGAAATATTTTTATACATTTTTCAAATATCTCATCCATGCTCTTACAGTAGCCTTTTCTTTCTTTTATAAGGTCTGACATTTGTCAGCGTACCGACAGCTTTATCGGGTAAATACTGAGTCTAAGACCCTTATTCTATACCTCAACATCTGTAAATATCAGACATCTTATTTTTAATCATTTTCGCAATTTCCAGAAATTGAAAAATTTAAAATAATTCAAATCTGTCACTAAAGGGCCTATAGTGATATAACTATTACTATATGTGTTCTTCTTCAAATTCAGAACTTCATAATCGATTCTCAAGTCAGCTAGTTTGGCCGGCTATAACTTTCAAATATCGGAATCATAATTAAATGATTTAAACATTAAACAATTTCATTATCATTAATAGTTTAATTAATACTAAACTATTAATGAAACCATTGCCAAAATATAAAAGTTATTTATAATAACTCAAACTATTTTTAAAACATTTATATTACCCTTAAATGATTTTAAAACAATAAAAATCATTTTTAAATAATTACCATTAATATTTAAATATTAATGTACTATTTATCCAAATATTAAAAGTCATTAATTATAACTTAATATTTTTAAATCATTAATATCCTCTTTAAATGGTTTTTAAATAAGTAAAACCATTTTTAAACTATTTATTTAATAATAATTATTAAATAAACTAAATATCATTAATATTATCTTAATATCATTAATATTTAATTATTAATGAAATTATCATTTAAACATTAAAAGTTATATTTTATAACTTCAAATATTTTTAAATACCTTATTTTCATTTAAAATGATTTTTATAATATTAAAATCATTTTAAAACTAAATTATTTAATATAATCATTAAATAACTTTAATATCATTAATAATAATTAATTAATGAAATTCATCACAAAATATTAAAAGTCATCATAAATAACTCATTTACATAATCAATTCCAAGCCAAAATAAACATAGTAAACTAACTAGTTTATTAACAACGCTAACTAAACTTCAAAAATTCAAACTTTAACTAACAATTAAAAATATTAACATTACAAAAATTAAATAAGAAACATACCCGAAAATACGAATTCCACAGACTGAATACGCACTTCCACGCCAAAATTTAACTAAGGAGATCTTTATAAAAAGTTCTCCCACAACAAGCCTTTCTCAAAAAATTGGAGGCCTTATTGTTGGTGAATGAAACAAAGGCCAAGCCCTTCTATTTATAGGTTTAGAAAATGGTGAAGTTCTCAATTTAGTCGATGTGGGACTTGGTTTATACTAATTTTTCAATAGCTCACTTTGCGATTTTCTAACGCATTGCTCATAACTCCGATTAATCTGATTTTTGGATATGTTGTACATGGTATGTAAGACTATTTTTAAAAAATAAGAATTACCCAATTCGGGTTCATTAGGTAGCCCAAATAAAGGCGTCAAAAGTGGACGTTCATAACAGTTTTTAATCTCGTTTCAGCTTTTACCTCTTTTCGCTAAAAAACAGTCATAACTCTTTCATTTTAAAACATTTTAAGCGATTCTTGAGCCACATGAAGCTAACTTCTGGGGCTACAACTTTTATTCTTTGACCATTTCCAAATTCCGAACACATCAGCCCAGAAATTCCGTTCAAATGGACTGCACCGCACTTGTTGGGAAGTTTTGATACTACTACTTTGAAATGTCATAACTCTCTCCTCCGATATCGAATTTAGTCCGTTTCGGAGTCTATGGAAAGCTTATTCGGTGTACTATAACATACCAAAAGTCCAGAAGGTTTTGGAAACATTAACTAATCGAAACAGTGTCCCGAATAGCACATCCCGCTGCTGACTTTCAGTTTTGAGAAATTTGACACATTTCCTTCCAATCACCGTAATTCCCTCATCCGAGGTCGGAATGAGGTCATTCCAAAGCCTATGGCTTCCTAACTCAGTTCACTACAATATATCAAAAGTTCAGACCTTTTAAAGCACAAAAAGTGGACGAGAATGCCCCCATTACAGACCGCCCAAAAACAGTTTATCATGATCGGTCAACCATGTTTGACCATCTATAACTTCTAATCTATACATGATATGGACTTGATTCTTTTTGCGATTAAAGACCACATACCGGGCTACACATAACAACTTTTGAAGAACAAAACTCATGATCGAGCAAAAGAGTTATGGCCTCGACATTTGGTGAAAAAAAATAATGAAATTCAGCTTTTTTCCAACTTGCTTAAATCTTCAAATTCGTGCACTTTGATGTTATGGGTCTTTGATTTATCAACCCATATCATCAATTAACATTCTATTACACAACTTTAAACAATCAATTGCATCAAATAACATCGAATCAAAGGATTTCTAGGTTTAGTGTTCTTATACCCTTTTTGCCAAAAATTCTTGATTCTTGCTTACGATTTGTTATGGGTGATGGTTAGGCGTTGTTTAAGAGTGTATGGGCAATCTTGTACAAGGCAATTAAATGTAATATTTAATCACTAGATTTAATTCTTATAATTTACCAATTAACTTCTATCCTTTGGTAAATTAAAACACTTATACAATAACATCGAAATTAAACCCTGTAATTAAAATTAGGGTTTCTCAGCGTCATCAATTAGGGTTTTTAATTGACCATTAGTGGTTCTTTAATTATACGTGTATGTTACTAACTTACGGTTATTACAGTTTCTAATTTTAACAGGTTAGGGTTATAATAATTAGGGTTTGTCCTAATTATCGACGTCAATGATAATTAGGGTTTCTTCTAATTACCGATATTCTTATTCACGATAACTTCATATACACGGTCACTACTCGGAAATACCCCATAAGCGAGTTTAATAATTGGGGTTTCACAAAGACGCGGTAATATGCTATGACCTAATTAAATCGTCATTGCTCAATATTATCTCGTCAGCATTCCCAGATACATAATTATGGTAATTGTAAAATTATTATATAAATAATATAATATTATTATTCTCATCTCTAATCACAATCCCAATCCAGGTTTGGATCTCATGTACGACTTATTCTTCGTGACATAAAGATCAATAATCAAGTTAAAATAATTAACTTAAATATTACGAACAATTCATATAATAAAATATTTATTATATAAATCTAATTATCACTTCATATATTATTTCCAATCATGTTTTCATGGAAAATAATTAATAAAAACATTTAAAACTTATGAAATTTATTACCATATAATTTGTGGTAATTAATAATTCCAAAATTATTTTTAATTTTTCAAGTAATAAATGTATTCGCATTTATCGTTCACTTTACTTGACACTTAGTCTAAATCATTAAATAAAAAAAAATTTATACATAAAATTTCTTATTTATTTTATCTAGAAAATCTCGGGTTACTACATTACAGCAATTGCGGTGCAGAAGGGCAACACCCTCTTTGGGAAGTCGCATCTGCAACACGAGATATTTATAGGAAAGCTAGCGTCATGGCCTTGAGACTAGGAAGAAGCTAGAAAAAAATTCTTATGAATGTAAAAAGAATGATAGTTGATTAATGGAGAATTATAACTTTAATTAACTTGAAGTAACATCCTTAATGATGATAATAACCTTAGGAATTATAACTAAAGGTTGATGAACGATTACATAAACGTAAATGTAAAATAATACAATAAACCGTAACCAATGTTAAACAATGTAAGGAACGATTAGATTGAGAAGTTGGGTAAGATACATTAGTGACCATACATGATTGATTATGACCTAATGTGGTATATTATAGGATTATGTATTGTAGAAACCTTAAAGATTCAAAAGGAAAAGTATATAATCTGTAGAAGACGATGAAGGTAAGTGTTCTAACTGTTGTCTATGTTCATTCTAGACAAGCTTTGGGATTCATGTCTCTTATGCATGAGTTGATGTATAATGAAGTCGAAGCCAATTCCTTCGGCTAGACTTAATGTATTTAGTGGATTCCTTATAATCTATCGAAATATATCATTATTGCTATCTTTTGCCAAAATGTTTTGGTATGGATTTCAAAGAAAGAATGAGTATGAATAAATAAACGTTTTGTCGTCAAACGACAGGCACGTAAGGTTGCCAAAAGTTAAACATAAATACGTTTAAAGAAGAAGTGTTGTACAACATAGAGTACTGTAGGCTGATCACCTAGACGTACTCGTAAGATATATCGAACTTACGGACTTGGTGTCGGGTTGTCTTTTTCAAAGAAAGAACAAAATGCTCAAGGTATTACACCAAAATTTATGTTTTAATGAACATTGTTCATTGTGAAATGTTTTTAAAGAAAAAAGAAGTGCTATTTTGAATTATCGATAGTACTTTATAACTATTGCTTCAGTTATAGAAGATATACAATTCCTATGATTCAAGCCTATTGTTTAAATGAAATTGTCATACTTGCTGAGCTAGTATGCTCACTCTTGCTTGAACCATATGAATGCAGCTAAGATCGAACGACTTGAAGGATCCAATAAGGATAAAGGGAAGGCTAAGGCAGACAAATAAGCTGTCTTTGTAATAGTATAGTTTGAACGTTGTAATTATTTGATATTATGACCAAGAACATATGTAATGGTTATAAAGAACCTGGGAAAAGAAATATTGTTTTAGAATATATAGAAGACATATTAACTCTTTTTTTAGTTATTTCAATAGAATGTATATGTGAATTGTAGCATCGTGTAGCACCATCTGTCGGGTTGGAAGATACCTGAATTTGGGGGCGTCACACGTTGACTTTCCTACATGGCCCATGTGGCACCGCTAACGTGTACTTAAACTCAAATTTCATAAAAAATAAAATTTTAGTCCATGGGTTTGATTTCAAAACCTCATATTTGAAATGTTAGTCACAAGATCACCTAAGCAACTAAGGCCTGATTGTTTAGCTTACCCAATAAATAATTTATATACTTAATCAATCAATTCCTCCAATAAAAAAAGTAAGAAAATTTTAATCTTAAGATCAATTCAGTTTATAAAATTGAAAATAAAATAAAATATTTTATAATAAAATAAGCTAAAAAAGTATAAGAAAATAATGACATTTAAACAAATTACAAAGTTACAATTAAAAAAACTAATAAAAATTATTTACACAAATTAAAAAATTTAAAAACAACTATAAATATTATTACAAATTAAATAATTACACTTAGAAAAATTAATAAAATTATTTAAACAAATTAAAATTACTTAAAAACTAATAAGATTATTTAAACTCTCTCTCCTATGTTCCACTCCCCCGTCCTCTGTTCCCTTCTCCCCTTTTTCTCTTCGCCTAGACCGCCGCCCTCCTCCTCTCCGTCTCTCTCCTCCACAGCCGCCTCACCTCCGACTGCACCTCTAATCCTCTCTGCCAGTCCACGAACGCTAATTCCTCATTCGATCCATTTCTCGTGGACTCTGATCCTAATGATGTCATCACTATCACTCATCCCACCACCACCCAACACTAATCACACCCAATCATCCCTCCACGATCAAAGCAGTCGTCGTGCACCTCCACCAACAAAAAACCCATTGTCTGCAATTAAAAATTTAAACATTAAACAACGTTATAAATGCAGATTTGTAGAAAAGGGAGAAAATTTTGAAATAAAAAAGTAGATTTACAGTTAGATATTTTTGAAGATTTACAGTTGAATATTTTTAAGCTTTGGGTTTTTATACGTGAATATGATTGTTTGGAGGTGTATTATCTAATTTTTGTATAATTATGGTAAAAAATGTTGCATTATTTACAAAAAGTCTCATATGCTGGTAATTAATTGATTTTATTCTTCATTTTTTGGTTCCTCTTTTATCTTTTGGTTCTCATATGCTCGTTCGTGCTGATTTTGAATATATGGGCACTGTTTGAAATTCTTGCTAGTTTTTGATTGTATTATAGATGCTCGTTATGTTGGATGGTCACTTTATCTTTTTGGGTATCTGATTAGCTTTTATCTTCGCATCTTATTTCTTTGGTGATAATCATATTAAGATAATTCTTTCTGTTAAGATAATTTTACCCCGCGGTATCTTCGTTTATGTTTAGTGTTTTTGGTAATAGGCAGTGATGTTGACATCTTATCTAAATGTTAGTATATGTTATTTTATTTTTATTTTTTAGGTATTTATTTATTATAAATATATGTCTTAGATGAAATTTTACTTATTTTGAAAAAAAATATTATTTTTCTAAATTTTAATTTTAAGTTTTCTAAAAATAATATATATTTTCAAACATTAGTTATTATTTGTTTGTCAATTATAAATGAGTTTTCAATTATGTAAATTTTTAACTTGTGTAAATAATTTTTTTATTAGTTTTTTTACTTGTAACTTTGAAATTTGTTTAAATATCATTATTTTCTTATACACTTAGGAAAATAATAATAATAAAGAATAAATAATAATAATAAATTTATATAGAAATCGAAATATTTGTTTTGTTTTTTAATTTATTTGGGGAAAGGGAATTATTTCGTTATATATGTTAATCCTTTTGAAATTTTAACAGCTAGGTTTGTGGTGCTCGGGTGGTCATGTGACGAAAATTTCAATTTGGGGTTTTTGAGTTTGAATCATGCAACTGGACATACTTTTGAGAAAAAAATAGAACAAGGTCACGTCAGCTCGTACATGTGGAAAATGTCCACGTCAGATCTGCCACATAGGTGCCATGTGTGACACATTAGCAGGTCTTAATACCCAAAACACTTAATGTTCAGTGCCCACATTTATATTTTACCCGATACAAAATACCCATGTAGTAAAATGGTAATGTATTCGTAAACTAGAATCGTATCAAAGTCTATTAAAGCGAAAGATGATGATTAATGGATGAGATATTTGAAAATTGTATAAAAGTTTTTCAAAAAAATAGAAACATAAGCGAATAAAGTAACTAATGTGAATATTTAATCTATGACTGTGGAAGTTATATGTTATGAATATGTGACAAATTAAATTATATGTGTGAATATAATTGTATAGGATCTGTGAAAGGAAAGTTAAGCTGAATTTTATTACAATAATCAACAGTCAAGGCAAGTAACTCCTCTATAACTTTTAAAATTCAATATGAGCAAGTATTTAAACTTTACTCTTTTATTGAGCAAATTCTTATTTTCGTTCGATTATATGAAACGAAAATATCTGAAACTTTTTTACTTTCAAGCAAGTTACTTATATTTGTACGCTTGTGCAAGTTTCCTAACTGGTACAATTCAATATCTGTATGAGAATTTCTTTATTACTTCTAGTTATAAAATTCCTGAATTATTTACAGATAAGTCTAAGCTAATTGTTTCAGCTAGACTCACGTTACAATATTTTGTCACTAGTATCTATCATATTGTTGAGGTAGGTAGAGATGTTCAATCAAATTGTTTTGATTTGGAACTCAAGGTTGAGTAAGAACATCACTTATTTGAGAAAATTTTATTATGCCGAAAAGGCAAAGAAAACTAGCAAGTAATGTTAATCAATGCATGGCATAAAGGGTTGATCACCCATCGTTAGGGGTGAGCATTCGGTTAATAACCGAACCGAACTGATCCAGAATTTCGGTTATAACCGAAACCCAAAAACACCCTGTTTTAGTTATCCGAATAAATAATCGAATTTGTACTGACTGAATAACCGAATAACCGAATAGGTTATTCGGTTAACAACCTTATTTAAAAGATTTAGCAGCAACATAGTTCATTTCCTACTATCCATACACATAATCCATAAACAACAACAACTGTAGACACTCGAAATTTTCTGCACTCCTATTACTGACATTACAGGAGGGTAGATTCGTCTTTTGGAGATAACCCTGAAAGATAGCTTACATCCATTTCGGATACTACCAGAAGTTCAGTTCCAACCCAGAACACAAACCGGGAACATCATCTCAATCCGGGACACACACCGGGAATGTCATTTCCAAATCTCGGAGATAACCCCGAGATATGCAGATCAAAAGACCCAAGCAACAACCGGAGGAGAGACAAATCTGTCTCGGCAATAACACCGCGACGCTCAATTCCAGTCCCAGAGACAACACTGGGATTAGCAACCCCATCCTTGGTGATAGCCCCAAGGGATGTCATTGCAGTTCCGGTGATAACCCAGCAAATGCTTGTTTCAAACACATGCAATCAGCTTCAACCCCAGACATCCTATTGAGGCACACATACCGTAATTCTTGAGCTAACAACGGGCGAGCATGGGGAACACGCATGATGGCGTTGAGACATACAAACAAGTAGCGATCCAATCTCGGATGTAACCCTGAGCAACGTCTGCTTTCTGTTTAAACCGACGATAACCCCGGTGAGGAGTTAACACGTCATCTTACTGTCTTAACAAGATGATATCGCGACATACCAACAAGTAGTCCAATCTCAGCTGTAACCTTGAGCAACGTCTACTTTCAACTCAAACCAGCGATAACCCCAGCGAGGAGTCAAACGTCATCTTGTTCCTTCAACAATGGCACGTCGTCTCAACACTTCATACATACATACATCCAATAATGTCCCACAAGAATCGAGGATTGACAAACCCAAGTGACTATTATGTGTGACAGTACTTTGGATAGAATTTGAAGCTTGAAGACCATGGGCATAGACCCCTCTTCCTGACTTCGTACAACCTCTAATCCATGTCATTACGTAACTCTTGACACAAGCGGTCCGAAGAAGGTCAGATATACCTCGTTCGGATGCTCGAATTGAAGTTCTGCAAGTTCAAGAGGACATTACAGTGCATGAGTGCACGTACTATGAGACGACGGGACCCGCGAGGCTCGGATACATCACGACCCAGCAGTAGGTATAGCTCATGTGCTGCCGCAGTGTACTGTGGCCATCCGTCTATATATACAAGCCTTGGGGTCAGCCATTTGAGAAGGGAAAGGAGGGAAAAAGGCGAGGAAGCCCTGTCCATTTTACTCTGCATACACATCTTTTGAGTGTTTCCTCACTTTTAAACACTTGTTAGCTCACATATAGCTATCTTTTATCCGGCGGGAGCTGAGTGTTTATCCATTTAAAGTTATAGAAGTCTACTTTGGCAGCCCACTGTAAGCCTTCTTACATTATATAAAGCCTTCTTCTCATATACCACACACCGTTATACACATTGAGAGTCGTGTTGCATGTGTCGTTTGCGGACTTGATGCGTGGTTTTCATTTACATTCTGTATATATATACTTATATATATGTATATATTTCATATATGGACCAACATTATCGAGTTATGCCTCGATTGAGCCTGAACTTTGGTGTGGAGGCGTTTAATTATATATATATATATATATATATATATATATATATATATATATATATATATATATATATATAAAGCGTGGTCGGACTACATCGATGAGCCTTGATTTTACATCCTATATGCGTTTAATTGCTTTTATATATATATATATATATATATATATATATATATATATATATATATACTTATATATATAATCGTTGTCGAATATATCGATGAGCTCGGATTTACATCAAATGCGTTTATTCTCTTTATATATATATATATATATACATATATATAATTGTCGCTTCGGACATATCCGATAAGCACGGATTCACATCCAAGTGCTTTTTTTTACTTATATATATATATATATATATATATTTACATTTCTGTCAGTCTGGAGTTTACTGTGGCCTTTACTGACTTTTATTTACATTCCGTCTCTGCCAGGAGTTTACTTCGTGGCGATTGATCGCTTTTCTAAACTTTCTTTATATTTTGTCCCACCTAGAGTTTACTTTGTGGCGGTTGATCGTGTTTATATATATATATATATATATATATATATATATATATATATATATATATATATATATTTGACTTTTTATATATATAACGCTATCGCTTTCCATACAAATGAAGTATTATGTGAGCCTAGGAATCATGTGATCATGAGTTGATCTTCATGAATATAGATCTTGGTTCCCATGAGGACATTTTCCGTAGAAGTGACTTGTACATTATTTTACAAAGGTTCGAATTTCCTTGGATGGTCATTATGTTTGCCCATGAGGAGTTCGGCATTGCTATATATTATTTTCTCGAGAATGCTTCGCATCTCGAAAATAAAAGTAAATGTAGAACATTTAATAATAAAATGGAAGTATGAAAAGGTCTCAATTCCTATTGAGCATGTGGTTTGAAAAACCTCTTTACAAAACTTCATTGCTATATCTTGGTTAAAACTAAATTTTTCTATAAAATTCAAATCTTGTGTATATAGGTGCAAACAAGGCCTCGCACTACTTTCAAATAATTTCACATTGATCCACACACACACACACACACACACACATTCATATAATAATTTCTTTGAAGAGTGGCGGTCACCGTGGTAACACGGATGTCGGGGGGTGCCTAACACCTTCACTCCGCATAATCAAGCCCCCGGACCCAAAATGAATCTCGGTTTCACAAACCCGTCTAGCAGTGCCAAATCACTGGGTCAATGTGCAAACCTTTTTCGGTTGCGTTGGTGCAACCAGTTAAATACACCAACTGGCGACTCTTAAAGTCAAATTGTCGACATTATACATGTCAGACCTTTTTCACTTGTCTTTTTCAAACAAATCTCACATTAACATGAGAACACCAAAGAACAAGTAACAAAAAGGGACACTCAAAAATCCCGACGTCGACAGGTGGCGACTCTGCTGGGGACTCGAGTAAGAGGGCTTAAGCCGCTATTACAAGCTTTTCAAAATTATTATATGCTTGTGTGTGAATGTTGCATTTACATTTTTGATAAATGTGTACGAATGCATTTTAATTACTGCACTGCTAAATATCTATTCAGGATATTAGTGCTTCAGACATGTCATCATTTTGCATAAAGCGGTGAGACACGTTGTATGTGAATGTATGTTATGTGGTCCCTCCACCAAGAGGCTATCCCGCGGTGTTCGACATGGACTTGTGGGAAGAATGATTCCCCGGGGCTCAGGGAAGGCACCACTCAGATTCGCTCCATTGAAAGACCGGATTAACTTCCGTCGAGTAGATTACGATGATCCGGGAACCTTCATGCAAAAAGAAAAGCCGTAGAGTAACCCTAAGATAGGTCAGCCTCTGATAAACCAAATGCGGAGGAAAGTCTCTTCATACTTTCCATTTTTCAATTACTTGTAAAAGCATTTACTTGTAATTTATTCCATGTTCATCCATATGTAATGGAAAATATGAAGAATATATGTGCATACATGACATGTTATCAATTAACAACCGGTTTTTCAGGACAAAATTCCTAAACGGACATGTTATGATAACATTTATATTACCCTAAGACAAAACTACGTAAGTCTTTTGTAGGGAAGCAATTGGGCCTGTTACCTGCTCAAAATCAAAAAAAGGCTACGAGCCTACAGCCAATCATGTCTTCTTCTGACCAGTCTAATATTGTTTCCCAAGAAGAATTTGACAGATTGAGTAAACAAATCACAGACTTGGCTGTTCTACTGAAAGAATTACACCAGTCTACTTAGGGTACTAAGATACCTACACATACAGAATCCTCTACACAAGGAGGAGTTCAAGGTCTGGAAAAGACAATTCCAGAAATTCAGTTGGATACAACCAACAAAGACCCTGAAAACACCCATCTCAACGGAGATCCAAACAACGGTGATATCAGGAAGAAGGTCCTTTAAATGGAGGAAACTATTTGTGTTCTCAAAGGGATTGGAACACATGGCAGTGTTTCATATATAGACCTTTGCATATTCCTTGGTGTTCACTATCCAGAGAAATTCAAGACCCCTGATTTTGAGAAATATGACAGATTAGGGGATCCCTATACACATTTAAAAGTGTTCATTGGAGAACTTGGGTCTTATGCGGAAAATGAAAAGCTCCGAATGCATCTTTTTCATAAAAGTCTGACTGGAGAAGCCTGTTCATGGTATACCAGATTAGACAACTCTAAGATCCATAGTTGGGAAGAGCTGGCTCATGCCTTCCTCACTCAATACAGTTTTCAATCTCAGATGGCCCCTGACCGGTACCAAATTACCAAGGTCAAGAAACAGTCTAATGAGTCATTTAGAGAGTACGCTCAAAGGTGGAGCGCCTTGCTGCTCAAGTTATTCCTTCCATGACGGAATCAGAAATGGTCATGACTTTCATAGATGTACAGGAAGCTCCTTTCTATGAAAGAGTTCTAGCTGGTATTGGAAAACCATTCTCTGAAATGATCAAGCACGGAGAAATGGCTGAAATGGGATTGAAGTCCGGTAAAATTCAAGACCTCGCCGCTCTTAAAGCTGTTGTTGAGTACATCCAGTCCGGATCTTATGAAAACAACCCCCGCAGGGTCCATAAGAAGAAAGAGGAGGATGTTTCCTTGATACTACAACGTCAAAAAGGCAATCCAAGCATGCCTATGTAGAGGAGAAACTACTCCCCTTTTCCAGCACAATCTTCAAACCCTCCATTGCCTAAAAGTGGAGAAGTAAAGCGACCTCAGACGTTCACACCCTTAGGGGACTCGCTCGAGAATATTCTTGCTCTTCTGACTGCTCAAAAGAAAATTACACATCTTCTTCCACCAACCAACCCTAATGGGAGGGGTTTTAATGCTACTTGAAAGTATGTTTATCATGCCAGGGCACCCGGACATGAAACTCAAGATTGTTGGGCCTTGAAGCATAAGATTCAGGATCTGATAGACAATGGTGAGATCATGGTCACCAAACCAGATCAACCTCATGTGCAAGTTAATCCTCTTCCTCAACATAAAGAAAAATAGGTTAACATGATCAGTTGGAGCACTGTACAAGGTTCCAATGGCGAATCATCCCAACCCCTCAAAGACGGTGTTGACAAATGGGATTATGCAAAGTTCTAGTTTATCATGGAATGAAAGATGAAAGCTCTTTGCAAACAAATTGAGCAATTGGCAGAACTAGTGACTCACCATCATCAAGTCACACGCCAATTAATCAGGCAGGAGCATGCCTATCTCCTTCCATTTGTTATGAATGCTCCATCAACACCTTCAGAAAGCGAAGCTATGGAGGATAAGGTTGCAAAGTGACCAAGTGCTAAAGCCCGTTGGGATTTTGCCAATCAAAGGGAATTCACATATTTGGGCCAATCTATGGAGGAGATACTTCAAATGTTGATCAACGAAGGAAGAATTACATTCCTTCTCCCTCCAATCAATCTCCGCTCAGGACGGTTCAATCCTGACGAAATGTGTCAATATCATTCACATTCTCGCGGTCACAACACAGAAGAATGCTGGGCACTCCGCCATCTCATTCAGAATCTTATTGATAGCAGTGTTCTACAAATAGCAGATGATTACACTGTGCAACTCAAGGATGGGAATACATGTCCTACCAAATGAAAGGGATCAGTAGCAGTTATATCCGAAGTGGATAATGAGACTGTCAAAGTATTTCCCATACAACCAATTCAACTCAAAGGAGCTGATAATCCTTTGAAAGTGGCCGTACCAGAGCCAATTTCTTTATCTTGCAGACCACAATATCCTGTTGTCAGCTTACACAATGTTCCATGGAATTATGGAACAGCTGAAGGATCCACGTCTCATACTATTGCTACAGTGTCGAAGGAAAATCCACTATACCTTCCTCAACGGGTTATCAAACCTACTTGCGAAGCAAAGGGGAAGCTGTCCATGGAGAAGATTAAAAAATTCCTCCGTACTATGGGCCACAATGAAGCCAAAGTGGTTTTAAGCTTGCGAGAAGCTCCATACCAGATTTTGATACTGGATTTGGTTTTCTCTTTCGAGGATCATCGGAAGATCTTGTTGAAGGTTTTAGAAGAAGCCTACTTGCAAAAATCAGTGAATGTGGAAAAATTTCAACATTTGGTTGATGACATTTTTAACAACAATGTGATATCCTTCATTGATGACGACATACCTCTCGAAGGGACCGATCATTGCAAGCCATTGCACATTGCAGTTTTGTCTTCCAGGTACATGCTAGTAGGAGTATTGATAGATGGAGGCTCATCTCTAATTATCTGTCCTTATGCCACCTTGGTGTAAATGAATATCAATCTCAAGAGGATCCAAAGCAGCCATATGGTTATCAGAGCTTTTGATGGATCCCGACGAAATGTCGTCAAAAAGATTGAATTGCCAATTGAGATTGGTCCAAATACATTCATTGTATCCTTCCACGTCCTCAAGATAGACTTGGGATACAACCTGCTATTGGGGAGACCATGGTTACACATGGCTGGAGCTGTTCCCTCCACCTTAAATCAACAACTCAAATACATTATCAACAACAGTCTAGTCATTGTCAACGCTGAGCTGGAATGTCCTGAACAAGGAGCTCTACCAATTATCAGCTTCAATTCAGAAGTTGAACCAGCCAGTTTCCATACTCTGGAAATGAGTAACACTCAATACCATTATATTAGAGCCCCACTTCCGCACTCCAAGATTTTGCCAGGGGTTATGCCTACCACTCAAGAAATGATGTCATTGGGTCATCAACCTGGACAAGGGCTTGGTAAAGATAAGTAGGGTATTAAGCACCCTATCCAAATGTCCAGTTAAATTGGAACAACTGGATTAGGCTATTCTGCCAGTTCCAGACACAGGAATCCTCATAAGCACGAGTAGGTTCCTCAAGCTTCCGACACACGGCGATTTTCTATACCTTTACCTCATGAGTTAATACAATCTCCAGAAAAGGTGCCAGCCCATGTTGTGGCTATGCTTTTTCCGAAACCAGTGCCAATCAAAGAAAAAGAGGTGCTGATTCCTGATCCCGAAGCGGAAGGAAAGGAACAAAAACGTAAACATGACCTTGCCTTGATGATGGTAGGAAACCGCTTCATTGTTCATAATGAACATACAAACAGATACACCCCAGACGACTATTACCCAGATGTCATGGTTATCATTCGGGAAAAGAAGGACAATGACGATCCTTCCATCACTGTAGTCCATCAGGACTTTTCCCTTGACAATTGGAGCAGCACTCCATGCATTGATCGAGGAGGGTAAAATGGGCAGAAAAATCCCCCTGCCCTATAGATAACTTTAATTGCTTGTTTTCCCTTACAGTATTAGCAGTTATTTTATCAAGTACATGCTAACACTTTTGTATGATTGAACAGTTGCATATATTAAGTGAAAACATCTTTTGTTTCAGGACTCTAAATTTAGATGTGCATGTACTTGTTGATAAGGTGCCTTCTCTCCACAAGGGTTGTAACTTTGATGCAAAGTTGGACTCAAACTTGATGGACATTCAAGAGGACATTGAGACACCTCAGGAGATTAAGGAATGGGTCGCAGACAAACCCAAACCCAATCTCGATCAAACCACTCCTTTTAATCTTGGAACCTTAGACAACCTTAAGCTTATCCAAATTGGTTCAAACCTTACCACAAATCAACGGAATGACATGGTTGTACTGTTAACCCAATTCTACATGGTCTCATGAAGACATGGTGGGCTTTTCCACTGACATTGTTCTTCATCACCTTCCCATTAAAGAAGGATTCAAGCTAGTCAGGAAAAAGCTCAGGCGATTGAAACCTGAGTGGAGTTTAAAGGTTAAAGAAGAAATTATGAAACAATTTCAAGCTGGCATCATCATGGTGTCTACATATCCGGAGTGGATATCCAACATTGTTCCTGTGCCTAAACCAGGGGAAAGGTGCGAGTCTGCGTGGATTATCAGGATTTGAACAAAGCTTGCCTTAAAGATAGCTTTCCCGTGTCATTTATCCACATTCTTATTGACAATACTGCTCAATACGACATGTACTCCTTTGCTGATTGCTTTGCGGGGTACCATCAAATTATGGTCGCTAAGGAAGATCGTGAGAAAACTATTTTCATCACACCTTAGGGAACCTTTTTCTACAGACGGTTGTCATTCAGCCTCATCAACACCGGGGCAACCTATCAGCGAGCTATGATGGCTCTTTTCCACGATCTAATGCATAAGGAGATAGAGATCTACGTGGATGACATCATTGTCAAATCCTGAAAGGAGGAGGACCACTTAGACCATCTCACAAAACTTTTCAACAGGTTGCGTAAGTACAACTTGAAGTTGAATCCCGCCAAGTGCGCCTTTGTTGTTAAGTCAGGCAAGTTGCTAGGTTTCCTAGTCAACCACAAAGGGATTGAACTGGATCCTACCAAAATCCAGGCCATTAAGGAAATGCCCATTCCTCAGACAGAGAAGGAAATACAGAGATTTTTGGGAAGGGTCAACTTCATTAGAAAGTTCATTTCTCAACTCACAGCAACCTGTGAGTTAATCTTCAAATTGTTAAGGAAGAACTCCTCCATGAAATGGAATGACGACTGTTAGAAAGCCTTCCTCACAATCAAAGAGCAACTGATTAACGCTCCTGTTTTGGTACCTCCCAGGGATGATGTTCCCCTGTTCATGTACCTGTCCATAAATGACAATGTCATGGGCTATATGTTGGGGCAAAAAGACAATAGAGGCCAAGAACGAACTATCTATTACCTCAGCAAAAGATTCAGCATCAGTGAACACAAGTACACTCTGATTAAGAAGACTTGTTGTGCTTTAGCATGGGCTTCCATGAGGTTACATCATTACCTCCATGGTCACACAACCCATCTCATATCCCGAATGGATCCTCTCAAGTATGTGTTTAGCAAGCCCATACTGAATTGTTGACTGTCCAAATGGCAGTTGATCCTGCAGCAATTTGACATCGTCTACGTGATGCAAAAGTCTATCTAAGGTCAAGGAATTACGGATCAACTGGCCGCCGCACCTGCAGAGGATTACAAACCCTTAGAAACCTATTTTCCTGACGAAGGGGTAATGGTAGTTCAGATACAACATCAGTACGATACATGCCGTACGTGGAAAATGTATTTTGATGGAGCTGTTAATTCAGAAGGCTCCGGAGCTGGAGTAGTTCTAATATCTACAATGGGGGAGCAGTATCCCGTTGTCGTTAAATTGCAGTTTGTCAGCACCAACAACATAGCTGAGTATGAAGGCTGTATCATGGGGCTATAACTTGTTCGTTTAATGGGCATCAGGCGGTTAACTGTCTTTGGGGATTCCGAATTGGTAATCAAACAATCCACAGGAATCTATCAAACCAAAGAATTACATTTGCTGCCTTACCATCGGTAAGTTTTAT
This sequence comes from Panax ginseng, assembly GCA_020205605.1. Lineage (NCBI taxonomy): Eukaryota > Viridiplantae > Streptophyta > Magnoliopsida > Apiales > Araliaceae > Panax > Panax ginseng. The sequence continues at coordinate 70,067,155 of CM035134.1, read as the reverse complement.
AGATGGCTTTGGAGTTCGAAGAAATCTCCTTTCTACACATTCCTCGTAATAGGAATGATTTTGCAGACGCATTAGCATTGTTGGCCTCCTTGGTTTGCATACCGGACAAGGAAAACATGCCAAACATCATGCTTGCTTTGCAAAGAACCCCAGTCTATTGGAATTACGTTGGAGAAGTATCGGATGAACTACCTCCCATCCCCAATCCTTAGTATCATCACATCAAGGAGTATCTACGAGATGGATCTACACCCGCTGAGGCGAGCCTAACTGAGAAGAGGCGGATTCATCGACTTGCTATGAAATTCTACCTGAGCGGAGATGCACTCTACAAAAGAGATGCATGATTAGGTCTCCTCAGATGTCTGGATAAAGATCAAGCTCAGAGACTCATGGATGAGATCCATGGTGGAGTATGCGGCCCTCACATGAGCGGACCCCTACTTGTCAAGAAAATTCTCATAACGGGACATTATTGGCTTACACTCAAAGCTGACTGTGATGATCACGTCAAGAGGTGCTATCAATACCAGATTCATGGGAATGTTATCCACGCCCCTCCAAGGGAGCTCCACAATATGAGTTTGCCATGACCCTTCTCAATGTGGAGAATGGACGTGATTGGGCCCATCGAGCCCAAAGCAAGTAATGGACATCGATTCATATTCACCACGATCGACTACTTCACCAAATGGGTAGAAATAGCTTCCTTCCCCAGGGTTACTAAAGAAGTTATCATTGCTTTCATCAGAAACAATATCATCTGTCGATATGGACAACCATAGGTCATTGTGTCAGATAATGCTAAGAACCTCAACAACAAAATGATGGAGAAGTTATGCAGAAAATTCCACATCAAACATCTTAACTCAGTTATCTACCGTCCAAAGATGAATGGTGCTGTTGAAGCAGCTAATAAAAACATTAAAAAAATCATTCAGAAAATGTCCGCCAATCACAAAGGATGGTCTGACCTCTTGCCTTTGACTTTATTAGCATACAGAACTTCCATGCGTATTTCCATTGGGGCAACCCCCTACTCATTAGTTTATGGGATGGAAGCAGTGCTCCCCATAGAAGTGGAAATGGAATCCCTCAGAATATTGATGGATGCTCAGTTGGATGAAGACCAGTAGGTATAAGATAGGTATCACCAATTGTCTCTAATAGACGAAAGGCGATCCGCGGCTATCTTCCATGGTCAGTTATATCGGCAAAGGATCGCACGATCCTACAACAGAAAAGTCCGACTACGGCAATTTAAACAACATGACTTGGTTTTGAAGAAGATCATTAACCACCAAGATCAGTCTAAGGGAAAATTCGCTCCTAACTGGGAAGGCCCATTTGTTGTCAATGAAGTATTGACAGGAGGTGCTCTCATATTGCAGGAAATGGATGGCGATGAATTTCCACAGCTTATCAACTTGGACACCATGAAACGGTACTATGTCTGAAGTTACCATCAAACAAACATCCTGGTTTTGATCATCAAATCACCGATCATTCGGTTTGAACCCTTTCCTTTTACATACTCTTACGCCTCGTGGAAACATACACTTCAAGCCAGCAGCCTGGTTTTACCTCAATTCAAACCTTCCATATAATTTCGGTTATCCTGAAGACGGGATTGAACCTTTCACACCTACAGTTTATCCTGAAGACGGGATTTAACTTTTCCACGCCTGCAATTTATCCTGAAGACAAGATCAAACTTTTTCCACACTTGCAGTTTATCCCTATTATGGGATCAAATTTTCTTCTCCCCGCAGTATAGCCTGCACATGGGATTCACGTTTCTCTTCAGCTGCGATTCATCCTGAGGGGCGAACTACGTCGACCTGATCTCCCACACTCCTGGGGGTACGTAGGAAACTATATTCTATATGGCCCGGTCGCAACAACAAAAAACAACAAAAACATTTCTGCCCTTTCTTCACAAAAACAATAAAAACATTTCTACACCTATCTGCCTTCCGCATTCAGCGTTGAACCTCCTACACTAGGTTCGAACTACTCAGACTTGATCTCCTCTTCAATAGGAGTACGTAGGCAGCCATTTATGGTGCAGTCTAACCCTTACCAGAACAACATATTTGTCACACGGTATTGGGATCAATCTTCAATTTTCCCCATTTCATCGGTTTCAGATCAAAGGGATGGAATTACCCAACCTCTTCTCACAAATAGAAGATTCGGTGACCATCTAAGTTGCGATCGTGCCTCAAAGAGCAATACCAACCCATAAGAGATGGAATTAACTAGGCTTCTCATAAGTTGAAGTACTGGCGACCATCTGTGGTGCGGTCAATCTCAGAGAGGAAGAAACCACCCTCCTCTCCACTTTTCCATACATATACCAGTCCCAAGACACCAAAGATGGTAGGAATTTATAGAAATCAGTGATCCGTTCTGAGAGATCTTACGACGTCTCAATGTCCATCTATCAAGGATAAGTTCAGAATGCATCAAGATCACAAGGCCCTGGAGAAACAGGCAAATATCAAGCAAGTATCAAGGCATAATTAAAAGGGAAGTGAATTAAAATATATTTCCCTGCCATATATAATACTGTTTAATATAAACATCTGTGTTGTACATGACAAAATGGCTAAGCTAGTCTGTGCAGGAAAATACAAAGCTATCTACAGATCTGTGTGTATGCGAACTATCAGATCTAACATAGCATCCCTCTCTGAACATGGAGGTAGCACTGCAAGCTCCTGCCCAAGGGTATCTACACGAGCTATCAAATCAGAGGCTAACTGCATGGTTGTATAGTACTCATCAATGTAGGCACTCATATCGGCAAGACTAACAGTCATCTGGGATCTAACGGAAGTACTATCTGCAATGGCCACATCCCTAGCAGATAAGGCGGCATCCCGCTCCCCGATCAATGCATCCCTGACTGATCTAGCCTCATCCCTCTCTAACAGAGCGGCGTCTCTCTCATCAAGAGTTGTCAACATCGCGGCTCTAGCCTGATCTCTCTCGTAGGTCATCAGATGTAAGCTCTACTCCAAATGTTGTGCCGAATACTGAGTAACAATAGCACTAGGGGTGGGAGAATCCATTACAAATGCTGGCAGCCCAGCAGTCAAGTCATCGGTGGGAATAACAGCCTCCTCTATAGGCTCCTCATCGTCAGAATCAAACCCCCGTGATCTTGTGGATATCGCCGCAGCCCAATGCGATCTATGTCTCCATCAATCACGGAATACTACTGCAGAACAACCTGGATGACTGACAGAAAACTTAGCCAGCTCTCGTCGATCCCAACAGGCATACAACCTGGATCTGTCCTCCGCTGACAAATGGTGTGACGCGAAGCACTGACTCACTGCCCCCTCACACGGATGAAAATCCTGAAATTAGTCAAACTGACACATAACGGCCAAAGGGTGGTAAGTGATCATGCCCCTCAATCCATCCAGAAGGAGGTAATCCATGCCCATAGCATGAGTAATGAAGCTGTAGGGTGAACTAAGCCCTGAACACGTTAATATGGCAAACGGATGCCTAATCCCTACCAAGAAAGCTGACCACGATGCAACATCTATGCACTCTGTAGGCTGAAAGGAGTATGACATGGCTATCTCCTAGAGGAAACAAAACCCCTGCCGTCTAAATGTCCCAATCGGTCTCAAGTGTGACATAAACCACACATACTGAAGATGACCGAAGCTACTCGTGAACTCTCCCCACGGATAAGTGCAACAAGATGTAGTCGACCTCAAGGTCTCTGCGATGATCACTTCCAGACAATGGTATGACCCTCCACGAGAACTCTCTTTGTCATAATGACGCCGATATCCATTTCATCCATGTACTGCATGCATGTAAACATATGACAATACGCATAGAAGCAGTACATCTACTCTGGCTGAACGCCAATGGTCCTCCGGTGTGGTGAATCCCCGGAATGTCGTGCATAGATATCCTCAGAGCCAAACTTGTCAAACAAGAAACGCTGGGATATCACGTGGCCGGATATAATCTCGTCCTGGACCACTCTACGTCTCAATCCGGTGAGGGTCATGAACTGTCTACTCATGTCTCTAATAGCCATATGCACGTAAGGTCTGTCCAGCGGCAGCATCATCAATCATGCACACTCCTCCAAAGTAGAAGTCAACTTCTGGGTCCCAAATCGGAATACTTGTCTGTTCGATACCCAGTGCTCTAGCATGCCCTCTACAAATCCTAGAGGAACCTGAAACATCAACACGGTCATAGTATGCTGCAGCAAATCATCTACGATCACCATGTCTGATGGTGATATACTATCATACCATGAGCGCATATTAGCTACCAACACAAATGGTGGGGTATGATCAATACGGCTAACTGTCGAAGAAGACATCTGTACGGGCCGTGTCATAAGACCATCCAGGGGTCAATGCTGAATATCTCTGGACATACATACATATGCATAACATAATAACATGCATGATACAATAGATGGCAATATGATATAGGGAATAGAAAACTGTACATACATTCCTAAGTATATCATCATCTAATACATCTTTGTACAACTAAAATACAGGGAAATGGGGTGAAGCTACCCAATATACAACAGAGGCCTATCAAATGAGATAACGAGAAATACATCAGAAAAAGTTAAGAGTATCGATGTCTACATCATCGATCCTGTCCACCTGATATAACTCCTCCTGAGTCACTGGATCTCTATCTACAGGGATGTCAGGCCGATACAAGGGAGGATCTGCACCGGCAAAACCATATGGGTCACCTGAGGGACCAGCGCCAGAGCTGGAAGGATCAAAAGTATCTACCTCTACATGATCTTTGCCCAAATGTCGAATGAAAAGATGTGACCGGTCCAGCTGTCGAGTCAATCTATCAATCTGTGTCATATGAGTCGGATCTCTAACACAAAGCTAGCTAATCCAATAATCATCATCACGGATCCCGGAACCATATCCCCATAAAGCGTGTGGCGGGTCTGAGCTCCAATCGTGCGAGGGATCCACCAATGCTGGAACATTTCCTGAGAACAGGGGCCCTCTGACAATGTAAAACCGTCAATCCCCATCAATGGGATGTCAATGACGGATGACTGCGAAACAAGCTAATAACGCCTGGCAGGGGGCAAGATCGGCATACGGATCTCTCCTGTAGTGCTCCTATAGCACACTCTCCTAAATAGAGCTCCTATACCTCCGGCTCGCTCCAGTTAGAGTTTCAAAGGAGGTCTCACAAGCTGAAAAGGCCAAATCAGGTGTAAAAGTGCTACGCGATTGAGCGGGATAGCCTGAAATCCCGGTTTCTCGTTGGTCAAAGTTAAACTCCCGTCGTCTCAGAGGTATTCATTTGAATGCAGTGTACACTATACCAATGAGCTCAGTTTTCATAAACCATGCTCGGCAATACCCCACAAAGGTCTGATGCCGTCATTTGCAGGGTCACAACCCTAAACCTCCCTGGCGGGGGTTACAACGCAAAACCACGATATATCAAACCTCCCCGGCGGGGGTTACAACGCAAAACCACGATATATCAAACCTCCCTGGTGGGGGTTACAACGCAAAACCACGATAAATAAAACCTCCCCGGCGGGGGTTATAACGCCGAAGTGTTCAACATCTATGTATCCCCGGCGGGGGTCACAATGCACATCCTTCAAACATTTACGTATCCCCGGCGGGGGTCACAACACACATCTTTCAAATCATCTACGTATCCTCGGCGGGGGTTACAACGCAATGCAACCATTGATACACACATCAATGAAGGTCAAGCAGCCTTGACGTCATGTCAGCCAATGGCAAGTAAACACATTGAAGCAACCATCCCCAGCAAGGGCTACAACACAATGCTACCATTGACACATACATCAATGAAGGTCAAGCAGCCTTGACAATACACCCAGCAGGGATCTATACGGTGATACACACATCAGCGAAGATCAGGCAACCCTGACAGCGACAAAACTATTGGCAGTAACTCCGATAGAATGAAGGAATATGTTATACACATCCTCAAATAGACAAAGCTTTATCCCCACAGATCTCTTACATACAAGAGGTACCTCTATGGAATATAAGCCAGTATCTAGGATTCAAGACTTTGGTGATAGCCCCAACGTCAACATCCTTGGAGACTTGGATCGCATGTCCAAGCCATCACTGATTGTCATCCTAATAGGATTAAATGGCAATCATGCATCATACATTTACATCATGTTGCTGCACATAGCATCATGTTTATCTTGCTTGTATTTCAAGTGTCTAAGATTCTTTATCCTATCCATGCCTTGCATTGCATGAATATGATAAAGAAGGGCATTTGTAGACACTCGAAATTTTCTGCACTCCTATTACTGACATTGCAAGAGGGTAGATTCGTCTTTTGGAGATAACCCTGAAAGACAGCTTACTTCCATTCCGGATACTATCGGAAGTTCAGTTCCAACCCGGAACACAAACCGAGAACAACATCTCAACTCGGGACACATACCAGGAATGTCATTTCTAAATCTCAAAGATAACCTCGAGATATGCAGATCAAAAGACCGACAACAACACCGGAGAGGACAGTCCTATCTCGGCGATAACACTGCAACGTTCAGTTCCAGTCCTAGAGACATCACTGGGAGTAGCAACCCCATCCTTGGTGATAGCCCCAAGGGATGCCATTGCAGTTCCGGAAATAACCCCGAAAATGATTGTTTCAAACATATGCAATCAGCTTCAACCCCAGACATCCTGTCGAGGCACACATACCTCAGACTTGGAGCTAACAACGAGCAGACAAGAACACCCACAGATGGCAGTGAGACATACAAACAAGCAGAAGTCCAATCTAGGATGTAACCTTGAGCAACGTTTGCTTTCCGCTTAAACCAGCGATAACCCTGGTGAGGAGTCAATATGTCATCTTACTGTCTCAACAAGATGATATCGTGGCATACCAACAAGTAGTCCAATCTCAGTTGTAACCCTAAACAACTCCTACTTTCAACTCAAACCGGCGATAACCCCGGCGAGGAGTCAAACGTCATCTTGTTCCTTCGACAATGGCACGTCGTCTCAACACTTCATACATACATACATCCAACAATGTCCTACAAGAATCGAGGATTGACAATCTCGAGTGACTATTACGTGTGACAGTACTTTGAATAGAATTTGAAGCTTGAAGACCATGGGCATAGACCCCTCTTCCTGACTTCGTATAACCTCTAATCCATGTCATTGCATAACTATCGACACAAGCGTCTAAAGAAGGTCAGATATACCTCGTTCGGATGCTCCGATTAAAGTTCTGCAAGTTCGAGCAGACATTACAATGCATGAATGCATGTACTACAAGACGACGGGACCCGCCAGGTTCGGATGCATCACGACCAGCCGCAGGTACAACTGCGACTGCCAGAGGTGTACCTACGGCCATCTGTCTATATATACAAGCCTTGGGGTCAGCCATTTGAGAAGGGAAGGGAGGGAAAAAGGCGAGGAAGCTCTGTCCATTTTACTCTGCATACACATCTTTGGAGTGTTTCCTCACTTTTAAACACTTGTTAGCTCACATATAGCTATCCTTTATCTGGCGGGAGTTGAGTGTTTATCTGTTTAAAGTCATAGAAGTCTACTTTGGCAGCCCACTGTAAGCCTTCTTACATTATATAAAGCCTTCTTCTCATATAGCACACACTGTTATACACATTGAGAGTCGTGTTGTGTGCGTTTGCCCGGACTTCGGTCCGTAGTTTTTATTTCTGTCTGTATATATATACTTATATATATGTATATATTTCATATATGGACTAACATTATCGATTTATGCCTCGATTGAGCCTAGACTTCGGTCTGGAGCGTTTAATTGCTTATATATATATATATATATATATATATATATATATATATATATATATATATATATATACTTATATATATAAAGCGTGGTTAGACTCTCATCGATGAGCCCGGATTTTACATCCTATATGCGTTTAATTGCTTTTTATATATATATATACTTATATATATAATCATTGTCGATATATCTCGATGAGCTTGGATTTACATCCGGTCGTTTTACTTCTTTTATATATATATACATATATATAATTGTCTGTTGGACATATCTATGAGCCTGGATTCACATCCAAAGTCGTTTATCGCTATATATATATATATATATATATTTACATTTTGCTGTGTCTGGAGTTCACTTTGTGACCTTTTACTGACTTTATTTACATTAAAGTCTCCGCTGGAGTTTACTTGTGGCAATTGATCGCTTTTATGACTTTTTCTTTACATTTTGTCCCACACGGAGTTTACTTCGTGGTGGTTGATCATGTTCATATATATATATATATATATATATATATATATATATATATATATATATATATAACACCTTACCGCTTTCCATACAAATTGCAGAGATTATCATGTGAGCCTAGGAATCATGTGATCTGCTGTGTTCGATCTCATGAATCTAGATTTTGTTCCCATGATGGACATTTTTTGGCTGTAAGCTGCTTGTACATTATTTTACAGTGTCAGCAACTAGCACTGCTTTATATTATTTTCTCGAGAATGCTTCGCATCTCAAAAATAAAAGTAAACAAGCTGAACATTTAATAATAAAATGGAAGTATGAAAAGGTCTCAATTCCTATTGAGCACAGGGTTTGAAAAACCTATTTTAGAAAACTTCATTGCTATATCTTGGTTAAAACTAAATTTTTCTATAAAATTCAAACCTTGTGTATATAGGTGCGAACGAGGCCTCGCACTACTTTCAAATAATTGCACATTGATCCACACACACACACACACATTCATATAATAATTTCTTTGAAGAGTGGCGGTCACCGTGGTAACACGGATGTTGGGGAGTGCCTAACACCTTCCCTCCGCATAATCAAGCCCCTGGACCCAAAATGAATCTCGGTTTCACAGACCCGTTTAGCAGTGCCAAATCACTAGGTCAATGTGCAAATCTTTTTTGGTTGCGTTGGTGAAACTAGTTAAATACACCAATTGGCGACTCTTAAAGTCAAATCGTCGACATTATACATGTCAGACCTTTTTCACTTGTTTTTTTCAAACAAATCTCACATTAACATGAGAACACCAAAGAACAAGTAACGAAAAAGTACACTCAAAAATCCCGACGTCGACAACAACACAGTTCCTACAAGGCTACAATCCATTAACATAATCCATAAACAACAACACAGATCTTCCAATGATCAATACCATAAACATAATCCAGAAACAATTAAACAAAATGGAAAACTTAATTTGGCTAGCCCAAAATGCTTGAAGTTGCTGACTGTTGTTGCCCATTTGCTGATGCTGCTACTGAGTTCCTACAATGACCATTTGCTGCCCATTTTTTGGTTGAACCTCCTACCACTTGCTAGTTACTGATGTTGCTATTGACGAATACAAATGAAAGAAAGCATCATTTGCCACTTGACACTTGCCAGCATGTTAGACAGTAGACACTTGCTCATTATATTGATAAAGTAAGTAAAATTATGAAGCAGCCATGCCATACCTTCACCAAACCAAGAAATGGAGAATTAAAGAAAATATTATATGGATATATATATATATATGTAGCAGGTATCTTGCTCGCATTTATATAAGTAATCTTCTTTTTCCATGAGCCATTTGCAGGTTCACCGTTCAAGTGAAAAATATTAGCAGATTATGCCATACAAAACCAATTGTTACAGTAATGGGATGTTTCCAAGTCCCACTGTATATGTTGGAGAAGGAGATCAACTTCTTATAAATGTCACTAATCATGCACAATACAACATGTCCATCCATTGGTATTAATCTGCCTGCCTACCTACCTGCCTCATTTGACTTTCTTTTTATGCATTGCATAATCAAATTAGTGCATTTATGTGAATTTTTCAAACAAGCATGGATTGAAGCAATACCACAATGGTTGGGCAGATGGACCTCAACAAAAAAGATCAACAGCCTTAAAATACTTTTGTATCATCCACCATATGCAAATCATTTAAAATACTTCTTGGCATCATCTAAAAATTTCAAACAAAATACATTAACAAGAAGTTATTTCCAACACTAAAAGCTCTGTAAACTGAAATGAGAATGGTTTAGGCGAATAAATTGTATTGGTCAGGACCAAATTTAGACAATGAAAACACAAAAACAAAAAAAAAATCTTTGAAAAAATCATTGCAACAAATAGGCTTTATGCAACACTAGGCGAATCAGAATAAAGATAGGATATATAAGGAATATCACACAAAATTCTATTCCAATTTTAAAACACACACATAAATATACACACACACACTTGAATAACTAGAAGATCAAATTAATAAATAAAATAAAATCAAAAAATAAACCATATGCTTACAGAATTATGGCAAATCAAGAAAAATAGGGGTCCTATATACAGTTCTTTCTCTTATCCATTATCATTGCAAAAATTCAGCAACAAAGATTTTTTTTTATGTTAAAAAAAATAATAATCTTGTATCGCTCATGTTTTCTTTTTCCATACTTTTTTGGGAAATCGAACGGATATTAAAGAAGGTTGATGAATCAATTTCAAAGTATTGAATTAATTAAGAAAATACCAATTTTAGATTACAGTAAAAGGCTTAAAGACCCAAAATATATAAACTAAAGCACCATTCTGAAGACTTAGACCCATCATTCATCAAGATAATTGCATAGAAAATTCGTATCGGTTGATGAGACTTGCTTGACTCTTGAGAATTGATAGATTGAGAGTTTGAGATGAAAGACTGCCGCGCCGAAGGCGATGAGGGATGGTTGTCGGCGATCTGAGAGTTGGAGATCTGGGTCTGACCGTTTGGGTTTGAGAGTTGGAGTCTTGGAGATCTGAGAGCATTTGAGATTTGAGACTTAAGAGAGTAAAGTAGAATCGTAGATCTGTAGTGCCGGTGTGCTTTGTTCAGACTTCAGAGAGTGGGCTGTGGGGATATCGAGTATCGAGTACTAAATTAGTAATTTAGTAAAGTAGATCTGGCAAGCTTTGTTCGGTTATGTCAATATATTACCTTTGTAAAGTTTTGCTCGGTTATTCAGTTAACCCGAATAACCAAAAAGTAAAACCCGTACAAACTAACCAAAAACCATAACAAATTTCGGATATAACCGAAATGTTAAAAAAAACAGAATTATCAGAAAATTTCGGTTAAATTATTTTGGTTTGGTTCGGTTCTTCGGTTATATCTATTTTTTGCTCAGTCCTACCCATCGTGCCTAGGAGTTAGCCAATTAAACAGTTGAATTACTGTTATACCAATTCATAGCAAGAAAAATAATGTTCAAGGTCAACTGACCGCTCAACGTCTATAGTCACTATGTCGTTTCAAAAATATAATCGACTTGATATGTTATTCGAGAAATTACTTCAATAGCTTCACAACTATCGATTCTTTGTAGAAGTATTTTCAAAGAAAAAATTTAACTCTTTCATATATTGTTTATTGCATGTTGTTACTTGCTGAGCAATTGAATGCTCATTCTTACTTTGAAATTAAATATTTTTACTGAAACTTGAACGTATTGAATGATCTGGCAAAGACAAGGGAAAGAAGAAGGTGGATGAGTAACTGCTATCTGTAATAATTAGACGTTCTGTAATAAATAGACCTTTGTATGAGATTGTAAAGCCCCCAAACTCAGGTACTTGAAACCCGAACTCGGTGCTTCACGATATCATTTCTATGAGCAGAATAATACTAATAATAAAAATAATATAAATACCCAACTTAATTTACATAAATATCAGAGTCTATTCCCAAGTACATAACCTTTAATACATTCATTACATAACATGATAGATAATATATATCATTGTCTTAATAATATCAAACTATTACATAAGATATCATTGAAATCATTCAGCAACCTTTCATTTTCCCTTGTTCTTAGCAGAGCCTTCAGGTTGTTCACACTTAGCTGAAAACATTTAAATTAAGCAAGGATGAGCATTTAGGTGCCCAGTAAGTAATAGCAATTATAAATATTAGCTAAAAGAAGTAAATGTTTTCTTTGTACTACACTTCTACAATGAATCAACAGTTGTGAAGTAAAATTAACCAATAATAACAATATATTAATTCTATATCAAATTTTTGTAACTACGTATTGACTATAACTAGGGATTATTCGACAGACTATGAACATTGTTTTCTGTTTTCAAAAAGGTTAAACATAACTTCATCTATAACCTGTCATAACTTACGGGCACGGGGGGGTGATCAGTTCGTTATGCCCTGTATTGATCAATACTACATGCAAGAACGATATTATCGTTCATCTATCCGCCTTTGGTACACAAAAAGTTTTCCCATGTACGGGATGTTCATACTTAGTCGGGATTCCAAACCAAAACAATTCGGTTGGATAATAGTAAGGCTTTATCTTGTTCAATAATAATCTATAAGTTTTTGTCTAGCTAAATCAATTAGCTAAGACGGCTTTTAAGTTAACATATACAGACTGGAAATTTATAAATGTGTATCAACATGTGATTAAATATAATGATTATCCAAGTGAGGACATTTGTATAACCATATATAGAAATTAACGAACATAATAAATATTTGAATTATAATATAATACCATGTTGATAAACAATGATTGGATATAATATATATAACAATAGGGTTATTAATCTGGCACAATAATAATATAATTCTGAAACTTTCTTACTTATGTCCATTGCATAAAGTATATGCAAAGATATGATACTTGCCTGGTCTGCTGCTTACAATACGCAACTTAGTTTTATCTTTTATATAACAACCTATCAGTAATAAGATCATTTTTTTCTGATTAGAATAACATATCGTAACACATAATACTGCTTATTGCACTCAGCACATACCCTAGTCACATTGTCACATTGTCGCATATGTTTAACAGTCATTGAATCACAAATAAACATGTATACATACAATTTATCTAAGTCTAGATCAATTTCTGAAAAATGTCGGTGTACCGACGGCTTTATCGGGTAATTATCAAATCTAAGACTCCATCTTGTAGTTCAATAATTGTAAATATCAGTCATATTATTTTTAAATGACTTATAATAATTTTTAATTAATTATTATAATTTATCGTAATTTTTCAAACACCGAGAATCATTATTAAATGATTTAAATGTTAAATAATTTTATTATCATTAATATTTAATTAATATTAAACTATTAATGAAACCATTAATGAAAATATTAAAGTTATTTATAATAACTCAAAATATTTTTAAAGTACTAATATTACTCTTAAATGATTTTTAAAACATTTAAAATTATTTTAAATAATTACCATTAATATTTAAATATTAATGTACTATTTATCCGAATATTAAAAGTCATTAATTATAACTTCAAATATTTTAATTCATTTATATCCTTTTAAATAATTTTTAAATGAATAAAACCATTTTAAAACTATTTATTTAATATAATTATTAAATAAATTTAATATCATTAATATTAAATTATTAATGAAATTATCCTTTAAATATTAAAAGTTATTTTTATAACTTAAAATATATTTAAATACTTTATTCTTATTTAAAATGATTTTATAACATTAAAATCATTTTTCTCTAATTAATTTAATATACTAATTAAATAAATTAAATATCATTTTATTCAAATAATTATAATTATTAATGAAAAATATTACAAATTCTCAAAAATTATTTTTCATAATTTAAAATAATTTTTAAAACTATTTTTGGTAATTTTATAATTTATTTCTATTTTTAAATAATTTACGGAAAATTAAAATTAGAAATTAATTAAACTGTCTCTAAAGCCCTTTAGCGACGCTTTCTGTCGTCTTAGGTGTTCTTGAGCCTCAAGAACAGTGTCAGACCAATTTCAAGGGTCATGATTTGACCGCTTATGATTCTCAGTGTAATGCACTCATAGGCAAGCTTGTATATCCATCTTGTAGTGTTTATGTAAATCTACAAGTTACAATACTTAGTTTGGTCAAACAACAATATATCAAGATAATCTGGGCAATCAAACTCATTGTCGGGACGTTACTGGTTTTCCGAAAACCAGCAAACTCGAGTAGCCCTCTTGTAGCTCGATTTAATCTAAGTTCCAGTCATGTTTCATGTGATATAATTGTTCAAAGTTATTGTCTATATGTCAATGAACATTAATATAACAATAGATCAGTCCAACAACAACAGAATCACAAGATACAGCTCGGTCAAACATGGTCAGAAAGTTGTGTTCTTCATGTTTCTGGAAAATCCCAGAAATGCATGTTATGATCGGATGGTCAAGTTTTATCATCCACTCCATTCGATCAGTTTATGATTTAAGGTATCTATAGGCCAGGATCTATAGTCCACATTACATGATACAATTTGGATACAACAACAACATCATAACATTTAAAACCTAACAGATCTGGACGTTGTAAAAACTTGTCAGACTCGGTTTAATACTTTTTGGGTTGCCCATAAATGGCCCGGTCATGGTCGGTCAACCGACTTTGACCAACAATAACTCAAACTTTGGACATCAAATGACTACGATTCTAGTTCCAGATCAAAGTACTAATTTCAGACTACACATTAAAAGCTTAAAACAACAAAAATAATAAACAGGGAAGAATCTATGGGCACTGACATTTGCTTGTCAGACCAAAAAAAAATCCAGATTTTTTTTCAAAACTTGATTTCGAGCATATTTGTGACGCCCCCAAAACAGGTATACACCACCCATTCTGAGTTGTCAATACACGGTACAGAAACAACTACAACTTTATTATTACAACAAGAGAATCGTGAGTTTAAATCTGAGATATTGCCATCTAAACAATATCCACATACAAATAAATCCTTATCATAATTATTGATACATTATTTTATAAAAATGGTGAGGACTACTAAACAACTCTCTAAAACCATCATTCCATACCCCGACTGTATTTCGCTACATTCTCGCCTCCTGAGAAGAAAAATGGAACAAAAAGGAAAAGGGTGAGCTCAACTAGCCCAGTAAAGAATATTATGACTAAGGTAATAGAGAAAAATTATCGTTAGTCTTCAACAGGGAAAAAAATCTAATAGAATACAATAGACAACAAGTTTTAAATCAATACTCGCAGCGGAAAATATTAATTCATAGAAGAGTTACGTAGAGGATGAAATCTACTAATATCTATGAATTTAACAGTCCATCATCAATATTTTTATCCCTGTAACATCAATCAATATATATCTGGAATCATATATTCATCCTTGCACTACAGGCCAAGGACATTCACCAGTTGGTCATGTTCATCTAAACACCTGTTCATCTTTGCACTACGGGCCAAAGATATTCATCAAAAATCATTCATCTTTGCACTACAGGCCAAAGATATTCATCAGAAATTATTCATCTTTGCACTACAGGCCAAAGATATTCCATAATATCATCATTTAAGACTGATGATGATGAAAAATATTTTTTTTAAAGAAACGAATCTAGTGAATCAAAATGACAAGGATTAAGGATTAAGGATTCGTACTTTGTTTTATCCACGTCCAAAAATACCTCAAAAATAATCATAGTGGTGTAAAATTCAGGAATGATCAAAACATGTATACAATCAAAGCTAGTATCCATAATAGATATTTTGGACGAAAAGAAAAATTTTCATTTTTCGATGAATAGTGCTGTATTCGTGAATAGTGCCGTATACGTGAATAGTGCCGTATACGTGAATAGTAACTCAGACACCAAAAGTTCCAAATTTGATAAAAACTTCAGATCAATATTTCAAAGATAATGATATTGAAGAAATAATATCATTACGAAAAAAATAATATCCCTTACCTCGGAAAGACAAGATTTAATCGAATATTGGATATAGGCTATAACTTGAACTTTCACCAGTATAGCAATACTCAAAGTATACTCAAAATACTCACAAGAGTACGCTCGATAATATAGAGAGAAAACTTGAGTTTACGGTGTGATTTTCAATTCTAACCTAAGCACCCTATTTATAGGAAAATGCTTAGAACACCAAAGCGTAAAATTTAATATAATATTAATATATATAAACAAAATTTTACGCCCACTTTTGGCAACCTGAACTCACCACCAATGTTGCCCTAATAATGACAAAAAAAAAAAACGCGTTTTTGTTATTAAAAACAATTAAAACTTCCAAAAATCAATTATTTGAACTTCAATAATTCACAATAAATAGCCCTTTTGTCGTAAAATTGAATCTCTCGAGTTTTTATAGGAAATTCAATTCTCTACAACTTTGCGGAAGAAAGTTTTTCTATATTCCAAATGTAAATTGACCAAGAAATCCACAAACGGGTGATTTTAGAGGCTATAATCAAATTGATCAATAAATGGGGTCCACCGACATGTTTAACATGTTTTAAACATTTATTGCAACAAAAATACTCTTTCTCCTCGATACTCATATATCCCACATTCATTGTAAAATATCACCATTATTATATTATTAAAATATAATAATATATTTAAATGAATTATTTTATCGAAAAAGATAAAATATTAATTTTGAACAATTGTCACATTAAAAATTTTCACCATCTATATCCACATAAAATCAATATTTTCCTCATCATATAAATCAATAATTAATTATTCACAAATAATATTACAGAATCACATTATTGACAACTGTGCGCCTCAGGAAAGAGGGGCTTTCAATAAGAATTTCTCTCCATCATGCCGCAATTAGGTGACCAAACCTCTCCTTAGACAGTAACTTTCTAGACATTGCCAATAATGTTATCTAATAATATTATTCGGATAATATGAATTATTGCTTCGATAATGAAAAATATCGTGTAATGACAATTATTGAAACAACAAAGAACATAAAATATCAACGCAACAATTATTGAACCAATAAAATAAAATCTTTAATAAAGAATTCTCATCGTAACCATTATTGAGTAGTGCTTTTCACGTAAGAGTCAATAATTGGTGCAATCTTGTATCTTGCCATCGCGGCAACAACGCTGCGATATCTTTGTGTTTTAACCACCGGGTATTCCAACAAAGGTAAATCAGTAATAACTACGCTGTGATTATTTTTAAACAACTTATATTTGTCATTTTCTTCCTCCAATCGCTTCCGTTATGGGGCCCACACACATGCTGGCATGGTTGTACTTAATATTCCCCGACACAGCATTTAATATTCCACAACCAAACGAATATTCCCCGACAACAATGAATATTTTATAACCACTTGCTTATTTTGAAATATTTGCGTATTTTACCCATAACTATCCACATTAATCACATCAACCCTTACTATTTCAAAATAATAATTAGACGAAATTAAATTTCATTTATTAATTATTTGGGGTCTTACAACCTCCCCTCCTTATGAAATTTCGTCCTCGAAATTGACATACGTACCTGGTGTTTCGAAAAGGTGAGGATACCTCGCTTTCATTTCCGTTTCTAACTCCCAGGTCATTTCCTCTATAGCATGGTTCATCCACAAAACTTTAACTTGTGGTATGACCTTCGTGCGTAGGACATGTTCCTTCCTATCCAAGATCTTAACAGGTACCTCCTCATACGTTAAGTCTTCGGCTATCTCGTCCGGTTCTAACTCAATAACGTGGTTCAAGTCTTTCACATATTTACGAAGTACAGATATGTGAAACACATTATGAACACGAGACATACTTGGAGGTAACGCGAGTCTATAGGCTACATTTCCTACTCGGTCAATAATTTGAAATGGACCAATAAATCATGGATTGAGCTTTCTTCTCTTCCCAAATCTTGTAACTCCCTTCCATGGAGCAACTCGAAACAATACATGATCCCCTATACTAAATTCCACGTCCTTTCGATGAAGATCCGCATAACTCTTTTGTCTATCTTGTGCCGTTGGTATACGTTATCGAATCATTTGGATCTTTTCAGTAGTCATACGTACTAACTCGGGTCCCAACAATGTTTCTTCACCCACCTCATCCCAACATATTGGAGAGCGACACTTTCGTCCATATAATGCTTCAAATGGAGCCACACCTATATACTTGTCGATAGATAACTCGTTGTAGGAGAATTCCACCAATGGTAAATACTTATCCCAACCGCCCTTGAAGTCTAGGACACGTAGTCTTAATAAATCTTCAAGAGTTTGAATAGTCCTCTCGATTGTCCGTCTGGTTTGAGGATGGTATGCCAATCAATCGTAAATCTGCACTCCATAGCTTTTTGCAAGCTAACCCAAAATCTTGAAGTGAATCTTGGGTCACGATCCGAAACTATAGATCTTGGCATGCCATGCAATCTCACAATCTCATTTACGTACATTTGAGCAAGACGTTCAAGGAATAAGTCTCCAGATCGGCAATAAATGAGCAGACTTGGTTAATCATCAACAATAACCCAAATGGCATTGATGCCTTGAGAAACCGTAGGGAAGACCCGTGAACGTAAATCCATGGTAATGTGTTCCCACTTCCATTTCGGAATCTCAAGTGGTTGCAATGACCCTTAGGTACTAGATGCTCGCCTTTACACGTTGACAAGTTAAACACGTTGAGATAAACTTTGTAATCTCTCTCTTCATATTGTTCCACCAAAATGTATGTCGAAGATCACGATACATTTTGGTACTTCGAGATGAATTGCAAATGGTGTATTGTGTGCCTCCATCATAATCTTGTACTTCAAATCGAGTCGTTAGGAACACAAAAGTCCGGAGTGGACTCAAGTATTCCTTCATCATCGATTCTCGCTCCTAGGAATAGCACCTTCTTGTATTTTCTTCTTCATACGATCACTCGGACGGTGGCTTGAGCAACCTTAACTTTTCTATTAAAGTTGGCTCTGTCGCAGATACTTGACATCATCGCACTTTTCGCCTCAGATATGATCTTCTACTCAACGCGTCGCCTACCACGCTCGCTTTTCGGGATGGTATTGAATAGTGTGATCGTAGTCTTTCAATAGCTCGAGCCAACGTCGCCACTACCGCATGTTAAGTTCTTTTGAGTGAAGAAATATTTAAGGCTTTTATGGTCTGAATATATCTCCACTTTCTCCCCATATAGATAGTGCCTCCAGATCTTTAGCGCGAAAACAACTGCTGCCAACTCTAGATCATGAGTAGGATAATTCCTCTCATATTCTTTAAGTTGTCGTGAGGCATAGGCTATGACTTTCCCACGTTGCATGAGAACACATCCTAACCCTTTGCTCAAGCATCATTCAGTGAGATAACAAATCCATCCGTATCGATGGTATTGTTAGACAAAAGAAATAAGTCTCCTCTTAAGCTCTTGGAAACTCTTCTCGCATTCTTCGCTCCAAACGAATTTTGTATCCTTCCGAGTCAACTGAGTTAAGGAGTAGCGATTCGAGAAAACCCTTCCATGAATCTCCGATAATAACCAAATTAGACCAAAAAGCTACGTGACTTCATCACCGACTTTTGGTTGCTCAACTTTGTATTGCTTCAATCTTCATTTGGGTCAACAGATACTCCATGTTTTGACACCACGTGCCCAAGAAATGCTACTTCCTCAAGCCGTAACTCGCATTTCTTTAACTTGGCATATAACTTATTTTCACGAAGCCTTTGTAGTACCAAATTTCAAATGGTGCTCATGATCTTCACGACTTTTGGAATATATGAGGATGTCATCAATAAAGACACAACAACGAATCGATCCAAATATTCCTTGAATACTCGGTTCATCATATCCATGAAAGCCGCAGGAGTATTAGTCAATCCGAAAGACATGACTAAGAATTCATAATGCCCGCATCGGAGTTCTCAAGAGTTTTTGGAATATCCTCAGTTCTAATTTCAATTTGATGATATCCGTAATCGAAGATCGATTTTTGAAAAGAATTGTGCTCCTTGCAATCGGTCAAACAAGTCATCAATACGAGGTAGAGGATACCTATTCTTGATGGTGACATGGTTCAATTCCGATAGTCAAATACAAAGTCGCATACCCCGTCTTTCTTCTTTACGAATAAAACAGAGCACCCCAAGGAGATGTACTGGGACGAATGAAACCGATGTCCAACAACTCCCGTAGTTGGACCTTTAACTCTCAAGTTCAATAGGAGCCATTCGATATGGGGTTTTAGAAATGGGCTTTGTACTAGGTTCAAGGTCAATAAAGAATTCAACTTCACGTTCGGGGTAGACCAAGGAAGTTCTTTAGAAATACGTCAGAAAGTTAATAACAACAGGAATATTATTCAAATTTGACGTGTCTTTATTCAAATCCATAACATGGGCTAAGAAAGCTTGACATCCGTTTTTCAATAAACGAATAGCTTTATGATTAGATATGACAGTGACTGATTTTAATGGTTTAGTTGCTTGAATTCGTTCAACAGGTTGTTTAGGAATATGAAAACTAACAACCTTACGAAAACAATCAATTTTGGCATGATGAGTAGTTAACCAATCAATCCCTAAAATCACATCAAAAGCAAGTATCTTTAAAGAGATAAAGTCAACAGGTAAGGTGATTGTGCCAACTTGGATCAAACAAGACTTATAAACAGTGGATGTGATGAAAGTTTCTCCTAACGGAGTTTCCACAGATAGGTCAAAGTCTAATTTCTCCGGAGTCAAGTTTAAACGTTGAGCATAAGTAGGAGAGATAAATGAATGGGTAGCACCGGTATCTAGTAAAGTATAAACTTCACAAGAATTTATGATTAACTTACCCATGATTACCGCTTGGGTTCCTCGTGATTTTGACCGGTCACAACAAACGCTCTTCCGAACCGATTGACTTTGACTTTTTTGGGATGATCTTTTTAAGTCACCGTCCCAAATTGAACTAGGTTTCGCTTCTACATTGCAATCTCGAGCGATATGTCCTTCCTTTCCACAATTATAGCATACCGAGCAGGTTGTGGGCGATTTGGATCGATATGTCCCTCTTTCCCGCATTTATAAGATATGACCGGTGGTCGTTCTCCTCCCTTAGAACCGATTCTTCTTTGGCCTTTGTCGCCTTCACATGGTCGTTGTTGAATATCCTCTTTTAAATCTCCTCCCCGACTCGCTTCTTCTATTTTCATGGCTATGATTACCACCAAAGTGGTTACCATTTTTTTCCGTCTTTTTCTTTCTCCACCGCTATTGTTGTTTTGTTGATCGCTATCTCCCAGATGATCCTCGATTGTGGTACTTGGTTTGACCGTACTCGTTATCTCGCTCTAACAATTGGGCCCTATTAACAACATCCGAATAAAGAAAAATTTATGAGAGATGAGAGATCTTCGACGTATCTTGGGGTTTCAAACCTCTCGAAACATTCGCGTCATCGTTCCTCATTCTCCACCAAATGAGGTGCAAACACGGATAACTCGCAAACTTCGCCTCAGATCGAGATATCGCCATGTTGTTTTGCTCCGATCTAATAAACTCCACTTCCTTCATATGATGAACACTTTCGTGAAAGTATTTATCATTAAATAGTTTCAAACGTCTCCCAAGACACGCCGAAATGCAATTTGGATGACGCTTCCACAGACTCCCACCATGAGAGTCCGCCTCGCCACGGAACATAAAGGTGGCGAATGGAACCTTCTGTTCCTCCGTGCATCCCAAGACATCGAATATCATGGTAATTTGCTTGACCCATGTTTCGCCATGATCGGATCGAGCTTTTCCCTTAATTTCGTGGTCCCAACTCTTTGAACTGCTTGGCTGTGACAACCCGTGAATTGCTATCATTTCCTCCTATGTTTTGAACACGAGTCTCCCTCGTCTGATTTTGCATGAACTTCAAAAAGCTTCTAAATATCCCCTCGTTCATCATCTTCTCTGTGGTGTTGTTCACAGGAGGAACATTGCCAGCCTGTTGCATGTTCTCCTCATTGGTGAGTACATGCGTCTCCACGGTCTCATTTCCATTGTTAATATTCTCAGTCGACATTCTCAAATACTGTCATAAAACAAGGGTTAATTAAGGAAATCAATATATCACATAATATCCCTATATACTGACCAACTAATAAATAACCTTAGGTAGGACACACTAGCGAAGGATTTACTCGTCTTTCCCCTCCTAGTTCTATTCCCCGATCTCCGCCAGAGATCATATTCCTAAGCTCTGATACCAACTGTGACGCCCCCAAAACAGCAGTATACACCACCCATTTTGAGTTGTCAATACACCTGCATGTAAAAACAACTACAACTTTATTATTACAACAAGAGAATCGCGTGAGTTTAAATACTGAGATATTGCCATCTAAACAATATCCACATACAAATAAATCCTCATCATAATTATTGATACATTATTTTATATAAATGGTGAGGACTACTAAACAACTCTCTAAAACCATCATTCCATACCCAGACTGCATTACTCGCTACATTCTCGCCTCCCGAGAAGAAAAATGGAACAAAAAGGAAAAGGGTGAGCTCAACTAGCCCAAGAAAGAATATTATGACTAAGATAATAGAGAACAAATTATCGTTAGTCTTCAACAGGAAAAAATCTAATAGAATACAATAGACAACAAGTTTTAAATCAATACTAGTAGCGGAAAATATTAATTCATAGAAGAGTTATGTAGAGGATGAAATCTACTAATATCTATGAATTTAACAGTCCATCATCAATATTTTTATCCCTGTAACATCAATTAATATATATCTGGAATCATATATTCATCCTTGCACTATGTGCCAAGGACATTCACCGATTGGTCATGTTCATCTAAACACTGTTCATCTTTGCACTACGGGCCAAAGATATTCATCGAAATCATTCATCTTTGCACTACGGGCCAAAGATATTCATCGAAATCATTCATCTTTGCACTATGTGCCAAAGATATTCCATAATATCATTTAAGACCTGATGATGATGAAAAATATTTTTTCTAAAGAAACGAATCCAGTGAATCAAAATGACAAGGATTAAGGATTAAGGATTCGTACTTTGTTTTATCCACGTCCAAAAATACCTCAAAAAATAATCATAGTGGTGTAAAATTCAAGAATTATCAAAACATGGATACAATCAAAGCTAGTATCCACAATAGATATTTTGGACGAAAAGAAAAATTTTCATTTTTTGATGAATAGTGCCGTATTCGTGATTAGTGTCGTATACGTGAATAGTGTCGTATACGTGAATAGTAACTCAGACAACAAAAGTTCCAAATTTGATAAAAACTTCAGATCAATATTTCAGCATAATGATATTGAAGAAATAATATCATTACGAAAAAAAATAATATCCCTTACCTCGGAAAGACAGTACTTCTAACTGGAATACTGGATATAGGCTATAACTTGAACTTTCACCGTATAACAATACTCAAAGTATAGTCAAAATACTCACAAGAATACGCCGATAATATAGAGAGAAAACTTGATTTACGGTGTGATTTTCAATTCTAACATAAGCATCCTATTTATAGGAAAATGCTTAGAACACCAAAGCAGAAAATTTAATATAATATTAATATATATAAACAAAATTCTTACGCCCACTTTTGGCAACTGAACTCAACCACCAATGTTGCCTACAATAATGACAAAACAAAAAAAAACGTTTTTGTTATTAAAACAATTAAAACTTCCAAAAATCAATTATTTGAACTTCAATAATTCACAATAAATAGCCCTTTTGTCGGAAAATTGAATCTCTCGAGTCTTTATAGGAAATTCAATTTCTACAACTTTACACGAAGAAAGTTTTTCCAAATTCCAAGCAAGAAATTGGAAGAAATCCACAAACGGGTGATTTTAGAGGCTATAATCAAATTTCAGTCAATAAATGGGGTCCACCGACATGTTTAACATGTTTTAAACATTTATTGCAATAAAAATACTCTTTCTCCTTCTATACTCATATATCCCACATTCATTGTAAAAGTATCACCATTATTATATTATTAAAATATAATAATATATTTAAATGAATTATTTTATCAGAAAAAGATAAAATATTAATTTTCAACAATTGTCACATTAAAAATTTTCTCCATCTATATCCACATAAAATCAATATTTTCCTCATCATATAAATGAATAATTAATTATTCACAAATAATATTCTGTAATCACGTTATCGACAACTGTGCGGTTCCCGGAAGAGGGGCTTTCCAATAAGAATTTCTCCTCATCTTGGCGCGCAATTAGGTGACCAAACCTCTCCTTAGATGTAACTTTCTAGACATTGCCAATAATGTTATCTAATAATATTATTCAGATAATATGAATTATTGCTTCGATAATGAAAAATCTTTGTGTAATGACAATTATCAAAAACAATGAGAACATAAAATATCAACGCAACAATTATTGAACCAATAAAATAAAAATCTTGAGCAATAATTATCGTAACCATTATTGAGTAGTGCCTTTCACGTAAGAGTCAATAATTGGTGCAATACCGTAATCTTCATTGTCGCAACAACGCGTTACCGTTGTGTTTTAACCACCGGTATTCCAACACGGTAAATCAGTAATAACTACGTCGTTATTTTTAAACAACTTATATTTGTCGTTTTCTTCCTCCAATCGCTTTCAAGTTATGGGGCCCACACATGGTCGCTACTGCCGCATTTAATATTCCCGACAAGCATTTAATATTCCACAACCAAACGAATATTCCCCAACAACAATGAATATTTTATAACCACTTGCTTATTTTGAAATATTTGCGTATTTTACCCATAACTATCCACATTAATCACATCAACCCTTACTATTTCAAAATAATAATTAGACGAAATTAAATTTCATTTATTAATTATTTGGGGTCTTACAATATTTATGTTATGGATCTACGTAACAACCCAGATCACTTATATACACTGCATATAACATGTTTAAACATTAAAACCTAAGATCTAACATGGAATCAAAACTCAAATGGAAATTATACACGATCCAATTCTTGATTCTGGCTAATGATGTTGTTATATGTATTAGTGGGGCTTCTTTTGTGACTGATAGATAAAGGAAATTTCAGAGGTTTTAGAGAGAGAAGCTCAAGGATATGTGTTGTGCAAAAATAAGCTACCAAATGACATTTTCTCTCTCCCAATCTATATATATGATGATATACAATAGATTTGACTGAGATCTAGAGCTGATATGCTGGAGATTTAATATCACAATGTCAACATATTAGGTCACCAACTCCTTATTTGGTTAGATACATAAGTAACATAACAAAAAATGTGACAAAATGGTATTTTGGTCATTAGACTTGTAATTTTAATGGCACTTTGGTTATTTGGCAAACCCTTAGGGTTTAACCCTTAGGGATTAGCACAAAATGAATTTCTAGGTTTTCAATTAGAGTTTACAATAAACATAAAAATTAGTTTCTTAAAATTGAAATTAGGGTTTCTTTAATTAACCTAGGTTTTCTAATTACAGTATACAGGAACATTAGGGTTTTATTATTTACTAATTATAATTAACCTTGCTAATTTTAGCAATTAGGGCTCCAATTTTGATAATTAGGGTTACCAAATCACAATTAGGGTTCATAATTTTAAAGTTAGGGTTCTTAATTTAGAAATTAGGGTTTACTAACTTAGATTATAATTCTAACACTTGTTATAATCACATTAACATAATTTTTGACCGATCTTTACTCCGATTTGAGTTCAAATAATATGATCTTACTAGGTTTTCATCGATATATCATAATCGACCAACCATTGTCGGGTCTATACATACAAAGACATATTTATAAATAATGAAAATCAAAATATAATTAATATTATATTATTATTCTCGTTCCCTGATCAAAATCCAAAATTAGGGTTTGGATTCCATATTTGATTTATCTTTCATATTTAACATTATTAATTAAGTTAAAATAATAACTTAATAATCTGAACTAAAATTCATATAATATAATAAAATAAATATTATAATTATTCTATAATCATTTCATATATTAAATAAATAATATATAATTATATTTTCATGGAAAATAATTAATAAAAATATTTCCACTATAAAATTAATTATTATAAGAATATAGTTTATAATGATCAATAATTCTAAAATAAAATTATTTGTAATTATTCATGCAATAAATATATTTTTATTTATTACATAAATACATACACTTTGACTTATACATATTTCCCATAGTTATTTTAATAAATAAAAAACAAATTATACGCAAAATTTTTGATTTATTTTTATAGAAAAACTTGGGTTATTACAGAGATATTACTTTATCTATCTTGTAATGAAGTATTTAAAGGTTCTTGTACCAGGGAGTAGCAAACTCTGATGTAATTTTATTAAGTATTAATGTAAGACCCCAACTTTCATAAATAAAGATAAATTTTTCTAGAAATATATTTTTTAAATATTACGGTGTAAATTTGTTATAATGTTATAGTTGTGGGTAATATTTATAAATTTTGCAAAGTATACAAGTTGTTATAAAATATTCGATTGGTCGGGGAATATTCGTTTTAACAAGAAATATTTGTACGACATCACAATCATTGGTGGACCCCATAACAGAATTATTGTCAAAGTTAGAAAATGACAGAAATATATTTTTATAAAAATAATGATGAAAGTTTTATCGTTAACTGTTGAAATACCCAGTGATAAAAGGAAAGTAATACGTGTGGTTACATAGTAGCACATGGTATTGATTATTGAAGCTTACGTGAGAAGTCACTCAGTTTTATTCAATTATTGCTACAGTAATTGATGCATAGTATCACACATTATTTGATTCAATTATTGTTACAATATTTTATATTATTAAATCAATAATTGAGATGAAAAGTTATTCATATTATTATTTGCATAATTAACAATGTCTAGAAAGTTTTATCGAGGAAAGGGATTGGTCACCTAATTGCGCGCTAATAGGGAGAAATCCTTATCGGAAAACCACCTCTTTCCTGGGAATGATCTAGTTGTTAATATTGCGAGTTATAATAATGAAGAATAAATGTTGTTAAAAATATTGAGGAGATTTTTATGATGTATATGTTGTAAATTTTGCTTATTATATGGACCCCTACTTACCCATTTTTCAAAATAATCGGTAGAAGGTTTTTCAATATATATATATATATATATATATATAATAAAGGTGTGGGCCATATGTGGGGCCCACGTGTGGAAGAAAATGACATTTTGGTGGGGGAATCTGGGAATGGTCACGGGAGGGAGTATTGAAATTTTGTTATATATATATATATATATATATATTATAATAAGTTTTATTTTATATGAAAAAATAGAATATATTATATTTTATTATGCATAGTATTTGCATAGTGTCTGCATAGTGTTTGTATAGTAAAAATTCTAAATTCACGAGAATTTGGCAAAGTTGATCGTGAACCATACTGTGCGTCCGTGAAAATTCTAAATAGTATCCTTCCATTCTCCTATAAATAGGATGCTTAGTTTAGAATTGAAAATCACACCAGAATCAGAGAATTCTTCTGCTATAATATTGAGTGTATTTCTTTCGAGTTTTAGGAAGTTTTGAGTGTAAAAAACGGTAAAAGTTTTCTTCAAGAATATCCTCGTTATACCAGTTGGAATACTTTCCTTTTTAAGGTAATGGATATTATTTTTTTTAGTATTCGTAAGAAATAATATTTTCTTTCATACTCTGTAGTATGTGAGTAATATTATTTCGTTTCATATTTCGAATTCTACACTCATTTTGTTAAGTTTTGGCTTCCATACTCCATGAAATTAGTAGAATATCCTCAAAATTTGCGTTTCATCCAATATCTTTTTATGAAAATATTATTCTGAACATTGTTGATAAGTTTTAACTTTTTAATGTTGGAGTACTATTCACGGGGTACTATTCTCGAAGTACTATTCACAGGGTACTATTCACCCAAGGTACTATTTATGATAAAAATTTATTTCTTTTCGGTCCAAATCATTTTTGGTATAATATTATTCTTGAATTTTACTCCACAAAGCAGTATCATGTTTACAATTTGGACATTATTGAATACTGGATAAATTAAATTATAAATCTTTAAAAATTTATCCTTTGCTTTCTTTTAATTGAATTCTTATATCATTGTCATCATCCTCATGCTTATATTATGATGAAAGTCATCTGTGGCCCGTAGTGCATAGATGGACTATTGATTGGTATGATTATGACCAGGGATTATTCGGTATAATCATGACTCGTAATGTTACAAATGATGTGGTAAAAGTCCTTATTGGCCTGTAGTGCATTGATGGACAATTGTTGGCAAGATCATGACCATTGGTGAAAAGGGCCCGTAGTGCATGGATAATTCGTGGTTGTGATACTAATGAATATCCTTGGCCCGTAGTGCATGAATAATTCAGTTATGTGGATTATGTATTAAACTGAGTCTCAACGATAAAATTGATGATAAACTTTCTAAATCATAAAATATAGTAGATATCATGCTCTACTTGACTCTTTTAATGGATTGCTTGTTCTGCTGCATTTAAACTTGATGTTTATTATATTTTATCAGTTTAACACTGTTGAAGGCTAACGATAATTTATTCTGCATTATCTTTGTCATAATATTTCTTACTGGGCTAGTTGAGCTCACCCTTTGCTTTCATTGTTCTCTTCAGGAAATGAGAACGTAGCCGGGACTAGTCGGGGAACGGAGTGATGGTCCGAGTTTGTGGCTGTAGTAGTCCTCACTATTCTATGAAATAGTGTAGTAATAATTATAATGAGGACTCCATTTGAGTTTCGATATTGTCTAGAAGATAATATTCGTGTTAAAACTATCACCTATGTTTTGTTATATTTTACACGACAGCTGTATAATTAAGTTTGTATTTGAATTTTGTACCATGTAATTGGCGACTCAGAATGGGTGATGTATACCTATTTTGGGGGGCATCACAATTGGTATCAAAGTTTAGGGATATGATCCCTGGCTAAGATGTGAGACTAGAACTAGGGCGAGAGATGGGGAAATCCTTCGCTCGTATGACCTACCTAAGCTTATTTGTTATTTAATTGGTCGGTCAGAATATAGGGGTATTATGTGGCATGTCAATTAACACTTGTTTTGTGGCAGTATTTGAAAATGGATATCTAAAAATGTTGAGATATGCAATGGAGCACAGGAGACCGTTGAGTCACCACAGATCAACAACCAGGAAAATGTGCATCAGAAAGGCAACAATCCTTATATAAATAACAACACCGACCAAATAATGTACAATGGGATGTTTAGAGGCTTTATGCTATTTATGCAACATATGGCGAGAGACTCATGTCCAAAATGTAGGTGGAAACACTAGCAACTCACGGATGGTCACCGCTAAGTAGTTCAAAGAGCTGGAACCACCGATGTTTTTGGGAAAGCCAGAACCACTTAAGGCAGAGACGTGGATAAAGTAGATCACCAAGATATTTGATGTCTTGGGATGCTCTGAGGAGATAAAGGTTCCTTTTGCCACCTTCATGTTGAGAGGAGAGGCAGATTACTGGTGGGAATCTGTAAAGCATACTCAACCTGCCGCACTGAAGATGTCTTGGGAGAAGTTCCAAGAACTGTTCAATAATAAGTACTTTCCCAAAAGTATTCGTCACATGAAGGAGGTAGAGTTCATCAAGTTGGAGAAAAATAATATGACCGTATCGCAGTACGAGGCTAAATTTGTGAAGTTATCCCGGTTTGCATCCCATTTGGTTGATAATGAGGAGAGAATGACGCAAATATTTCTGCGAGGTTTGAAACCCGAAATACGTCAATACCTCATTTATCATAAATTGTGTTTATATTCAGATGTTGTAAACATGGCTTAGTTATTGGAGCGCGTTAATGAGTTAACCCAACCAAGAAAGAGCAGCCGACAAAACGATAATACTAGTGGTAACAGTTATTGAAGCAGTGATAACAAACGTGGATGGAATCAACATGCCAGAAATGATAACCACTTTGGTGGTAATCATGGCCAAGATAATAGGAGTGGAAATTTCAAGAGGAGGAGATTGATGGAAAGGCATTAGCACCAGCAACCGTTGTTAAGGATGGAGAACGATCACCGATCGTATGCTACAAATACAAAGGGGAGGGACACATCAGTCCAAACTGTACACAATAGTCCAAAGTATGTTATAATTGCGGAAGAGAAGGTCACCAAGCCTGATTTTGTCGTGTAGTGAAGCCAAGTCTAGTTGGGATGGTGACACCAAATGTCGTCCCAAAGAAGTTAAAGCTGGTAGTTCAAGGAAGAGCTTTTGTCATAACCTCCCAAAAAGCGAGGAACCCGAACGAGGTCATCACGGGTAAGCTAATCATAAACTCTTGTAAAGTCTATACCTTATTTGATACTGGTTCTACCCATTCTTTTATTTCTCCTACTTGCACTCAACGTTTAAATTTCACTCCAGATAAATTAGACTTTAACTTATCTGTTGAAACTCCGTTGGGAGAAACCTTCATTACATTCACTACTTATAAGTCTTGTTTGATTTAAATTAGCACCCTCACGTTACCTGTCGATCTTATCTCTTTGAAAATACTTACATTTGATGTGATTTTATGGATTGATTGGTTAACTACTCATCATGCTAAAATTGATTGTTTTCGTAAGGTTGTTAGCTTTCATATTCCTAACCAACCTATTATGCTAATTCAAGCAACCAAACCATAAAAGTCAATCACTGTCATATTATTGGGTAAAATCTAATTACGCACAACACGCAAGTATACGTTGTCAACAAGTAATATAATAGTAAGTAGAGTATCGTTCCCACAGAAAAATCAATAAGAATTTTAACCTCATAATTATCAGTTTCCTATTAATCCTAATTTTATTAAACTATCCAAATTAATGATTAAAATTGTAAAAACTAAATTATTAAAATACTATGATCACAAATCTTAAAAACTGAAATTTCAAATAATTATTGGAGAATTAGGCTTACGACTTCACCCTAAGCTTCACTCTGATTTTTACACCTTTATTCCAGTTTAATTCACTATCCCAGTTTATTAATCAAGAACACATATGTAGCACTATCCACCTCTCGATGTACTAATATCGTATTAACTCAAATACATAATTTAGATAGAAATAAGTTAAACACCTTAATCAACTAACTCACTATATCTCTATGTGAATTATAATTAAAGAAGGTTTAAGTTTAAGTCCTTTATCTGATTACATGTGATGTCAGGCATATCTCTACCCTAACATTCATCAGGATTCTATTCATTCACAAAATTCAAGAACACATGCTATATTAACTAAGTCTAGACTCGTACTTCCTCTCTCGAATTCATACAAGTCACAAAGAACTGTTGATCAGGCAATTAAAAAATTCAAGCTCAAATTAATATAGATAAACTGGATAATAGCTTATTAAACTGAAAATCAAAGTTACATAATCATTGCTTCACTAAAAGATCCATCATAAGCCTAAAAAGTAAATTAGTTCATCATTAATGAAATAATAACTGAATAAATTAAAGATTTCATCCTTTCAATTACAAATATAAAACCAAAGAAAAAGAATAATTCAGAACACCCTTCACTTTAGCCTTAATTCACAATCGATATGAAAGTTCCTTCATAATGTTCACTCCAATGCATGATATGAAAATCTATCCTTAATCTTTGTTAATTTCCTTGTGTATTGTTATGATCTTGTTCTTAGTGTTAATATATGTTTACACATATAATCTCAGTTCACTTTTATGCCATTTAGAGTCCCAAAGCTTTCCAATTACTAAAACTCATAATTCATCAGTGTTTAAATAAATCTTAGAATCTCTATTTCGGGACCCCCTGCCCCGGCGGGGGTATAATCTTGTAACATGCCCGCCTCGGTGGGCTAGGCTACTATAAACTGGATTGAAGACCCCCCGCCCCGCCGGGGGTAAAAGTCCAAAATATGCCCGCCCCGGCGGGCTAGTCTCCTGACTTTTGACTTTGGTTAAGCTCTAATCTTGCTAAAACTTTGCCCCAAATGCCTCCTTTTTGATCACTTTCCACACCAACCAACCTACACATAAAACAACAATAAACAAATAAAAATAAACATAAAAATAAGGAATTAACACCGATTAAGCTTGAATTAAAAACCGATTCACGGGTATAAAACCCAGTTATCAAAATCCCCCAAACTTAAAATGTGTTAGTCCTCGAGCACAAAACAAACTACCATGCTACAGAATGAAATGTAATGATATGTAAGTCATCTAATACATATGTCCTTCAATGCAATAGTGTCATAGAATCAAAATTATTCCACCGGTCTCAGGAGAATCAAGCAAACACTACAGTTCTTAATTACCAAAACCAAACGATAATTCCTTATTAATCCTTGAATCTTAAACCATTATCACTGGTATAGTGTGTGTGTGTCCAACATCCATGCTAACTAATATAGATTCAAATTCAATACATAACCAATTTCTTATAAGGAATCATACAGAGCAAACTCAAAGGTCAAAAGTAGACGAGTTCCAACTAATACTAAACAATTACCACTATCAAGGGTTCACATAGGGTACTTATACTTTATATATATATAATTATCATATATATATATATAGATTTTTTTTTCACGGGGGCTTTTTGCTTTTTTCTCTTTCATTTTTTTTACATGACTGTGCAATGTCTCATTCCATTAGGCTAACAGTGCTACCCCTTAGCGAGCTTTCAACCAACGACTCCCGGACCATAAAAGGCCTTAGGGCGCTAGGTGTAGAGACACTCCCTTTGGCGTACTTGCTCAAGTAACAAAGGCCTCGAAATAAGACTAGTCACGATATAAATTTTTTTTTATTTTTTTATAGATAAACTATATAAAGCTTATGTACCCCACATTTATCCCCCCAAACTTAGGGTTTTGCCTAATTCATTATCTTCACTGCCTATCCTTATCATTTTCTTATTTACACTAACATTATCCTTTAGAAACTCTTTATGTATCAATTTGAACTAATCAGACGGCACAAATGTTATTAGCGTGCTACCCGTTTTATACCAGTTTCAAACAAGAACAAGATCCAATTCATAACAGAAACTACATCAAGGTTCTAATAATCAATACTGTAATTGTCGAATAAATCTCAATCTCATCATTGGCCAAAATAAAATGAACTTACAACCATTGCTGGACATATGCAAAATTAACACATTATTTAACTAAATTTTTTTATTTTATTTTTGTATAAGGTAAACATAACATGAATGCAACAATAATTAAAAACAACTTATGCTCCTAAGCTACTATGCAACTACATGATTACATGAATGCACATTTGATAAACCTAAACTAAACAATAAACTACTATTGCAAACCTAGCTAATGAACTTAAATATGCAAACATGAAATGCTAAACATGAAAGTAAATCCCTTAAACTTGAAAATTACAATGCCCTCATTATATAGATATAGCAATAAAAATATGAGGACTTCCTCGTAATCGTCTAAGTCTGTGGTGGTGGTGGTTGTTGTTCTTCTTCGTCAGAGTCACTTTGGTGGAAATCGTGGTATTGGGTCTAGCTGCTGGTATGGGAATTGAGCAGTTGGATTGAAGCTTTGGAGCGTCGCGTTCAATGATGAGAACGATAGGTTCATAACCTCAAACATGTGGTCCTATCTAGCTGCGAGTGGCCTCATCTCTCGTCTTGTTTGCTTTTTTTGCTCATCAACTTGTCTCTAAAAGTTGAGGAACTGAGGGCTAGATATTTCCTCTGACTGTGGTACCTCCTATGCTCCTTATTCTCCCAGCGGTGCATCCTCCTGAAACTCGTCATCATCCGAAGTATCTTCAGCCTCAGCCTCATCCTCTGAAGCTGAGGAAAATACAAAGCCTAATCATCTCGGATGTGATTCACCGCCTTCCCACACCGAGTATGACGTAATCATTCTCAAATCTAGTGTCTGGAGAGGCATCAGGGTAGGTTCATCATCGGACCATCTAACTCCAGCTTGCCTACACAACCCATAAATGAGTGACGGGTGTGACAAGCCGCCTGAGAAATTTCCTCGTAAGTACCGTCGAATTATGAAATTGATTATTGCCCCGACGTCGATGATGAAATCTTGTACAATGGCATACGAGATTACAACCTTCTCCTAGGTCACGTCGGATGTGTGTGTGGATGGAAATAATTTGGCACACAAGAATGCATACCATATCTTGCCATATCTACTGAGATCTTTGCTGTGAAAAACCATGCCCCCTTTTCAACCCTTGATCCATTTTGTGCCCGATTTAGTCATTTCCTTCAGAATGGTCTCATAAATCGGGATCATTGTCACGTAAGTGAGCATAATTGTAATATCGAGGCACTCGTAACTGATAATATGTGTAGATGGCATCGAAACTGAAAGGGACTAATCTTCCACGCACAAAAGCGTTGAAAGGGGCCTTGTCCTCGGCGTTAGCATAAAACTCCTTGACCACACTTATAACGGCGACCTCGGGTTCCTCTGTGAACTTGTTCCAGCCTTTCTGATATATCTGTTTCATCATCTCACCGTCGACATGGTCCGGTGCCAACCCCCGCTCCGGTGTGAGTGCTTTTGTTGCTATGTAGTCGTAACGATCGGCGGCGGTGGCACGTATAAATTTGTGTCGGTCGAAGGTTTGTGATGGTGGTGTTGTTGTGGAACTCCCTCCCCATTGCCTCTTTGATGTGGGCTTAGATGCCATTGAATTCAGAAAGCCTTAACAAACTAATTCCCCCCCAAACTTTACTCACACACACTATTGAACACTTGGTGTGCACAGTGATTTATCCCCAAACTTGATGATTTTGTGGCAATTATGGTGATAGAAGATGAAGAATTTGAAGTTAAGTGACTCATGCTAAAGTGCAATATGTATTCCCTCACTAAGAACCCTAATTTGTGGCTATCTGAGTTTGAGTTGAATATATTTGGTGAACTAGAGTTGTGACGATGCGAATATATAGATATGATAGGATGGTGTAAGGTGGTGGTGTGAAATAATGGGTTAGTGGGTAATTGTGTTAATGAAGTGGGAAGATGGAGTGTAAGTTGTCAAAATCATGGGAAGATAGTGGGTATAATGGATGGGAGTTGTAATTGATGAAGAAGTATGAGTGGGCACAACATGAAACTGCCGAACAAGCCTGTTTGAATTTTAGGACCCCTCACTGTGGAGGGGTAGTAAGTTTATTAAGCTTTGCCCAGCCGGAATGCATAATCGTAATATGGATTGAAAGACCTTAGCCCGTGGGTGTTAGCGTGAAAGTGCCCTTCCTTCCTACGGGGTGGTTTTTGTTAACTGGATATTTTTTTGCTTATTTCTTCACTTGTACTACCAACCATGATTATTTTAAGACCCTGCCATACCATGAAACATAAATGTAAGTAAATTTTAAACATGATGGAGAGATTATCAAGAACATGCAAATTAACTAATTAGTATATGAACTTATTCTATATTATTAACTATTCTAAACTATAATTTAACGGTTATGAATAAAAATATGAAAAATAAAAGTACAATTGGGTTACCTCCCAATTAGCACTTGATTTTAAGTCGTTTAGCCTGACTACTCCCTGTTTATGGTACGTCAGATAATGTGATTACGATGACATCTGTGTCGGATTTGCCACCCCAATAATGCTTCAACCGCTGACCATTAACCTTGAACGTTTCCAATGGTTTCCTGCTGTAGAGTTCAACGGTACCATGTGAGAAAACTCTTTTGATGATGAATGGACCCAACCACCTTGATTTTAGTTTGTCTGGGAATGACCTCAACTATGAGTTGAACAATAGGACTGATTTCCCCGGATCGAACGTTATTTGCATGATTTTTCAGTCGTGACATTTCTTGACCTTTTCTTTGTATAACTTTTGAGTTCTCGTAAGCTTGAACTCGGAATTCATCGAGCTCGCTTAACTGAAGTAGTCTCTTTTCACCCACAGCTATTTGATCGAAGTTAAGTTTTTGAATAGCCTAGTAGGCTTTCTGTTATAACTCCACAGGCAGGTGACATGTCACCAATTGGTCATTGATATGGTGACATACCAATTGGTGTTTTGTACGCAGTTCGGTAGGCCCATAGTGCATCATCCAACCTGAGAGACCAATCCTTTCTATTTGGGTTTACCACCTTCTCCAAGATTCTTTTCACCTCCCTTTTTGAAACTTCAGCTTGCCCACTTGTTTGGAGATGATAAGTCGTAGCTACCTTATTGTTGACCCCATACTTTATCAAGATAACTGTAAACGATCTATTGCAGAAGTGACTACCTTCATCACTTATAATAGCTCTTGGCGTGCCAAATCTCGTAAAAATATTCTTCTGCAAGAATTTGAGAACCACTTTGGCATCGTTAGTTGGGAGTGTTGCGACTTCAACCCATTTGATACATAATCAACTGCAAGCAATATATACTGATTACCGAATGATGATGATGGCTCCATAAAATCAATGCCCCAAATGTAAAAAATTTTAACTTTCAAGATTGTTTTTAGTGGCATCTCATTCCTTTTCGATATGTTGCCCTCCCTTTGGCATCTATCACAACTTTTAACAAAATTATGGGCGTCCTTAAATAATGTAGGCCAATAAAACCCGGCTTGAAGAACCTTCGTTGTTGTTCTCTCGCTTCCATAATGTCCCCCGTACGTAGATGAATGACATTCATGTAATATACTATTCATGTCGTTGTAGGGCACACACCTTCTAATCATCTTGTCGGCGCACTGTTTGAATAGGTATGGCTCATCCTACATGTACCACTTGACGTCATGTAGGAATTTCTTTTTCTGCTGACGTGTAAGATCAGGAGGAAGTATATTGCTCACTAGATAGTTGACGAACTTCGCGTACCATGGGAATTCCTTATTGATCCCAAACAGCTGCTCATTTGAAAATTATTCATTAATTACACTTCTATCCTCTTCCTTTTTACCCTAATTTTCCAGCCTTGACAAATGATTTACAACTTGATTCTCCGTCCCCTTTCTATCTTTTGTTTCCAAATCAAATTCTTGGAGAATGAGAATCCATCTGATAAGGCTTTGTTTAGCATCTTTTTTTGAAATTAAGTATCGAATGGCTGAGTGATTCGTGTAAACTACGACCTTTGTTCAGATCAAATATGCCCAGAATTTATCGAAAGCATATACTACTGTAAGTAATTCTTTTTCTGTAGTTGTGTAACTCATTTGAGTCTCCATAAGTGTCTTACTCGCATAGTATATGGCATGAAATACCTTCTCTCGGCGTTGACGTAAAACAGCCCCAACCGCATAGTCGCTCGCATCATACATTAACTCGAAGGGCATATTCCAATCCGGTGCGACGATTATGGGAGCTGAAGTCAATTTCTTCTTCAATAGCTCGAATACCAGTTTACACTCCTCATCAAACTTAAAAATTGAATCCTTCTCTAAGAGACTGCACAAAAGTTTTGCAATTTTAGAGAAGTCTTTTATAAATCTTTTGTAAAACCTGGCATGTCCCAAGAAACTTCGAATTCCCTTAACTGAACTTGGTGGAGGAAGTCATTTCCAGCTTTGCCTTATCAACCTCTAGTCCTTTTACCCAAAATTATGCCTTCCTCAACCATGAAGTGGCACTTTTCCCAGTTAAGTACCAGATTTGTTTATGTGCATCTCTTTAACAGCATCACCAAGTTCCCTAAACATGCATCAAAATCGTCTTCATAGACAGAAAAGTCATCCATGAAGACTTCCACATTATTCTCTACCATGTTTGAGAAAATGGCCATCATACACCGTTGGAAGGTAGCGGGTGCATTACACAAGCCGAAGGACATTCTCCTGAAAGAGAATGTGCTGTATGGGCACGTGAAAGTTGTCTTCTCTTGATCTTCAAGAGCAATGACTATCTGATTATATCCCGAATACCCATCCAATAAGCAGTAGTACTCGTGTCCCGCTAATCTGTCCAACATTTGATCGATAAAGGGCAAAGGAAAGTGATCTTTACGGGTTGCCTTATCAACTTCCTGTAATCCATGCAAACCCTCCAACCAGTCATTGTCCTTGTTGGAATTAACTCATTGTCATCATTTTGAACCACGGTCATTCCTCCCATTTTCGGTACACATTGAACCAGACTTACCCACTTATTGTCGAAAATTGGGTAGATGATACCCGCGTCCAACCATTTCAGGATTTCTTTCTTCACTACTTCTTTCATGATTAGGTTGAGTCGTCTCTGTTGCTCCATTGTCAATTTTGTATCGTCTTCCATCAAAATTTTGTGCATGCAAAAGGATGTGTTGATTCCCTTGATATCCATGATTGTCCATCCTATAGCCGATTTATGTTCTCTAAGAACTCTCAACAACTTTTTTTCCTGCAATTCGTTAAGTCCAACAGAAATAATAACAAGTAAAGAATTAGAATTGCCTAAAGACGCATACTTGAGGTGTTTAGGTAGTGGATTTAGCTCAAGAGAAGGTGGCTCCTCCAATGATTGTTTTATTCTGGTTGTGGGTTTTTCCTCCGTGTGCAATTGTTCAAATGGTACTTTAAATCTGCTAACTCATGGCAGGGAGTCTAGTATCTGCAAATAGTCCACAAATTCCAGATCATCTAACTCTTCATCTCCCAATAGTGTCATTTCCAATGGATCGTTACCCAAACTTTTACCAATGTCTTCGCTGATTATCTGGTCAATGATATCCATCCTAAAACACTCTTCTTCATCCGTAGGGAATTTTATGGTCTTGAAAACATTAAACTTCACTTCTTGATCTTGGACCCTCATAGTTAGTTCACCTTTTTGTACATCGATGAGTGTCCTACCCGTAGCCAAGAAAGGTCTCCCTAGGATAATTGGGATGTTCTTATCTTCCTCAAAATCCAGAATTATGAAATCTGCGGGGAATATAAACTTATCAACCTTGACCAATATGTCCTCTACAATGCCTCTCGGGTCCGTGACTGACCTATCCGCTAACTGTAATGAGATGTTCGTAGGCTTTGGAGCTGGAAAACCTAATTCTGTATAAATTGATAACAACATAAGGTTCACACTCGCCCCCAAATCACATAAACACTTGTTAAATGCCACGTTCCCAATCGTGCACGAAATGGTGAAACTCCCTGGATCTTTCAACTTTGGTGGCAACTTTTGTTGTAAAACCGCACTACACTCTTCTGTTAATGCCACTATTTTGAAATCTTCCAACTTCTTTTTCCTGGACAAAATCCCTTTCCTGAATTTCGCATAACTTGGCATCTTCTCTAGGGCTTTTGCGAATGGGATGTTAATCTGAAGTTTCTTAAAAACTTCCAAAAATTTTGCGAACTGCTTATCTAATTTCTGCTTTCGGACTCTCTGCTAAAATGGCGGTGGAGGATACACAACTAGCTTATCATCTAACTTTGTTTTCTCAATTTGCTTTTCCTCACCCTGTTTTTCTTCGACCACTTTGTTCTCATCAACTTTGTCATCCGTTCTAACTAAATTTTCTACACTTTTCCCATTTAGTTGTTTGCCACTTCTCAAAGTGATTGCCTGACACTATTCATGATTTCCCTTTGGATTTCTTTCAGTATCACTTGGTAGAGTCCTTTGTGGTCTATTATTCAATGCTAATGCAATTTGTCCCAGCTAATTTTCTAGATTCTTTATGGCTATCTCTTGCGATTTCATGGCCATTGCTTGGTTTTTCATAGCTGCCTCATTGCTTGTTATATACTTTGTCAGCAACTCCTCTAAATCTGATTTCTTCTCTTGATGTTGAGCTGATTGTTGATGATTCTGGAATCCTGTGGGATATGACGGTCTTGGAGCTTGCTGTTGCTGATTATTACTCCATGAAAAATTTGGGTGATTCCTATTCCCCTAATTATATGTATTCTGGTACATGTTCTGTGGAATCATGTTGTAGCTACCCACAAATTGTACTTACGCTAGGTTGATTGGACATTGATCCATATGATGTTCACCCACACACAATTCATAAATAACTATAACTTGCTATGTCTATACCCCTGACATAGCATCCAACTTCTTAGATAGTGCTTAAATCTGCGCTTGTATTGTCGTCACCCCATCAACTTCTAACACGCCAGCTGCCTTCACCCGTGTCATTCTTTCGTGGGCCACTGGTAATTGTTAGCTGCCATTGTCTCTATCAATTTGTAGGCCTCCTTATAACTCTTAGCCATAAACGCTCCACTTGAAGCTGCATCGATACTGGTCCTAAAATTTCCATTCAACCCGTTGTAGAATGTATTCATTTGCAACCACTTAGGCAATCCATGATGCGGGCACTTTCTGAGAAATTCATTGTATCTCTCCCATGCCTCATACAGTGATTCCCCATGTTGCTGTTCAAATATAGTTATCTCATTCCTCATTTTTGCAATTTTCGCTGGTGGGAAGAATTTTGCAAGAATTTTTTGAGCGAGGTCTTCCCATGTAGTTATTGATCCCGATGGTAGAGAGTGTAACCAACTTTTTGTCTTGTCCCGTAAGGTGAATGGGAACAAGCAAAGCCTTACCGCATCATCTGACACCTCATTATACCTGAAAGTGTTACAAATCTCCAGAAAGCTAACTAAATGTTCGTTCGGATCATCATTTTCCAAACCCCCAAACTGAACCAAATGTTGGATCATCTGAATAGTCCCAGGCTTGATTTCAAATGTGTTTGCAGCTATAGCAGTTCGGTGATACTCGATCGCTTAGCCATTTCGATCACCTTGGTCGTAATAAATTCCTCAATGCTATCTGATCTTTGGCAGCCATTGCCTCTTCTTTTTCAAAGTTAACGAAGTCTTCTATTGTTTCCTTAATCCACTTACTTAGCCTTTGAAAGTGTTTCTCAACATCGTCCTCAAAAGGAAGCAAGTCTGGATTTTGGACCGTGTTTCCATAAACTAACATCAAAAACCTGAAATAAGACAAACAAAATAAAAAAAATAAAATTATTTAGTAAAACTGGACTAATTAAACTAATATCAAAAAATATAAAAATCTATACTATTAATTTCCCCGGCAACGGCGCCAAAAACTTGTTGCGTAAAATCTAATTACGCGCAAAACGCAAGTATACGTGGTCAACAAGTAATATAATAGTAAGTAGAGTATCGTTCCCATAGAGAAATCAGTCAGAATTTTAACCTCACAATTATCAGTTTCCTATTAATCCTAATTTTAATAAACTATCCACACTAATGATTAAAATTGTAAAAACTAAATTATTAAAATACTATGATCACAAAACAATCACAAATCTTAAAAAATGAAATTTCAAACAATTATTGGAGAATAAGGCTTACGACTTCACCTTAAGCTTCACTCTGATTTTTACACCTTTATTCCAGTTCAATTCACTATCCCAGTTTATTAATCAAGAACACGTATGTAGCACTAGCCACCTCTCGATGTACTAATACAGTATTATCTCAAATCCATAATTTAGATATAAACAAGTTAAACACCTTAATCAACTAACTCACTATATCTTTATGTGAATTATAATTAAAGAAAGTTTAAGTTTAAGTCCTTTATCTGATTACATGCGATGTCAAGCATATCTCTACCCTAACATTCATCAAGATTTTGTTCATTCACAAAATTCAAAAACACATGCTATAGTAACTAAGTCTAGACTCGAACTTCCTCTCTCAAATTCATACAAGTCCACAAAGAACTGTTGATCAGGCAATTCATAAATTCAAGCTCAAATTAATATAGATTAATTGGATAATAACTTATTAAACTAAAAATCAAAGTTACATAATCATCGTTTCACTTAAAGTTCCATCATAAGCCTAAAAAGTAAATTAGGTCATCATCAATGAAATAATAACTGAATAAATTAAAGATATCATCCTTTCAATTACAAATATAAAACCAAAGAAAAAGAATAATTCAGAACACCCTTCACTTTAGCCTTAATCCACAATCGATATGGAAGTTCCTTCAAAATTTTCACTTTAATGCTTGATATGAAAATTTGTCCTTAATCTCTGTTAATTGGCTTCTGTGTTGTTATGATATTGTTCTTGGTGTTAATATATGTTTACACACATAATCTCAGTTCACTTCTATGCCATTTAGAGTCCCAAATCTTTCCAATTACTAAAACTCACAATCATCAGTGTGTGAATAATTCTTAAAATCTCTGTTTTGAGACCCCCTGCCCCGGCGGGGGTATAAGCTTGTAACATGCCCGCCCCGGTAGGCTAGGCTACTGTAAACTGGATTGAAGACCCCCCGCCCCGACGGGGGTTTAAGGCCAAAATATGCCTACCCCGGCGGGCTAGTCTCCTGACTTCTGACTTTGGTTAAGCATTAATCTTGCTAAAACTTTGCCCCAAATGCCTCCTTTTTGATCACTTTCCACACCAACCAACCTACATATAAAACAACAATAAACAAATAAAAGTAAACATAAAAATAAGGAATTAACACCGATTAAGCTTGAATTAAAAACCGATTCACGGGTATAAAACCCACTTATTATATATCAAGCCATAAAGCAATTCGTTTATTAAAAAACGGATGTCAAGCTTTCTTAGCTCATGTCACAGATTTAAACAAAAATACGTCAGATTTGAATGATATTTCTATTATTAATAAATTTCCTGATGTATTCCCTGAAGAACTTCATGGCCTACCCCCAGAGTATGAAATAAAGTTTAGTATTGACCTTGAACCCGATACAAAACCCATTTCTAAAGCCCCATATAAAATGGCT
This sequence comes from Panax ginseng, assembly GCA_020205605.1. Lineage (NCBI taxonomy): Eukaryota > Viridiplantae > Streptophyta > Magnoliopsida > Apiales > Araliaceae > Panax > Panax ginseng. The sequence continues at coordinate 70,024,441 of CM035134.1, read as the reverse complement.
CCTATCGAACTTCAAAATTTAAAAACCCAACTCCAGGAATTGTTAGACATCAGTTTCATTCATCCTAGTACGTCTCCTTGGGGTGCTCCTGTTCTATTTGTAAAGAATAAAGATGGAAGTATGCAACTTTGTATTGACTATTGGGAGTTAAATCATGTCACCATCAAAAATAGGTACCCGTTGCCACGCATTGATGACATGTTTGACCGGTTTCAAGGCGCCAAATTCTTTTCAAAGATGGATCTTCGTTCCGGATATCATCAGTTAAAGATTAAAATCGATGACATCCCAAAGACTTCTTTCAGAACTTGATACGGGAATTATGAATTCCTAGTCATATCTTTTGGATTGACTAATGCTCATGATGCCTTCATAGATATGATGAACCGAGTATTCAAGGAATATTTGGATCATTTTGTGTGACGCCCCCAAAATAGGTATACATCACCCATTCTGAGTCGCCAAATACATGGTACAGAAACAACTACACCATCATTATTACAATTGTCGTACAAAATACGACAACACAAATACTATGAGTTTAAATACAAATATTATCTTTTAGACAATATCCATACTCAAATAAAGTCCTCATTACAATTATTGATGCACTATTTTACAAACATAGCGAGAACTACTAAAACAACTGTCTAGGACCATCACTCTATCCCCTGACTGGTTCCTGCTATGTTCTAGCTTCCTGAGAAGAAAAATGGAACAAAAAGGAAAAGGGTGAGCTCAACTAGCCCAGTACAGAATATTATGACTAAGATAACATACAACAAATTATCCTTAGTCTTCAAAAGAGAAAAAATCTGATAGAATATAATAGACAACAAGTTTTAGATCAATAACTATAGCGAAAACAACAATTTATTAGAAGAGTTAAGTAGAGAATGAAATCTACTATCATCTACGAATTTAAAAGTTCATCATCAATATTTTATCCCCGTAACATCAATCAGTATACATCTTGAATCAAATATTCATCTTTGCACTACGGGCCAAAGATATTCATTTGTATCACCAGTTGGTCATGTTCATCTCAACACCTGTTCATCTTTGCACTACAGGCCAAAGATATTCATCAGGTAATCACACATCTTTGCACTATAGGCCAAAGATATTCATTAAGTATCACCATTAAGGACTGAGGATGATGAAAAACATTTTAGAGAACGAATCCAGTGAGATAAAAGGATAAAGTTTAGAGATTCGTACTTTAGATAACTCAAGTTTAAAAATACTCCATAATAAATCATAATGGAGTAAAATTCAAGAATAAAGATCAAAAACATGGATACAATCAAAAATAGTAACCATAATAGACGTCTGGGACAAAAAAAAAATAAATTTTCATTTTTCGGTGAATAGTGTCGTATTTGTAAATAGTGCCGTATACGTGAATAGTGTCGTATATATGAATAGTAACCCCATCACAAAAAGCTAGAAATTCCACAATAAAACTCATATCAATAATTCAGCATAATGATATTGAATAAAATAATATCATTTAAGAAGAAAATAACATCCCTTACCTCAAAATAACTATATTTCTGATCGGAATATCGGATGTAATGCTGAAGGAAACTTGTACTGAATAGTAACTCTCAAAGTATCTAAATACTCACAAAAATACGTTCGATAATATAGAGAGAAAGAAAACTTGTTTCTGGTGTGATTTTCAATTCTAACCTAAGCGCCTATTTATAGAAAAATGCTAGAACGCCAAAGGAGACTAAAATAATAAAATAATAATATTTGTGTTCTTTTCTTCTACGTACCAACCATCCAAGACTAGCCATCTAAGCATGCCAATTCTTACAAAAATAGCAGCACACAGGTTTTCAAAAAACAAAATTGGGTCCCACCTAATTTTAATAAAAATATTTTAATTTCCAAAACTTCAATAATTCATAAAAAAATAGCCCTTTTATCAAAAAAATACGAATTTTATGTCCATTCCATACGAAATCGAATTCTCTACAACTTTGTAGCTTTAAGTTTTTCCAAATTCCAAACAGAAAATATCCTAAATCCACATACAGACGATTTTCAACATCTCTTAAAATTCATAACAAATCATACGTTAATTTTTAATGGTTCAAAATTTGTGGACATGTACTCAACTTATATATATATAACATATCCAAAAATTACAATAATCCAACGATCAGATCAAAATTATAACTCACGCAATAGAACTTAAGAACACTAATTTGATTTTCGGACTATAAGTCCCTCGAACCAGTTTCACTCAAACAGTCACCACGAAAAATCCACAAATAATTTTTTTGGTGATTCAAATTTCTACGCTTAGCTTACTTCCAGGGTTTTCTTTTGATATATGGCTCATCTCCAAACTCATTATACACAAAAAGTTATAGATTTTACAAAATCAAGTAATAAACTAATTTTCTGAAAATTTTCAAATTTCGTTCTTCATTTCGACAAAATACTAATAAAACACCTCAGCTTTAATTCCTTTATTTACAACCACATAAAATATATCCATCATTTATATCCATATAAAATTAATATTTCCTTATCATATAAATCAATAAATTATTATTCACAAATAATATTACAGAATCACAATAATGATAACGCAGGCACTGCTCGACGAAAGAGGGCTATCCGATAAGGATTTCTCCTTCATCGCCAAGCAATTAGGTGACCAAACCTCTCCTCGATGTAACTTTCTAGACATTGCCAATAATGTTATCTAATAATATTATTCAAATAATGTGAATTATTGATCTGATAATGGGAAATACTGTGCAGTGAAAATTATTGAAACAACAATAATATAAAATATCAACGCAGCAATTATTGAACCAATAAAATAAAATATTGAACATTAATTAATGTAACAATTATTGAGTAGTGCCTTCATACTTAAGAATCAATAATTCAAAAATAATGTGCAATACAGTGTGCTACTATGCAATCACGCGTATTACTGTATTTTAACCAACAGGTAATCCAATAGTGTTAACGGTAACAATTAAGCCGTTATTTATAAAAACTCAAACTTGTCGTTTTCTTTATCCGATTGTTATGGCATTATGGGGCCCATAAATGGCTGCCCCGTCGTACGAATACTCCCCGACAACAAGAATATTCTAAGACCAAATGAATATTCCCCGACAAAAATGAATATTTTATAACCACTTGCTTATTTTGTAAAATTTGAACATTTCACACATAACAAAAATATTTTATCAAATTAACTCCTTATTATTTCAAGATAATGAATAGAGGAAATTCAATTTTATTTATAATAAGTTGGGGTCTTACAACCTCTCCTCCTTATGAAATTTCATCCTCGAAATTGATGTACATACCTGGTGTTTCGAAAAGGTGAGGATACCTCGCTTGCATTTTTGATTCTAACTCCCAGGTCATTTCTTCAATAGCATGGTTTCTCCATAAAACCTTAACTTGTGGTATAACCTTTATGCGTAGGACATGCTCCTTCCTATCCAAGATCTTGACAGGTACCTCCTCATACATTAAATCTTTGGCTATGTCGTCTGGTTCTAACGCAATAATGTGGTTTAGGTCATCAACATATTTACGTAACATCGATACGTGAAAAACGTTATGAACACGCGACATACTTAGCGTTAAGGCGAGTCTATAAGCCACAGTTCCTACTCGATTGAGGATTTCAAATAAATCGAAGGTTTGAGCTTTCTTCTCTTACTTCTAGAATAACGCCTTCTTGCACCTTCTTCTTTATATTCATCAGCTCTGGTGTGTAGCTTGAGCGGTTTTAACTTTATCAATTAAAGTCGATTCTAGTCTTATATTTAACATCATAACGTGGGTCCCTAGAGTCTTTAACTCTATCTCCATCCTTTGTAAGTTATACAAAATAGGTCTTTGTGTTCGACAATATCGCACTCATACTCACATACGATCTTCTACTCAATGCGTCAGCTACCACGTTCGCTTTTCTTAGGATGGTATGGTCATAACATGTGCCGAAATGAGTCTCCTCTTGACTTCTTGGAAGCTCTTCTCACATTCTTCGCTCCATTCAAATTTTGTATCTTTTCGAGTCAGCTGAGTTAATGGAGTAGTGATTCGAGAAAATCCTTCCACAAATCTTCGATAGTAACCAGGTAAGCCTAGAAAGCTAGATATTTTGATTACTCACTTAGGTTGCTATCAACTGTGACTCATATCCTAATCTTGGATAGCACGTCACAATGGCGCCTATCAGTTTACCACCGCACGAATATGATGTCCCCTATGGAGAGTTTGGCTTTGGTGCATTCCACAAAGGAAGTCACCAAATAAAGGCTTGAGTACCAACTCTTGTATTTGGGTTTTTAACTCCTGAAGTTCAATAGGAGTCTTTTCATAAGAGATTTTAGAAATGGGGTTTGTGCCAGGTTCAAAGTCGATACAAAATTTAATATCACACTCTGGGGGTAGGCCAGGAAATTCTTCGGGAAATACGTCAGGAAATTCACTAACAATAGAATTATCATTCAAATCTGATGTATTTTTATTTAAATCAATGAAATGGGCTAAGAAAGCTTGACATCCGTTTTTCAATAAACGAATAGCTTTATGGCTTGATATGACAGTGTTTGACTTCAATGGTTTGGTTTCTTGAATTCACATAATAGGTTGGTTAGGAATATGAAAACTAACAACCTTACAAAAACAATCAATTTTGGCATGATGAGTAGTTAACCAATCAATCCCTAAAATCACGTCAAATTCAAATATCTTTAAAGAGATAAGATCAACAAAGTATTGTGATTATGCCCACTTGGATCAAACAAGATTTATAAACTGTAGATGTAACAAAAGTTTCTCTTAACGGAGTTTTAATAGATAAGTCAAAGTCTAATTTCTCCAAGTCAAGTTCAAATGTCGAGCACAAGGAGGAGATATAAAATAATGGGTAGAACCGGTATCTCATAAGGTATAGACTTCGCAAGAATTTATAATTAACTAACCCTTGATACCTTCGTTCGGGTTCCTCACATTTTGGGCAGTCATAACAAACGCTCTTCCAGAAACCGCCAACTTTATTTTGTCTGTATCCGCCTTTGGTGCCGCCATCCCAGTCGGAATTGATTTCGCTACTGGACAAAATTGAGCTATGTGATCATCTTTTCCACAACTAAAACATACCATAGAAGGCTATGAACAGTTTGGACTTATATGTCCCTCCTCTCCGAATTTGTAGCATCTAACTGGCGGTCGTTCTCCTCCCCTAGAATTTGTTGTTGTTGCTGGTGCTGCTACCGAAGTCTTCCCGTCATCGTTAAATCTTCTCTTCTTGAAATTTCCACTAAAATTATTTCTTCTATTATCTTGGCCATGATTACCACCGAAGTGGTTACCATTTCTGGCATGATAATTTCCTCCATGATGGTTATCATTCGTTCGGCCGACCGCTGCCACCGCAGACGATTATCATTGAGTTGTTGGTCGTTATTCTTCGGTTGAGCTGACTCATTATCGCGCTCCAATAATTGAGCCCTATTCACAACATCTGAATATAAACAAAGTTTGTGAGAAATGAGGTATTGACGTATTTCGGGTTTCAAACCTCGTAGAAACATTTGTCGTCATTCTCTCCTCATTATCAACCAAATGGGATGCAAATCGGGACAACTCGACAAACTTAGCTTTGTACTGCGACATGTTCATATTGTTTTTTGTCCAGCTTGATGAACTCTACCTCCTTCATGTGATGAATACTTTTAGGAAAGTACTTGTCATTGAACAGTTTTGAAACATTTCCCAAGACATATTGAGTGCGGCAGGCTAGGTACGCTACACAGATTCCCACCAGTAATCTTCCTGACTACGAAACATAAAGGTGGCGAATTGAACCTTCTGTTCCTCCGTGCATCACAAGACATCAAATATCTAGGTAATTTGCTTAACCCACGTTTCTGCCTTGATCGGATCTGGCTTTCCAAAGAATTCTGGTGGTCCCAACTCCTTGAACTACTTGGCTGTGACAAACCGCGTGTTTCTATCATTTCCACCCGTATTTTGTACACGAGTCTCCCTAGTCTGATTTTGCATGAACTACAAAAAGCTTCTAAACATCCCATCATTCATCGTTTGTTCGGTAGTGTTGTTTACAGGAGGAATATTGCCATCCTGTTGCACGTTCTCCTGGTTTGTGGTTAAAGGTGTCTCCACAGTCTTATACACTCCATTATTAACGTTCTCAACTGCCATTCTTAAATACTACCATAAAACAAGGGTTAATTAAACAAATTAACATATCACATAATATCCCTATATTATGACTGACTAACAAATAAGCTTAAGTAGGACACACTAGCGATGGATTTACTCGTCTCTCCCCTCCTAGTTCTATTCCCCGATCTCCGCCAGAGACCATATCCTTAAGCTCTGATACCAATTGTGACGTCCCCAAAATAGGTATTCATCACCCATTCTGAGTCGCTAAGTACATGGTACCGAAACAACTATAACATCATTATTACAATTGTCGTGCAAAATACGACAACACAAATACTGTGAGTTTAAATACAAATATTGTCTTTTAGACAATATCCACACTCAAATAAAGTCCTCATTACAATTATTGATGTACTATTTTACAAAAATAGTGAGGACTGCTAAAACAACTGTCTAGGACCATCACTTTATATCCCGACTGGTTCCTGCTATGTTCTCGCTTCCTGAGAATAAAAAAAGGAACAAAAAAGAAAAGGGTGAGCTCAACTAGCCTAGTAAAGAATATTATGACTAAGATAATATACAACAAATTATCCTTAGTCTTCAACAGAGAAAAAATCTGATAGAATATAATAGACAACAAGTTTTAGATCAACAACTACAGCGAAAACAACAATTCATTAGAAGAGTTAAGTAGAGAATGAAATCTACTATCATCTATGAATTTAAAAGTTCATCATCAATATTTTATCCCTGTAACATCAATCAATATACTTCTTGAATCAAATATTCATACATGCACTACGCCAAAGATATTCATTTGTATCACCAAATTGGTCATGTTCATCTCAATACACATTCATCATTGCACTACGGGCCAAAGATATTCATCAGATAATCATACATCTTTGCACTATAGGCCAAATATATTCATCAAGTATAACCATTAAGGACTGAGGATGATGAAAAACATTTTAGAGAACGAATCTAGTGAGATAAAAGGATAAAGTTTAGAGATTCGTACTTTAGATAACTCAAGTTTAAAAATACTCCATAATAAACCATAATGGAGTAAAATTCAAGAATAAAGATAAAAAATATGGATACAATTAAAAATAGTAACCATAATAGACATTTGGGACAAGAAGAGAAAATTTCATTTTTCGGTGAATAGTGCCGTATTTGTGAATAGTGCCGTATACGTGAATAGTTCCGTATACATGAATAGTAACCCCGACACAAAAAGGTAGAAATTCCACAATAAAACTCATATCAATAATTCGGCATAATATTATTGAAGAAAATAATATCATTTAAGAAGAAAATAACATCTTTTACCTCAAAATAACAGTATTTCTGATCGGAATATCGGATGTAATGCTGAAGGAAACTTGTACTGAATAGCAACTCTCAAAGTATCTAAATACTCAAAAAAATACGTTTGATAATATAGAGAGAAAGAAAACTTGTTTCTAGTGTGATTTTCAATTCTAACCTAAGCGCCTATTTATAGGAAAATGCTAGAACATCAAAGGAGACTAAAATAATAAAATAAAAATATTTCTTTTCTTTTCTTCTACACACCAACCATCCAAGACCAGCCATCTAAGCCTGTCAATTCTGAAAAAAATAGTAGCCCACATGTTTTCAAAAAACAAAAGTGGGTCCCACCCAATTTTAATAAAAATATTTTAATTTCTGAAACTTTAATAATTCATAAAAAATAGCCTTTTAGCAGAAAAATATGAATTTTATGTCCATTCCATACGAAATCGAATTCTCTACAACTTTGTAGCTTTAAGTTTTTCCAAATTCCAAATAGAAAATATCTGAAATCCACTTACGGAGGATTTTCAACATCTCTTAAAATTCATAACAAATCATACGTTAAGTTTTACGGTTCAAAATTTGTGGACATATACTCAACTTATATATGTATAACATATCAAAAGATCACAATGATCCAACGGTCGGATCAAAATTATAACTCACACAATAGAGCTTAAGAACACTAATTTGATTTTCGGACTACAAGTGCCTCGTAGCAGTTTCACTCAAACAGTCACCACGAAAAATCCACAAAGATTTTTTTGGGTGATTCAAATTTCTACGTTTAGCTTACTTCCAGAGCTTTCTTTCAATATATGTCTCATCTCCTAACTCATTATACACAAAGAGTTATAGATTTTACAAAATCAAGTAATAAACTAATTTTCTGAAAATTTCCAAATTTCATTCTTCATTTCGACAAAATACTAATAAAACACCTCAGCTTTAATTCCTTCATTTACAACCACATAAAATATATCCATCATTTATATCCATATAAAATAAATATTTCCTTATCATATAAATCAATAAATAATTATTCACAAATAATATTACGTAATCACAATAATGACAACCAAAGTAGCTTCGAGGGAAAGGGGCTATCCGATAAGGATTTCTCCTTACTGACGCGCAATTAGGTGACCAAACCTCTCCTTGAAAGAAATTTCTAGACATTGTCAATAATGTTATCTAATAATATTATTCAAATACTATGAATTATTAATCTGATAATGGGAAATATTATGCAGTGATAATTATTGAAACAACAATTATATAAAATATCAACGCAACAATTATTGAACCAATAAAATAAAATATTGAAAAGTAATTAATGTAACAATTATTGAGTAGTGCCTTCATACGTAGGAATCAATAATTCAAAAATATTGTGCAATACCGCAAAGTAATCGTAGGCAACCACGCAGCAGACATCAGATTTTAACCACCGGGTAATCCAACAGTGTTAATTGTAACAATTACGCCGTTATTTATAAAAAATCAAACTTGTCGTTTTTTTATTCGACAATTAATCCATTATGGGGTCCATAAATGCCGTCGTACGAATATTCCCCGACGACAAGAATATTCCACGACCAAACGAATATTCCCCGATAAAAATGAATATTTTATAACCACTTACTTAGTTTGTAAAATTTGTACAGTTCACCCATAACCAAAATATTATATCAAATTAACTCCTTATTATTTCAAGATAATGAATAGAGGAAATTAAATTTTATTTATAATAAGTTGGGGTCTTACATTTTGTGCTCGTCTTTATTGATGACATCCTCATTCACTCCAAAAGTCGTGATGATCATGAGCAACACTTGAGGCTGATACTCCAAAAACTTTGTGAAAATAAGCTATATGCCAAGTTAAAGAAATGCGAGTTCTGTCTTGAGGAAGTAGCATTCCTTGGGCATGTGATATCAAATCATGGAATATCTATTGACCCGACAAAGATTGAAGCAATTCAAAGCTGGGAGCAACCTAAGTCAGTGACTGAAGTGCATAGCTTTCTGGGCTTAGCTAGTTATTATCGGAGATTCATGGAAGGATTTTCTCGAATCGCTACTCCATTAACTTAGCTGACTCGAAAAGATACAAAATTCAATTGGAGCGAGGAATGTGAGAGTTTTCAAGAAATCAAGAGGAGACTCATTTCAACACCTGCTCTGACAATACCATCTGGTTCGGAGGGATTTATCATCTACAGTGATGCTTCAGGTATAGTGATTTCTCATGCAACATGGTAAAGTCATAGCCTATGCCTAACGATAATTTAAAGAATATGAGAGGAATTATTCTACTCATGATCTAGAGTTGGCAACAGTCGTTTTTGCGCTTAAAATCTGGAGGCATTACCTATATGGGAAGAAAGTGGAGATCTATCTGAATCATAAAAGCCTAAAATATTTCTTCACCCAGAAGGAACTCAACGTGTGGAAAAGACATTGGCTCGAGCTGTTGAAAGATTACGATCATACCATTCAATACCATCTTGGAAAAGCGAACGTGGTAGCTGACGCGTTGAGTAGAAGATCATATGCGGGTTGTAGAAACTCAAAATTTTCTGTACACATGTTACTGACATTGCAGGAGGGCAGATTCGTCTTTCGAATATAACTCTGGAAGATAACTCACATCCATTCTGGATACTACCAGAAGTTCAATCTCAAAACCCGGGACACACACCGGGAACCTCATTTCCAACACTGGAACACACACCGAAAGGATCATTTCCAACCTCGGAGATGACCCCGAGTTTCGTCCTTAGCGATAACCCCAAGGAATGTTGTTGCAGTTCCGGCGATAACTCCGGAACTGCTTGTTTTAAATGCATGCTATCAACTTCAATCTCAGACCTCCCGCTGAGGCACTCATACATCAGACCCGGAGCTAACACCGGGCAGACAGGCATACTCACAAGATGACATTGCGGCATACAAACAAGTAGTCCAATCTTAGATGTAACCTGAGCAACGTCTGCTTTCAACTCAAACCGGCGATAACCCCGGTGAAGAGTCAAACGTCATTTTGCCACCTCAACACCTGCGCGACGTCTCAACACTTCATACATACATACATACAACAATATCCCACAAGAACTGAGGAGTTATAATCTCGAGTGACTATTACGCGTGGCAGCACACCGGATAGAATTCGAAGCCTGAAGACTATGGGCATGGTCCCGTCTTCCTGACATCGTACAACCTCTAATCCTTGTCATTGTATAACTCTCGACATAAGCAGTCTGAAGAAGGTCGTATATACCTCGTTCGGATGCTCGGATTGAAGTTCTGCAAGTTCGAGCGGACATTACAGTGCATGAGTGCACGTACTTGGACCTGCGGCTGTCGTAGGTACACATGCGGCCATCAGTTCTATAAATATAGTGCCTGGGCTAGCCATTTAAAAAAAAGGCGAGGAAGCCCTGTCCAATTTGCTCTTTACACACCCATATTGAGTGTTTCCTCATTTTAAACATCTGTTAGCTCACATATAGCTATATTTTTATCCGGCGGGAGTTGAGTTTTTATCCATATAGAGTCATAGAAGCCTACATTGGCAACCCACTGTAAGCCTTCTCATACTCTATAAAGCCTTTCCTTTCATATTTGCACACACTGTTATGCACATTGAGAGTCGTGTTATGTGCGTATGCCTGGACTTCGGTCCGTGGTTTTCATTTCTGTCTATATATATATATAATTATATATGTATATATTTTATATATGGACTAATATAATCGAGTTATGCCTCGATTGAGCCTAGACTTATGTCTGGAGCATTTACTTGATTATATATATATATATATATATATATATATATATATATAACTGTTGTTAGACATATCTGATGAGCCTGGATTTTATATCTGGAGCATTTTACCGCTATATATATATATATATATATATATATATTGTGACAACCGAGATTTTGTAATTTAATTTTTTAATATTTATTGAATTAAATAAATATTTTTCGATGGATTAATTATTAGATTAAATAATTAATTGATGAAATTGTGGTAGATTAATTTAATTATATGTGTTATATTTATTAAATTAATGTGAAGAATTTTATTATTCAAGCATGTATTTATGTGAGCTAAAAGGGAATATTTAATAAGCCTAATGTTATTTTAATTAATTTAATAATTAATTAGAGATTTAATAATTTGACATTATTAATAAATGAGAATTTAATTATTTGACTATGTGAATTAATGAGAAATTATTTTATTTTATTTAAAATAAATTAAACTAGATATTTGATTTATTTTATAAAGGGTGTGACATTTTTCAAACTATATTTTAAAGGTTTTATTAAATTAATTTGATATAAGCCTTTAAGGCTAGCCAAATGAGGCCTTAAGAGGAGTTTGGGGTAGTTAAACCACGTATGGAGTAACTGACCTCAACTCTGCGCATAAAGGCTCAGTTGGCATTATTCTACGTATTCTTCATTTTAGAGTAAATTGAGAGTTCGAGAGAATTCAGAGAATTGTTAAGTGAATTGTGATTGAAGAAGAGTTGAGAAGGAATTCATCTCCTGCGAATTTACATTCTACGCTTTGGGTAATCTCTTCAACCCAATTCCTATTTTACGTCATTTAGTTTTGTAGAAAAAAATGGCTATCATTCATTCTGTAAAGTCTCTGTAAATGGAAAATTGTGTTGTTATATGGATATATGTAATAATACGAGTAACATAACATGTTTTATATATATTGTGAGACCCTAGATTTTATGAATAAAGATTTAAATTTTTCAAAATATTTTTTTGAATATTATGGTTTGGATTTGAGATAGTGTTATAGTTGTGGGTAGTATTTGAAAATTTTGCAAAGTATGCAAGTTGTTATAAATATTCGATTGGTCGGGGAATATTCTTTTTGTCGAGGAATATTCGTACGACGGCACAATTATTGGTGGACCCACAACGGAAGACCTGTCGTAGTTAGAAAACGACAAAAATATTTTATGAAAATAACGGCGGAGGTTTTACCGATAATCTTGTTGAACTACCCGTTAGTAAAAGAAATACGATGTCGCGTGGTTGCATAGTAGCACGGTATTGATTATTGACGCTTACGTGATAAGTCACTCGGTTATACTCAATTATTGCTACGATAAAGAATCACGCATCATATCTCTCATATTATTGATTCGATTATTGTCACAAAGATTATCATCGCATTATATGTTATATTATTAAATCAAGAATTGAGACGACAAAGTTATTCATATTATTAAATTGCAATATTTACAATGTCTAGGAGTTCTGTCAAGGAGAGGTTTGGTCACCTAATTGCGCGCCAATAGGGAGGAATCCTTATTGGAAAGCCCCCTCTTTCCTGGGAACAACTTGGTTGTTAAATATTGTGAGTTATGATATTAATGATGGATAAGTTCGTGTTGATTAAAGATGAATTTGATAGTTTCATTGTGTTAGGATTATTTGTGTTAGTAGAAATTGACATCTATTCCGATAATAATTAATTTCTAGAGGTTATATTGTTCAATCGGGTATTCGGGACACTTTTTGTGTCAGAGTTACTATTCATGAGTTACTATTCACGAGTTACTATTCATGAGTTACTATTCAAGAGTTACTATTCATGAGTTACTATTCACGAGTTACTATTCATGAGTTACTATTCATAAGTTACTATTCACTAGTTACTATTCACCTGATTACTATTCACTCTAGTATTGTGCATTCGGGTATTTGGGTACAACATTATTCCAGGAGGAGATGTGCTAAATTTTCAGACCGTTGGTTGAAGTTATAATAGTGAATCAATATGGTCGCTGGTTTAAAAGTTTTAAATAGTGAATCAGTATGGACCGCTGGTTTAAAAGTTTTAATAGTGAATCAGTATGGACCGTTGCTTTAAGTTTTAATATGGACCGTCTATTTAAAAGTAAATCGATCCGACCGTTCATGAATTAGTTACTATTCATTCTATTCTTCTATAAATAGAAGCTCATTCCTTCATTATTTCTTACGAATTCACTGAAACTCTAGAGAGAGAAATTATAGAGTGAAAGAAGAAGAGTATTCTGCTATTTCACTAATTCTATATCCAGTTTCTTTTACGGTAAGGGGTGTTATTCTTTCTGATTTATGAAGAGAACTTCTGTTATTCCATTCTTTATTATTCTCGTTGGAATAACTCAGATACGCTGCATATACCTCGTACATAACTTTGTATAAGTGGCATACCCTTTACTTGGTGAAATCCTTCTGTTATTCCATTCTTTATTACTCTGTTGGAATAACTTGTATACGCGGCATACCCTGTAAATAACCTGTATAAGTGGCATACCCTATACTTGGTGAAATCCTTATGTTCCGTTCTTTATTATTCTGTTTGAATAACCTGTATACGCGGCATACCCTGTACATAACCTGTATAAGTGGCATACACTTGGTGAAATCCTTCTGTTATTCCATTCTATATTATTATGTTGGAATAACCTGTTTATGCGAAGTACCGCATACATGGTTAAATTATTCTATTATTTTGTCGGAATATCCTGTCGGTGTGAATTTTGCTTGACCTGGTTCCATTTATTATTCTATTGCAATAACCTATATACGTGGATTATCGTATACCTGGTGATTCTGTTGTTATTCCATTCTTTAATATTACGCCGGAATATCCTCATGCGTGTGCATTTCGGGACTGGTTCCATTCTTTATTATTCTGTTGAGAATAACCTGTCGGTGCGATCTATCGCATGCATGGTGATTTCTTCTGTTATTCCATTCTTTATTATTCTGTTGTGATAACCTGTCTATGTGGAGTACCACATGCATGGTGAATGATCCTTTGTATTCATTCCTTATTAAATTGTGGAAGTGATCTGTATACGTTGATTACCGCATGGCGAACGAAAATCCATTTGCAGTTTCATATATTCTCTTATACTCGGTTGATTAAAGCTTTAACTTCTACGCTCCATGAAATTAGTGGAATATCCTTGATATTTGCGCTTCATCCAGTATCTTTTCATGAAAATATTCTTCTGAGCATTCTTAAATTTTACTCTACAAAGAAGTATCATGTTGACAATTTGGACGTTATTGGTTCCTGGTTAAATTAATTCGTGAACTTGTTTTGTTGAATTATCATGTCATTGTCATTGTCATCATCCTTATACATATATATATTGTGATTTAAGGTCATCTTTGGCTTACGTGCATAGAAGGACTTAGTATGATTATGACCAGGGATCATTCGGTATAATCATGACCTGTAATGTTATAAATGATATAGTAAAAGTCCTCAGCGGTCTGTAATGCATTGATGAACAGGGATGATTAGATGATGTGTTTTAATTATGAAGTTGAGTCTCGGCGATAAAAATTGATGAAAAAACATTTTAAAACCATAGAAAATAGTAGATTTTATTCCCTACTTGAATCTTCTAATGGATTTCTTATTCCGCTGCAGTTAAACTTGATGTCTATTATATTTTATCAGTTTAACATTGTTGAAGACTATTGATAATTTATTTTGCATTATCTTAGTCATAATATTTCTTACTAGGCTAGTTGAGCTCACCCTTTCTTTCACTGTTCTCTTCAGGAAATGAGAATATAGCTAGGACGAGTTGGGGAACGGAGTGACAGTCCAGAGGATAGCATTAGTAGTCCTCACTATTATGTTAAATAGTGTGATAATAAATGTAATGAGGACTCCATTGAGAGTGGATATTGTCTAGAAGGCAATATTATTGTTTAAACTCTCTGTTTATGTTTTGTCGTATTTTACACGACAGTTGTATAATTAAGTTGTATTTGAATTTATGTACCATGTATCTGGAGACTTAAGATGGGTGATGAATACCTAATTTTGGGGGCGTCACATATATTGTATATGGTTCCATATCATAAGTTTCATAATATTATAACTACAACGTATGTTATGGCCTCAAAAATTACAGAGTAGAGAAATATGGCCATATGGCCCTTACTCACAAATTTAATGCGTTGATCATATATTATCCCAAAATTTTACACTTGTATATAATTATGCATGTTAAAACGAAGTAAACAAAACTTGAATGGATGGATTTGGTGTTATAACGAATCCGTATTGTTAATTTTCATGTTTTATGTTCAATATTTTCAAGAACATCAAGAACATTGAAATTTCATGTCTTAATTCTGTAATTATGTGTTTTAATTGGTTAAAATCACTCTATAAAGATTGGGTAATGATCATATATGAATTATAGTATTTGGGTATGCTGAAATTAATATATGGACAAGGAAATTGGAAGTTGTGGCCATGTTCTCCTGCGTGTTCTTCACGAGTTAGAATATATGGGTGAACTTGGGAGATTTTTTGTTGGCCCAAACTTGCTAAAATATGTGAACTATAGAAATCGAGTATGGGTAATATTCGATGAAAATTATTATTAAAATAAAAAATAAATAAATAAAAAAATAATAATAATTATTAAAATATTTATAAAATAAAATGAATATTTTAATTGAGATATTTATGGAGTAATAATGTAACTAATGAATGTCGTGAATACATATGGTATGTGTGTAGGACTTGTGGTGAACGGAAGTAGTAATTATTTAGCCTACACACGAGGCAAGTTTCCTAACCCTACTTGTTATCATTATAATAGTTGATGAATTCACCTTTCTACATTGAGCAAGTTCTCATTATTATTGATCAAGTCTGGTTTTGTTATATTAAAGCCTATTAATCTTTCAACATGATGCTGTTATACAATAATTATTCTATTGTATACCTTTTGAGATTTTATTCAAGTTAAATATTTCGCCATTTGTTAAACCTTGTTAGACTAGCGAACCCTTAATGATTCGACTAGTCCATAGTTGATGAGCGTTCTAAATTTCAGAACCCTTGATGAATTATCCAAACCAAACTTCCTTT
The DNA here is from genome assembly GCA_020205605.1 of Panax ginseng. Taxonomy (NCBI): domain Eukaryota; kingdom Viridiplantae; phylum Streptophyta; class Magnoliopsida; order Apiales; family Araliaceae; genus Panax; species Panax ginseng. The sequence continues at coordinate 70,007,988 of CM035134.1, read as the reverse complement.
GGTGTGGACTCGAATGTCAAACTGAGATGAACAACCCTGTATAGGGGATTACTTATGTGTTAGCGTTAAGATATTGTGCACAGTATGGTACTGAGGGCTGATCCCCCTAAGTACGAGAAGAAGAGTCCATAGTCTTATGACTGTTAAAGGTTTCAAGTATAAACACTTGACAACCTAGGACCTAGTTCAAGGTCTTATGACCATCAGAATTTCTTTTGATTCTTGTTATTCATTCTTGATTCAAAAGTTGAGCTTTTATATCAAAAGTTATTAATTCACTCGCATGTTATTATTCATTTGTTATATTGTTATACTTGTGGGCAATCGTGCTCACTCTTCCGTAATAATAACATTGCATTTAAGAACGAACGATCTGACGAGCCTTCCACTAGTAAAGGCAAGGGCAAGCTTAGCAAGTGATGAAGACTGATTATTTATGTGGTTATGTAATGATAATTAGACTTGATGTTACTTAAGACTTATTTGTTTATGATTCCGCACAAATGTTTAAGGTTAGAGCAACCTGGGATTTTTATTATGCAGTTGATGTAACCCCATAAGGGGAGATTTATTTATTATTTATATCTATTGCATGGTTTGTATTTATTCATGGGTAGATAGATAGATGATATTTGTACAGTGAACACCAAATCCTGTGGAAATGGAAGTACCGGATTTGGGGGTGTCACAGGTTGGTATCAAAATTGTAGGTTATGAACCTTAGGTGGGGGAACAACCTTAGGTAGTAGCCTTGTAGGAGATCAATAACATAGTGGTGGTAAACTCTTATCGAGTTATAAGAAATGAAATTCTTAATTCATTAAAGATAATAAAAGACTTTATGTGCTTACGTGTTAAATTATGTGTTCGATAGTACGGATTAGTAACTACAACTTAAAATTGTGTTGTCAGGATGTCGGATGTTGGAGGAGCTAGTCGAGCTAGGGAGGAGGAACCCCGAGTACCTACAGAGAAGGAGCCCCAAGAGACATTCATGCGTCGAGGAACAGTTAGTACAGAGAGAGCCATCTCCGTTGATCATCATTCTTTGGCCTGGGAGCATGAGCACTGAGGACCGATCCAGAGGAGGATTCTGATGAAGAAGAGGAGGAATAGGAGTTCCCACCGAACTCCATTGATGCTGAGATGTATGATGCGCTTTATGATCGTAACATAGAGTTGCAAGACACTGTTCAGGAGCTGAAGGAGAGGACCTCATTATTGACAGAGAGTGCCATCGAAAGCGTAAAGAGGAGGAAATTGTGACTCTTCACACACGTTTAGGAAACGTGGAGTGGGATTTGGTTCACGAGAAGAGTCAAACTGAGGAGAAGACTGAAGAAATAGAAAAGTTAAAGAAGGATCTAAAAGAGAACTCAGAAAGGCTTGCCATAGAAGAGGAGGGCTGGATAAGAGAGTCACGTCGTGCTGATCTTGAAGACGATAATTGCCGTGCGAAGAAGGCTAAACTTGAGGAGACGTACTCTACACTTCAAAATGCAATGAATGCGGCCCAGGATCGAGTTATAAAGTATTCAATCCAGTTTGAAGATCTACCATCATATATGCTAGATCGCAGAATGATGTCCCGCATTATGGAAGAGGAACGTTGCAAGGCTATTCAGCGCCTTAATAGGCAGTGATAGGATTAGTTTATTTGTGTGAAACCTATCTGGTAGTTAAAAATGTAAATTCCGATGTGTTTAGAAATAAAGGAATATTTTAATGTTCTAAATCCTGCAGATTCTTTATCTCGGGATAGTTGATGTAAATATCAGTGATGCTATCGTATGATGTTAAAACTTTTGAATTGAATGAAAATGTCAGAGTTTATTTGAATTGATGTGTTAAGTGATTATGATTAAATGTTTTAGTTAAGCCTTAAATGTTTTAAGGGATTGAATAAAGACTTAATAAGTGTATATTCTTAACAGAAATATGCCGCCAAGAAGATGACCAAATCGTCGACCAGCCCAGGAAGGGTCAACGAATAACAACAACAACAACGATGCCAATGCTAACCCCATTCAGCAATTGGTGAACCTATTAGCTAGAGCAATTAACAATCAACCACGAGCTCCACCTAACACAACGTTCAAGGATTTCAAGGCAGTCAAACCGCAAGAGTTTAAGGGTTCCATGAACCCGATCGAAGCTCAAACCTGGGTTATGGAGATAGAGAAAGTGTTTGACGTCGCCAGGGTTAGAGAAGACCAGAAGACCGCATATGCAACATTCATGCTGAAATTCGAAGCCAGTTATTGGTGGCAGGCAAACAAAGTATGGGGAGGTGAAGGTGTAATAACCTGGGAGAGATTCAAAGAGATGTTCTTCGAGATGTACTTTTCGACTAGTTCACAAAATCAGATGGAAGTTCAGTTTCTAAAGTTGAAACAGGGGAGTATGTCAGTAGCTGATTATGCGGCAAGGTTCAACGAGTTGGCTAGGTTCGCCACATACCAAGTTCATACCGATGAGAGGAAGGCAAGACGTTTCGAGCAGGGTCTGAAGCCCTGGTTGTATAGCAAGGTGTCAATGTTTCAATTGAACACTTTTGCTGGAGTGTTAGAGAAGGCCATAGTCGCTGAGGGTGGAAGCGATGCAGTAACAAAATATAATCAGGATCAGAAGAAGAAAAAAGTGAGAATAAAGGTAATAACAAGACTGGTGGGGGTAGCACTGGGGATAACCATAATCAGAAGAGGAAGTGGATGGATAACTCGTCAGCTGGAAGTCAACAAGGAGGGCAGAAGAAGAAGATCGAAGAATGCCCAACCTACAGAAAAACTCATTTGGGAGTTTGCATGAAAGGGAAGCGAGTGTGCTACAATTGCGGTCAGGAAGGCCACATAGCACCAAACTGTCCAAACCCAAAGAAGGGTGCCTGCTTCACTTGTGGTTCAAAGGATCATCTGGCAAGGGACTATCCCAAGAAGGGATCTGGAGGGACAGGATCAGGAGGGAACAAAGGAAACAGTGGTGGAAGTTCTTTAACTATCACGGGACCAATCAGAAAACAACCAACCGATCAATAGCGAACATTTAACATGACAAATGAAGGATGCGGTGCGGATCTCACGATGTGGTGTCAGGTATCATTCCGATCAATAAAATTAATGCTTATGTATTATTTGATTCAGGTGCTACTTGTTCATTTATATCTGATGACTTTGCTAAGAACTTAGAATTGCTTAAGGACGAGTTAGAATACCTCATGAACATAGAAATTACGAATAGAGAAATTATCCTCAAAAGTACGCATATAAGAACTGTAGAGTGAATATTAAGGGTAATATCATGAACGTAGATCTTATCCCTATTCGACTTGGAGAATTCGACGTTATTTTGGGTATGGACTGGTTATCCAATTATGGGGCGGTAATTGACTGCCAGAAGAAGCGTATTAACCTTATAACTCCGTTAAAGGTTGTGTTTTATGGTAGCAAGTCGCCTAGACAAGCGAGTTGTCTGACGATGATGCAGGCCAGGAGGTTGTTAAGGCAAGGCTATGTAGGATATCTAGCTTACATAGTCGATAGTCATAAAGAGAATCCAAAAATAGAGGAGATACTGGTAGTGAGAGATTTCGCAGACGTATTTTCGGATGATTTGCCAGGACTTCCTCCAGATAGAACAGTTGAATTTATGATCGATTTGGCTCCAGGAACGGATCCAATATCGAAGGCACTGTACCGAATGGCACTGGTAGAGATGAAAGAACTGATGGTCCAACTACAAGAATTACTGGACAAGAAGTATATTCAACCAAGCGTATCACCGTGGGGAGGGCCAGTTTTATTTGTGAAGAAGAAGGATGGGATGATGCGGCTCTGCATCGACTATAGAGAACTGAATAAGGTCACGATCAAGAATAGATGTCCATTACCATGAATCGATGATCTGTTCGATCAGTTAAAGGGAGCAAGATACTTTTCAAAGATAGACTTGAGATGTGGTTATCATCAACTGAAGGTGAGACCAGAGGATGTACCGAAGACAGCGTTCAGAATACGATACGGTCACTATGAATTTTTGGTAATGTCATTTGGTCTAAAGAATGCTCCTGCAGCATTTATGGGCTTAATGAATGGAGTGTTCAAGCCATTTTTGGATAAATTCGTAGTGGTATTTATAGATGACATTTTGGTATATTCAAAAACCAAGGAAGAACACGAAGAGCATTTGAGGCTGACATTAGAGACATTGAGAAGGGAGAAGTTGTATGCTAAGTTTTCGAAATGTGAATTCTGGATTGAAAGGGTACAATTTCTTGGACAAGTGATCGATAGGGACAGAATTTCGGTGAACCCCTCCAAAGTCGAAGCTGTGATTAACTGGGATCAGCCGAAGACACCGTCGGAAGTAAGAAGTTTTCTCGGATTGGCAGGTTATTACAGAAGATTCATTCAGGATTTTCCCAAGATCGTAACTCCGCTGACAAATTTGACTAGAAAATCGGTGAAATTTGTTTGGACGGAGAAGTGTGAAGAAAGCTTTCAAGAATTAAAGAAGTGGTTGAGTACAACACCTGTGTTATCTCTTCCAGATGACACAAGAAATTTTGTAGTTTATAGTGATGCATCACATAAAGGACTTGGTTGTGTGCTTATGCAAAATGGCAGAGTCATTACGTATGCGTCACGACAACTGAAAGATTATGAAAAGGGGTATCCGACCCATGACTTGGAGTTAGCTGTAGTGGTTTTTGCTTTGAAAATCTGGAGGCACTATCTCTATGGGGAGAAGTGTGAAATATATACAGACCACAAGAGTTTAAAATATATTTTTTTATAGAAAGACTTGAACATATGCTAAAGAAGGTGGTTGGAGTTAATTAAGGACTATGATTGTGAGATTCTATACCATCTGGGTAAGGCAAATGTGGTTGCCGACGCCTTAAGTAGAAAGGGTCGGGAGAAACTGATGATCTTGACCGATCAGGAGGAGTTAATTTCAGCAATGGAAAATCTGGAATTGGAAGTGAAGTGTCCTATGGAGATTGATGAGAAGCTGTTTCAGATGCAATCTGGTACAACTCTACTAGACAACGTTAAGGAGGCTCAACTTCAGGATGACGAATGTAAAACAGTGAAAAAGAAGATATCCGAAGGAACTGAATTAAGATTCAAGATGGATAAGGAAGGAATACTAAGATTTGATAATAGAATTTGGGTACTGCTAGTACCAGAGATTAAGGAATAAATTTTGAGCGAGGCTCACAACTTACGATATTCGATTCACCCTGGTAGTACTGAGATATACAAAGATCTTCGACAACACTTTTGGTGGCCAAATTTTAAATGAGAGGTTGCAGAATGTGTTGCCAAGTGCCTGACATGTCAAAAAGTTAAAGCAAAACATCAGAGGCCGAGTGGGTTACTACAACCTTTAGAGATTCCAGAATAGAAATGGGAACATATTATGATGGATTTCGTGGTTGGCCTACCGATAACTCAGAAAGGCAACGACGCCGTATGGGTTATTGTTGACCGATTGACGAAATCCGCACACTTCCTTCCGATCAAAATCAGATTTAACTTAGATCAGTTGGCAAGGTTATATGTGAAAGAGATTGTTTCAAGGCACGGAGTTCTGGTGTCAATTGTTTCTGATAGAGATCCGCGCTTTACGTCGAACTTCTGGAAACGTCTATAAGAATGCATGGGTACACAGTTACGAATGAGCACGACATACCACCCACAGACAGATGGACAGAGTGAAAGAACAATTCAGACATTAGAAGATATGTTAAGAGCTTGTATAATGGACTTTAAAGGAAATTGGGATGACCATCTACCGCTCGTAGAGTTCAGTTACAACAACAGTTACCACGTTAGTATTGGCATGCCACCCTATGAAGCATTATACGTCAGAAAGTGCAGAACTCTGCTATACTGGGATGAATTTGGCGAAAGACAATTACTAGGCCCGGAATTGGTACAACAAACAGCAGAAATAGTCAAAGTGCTCCGAACAAGATTGAAAGCAGCTCAAGATAGATAGAAGAAATACGCCGATCCACACCATAAACATGTTGAGTTTGAGTCAGGTAGTTATGTATTCTTAAAGGTCTCTCCCTGGAAGGGAAAGATTAGGTTCAGAAAGAAAGGGAAATTAAGCCCAAGATTCATTGGACCCTTTGAAGTTATGAGGAGGGTCGGAGAAGTTGCTTATGGGTAGCCTTACCTCCAGCTCTAGAGAATGTCCACAACGTTTTTCATGTCTTAGTCCTACAACCATACAAACACGATTACAAGCACGCGATTGAATATGAACCCCTATATTTCGACAAAGACTTATCTTACGAAGAAATTCCTGTTCAGATTGTCGACCGAAAAGAGCAAGTTCTAAGAAATAAAGTAATACCTTCTGTTAAGGTAATTTGGAGGAACCACAATGCTGAAGAAGCAACGTGGGAACTCGAAGAGAATATGATGAAGAATTATCCTCATTTATTTACTTAGATTAGTATAATTGATTCTGGGGACAGAATCTTTGTAAGGGGGGAAGAATGTAATGGGACGAATTGTTTGAGTTGTGATTCTGAGGACAGAATCCTTTTAAGAGGGGAAAGATGTGACAACCGAGATTTTGTAATTAAATTTTTTAATATTTATTGAATTAAATAAATATTTTTTGATGAATTAATTATTAGATAAAATAATTAATTGATGAAATTATGGTAGATTAATTTAATTATATGTGTTATATTTATTAAATTAATGTGAAGAATTTTTATTATTCGAAGCATGTATTTATGTGAGCTTATTGAATTAAAAGGGAATATTTAATAAGCCTAATGTTATTTTAATTAATTTAATAATTAATTAGAGATTTAATAATTTGACATTATTAATAAATGAGAATTTAATTATTTGACTATTTGAATTAATGAGAAATTATTTTATTTTATTTAAAATAAATTAAACTAGATATTTGATTTATTTTATAAAGGGTGTGACATTTTTCAAACTATATTATAAAGGTTTTATTAAATTAATTGATATAAGCCTTTTAAGGCTAGCCAAATGAGGCCTTAAGAGGAGTTGAGGCGGTTAAACCACGTATGGAGTAATCGACCTCAACTCTCTCTGCATAAAAACTCGATTGGCATTATTCTACGATATTCTTCATTTTAGAGTAAATTGAGAGTCGAGAGAAATTGAGAGAATTGTTAAGTGAATTGTGATTGAAGAAGAGTTGAGAAGGAATTCATCTCCTGCGAATTTACATTTTACGCTTTGGGTAATCTCTTCAACCCAATTCCTATTTTACGTCATTTAGTTTTGTAAAAAAAAATTGGCTTTCATTCATTCTGTAAAGTCTCTGTAAATGGGAAATTGTGTTGTTATATGGATATATGTAATAATACGAGTAGCATAACATGTTTTATATATATTGTATATGGTTCCATATCATAAGTTTCATAATATTATAACTACAACGTATGTTATGGCCTCAAAAATTACAGAGTAGAGAAATATGGCCATATGGCCCTTACTCACAAATTTAATGCGTTGATCATATATTATCCAAAAATTTTACACTTGTATATAATTATGCATGTTAAAACGAAGTAAACAAAACTTGAATGGATGGATTTGGTGTTATAACGAATTCGTATTGTTAATTTTCATGTTTTATGTTCAATATTTTCAAGAACAGTGAAATTCCATGTCTTAATTCTGTAATTATGTATTTTAATTGGTTAAAATCACTCTATAAAGATTGGGTAATGATCATATATGAATTATAGTATTTGGGTATGCTTAAATTAATATATGGACAAGGAAATTGGAAGTTGCGGCCATGTTCTCTGTGTTCTTCACGAGAATATATTGGTGAACTTGGGAGATTTTTGTTGGCCCAACCTTGCTACGTGTGAATGTGAGAAATGAGTGCAGGTAACCCTGCCCCGTGGTGTTACTAAACTAAATTATTACCCCTTACAACTGCAAAAAAAAAAAATAATAATAATTAAAATATTTATAAAATAAAATGAATATTTTAATTGAGATATTTATGGAAAAAAATAAATATTCGATGAAAATTATTATTAAAATATTTATAAAATAAAATAAATATTTTAATTGAGATATTTATGGAATAAAATAAATATTCCATAAAATTATTATTAAAATATTTATAAAATAAAATAAATATTTTTTGAGATATTTATGGAATAAAATAAATATTCGATTAAAATTATTATGAAATAATTTATTCGAGTGTAATAATAGTAAGGGAATGAAAATATTCTAATTTAATTAAGTAATTAAATTAGAAGGGTAATGATTTGTTAAATAAAGTGAAGTTTACATTAAATAATTAAGTGAAAATGTAACTAATGAATATCGTGAATACATATGGTATGTGTGTAGGACTTGTGGTGAACGAAAGTAGTAATCGTTTAGCCTGCACACGAAGCAAGTTTCCTAACCCTACTTGTTATCATTATAATAGTTGATGAATTCACCTTTCTACATTGAGCAAGTTCTCATTATTATTGGTCAAGTTTGTTTTGTTATATTAAAGCCTATTAATCTTTCAAGCATGATGCTGTTATACAATAATTATTCTATTGTATACCTTTTGAGATTCTATTCAAGTTAAATATTCAGTTACTGTTAAACCTTGTTAGACTAGCGAACCATTAATGATTCGACTAGTCCATAGTTGATGAGCATTCTAAATTTCAGAACCCTTGATGAATTATTCAAACCAAACTTCCTTTGGCGCGGACTCGAATGTTAAACTGAGATGAACAACCCTGTATAGGGGATTACTTATGCGTTAGCGTTAAGATATTGTGCATAGTATGGTACTGAGGGCTGATCCCCCTAAGTACGAGAAGAAGAGTCCATAGTCTTATGACTGTTAGGTTTCAAGTATAAACACTTGACAACCTAGGACATAGTTCAAGGTCTTATGACCATCAGAATTTCTTTTGATTCTTGTTATTCATTCTTGATTCAAAAGTTGAGCTTTTATATCAGAAGTTATTAATTCACTCGCATGTTATTATTCATTTGTTATATTGTTATACTTGTGCGTAATCGTGCTCACTCTTGCGTAATAATAACATTGCAGTTAAGAACGAACGATCTGACGAGCCTTCCACTAGTAAAGGCAAGGGCAAGCTTAGAAAGTAATGAAGACTGATTAGTTATGTGGTTATGTAATGATAATTAGACTTGATGTTACTTAAGACTTATTTGTTTATGATTCCGCACAAATGTTTAAGGTTAGAGCAACCTGGGATTTTTATTATGCAGTTGATGTAACCTCGTAAGGGGAGATTTATTTATTATTTCTATCTATTGCATGGTTTGCATTTATTTATGGGTAGATAGATAGATGATATTTGTACAGTGAACATCAAATCCTGTGGAAATGGAAGTACCGGATTTGGGGGTGTCACACACACACACACACACATATATATATATATATATATATATATATATTTACATTTCATCCCGCCTGGAGTTTACTTCGTGGCGGTTGATCGCTTTTACTGCTTTATTTACATTTCGTCTCGCCTGGAGTTTACTTCGTGGCGGTTAATCGCATTTATTGCTTTATTTACTTTTTTGATCCCCCATGGAGTTGCTTCGTGGTGGTTGATCTTGTCCATATATATATATATATATATATATATTTACCGCTTTTATATATTTACATTTCCGATCCCCCATGGAGTTGCTTCATGGTGGTTGATCATTTCTGTATATATATATTTACAACTTTTATATATATAACTGCTTACTTCTTTCCATACAAACTGCAGTATCATGTGAGCCTAGGAATCATATGATCACAGATTCAGTCTACTGAATCTAGATTCGGTTCCCGTGATGGACATTTTTAGCTGTAAGCAACTTGTACATTATTTATAGTGTCTGAATTTCCTTAGATGGCTGTCATGCCCATGAGGAGTTCGGCACTGCTGTATATTATTTTCTCGAAGATGCTTCACATCTCGAAAATAAAAGTAAACAAGCCGAACATTTAATAATAAAATGGAAGTATGAAAAGGTCTCAATTCCTATTGAGCACAGGGTTTGAAAAACCTCTTTTTACAAAACTTCATTGCTATATCTTGTTTAAAACTGAATTTTTCTATAAATTCAAACCCTTTGTATATAGGTGCGAACGAGGCCTCACACTACTTTCAAATAATTACACATTGATCTACCCCCACACACACATTCATATAACAGTTTCTTAAAAAGTGACGGTCAGCGTGGCAACACGGATGTCGGGGGGTGCCTAACACCTTCCCTTCGCATAATCATGCCCCCGAACCCAAATGAATCTCGATTTCACAGACCCGTTTAGCAGTGTCACATAACTGGGTCAATGTGCAAACCGTTTTGGTTGCGTTGGTGCAACCAGTTAAATACACCAACTGGCGACTCTTAAAGTCAAATCGTCGACATTATACATGTCGGACCTTTTTCACTTGTTCTTTCAAACAAATCTCACATTAACATGAGAACACCAAAGAACAAGTAACGAAAAGGAACATTAAAAATCTCGACGTCGACAGGTTCGACTCTAATGGGGACTCCAGTAAAAGGGCTTAAGCAGTTATTACAAGCTTTTTAAAACTGTTATATGCTTGTGTGTGAATGTTAGATTTACATTTATGATGAATGTGTACGAATGCATTTTACTTACTGCACTATACTATATCTATCTGTGATATTAGTGCTTCGCATATGTCATCATTTTCATGAACGGTGAGACACGTTGTATGTGAATGTATGTTGTGTGGTTCCTCCACCAGGAGGCTATCTTGTCGGTGTTTGATTACTGGACTTGTAGGAAGAATAATTCCAACGAGGCTCAGGAAAGGCACCACCTAGTTTCGCTCCAGTTAAAAGACCGGATTAACTTCCCGTCAAGTAGATTGCGATGATCTGGGAACCTTCATGCCAAAAAGTCGCGGGAGTAACCCTAAGATAGGTCAACCTCTGATAAACCAAACGCAGAGGAAAGTCTCTTCATGCTTTCCATTTTCAATTACTTGTAAAAGCATTTACTTGTAATTTTATTCTATGTTCATCTTTATGTAATGGAAAATATGAAGATTATTTGTGCATAATGTTATCAATTAACACCCATTTTTGTAGGACAATATTCCTAAAATGGACATATTATGATAACATTTACATTACCCTAAGACTAAACTACATAAGTCTTTTGTAGGGAAATCATTGGGCCTGTTACCCACTCAAAATCCAAAAAGGCCACAAGCCAACAACCAATTATGTCTTCGTCTGACCAGTCTAATCTTGTTTCTCGTGAAGAATTTGACGGATTAAGTCAGCAAATCACAAATTTGGCTGTTTTGCTTAAACAATTACATTAGTCCACTCAGGGTACAAAGATGCCTCCACATACAGAATCCTCTACACAAGGAGGAACACAAGGTCTAGATAAAACAAATCCAAAACCTCAGTTGGATACAACCAACGAAGACCCTGAAAACACCCATCTCAAAGGAGATCCAGACACCGGTGATATCAGGAAGAAGGTACTCTAAATGGAGGAAACTATCCTTGTTCTCAAAGGGATTGGAACACATGGAAGTGTTTCATATACTGACCTTTGCATCTTTCGTGGTGTTCATTATCTAGAGAAATTCAAAACCCCTGATTTTGAAAAATATGACAGTTTAGGGGATCCTTATACACATTTGAAAGTGCTCATTGGAGAACTTGGATCTTACGCAGAAAATGAAAAGCTCAGAATGCAGCTGTTTTAGAAGAAGTCATTTGGAGAAGCTTGGTTCATGGTATGCAGTTAGAAAACTCAAAGATCCATAGTTGGGAAGAGCTAGATCACGCCTTCCTCACTCAATACAGTTTTCAATCTCAGATGGCTCCTAATCGATACCAAATTACCAAGGTCAAGAAATAGTCTAATGAGTCTTTAAGAGAGTATGCTCAAAGGTGGAGGCGCCTTGCTGCTCAAGTTTTTCCTTCCATGACAGAATCAGAAATGGTCATGAAAGTCATAGATGTACAGGAAGCTCCTTTCTATGAGAGAGTCTTAGCTGGTATTGGCAAACCATTTTCTAAAATTATCAAGCACGGAGAAATGGATGAGATGGGATTGAAGTCCGGTAAAATTCAAGACCTAGCCGCTCTTAAAGCTATTGCTGAGCACATCCAGTCCGGATCTTATGGAAAAAACCCCCAGAGGGTCCATATAAAGAAAGAGGAGGATGTTTCCTTGATACTACAAGGTCAAAAAGGCAATCAAAGCATGCCTATAAAGAGGAGAAACTACTCCCCTTTTCAAGCACAATCTTCTTCAAACCCTCTATTGCCTAAAGGTGGAGATTCAAAGCGCCCTCGGATGTTCACGCCCTTAGAGGACTCGCTCGAGAATATTCTTGCTCTTCTGACTACTCAGAAGAAAATTACAAGTCTTCTTCCACCAGCCAACCTTAATGGGAGGGGTTTTAATGCTTTACTGGAAGTGTGCTTATCATAAGGAGCACTGGACATGATACTCAAAATTGTTGGGCCTTGAAACACAAGATCCAAGATTTAATAGACAACAGTGAGATCGTGGTCACCAGACCAGATCAACCTCATGTGCAAGACAACCCTCTTCCTCAACACAAAGAAGAAGAGGTCAACATGATCAGTTGGAGCACTATACAGAGTTCCAGTTTTAACAATAAATCATTCCCGATCATCAAAGATGGTGTTGACAGATGGGATTATGCAAAGTTCCAATTTACTATAGAACGAAAGATGAAAGCTCTTTGCAAACCAATTGAGCAATTGGCAAAACTGGTGACCCACCAGCATCAAGTCACACACCAATTAATCAAACAAGAGCATGCCTATCTCCTTCCATTTGTTATGAATTCTCCATCACCACCTTCAGAAAGTGAAGCTATGGAGGATAAGGTTGCAAAGAGAGCAAATGCTAAAGCCCGTCGGGATTTTTCCAATCAGAGGGAATTTACCTATCTGGGCCAATCTATGGAGGAGATATTTCAAATGCTGATCAATGAAGGAAGAATTACCTCCCTTCTACCTCCAATCAATCCCCACTTAAGATGGTTTAACTCCGATGGAGTATGTCAATATCATTCACATTCTCGCGGTCACAACATAGAAGAATGTTGGGCACTCCGCCATCTCATTCAGAATCTTATTGATAGTGGTGTCCTGCTGGTCGTAGACAACGACATTGTGCAACTCGAGAGTGAGAATACATGTCCTACCAAATGGAAGGGATCAGTAGCAGTTATATCCGAAGTGGATGATGAGACTGTCAAAGCCTTTTCCATACAAGCAATTCAACTCAAAGGAGCTGATAATCCTTTGAAAGTGGCCGCACCAGAGCCAATTTCTTTACCTTTCAGACCACAATATCCTGTTGTCAGCTTACACAAAGTTCCATGGAATTATGGAGAAGCTGAAGGATCCACATCTCATACTACTGCTACAGTGTCGAAGGAAAATCCACTGTATCTTCCTCAACGGGTTATGAAGCCTACTTGCAAAGCAAAGGGGAAGATTACCATAGAGAAGATTAAAAAATTCCTCCGCACTATGGGCCATAATGAAACCAAGGTGGTTCTAAGCTTAAGAGAAGCTCCACATTAGATATCAATACTGGACTTGGTTTTCTCTTCTGTGGATCACCAGAAGGTTTTATTAAAGGTTTTGGAAGAAGCCTACTTTCCAAAATCAGTGGATGTAGAAAAATTTCAACATCTGGTTGATCACATTTTCAACAACAATGTGATATCCTTCACTGATGATGACATACCGCCCGAAGGGACCGGTCATTGCAAGCTATTGCACATTGTAGTTTTGTCTTCAGGGTATATGCTAACTGGAGTTTTGATAGATGGAGGTTAGTCTCTAAATATTTGTCCTTATGCCACCTTAGTGAAGATGAGTGTCAATCTCAAGCAGATCCAAAGCAGCCATATGGTTATCAAATCTTTTGATGGATCCCGACGAAATTCCGTTAGAAAGATTGAGTTGCCAATTGAGATTGTTCCAAATACATTCAATGTATCCTTCCACATCCTCAAGATAGATTCAGGATACAACTTGCTTTTAGGGAGACCATGGATACACATGGCTGGAGCCGTTCCCTCCACATTACACCAACAACTCAAATACATTGTCAACAACAGTCTAGTCACTGTTAACGCTGAGTCAGAATGTCCTGAACAAGGAACTCTATCAATCATCAGCTTCAATTCAGAAGTTGAGACAACCAGTTTTCATACTCTTGAAGTGAGTAACACACAATACCATCCTATTGGGGCGCCACTTCCTGTACCCAAGATTTTTGTTAAGGTTATGTCGGCCACTCAAGAAATGATGTCATTGGGTCATCAGCCTGGACAAGGGCTTGGTAAAAATCAACAGGGTATTAAGCACCCTATTCAAGTGTCCAGTCAAATTGGAACAGTCGGACTAGGCTATTCTGCCAGTTCTAGTCACAGGAATCCTCATAAGCACAAGCAGGTTCCTCAGGCTTCCGCCTTACTGCAATTTTCTCTACCTTTACCTCATGAGTTGATACAGTCTCCAGTAAAGGTGCCAATCCATGTTGTGGCCATGCTGTTTCCCAAGCCAGTACCAATCAAAGCAAAAAAGGTACTGATTCCTGATCCCGAAGTGGAAGAAAAGGAACGAAAATGTAAACATGACATCGCCTTGATGATTTCAGGCATACACGTCATTGTTCATGATGAACATACAAACAGATATACCTCAGACGATGATTGCCCAGATGTCATGGTTATCATTCTGGAGAAGGAGGACAATGTCGATCATTCCATCACTGCAGTCCATCAGGACTTTGCCCTCGACAATTGGAGCAGTACTCCATGCATTGGTCGACGAAGGTAAAATGGCAAAAAATCCCTCTTCCCTGTAGATAACTTTAATTGTTTGCTTTTCTTTACAGTACTAGAAATTATTTTATCAAGTACATGTTAACACTTTTGTATGATCAAACAGTTGCATATATTAAGTGAAATCATAGTTTATTTCAAGACTCTGAATTTAGATGTGCCTGTACTTGCTGATGAGGTGCCTTCTCTCCACCAGGGCTATAACTTTGATGCAAAGTTGGACTCAAACGTGATGTATATACAAGAGGACATTGAGACACCTCAGGAGATTAAGGAATGGGTCGCAAACAATCCTAAACCCAACCTTAACCAAACCATTTCTTTCAATCTTGGAACCTTAGAAAACCCTAAGCTAATCCCGATTGGTTCAGAAGACCATTTCTCGAAATTACATGGTTGCACTATTAACCCAATTCCAGGATGTGTTTGCATGGTCTCTTGAAGACATGGTGGGTTTATCCACTGACATTGTTCTTCATCGCCTTCCCATTAAAGAAGGATTCAAGCCAGTTAGACAAAAGCTCAGGCGATTGAAACCTGAGTGGAGTTTAAAGGTCAAAGAAGAAATTATGAAACAATTTCAAGTTGGCATTATTATGGTGTCTGCATATCGGGAGTGGATATCCAACATTGTTCCCATGCCTAAACCAGGAGGAAAGGTGTGAGTCTGCATGGATTACAGGGATTTGAACAAAGCTTGCCTTAAAGATAGCTTTCTCGTGCCCTTTATCCACATTCTTATTGACAACACTGCCCTGCACGACATGTACTCCTTTGCTGATTGCTTTGCAGAGTATCATCAAATTATGGTCGCTGAGGAGGACCGTGAGAAAACTGCTTTCCTCATGCCTTGGGGGACTTTTTGCTACAGACGGTTGTCATTCGGCCTCATCAATGTTGGGGCAACCTATCAGCGAGCTATGATGGCTCTTTTCCACGATTTAATGCACAAGGAGATAAAGATCTACGTGGATGACATCATTATCAAGTCCCGAAGGGAGGAAGACCACTTAGACCATCTCGGAAAGCTTTTCAACATGTTGCGTAAGTACAACTTGAAGTTGAATCCAACCAAATGCGCCTTTGGTGTCAATTCAGGCAAGTTGCTAGGTTTCCTAGTCAGCCACAAAGGGATTGAACTGGATCCTACCAAAATCCAGGCCATCAAGGAAATACCCATTCCTCAAACAGAGAAGGAAATATGGGGATTTTTGGGAAGAATCAACTTCATTAGAAGGTTTATTTCTCAACTCACAGCCACTTATGAGCCCATCTTCAAAATGTTAAGGAAGAACTCCTCCATGAAATGGAACGATGAGTGTCAGAAAGCCTTCCTTACCGTTAAAGAGCAGCAGATTAACGCTCCTATTTTGGTACCACCTAGGGATGATGTTCCCCTATTCATGCACCTGTCCATAAATGACAATGCCATGGGCTGTATGCTAGGGCAAAAAGACGATAGATGCCAAGAATGAGCTATCTATTAACTAAGAAAAAGATTCAGCATCAATGAACACAAGTACACTCTGATTGAGAAAACTTATTATGCTTTAGCATGGGCTTCCATGAGGTTACAGCATTACCTCCATGGTCACACAACCCATCTCATATCCCGCGTGGATCCTCTTAAGTATGTGTTCAGTAAGCCCATACTAAATTATTGACTGTCCAGATGGCAGTTGATCCTACAGCAATTTGACATCGTCTACATGACACAAAAGTCTATCAAAGGTCAAGGAATTGTGGATCGGCCGCCATACTTTTCTAGGGGACTATAAACCCTTGAAACTTATTTCCCGATGAAGGGTAATGTGATTCTCAGCTACAACATCGATTATGATATATGTAAATGCGTGGAAAATGTATTTTGATGGAGCTGTTAACACAGAAGGTTCTGGAGCTGCAGCAGTTCTAGTATCCGGTACGGGGGAGCAGTATCTCATCGCCGTCAAATTGCAGTTTGTCAGCACCAACAACACAACTGAGTATGAAGGCTGTATCATGGGGCTAAAACTTGCCCGTTCAATGGGCATCAGGCAGTTAACTGTCTTTGGGGATTCAGAGTTGGTAATCAGATAATCCACGTGAATCTATCAAACCAAAGAATTGCATTTGCTGCCTTACCATCGGCAAGTTCTACAGACGGGTTTGGAGTTTGAAGAAATCTCCTTTCTATATATTCCTCATAATAGGAATGATTTTGCGGATGCATTAGCAACGTTGGCCTCCTTGATTCACATACCTGACAAGGAAAACATGCCAAGAATTACATTTGCACTACAAAAGACCCCAGTTTATGGGAACTTTATTGGAGAAGTATCGGATGAACTACCTCCCATCCACAACCCTTGGTATCAACACATTGAGGAGTATTTACGAGATGGATCTAAACCCAATGAGGCGAGCCTAACTGAGAAGAGGCGGATTCATCGACTTGCTATAAAATTCTACCTGAGCGGAGATGCACTCTACAAAAGAGATGCAGGAATAGGTCTCCTTAGATGTCTGGATAAAGACCAAGCTTAGAGACTTATAGATCAGATCCATTGAGGAGTATGTGGCCCCCACATGAGCGGACCCCTACTTGTCAAGAAGATCCTTAGAACATGGCATTATTGGCTTACACTCAAAGCTAACTGTGATGATCACGTCAATAGGTGCTATCAGTGCCAGATTCATGGAAATTCCAATCACGCCCCTCCAAGGGAACTCCATAATATGAGTTTGCTATGACCCTTCTCAATGTGTGGAATGGACGTGATCGGGCCCATCGAGCCCAAAGCCAGTAATGGACATCGATTCATATTCACCATGATTGACTACTTCACCAAATGGGTAGAAGTAGCTTCCTTCCCCAAGGTTACTAAAGAAGTCATCATTGCTTTTATCAGAAGCAATATCATCTATCGATATGGACAACTAGAGGTCATTGTGTCAGACAATGCTAAGAACCTCAACAACAGAATGATGGAGGAGTTATGCAGCCAATTCCACATCAAACACCTCAACTCTGTCATCTACCATCCAAAGATGAATGGTGCTGTTGAAGTGGCTAATAAAAATATCAAAAAGATCATGTAGAAAATGTCCGCTAATCACAAAGGATGGCCTGACCTCTTTCCTCTGACTTTATTAGCCTACATAACTTCCATGCGTACTTCCACTGGGGCAACCCCCTACTCATTAGCCTATGGTATGGAATCAGTGCTCCCCATAGAGGTGGAAATGGAATCCCTCAGAGTGTTGATAGATGCTCAGGTGGATAAAGACCAATGGGTACAAGACAGGTATAACCAATTGTCTCTAATAGACGAAAGGCGAACCGCGGCTATCTTCCATAGTCAGTTATATCAGCAAAGGATCGCTCGATCCTACAACAGAAAAGTCCGGCTACGGCAGTTTAAACAACATAACTTGGTTTTAAAGAAGATGATTGACAACAAAGATCAATCTAAAGGAAAATTCGCTACTAACTGGGAAGGCCCATTTGTTGTCAAGGAGGTATTGACAGGAGGTGCTCTCAGATTGCAGGAAATGGATGACGATGAATTTCCACAGTTTATCAACTTAGACACCATGAAACGATACTATGTCTGAAGTTACAATCAAATAAACATCCTAGTTTTGATCATCAAATCACCAGTCATTCTGGTTTTGAACCCTTTCCTTTTTACATACTCTTCTGCCCCTCAGGGAAACATACACTTCAAACCAGCAGCCTAGTTTCACTTCATTTCAAACCTTGCATACAATTTTGGTCATCCCAAAGACGGGATTCAACCTTTCACACCTACAGTTTATCCTGAAGACGGGATTAAACTTTTCTACGCTTGCAATTTGTCCTGAAGACGAGATCAAACTTTTTCCACACCTGTAGTTTATCCCCATTATGGGATCAAACTTTCTTCTCCCCACAGTATATCCTGCACATGTGATTCACACTTCTCTTTGGTTGCGATTCATCCTGAGGGACGAACTACGTCGACCTGATCTCCCTGATACCCGGGAGTACATAGGCAACCATATTCTATATGGCCTAGTCGCAATAAAAAGAAAATAACAAAAATATTTCTGCCCTTTCTCTACAAAAACAAAAAAAACACACAAAATTCTACACCTATCTGCCTTTCACATTCAGCGTTGAACCTCTTACACTAGGTTCAAACAACGTAGACTTGATCTCCTCTTCAATAGGAGTACGTAGGCAGCCATTCATGGTTCAGTCTAACCCCTACCAGAACAAAAATACTTGTCACACGGTACTGGGATCACCCTTCAATCTACCACATTTCATCGGTTTCAAACCAAAGGGATGGAATTACCCAACCTCTTCTCACAAATAGAAGATTCGATGGCCATCTAAGCTGCGGTTGTGCCTCAAAGAGCAACACCAATCCATAATAGATGGAACTAACTAGGCTTCTCACAAATAGAAGTACTGTCGTCCATCTGTGGTGCGGTCAATCTCAGAGAGGAAAAACCACACCTCTCCACTTTTTCATACAGATACCAGTCCCAAGACACCAAAGATTGTAGGGATACATACAGATCAATGATCTGTTCTGAGAGATTCTGTGATGTCTCAATGTCCACCTATCAAGGATAAGTTTAGAATGCATCAAAATCACAAGGCCTTGAAGAAACAGGCAAATATCAAGCAAATATCAAGGCACAACTAAAAGGGAAGTGAATCAAAATATATTTCCCTGCCATACATAATACTGTTTGATATATACATATGTGTTGTACATGATAAAATGGCTAAGCTAGGTTGTGCAGGAAAATATAAAGCTATCTACAGATCTGTATGTATGCGGACTATCAGATCTAACATGGCATCCCTCTCTAAAGACGGAGGTAACACTGCAAGCTCCTACCCAATGGTATCTACACGAGCTAGCAGATCAGAGGCTAACTGCATGGTGGCATAATGCTCATCAATGTAAGCACTCATGTCGGCAAGAGTGACAGTCATCTGGGATCTCACTTAAGTACTATCTGCAATGGCCACATCCCTAGCAGATAAGGCGGCATCCCGCTCCAAAATCAATGCATCCCTATTTGATCTAGCCTCATCCCTCTCTAACAGAACGGTGTCTCTCCCATTAATAGCTATTAACATCGTGGCCCTAGCCCGATCTCTATCATAGGTCATCAGATGTAAGCTCTGCTTCAAATATTGTGCTGAATACTAAGTAACAGTGGCACTCGGGGTGGGAGAATCCATTACAAACGCTGGAAGCCCAGCAGTCAAGTCCCCATCAATGGGAATGTCAGCCTCCTCTATAGGCTCCTCATCGTCAGAATTAATATCCTGCACTGTGGATACTACAATAGTCGATGCAGTCTCTGTCTCTATCCATGCTGAATACTCTGCAGAATAACTCGGATGACTGACAGAAAACTCAGCCAGCTCTCGCTGATCCCAATAGGCATACAACCTGGATCTATCCTCTGCAGATAAACGGTGTGAAGCGAAGCGCTGACTCACTGCCCCCTCATAAGGATGAAAATCCTAAAACTGGACAAACTGACACATCACGGCCAGTGTGTGGTAAGTAATCATCCCTCTTAAACCAGGTAGAGGAAGATAATCCATGCCTGAAGCATGAGTAATGAAGCTGTAGGGTGAGCTAAGCCCTAAACACGTGCAACAGGAGCAGGAACCTCAATCGGTACATCCTCCTCCTCCTCCTCGACATCCAACACTTCAACCCGGATAGGACGAATCACCGCCTCCACCAAACGACGAGGCTATCTAACAAAATGGGGTCGAGGCACTTCGGAAGCCCTCCTCCATACACTAGAAGTAGTCCTGCGGGAACTACTCGGCTGATCCAGATCCATAATATCTAGACAACAAGTCTCCAAATCACCTTAGAAAGGGTGTGGACAGTGAAGAATGTAAGACCCCAACTTTTATGAATAAAGAATATTTTCTCGAAATATATTTTTGGAATATTATTGTGTGGATGTGATATAATGTTATAGTTGTGGGTAATATTTACAAATTTTGCAAAATAAGCAAGTGGTTATATAATATTCGATTGGTCGGGGAATATTTGTTTTAACAGGGAATATTCATACGATGACACAATCATTTGTGGGCCCCACAACAGAAGTATTTTCGTAGTTAGAAAATGACATAATTATCTTTTTATAAAAATAACGGCGAAAGTTTTACCTTGGCTGTTGAACTACCCAGAGTAATAAAGATGAATGTCTGGCGTGGTTGCATAGTAGCACACGGTATTGGTTATTGATGTTTAAATGAGAAGTCACTCAATTATTGCTACAGTAATTGATGCATCATATCTCTCATATTATTGATTCAATTATTGTCACAATATCATCTGCATAATATGATATATTATTAAATCAATAATTGAGATGACAAAGTTATTCATATTATTAAGTTGCAATATTTATAATGTCTAGAAGTTCTGTCAAGGAGAGATTTGGTCATCTAATTGCGCACCAATAAGGAGAAATCCTTATCGGAAGGCCCCCTCTTTCCTTGGAACGACCTGGTTGTTAAATATTGTGAGTTATAATATTAATGATGAATAAGTTCGTGGTGATTAAAGATGAAATTGATAGGTCCATTATATTGGAATTATTAGTGTTAGTGGAAATCGACATTTATTTCAGTATTAATGGATGTCTGGAAGTTATACTGACAAGTCGGGTAATTAATCGGATAAAAGAGCAATTAATTGCTATTAATTCACATGATTATAACTATTTGTTCACATGTGTGTACTATTGATTCACATTCTTGTTACTATTAGGAGAGTTGGTGCAAGATTGATAATATTTGCATGACTAAGTTAAAAAAAGAGGTATAGATGGAGGTAATATACTCTAATTCATATTTTCACATGTCTAGAACTATTGAGTCACATGATTTACGATTGATTCACATTATTTACTATTAGGGGAGGTGGTGCAAGTTTGATAATACTTGCATGACTAAATTAAAAATAAAGGAAAAGAGGAAGGTATTATATTATAATATTCTGAGGCCCAAAATGTGCAATTATCGAAACTATATTTTCCTATAAATAGAAGCTCATTTCTTCATTATTCTTCACCAATTCACTCAAGCTATAGAGCATTTATTATAAAGAGAAATTATAGAGAGAAAGAAGAAGAGAAATTTGCCTCTCCACTTGCGCTTTATCCAATTTCTTTCTAAGGTAAGGGGTATTATTTATTTCGTGTTCTTGAAGAGAGCTATTGTTATTCCATCCCTTATTATTCTGTTGGAATAACCTGTATACGTGGACTACCGTATACATGGTGAAATTCTTCTGTTATTCCATTCTTTATTTTTATGTTGGAATAACTCGCATACATGCAAGTACCGCATACATGGTGAAATTCTTCTGTTATTCCATTCTTTATTATTTTGTTGGAACATCCTGTCTGTGCGTATTACGCATGACCTGGTTCCATTATTTATTATTCTATTGGAATAACCTATCTGTGCGGTCTATCGCATGCCTGGTGAATTCTTTTGTTATTCCATTCTTTATTATACTTAGTTGGTTAAAGTTTTGACTTTTATACTCCGTGAAATTAGTGGAATATCCTTGATATTTGCGCTTCATCCAATATCTTTTCATGGAAATATTCTTCTGAGCATTCTTGAATTTTACTCTACAAAGAAGTATCATGTAGACAATTTGGACATTATTGATTTCTGGATAAGTTAGATTATAAATCTTTTATTCTTGAACTTGTTTTATTGAATTCCTATATCATTGTCATCATCCTCATGTTTATATTCTGTTGAAAGTCATTTGTGCCCTGTAGTGCATAGATGGACTTGGTATGATTATGACCAGGGATCATTCGGTATAATCATGACCATAATGTTACAAATGATGTGGTAAAAGTCCTCATTCGCCCGAGGTAAATTGATGGACAATTGTTGGCATGATCATGACCAATAATGAATACATAAATATCCTTGGCTCGTAGTGCATGGATAATTTGTGGTCGTGATACTAATGAATATCCTTGGTCGTAGTGCAGGGGTGATTCGATGATGTGGATTATTTATTAAGCTGAGTCTCAGCGATAAAAGTGATCAAAAACCTTTTAAATCATAGAAGATAGTAGATTTTATTCTCTACTTGACTCTTCTAATGGATTGCTTGTTACGTTGCAGTTAAACTTGATGTTTGTTATATTGTATCAGTTTAACACTGTTGTAGGCTAATGATAATTTATTCTGCATTATCTTAGTCATAATATTTCTTACTGGGCTAGTTGAGCTCACCATTTTGCTTTCATTGTTCTCTTCAGGAAATGAGAACATAGTCGGGACTAGTCGGGGAACGCAGTGACGGTCCAGATGATAGCATTAGTAGTCCTCACTATTCTGTTAAATAGTGTGACAATAAATGTAATGAGGACTCCATTGAGTGTGGATATTGTCTAGATGACAATATTCTTATTAAAACTCTTAGATTATGTTTTGTTGTATTTTACACGACTTTTATATAATTAAGTTGTATTTGAATTTTTTTACCATGTATTTGGTGACTCAAGATGGGTGATGTATACCTATTTTGGGGGCATCACAGTTGGTATCAAAGCTTAGGGATATGATCTCTGGCTGAAATGTGAGATAAGAACTAGGAGGGGAGAGACGGGGAATTCTTTCGCTAGTATGACCTACCTAAGTTTATTTGGTATTTAATTGGTTGGTCAGAGTATAGGGATAATATGTGATATGTTAATTAACCCTTGTTTTGTGGCAATATTTGAAAATGACATCCGAGAATGTTTAGAATAGCAATAGAGCACAGGAGACCGTTGAGTCACCACAGATCAATAATCAGGATAATGTGCATCAGGAAGGCGACAATCCTCATGCAAACAACAACACTGACCAAATGATGAATGATGGAATGTTCAGAGGCTTTATGTAATTCATGTAACATCAGGCGAGAGCGGTTCCTGTCCAAAATGCAGGTGGAAACACTGGCAACTCTCGGACGGTCACCGCTAAGCAGTTCAAAGAACTTGGACCACCGGAGTTATTTGGAGAGCTAAAACCACTTATGGCGGAGACGTGGATAAAGCAGATCTGCAAGATATTTGATGTCTTGGGATGCTCCAAGGAGTAAAAGGTTCCATTTGGTTGATAATGAGGAGAGAATGACGCGAATGTTTCTAAGAGGTTTGAAACCCGAGATACGTCAATATCTCATCTCTCATAAACTGTGTTTGTATTCAGATGTTGTTTATAGGGCTCAGTTATTAGAGCGCGATAATGAGTCAACCTAACCAAGAGAGAGAAGCCGGTAAAATGATAATACCAGTGATAGCAGTTATCGAAGCGGTGACAATAAGTGTGGAGGGAATCAACATTCCAGAAATGGTAACCACTTCGGTGGTAATCATGGCTAAAATAATAAGAATGGACATTTGAAGAAGAGGAGATTGAACAATGATGGAAAGACGTCAACACCATCACCCGTTGTTAAGGAAGGAGAACGACCACCTATCATATGCTTCAAATGCGGAGGGGAGGGACACATCAGTCCAAACTACGTGATGTCGTCCAAAGCGTGTTTCAATTATGGAAGAGAAGGTCACCTAGCACAATTTTGTCGTTTACTGAAGACAAGTCCAACTAGGAAGGAGGCACCAAAGGTCGTCCCATAAAAGTCAAAGCCGGTAGTGCAAGGGAGAGCGTTTGTTGTGACCTCCCTGAAAGCAAGGAACCCGAACGAGGTCATCACGGGTAAGCTTATCATAAACTCCAGCGAAGTCTATACCTTATTTGATACCGGTTCTATCCATTCTTTTATTTCTCCTACTTGCGCTCAACGTTTAAATTTAACTCCTGAGAAATTAGACTTTGACTTATCTATTGAAACTCCGTTGGGAGAAACCTTCATTACATCCACTGTTTATAAGTCTTGTTTGGTTCAAATCGGTAGCCTCACATTACCTGTCGATCTTATTTCATTGAAAATATTTGCATTTGATGTAATTCTACGGATTGATTGGTTAACTACAAATTATGCAAGAAATTTATTATTTTCATAAGGTTGTTAGCTTTCATATTCCTAACCAACCTATTAAGCAAATTCAAGCAACCAAACCATTAAAATCAATCACTGTCATCTCAAGCCATAAAGTTATTCATTTATTAAAAAATGGATGTCAAGCTTTCTTAGCTCATGTTACGGATTTAAACAAAAATATGTCAATTTTGAATGATATTTCTATTGTTAATGAATTTCCTGACGTATTCCCTGAAGAACTTCCTGGTCTACCCCCAGAGCGAGAAATTGAATTTTGTATCAAACTTGAACCTGGTACAAAACCCATTTTCAAGGCCCCATATTGAATGGCTCCTATTGAACTTCAGGAGTTAAAGACCCAATTGCAGGAATTGTTTGACATTAGTTTCATTCATCCTAGTACGTCTCTTTAGGGTGCTCCTGTTCTATTCGTGAGAAGAAAGATGGAAGTATGCGACTTTGTATTGATTATCGGGAGTTGAATCATGTCACCATCAAAAATAGGTACCCATTGCCTCGCATTGATGACATGTTGGACCAGTTACAAGGAGCCAAATTCTTTTCAAAGATTGATCTTCGTTCCGGATACCATCAGTTGAAGATTAAAACTGATGATATTCCAAAGACTGCTTTCAGAACTCGGTATGGGCATTATGAATTCCTAGTCATGTCTTTTGGATTGACTAATTCTTCTGCTGCCTTTATGGACATGATGAACCGAGTATTCAAGGAATATTTGGATCACTTTGTGGTCATCTTTATTAATGACATCCTCATATACTCCAAAAGCCATGAAGACCATGAGCAACACTTGAGGCTGATACTCCAAAAGCTTCGTGAAAACAAGCTATATGCCAAGTTAAAGAAATGCGAGTTCTGGCTTGAGGAAGTTGCATTCCTTGGGCACGTGATATCAAACCATGGAATATCTGTTGTCCCATCAAAGATTAAAGCAATTCAAAGCTGGGAGCAACCAAAATCAGTGACCGAAGTATGTAGCTTTCTCGGCTTAGCTGGTCATTATCAGAGATTCGTGGAAGGATTTTCTCGAATCGCTACTCCATTAACTCAACTAACTCAAAAGGATACAAAGTTCGGTTGGAGCGAGGAATGTGAGAAGAGTTTTCAAGAACTCAAGAGAAGACTCATTTCAGCACCTGTTCTGACAATACCATCGGGCTCGGAGGGATTTGTCATCTGCAGTGATGCTTTAGGCAAAGGGTTAGGATGTGTTCTCATGCAACATGGGAAAGTTATAGCCTATGCCTCATGACAACTCAAAGAATATGAGAGGAAATATCCTACTCATGATCTAGAGTTGGTAGCAGTCATTTTTGCGCTTAAGATTTGGAGGCATTACCTGTATGGAGAGAAGGTGGAGATCTATACGGATCATAAAATCCTCAAATATTTCTTCACTCAAAAAGAACTCAACATGCGGCAACGATGATGGCTTAAGTTGTTGAAAGATTATGATCATACCATCCAATACCATCCTGGAAAAGCGAACGTAGTAGCTGACGCATTGAGTAGAAGATCATATGCGGGCACGAGTGTAATATTGTCAACGCAAAGGCCCATTGTGTATGACTTGGAAAGGATGGAAATAGAGTTAAAGACTCCAGGGACCCATGTGATGATGGCGAATATACTAGTGGAACCGACTTTAATTAATAAAGTTAAAGCTGCTCAAGCTACAGACCTGGAGCTGATGCGTATGAGGAAGAAAGTGCAAGAAGGTGCTATTCTAGAAGCAAGAATCGATGAAGAAGGAATACTTCGAGTCAACTCCAGACTTTGTGTTCCTAACAATTCTGACTTGAAGTATAAAATTATAATAGGGGCGCACAACACACCATTTGCAATCCATCCTGGGAGTACCAAAATGTATCATGATCTTCGACATACATTTTAGTGGAACAATATGAAGAGAGAGATATCAGGGTTTATCTCAAGGTGTCTAACTTGTCAACGAGTCAAGGTGGAGCATCAAGTGCCAAAAGGTCCATTACAACCACTTGAAATTCCAGAATGGAAGTGAGAGCACATTACCATGGATTTCGTTACTGGTCTTCCCAAGGTTTCTCAAGGCATAGATGCAGTTTGCGTCATTGTTGATAGATTGACCAAGTCTTCTCATTTCTTACAGATACGAGAAACTTATACACTTAAACGTCTTGCTAGTATGTACATAAACGAGATTGTAAGATTACATGGTATGCCAGTATCCATAGTTTCTGACCGAGACCCAAGATTCATTTCACGATTTTGGGTTAGTTTGCAAAAAGCTATGGGCACAGATTTATGATTTAGTTCGGCATATCATCCTCAAACGGATGGGAAGTCGGAAAGGACTATTCAAACTCTTGAAGATTTATTAAGACTCTGTGTCCTTGACTTCAAGGGAAGTTGGGACAAGTTCTTACCATTGGTGGAGTTTTCCTACAACAATAGTTATCAAGCAAGTATTAACATGGCTCCATTTTAGGCGTTATATGGAAGAAAGTGTCATTCTCCAGTATGCTGGGATGAGGTAGGTGAAGCAACGTTGTTGGGACCGAATTTGGTACGTATGACTACGGAAAAGACTCAAACAATCTGACAACGTATGAAAACCTCACAAGATCGACAAAATAGTTATGCTAATCTTCATCGAAAGGACATGGAATTCAATATTGGAGATCATGTGTTATTATGTGTTGCTCCATGGAAAGGAGTTACGAGATTTGGAAAGAGAGGAAAGCTCAATCCTAGATTCATTGGCCCATTTTTAATCCTCGAACGAGTAGGAACTGTGGCATATAGACTCGCTTTACCGCCAAGTATGTCTCGTGTTCATAATGTTTTTCATATATCTATGTTACGTAAATATGTGAAAGATCCAAACCACATTATTGAGTTAGAATCAGACGAAATAGAAGAAGATTTAACGTATGAAGAGGTTCCTATTAAAATCTTGGATAAGAAGGATCATATTCCACGCTCCAAGGTTATACCTCAAGTTAAAGTTTTGTGGAGAAACTACGATGTGGAGGAAATGACCTGGGAGTTAGAATCTGAGATGAAGTCAAGATATCCTCACCTCTTCGATATTTCAGGTCCGTAGCCTAATTTCGAGGACGAATTTTCATCAGAAGGGGAGGTTGTAAGACCCCAACTTTTATGAATAAAGAATATTTTCTCAAAATATATTTTTGGAATATTATTATGTGGATGTGATATAATGTTATAGTTGTGGATAATATTTACAAATTTTGCAAAGTAAGCAAGTGGTTATATAATATTCGATTAGTCGGGGAATATTCGTTTTAACAGGGAATATTCGTATAACGGCACAATCATTGGTGGACCCCACAACAGAAATATTGTCGTAGTTAGAAAACGACATAATTATTTTTTTATAAAAATAACGATGAAAGTTTTACCGTTGAAATTGTTGAACTATCCGGTAGTAAAAGTACAGTAATACGCTTGGTTTCATAGTAGAACACGGTATTGGTTATTGATGCTTACGTGAGAAGTCACTCAATTATTGCTACAGTAATTGTTGCATCATATCTCTCATATTATTGATTTAATAATTGTCACAGTATCATCTGCATAATATGATATATTATTAAATCAATAATTGAGACGACAAAGTTATTCATATTATTAAATTGCAATATTTACAATGTCTAAAAATTCTGTTAAGGAGAGGTTTGGTCATCTAATTGCGCACCAATAAGGAGAAATCCTTATCGGAAAGCCCCCTCTTTCCTGGGAATGACCTGGTTGTTAAATATTGTGAGTCATAATATTAATAATGAATAAGTTCGTGTTGATTGAAGATGAAATTGATAGTTCGATTATGTGGGAATTATTAGTGTTAGTGGAAATTGACATTTATTTCGGTATTAATGGATGTCTGGAAATTATACTGACCAGTTGGGTAATTAATCATATAACTGAGCAATTAATTGCTATTAATTCACATGATTATAACTATTTGTTCACATTTGTGTACTATTGACTCACATTCTTGTTACTATTAGGGGAGTTGGTGCAAGATTGATAATACTTGCATGACTAAGTAAAAAATTGAGGTATAGATGGAGGTACTATACTGTAATTCGTATTCTCACATGTCTAGAACTATTGAGTCACATGATTTACTATTGATTCACATTATTTACTATTAGGGGAGGTGGTGCAAGTTTGATAATACTTGCAGGACTAAATTAAAAATAAAAGAAAAGAGAAAGGTATTATACTATAAAATTCTGAGCCCCAAAATGTGCAATTATCGAAACTATATTTTCCTATAAATAGTAGCTCATTTCTTCATTATTCTTCACCAATTCACTCAAGCTATAGAGCATTTATTATAGAGAGAAAGAAGAAGAAAAGTCTGCTACCTAACAACTCCACTATCCAGTTTCTTTTTAAGGTAAGGGTATTATTTCTTTCGTGTTCTTAAAGAGAGCTATTGTTATTCCATCCCTTATTATTCTGTTGGAATAACCTATATACGTGGACTACCATATACATGGTGAAATTCTTCTGTTATTCCATTCTTTATTTTTATGTTGGAATAACTCATCATCACAATCATACCGCATACATGGTGAAATTCTTACATTATTCCATTTTTATTATTACATTTGGAACATCCTGTTTGTGCGTATTACGCATGACCTGGTTCCATTATTTATTTTTCTGTTGATAACCTATCTCATGCGGATCTATCGCATGCATTGTGAATTCTTCTGTTATTCCATTATTTATTATTTTGTTGGAATATCATATACGTGTGTGTTATACGCATGACTGGTTCCATTATTTATTATTACATTAGAATATCACATGCAATGCGTTACGCATGACCGTTCCATTGTTTATTATTACGTTAGAATAACTTTTATGCATGCGATCTATCGCATGCCTGGTGAATTCTTTTGTTATTCCATTCTTTATTATACTTAGTTGGTTAAAGTTTTGGCTTTTATACTCCATGAAATTAGTGGAATATCCTTGATATTTGCGCTTCATCCAATATCTTTTCATGGAAATATTCTTCCGAGCATTCTTGAATTTTACTCTACAAAGAAGTATCATGTAGACAATTTGGACAATTTTACTCTACAAAGAAGTATCATGGAAATATTCTTCTGAGCATTCTTGATTTCTGGATAAGTTAGATTATAAATCTTTTATTCTTGAACTTGTTTTATTGAATTCCTATATCATTGTCATCATCCTCATGTTTATATTCTGTTGAAAATCATCTGTGGCATGTAGTGCATAGATGGACTTGGTATGATTATGACCAGAGATCATTCGATATAATCTTGACCGTAATGTTACAAATGATGTGGTAAAAGTCCTCATTGGCCCGTAGTGCATTGATGGACAGTTGTTGGCATGATCATGACCATTAATGAATACACAAATATCCTTGGCCCGTAGTGCATGGATAATTTGTGGTCATGATACTAAAGAATATCCTTGGTCGTAGTGCAGGGGTGATTCGATGATGTGGATTATTTGTTAAGCTAAGCCTGAATGATAAAAGTGATGAAAAACCTTTTAAATCATAAAAGATAGTAGATTTTATTCTATACTTGACTCTTC
Source organism: Panax ginseng (assembly GCA_020205605.1). Classification (NCBI taxonomy): domain Eukaryota; kingdom Viridiplantae; phylum Streptophyta; class Magnoliopsida; order Apiales; family Araliaceae; genus Panax; species Panax ginseng. The sequence continues at coordinate 69,977,421 of CM035134.1, read as the reverse complement.
TAATGGATTGATTATTCCGCTGCAGTTAAACTTGATGTTTGTTATATTGTATCAGTTTAACACTATTGTAGGCTAACGATAATTTATTCTGCATTATCTTAGTCATAATATTTCATACTGGGCTAGTTGAGCTCACCCTTTTGCTTTCATTGTTCTCTTCAGGAAATGAGAACGTAGTCGGGACTAGTCGGGGAACGCAGTGACGGTCCAGATGATAGCATTAGTAGTCCTAACTATTCTGTTAAATAGTGTGAAAATAAATGTAATGAGGACTCCATTGAGTGTGGATATTGTCTAGATGGCAATATTCTTATTAAAACTCTTAGATTATGTTTTGTCGTATTTTACACGACTGTTGTATAATTAAGTTGTATTTGAATTTTGTACCATGTATTTGGCGACTCAAGATGGGTGATGTATACCTATTTTGGAGGCATCACAAAGAACGCTTGTACGGTGGAAAAATATGTAGAAAGTTGCCCGAACTCAGATTTCCTTCGCAGTGCAGCTTGAAAATGACTTATGAAGACAACCTTTGGGCTTTATATAGTTGACGGTTGGTCGTGAGTCCACTACACGGCTCGTCGAGGTGTACTGCCAGCATTCCTACATGGATCCCACATCTCCAAATCGCTCCAGTTAGAGTTGCAAAGGAGGTCTCACAAGCTAAAAAGGCCAAATCAGGAATAAAAATGCTACGCGATTGAGCGGAATAGCCTGGAATCCTGGTTTTTACGGGTCAGAATTGAACTCCCGTCATCTCATTGGTATTCGCCTGAATGCAGGGTATACTATACCAATGAGCTCAGCCTTCACAAATCATGCTCGGCAATACCCCACAATGGTCTGATGCCGTCATTGCAGGGTCACAACTCTAAACCTTCCCCGGCGGGGGTTATAACGCCAAAATCATGAAAATGCTAATGTATCCCCGGTGGGGGTTACAACGCCGAAGTTACAAACTGATTAAGTATCCCCGACGGGGGTCAAAATGCAAATCTTTCAAGCATCCATGTATCCCCAGAGGGGGTTACAACGCAATTCAACCATTGATACACATATCGATGAAGGTCAAGCAACGTTGGCGTTATCTCAGCCGATGGCAAGTAAACCCATCGAAGCAACCTTCCCCGGCGGGGGTTACAATGCAATGAAACCATTGATACATACATCAATGAAGGTCAAACAACCTTGACAATGCACCCAATAGGGATCTATCTGGTTATACACACATCAGCGAGGGTCAGGCAACCTTGACAATGACAGACTATTGGCAGTAACTCCGATAGGATGAGGGAATATGTTATACACATCCTCAAATAGACAAAGCTTTATCCCCACATATCTCTTGAATACGAGAGATGCATCTACAAAATAAAGCCAGTATCTAGGATTCGAGACTTTGGTGATAGCCCCAACGTCAACATCCTTGAAGACTTGGATCACATGTCCAAGCTATCACTGATTGTCATCCTGGCAGGATTAGCAGGGAACCACCAATCATTTCCATCATGCATCATACATTTGCATCATGTTGCTACACATAGCATCATGTTTACCTTACTTGCATTTCAAGTGTCTAGGATTCTTTATCCTATCCATGCCTTGCATTGCATGAATATGATAAAGAGGGGCATCTGTAGACACTTGAAATTTTTTGCACGACTGTTACTGACATTGCCGGAGGGCAGATTCATCTTTCGGATATAACCCTGGAAGATAACTCACATCCATTTCGGATGCTCGGATTGAAGTTCTGCAAGTTCGAGCGAACATTACAGCACATGAGTGCATGTACTTTGAGACGACGGTATCCGCGCAACCCCGGGTAGCTCAGACAGCCGCAGGTGCATCTGCGGCTACTGCAGGTACAACTGCAACCATCAGTTCTATAAATATAGAGCTTGGGCTAGCCATTTAAAAAAAAGGCGAGGAAGCCCTGTCCAATTTGCTCTGTACACAACCATATTGAGTGTTTTCTCATTTTTAACATCTGTTAGCTCACATATAGCTATATTTTTATCCGGCGGGAGCTGAGTGTTTATCTATATAGAGTCATAGAAGCCTACATTAGCACCCCACTATAAGCCTTCTCACACTCTATAAAGCCTTTCCTTTCATATTTGCACACACTGTTATACACATTTAGAGTCGTGTTGTGTGCGTATGCCCGGACTTCGGTTTGTGGTTTTCATTTCTGTCTGTATATATATACTTATATAAGTATATATTTTATATATGGACTAACTTATCGAGTTATGCCTCGATTGAGCCTAGAATTATGTTTGGAGCGTTTACTTGCTTTATATATATATATATATATATATATATATATATATATATATATATATATATATATATAATGCTATTGTCGACATATCGATGAGCCTGAATTTTATATCCGAGCATTTACGCTTTTATATATATATATATATATATAATTGTTGTCGGACATATCCGATGAGTCTGGATTTATATCCGGTGTGTTTTACTGCTTATATATATATATATATATATATATATATATATATATATATATACATTTCATCAGAACGGAGTTTATTTTGTGGCCTTTTACTGCTTTATTTACATTTCGTCCCGCCTGGAGTTTACTTCGTGGCGGTTGATCGCTTTTACTGCTTTATTTACATTTCGTCCCGCCTGGAGTTTACGTCGTGGCGGTTGATCGCATTTATTGCTTTATTTACTTTTCTGATCCCCCATGGAGTTGCTTCGTGGTGGTTGATCATGTCCATATATATATATATTTACCGCTTTTATATATTTACATTTCCGATCCTCCATAGAGTTGCTTCGTGGTGGTTGATCATGTCTGTATATATATATTTATAGCTTTTATATATATATAACTGCTTACTACTTTCCATACAAACTGCAGTATCATGTGAGCCTAGGAATCATGTGATCACAGGAACCAAATCTTGATTCAGTAGACTGAATCTGTACATTATTTACAGTGTCTGAATTTCCTTAGATGGTTGTCATGCCCATGAGGAGTTCGGCACTGCTGTATATTATTTTCTCAAAGATGCTTCGCATCTAAAAAATAAAAGCAAACAAGCTGAACATTTAATAATAAAATGGAAGTATAAAAAGATCTTAATTCCTATTGAGCACAGGGTTTGAAAAACCTCTTTTTACAAAACATCATTACTATATCTTGTTTAAAACTGAATTTTTCTATAAATTCAAACCCTTTGTATATAGGTGCGAATGAGGCCTCGCACTACTTTCAAATAATTGCACATTGATCCACACACACACACACACACATTCATATAACAGTTTCTTGAAAAGTGGCGGTCACCATGGCAACACGGATGTTGGGGGGTGCCTAACACCTTCCCTCCGCATAATCAAGCCCTCGAACCGAAATGAATCTCGATTTCACAGACCCGTTTAGCAGTGTCACATCATTGGGTCAATGTGCAAACCTTTTCGGTTGCATTGGTGCAACTAGTTAAATACACCAACTGGCGACTCTTAAAGTCAAATCGTTGACATTATACATGTCGGACCTTTTTCACTAGTTTTTTCAAACAAATCTCACATTAACATGAGAACACCAAAGAACAAGTAATGAAAAAGGACATTAAAAATCCCGACGTCGATACGGGTACTAGTGTGATATTGTCAATGCAAAGGCCCATTTTGTATGACTTGTAAACGATGGAGATAGAGATAAAGACTCCAGGGACCCATGTGATGATGTAAAATATATGAGTAGAATCGACTTTATTCAATAAAGTTAAAGATGCTCAAGCTACAGACCTGGAGCTGATGCGTATTAAGAAGAAAGTGCAAGAAGGTGCTATTTTAGAAGCAAGATTCGATGAAGAAGGAATACTTCGAGTCAACTCTAGACTTTGTATTCCTAATGGCCTTGATTTAAAGTATAAGATCATGATGGAGGCGCACAACACACTGTTTGCAATCCATCCCGGAATTACCAAAATGTATCGTGATCTTCGACATACATTTTGGTGGAGCAATATGAAAGAGAGATAGCGGAGTTTATCTCAACGTGTTTAACTTGTCAATGAGTCAAGGCGGAGCATCAAGTACCAAAAGGTCCATTACAACCACTTAAAATTCCAGAATGGAAGTGGGAGCATATTACCATGGATTTTGTTACTAGCCTTCCCAAAGTTTCGTAAGGCATAGATGCGATTTGGGTCATTGTCGATAGATTGACCAAGTCAGCTCATTTCTTTCCTATACGAGAAACTTATTCACTTGAACGTCTTTGTCGCATTTGCATAATGACATTATAAGACTGCATGGTATGCCAATATCCATAGTTTATGATCGAGACCCAAGATTCACTTCACGATTTTGGGTTAGTTTGCAAAAAGCTATGGGCACGAATTTACGATATAGTTCAGCATATCATCCTAAAATGGATGGGCAGTCAAAGAGGACTATTCAAACTCTTGAAGATCTATTAAGACTATGTGTCCTTGGCTTCAAAGGAAGTTGGGACAAGTTCTTGCCATTAGTGGAACTCTCTTACAACAACAGTTATCAAGCAAGTATTGGCATGGCTCCATTCGAGGCGTTGTATGGACGCAAGTGTCGTTCTCCAGTATGTTGGGATGACGTAGGTGAGCAACATTGTAACGACCAAGAAATTTGGATCCATTGTAAAATAATTTTATTTAATAAAATAATGAATAAAATTATATTATATGTTATTACTATGAGTTAGTAAGATGAGTGTCGTTCTATAACCTAGAAATGTCGGAACATCGTAGTATTTTGACTACGCGAAGGAATTAAAGTGTTTGAATTTCCAAGACAAAAATAAATGTTTTCCGATAAATTTTTTGAAAAACACTATTCATTAATTTCTACTCGGGAATTATTTTTGAAATTCTGAGAATTACATAACGATAGAATATCGAAGTGAAATGGATTATGTAATAATAATTCAAGTATAGAAAACATAATTTTTGCCTGTGGACTTAATTTGGGAACGTTAGGGAAAATAAAGCATTAAGGAACTAAAGTGATGATCGTATGATACGTATGTATTGTACGAGGTAACGAATACGAGTATGATACGAAGTATTATATGAGTATGTACGAAGTATGGAATATCGTATATTATGAATTAGTATACGAGTTAGAATACGAGAATAATACGTAAACAATACGTTATAAGGCTATTAGCCGAATGAAATGGAATTGTGGCATTATGTAGTAAATTGTAAAGTCCAATAGAAATTAATGTGCAAGCCCAAGAGTAAGTAATGTTAGAGCCTAAGTAGTTGTGAATATAAAGCCCAAAGTAGATTAACGTAAGCCCAAAGGAATAAGATACGTTAATTAAACCTAAGTAAAACTATTGATCCAATGCATTAGGGTGACCCATGGGACAACCCATGATAATATGGTTAATCTTGGTGACTAAGATATTAATATGATGGCCAAGCAAAAGAAGTAGGGAGCAAGTTTACTTAATTAAGAGGTAATGAATAGTATAGAGGTGTATTAAGTAGGTGGGATTGGCTTTTGGCCATAATGCCCTAAGCTTGGAAATCCTATAAATAGCAAGCTTGAATTTCATTTGTTGGTTTTTATTTTCATCCAACACTTTCAACTTAATTGTTAGAGAGAATAAGAAAGAATAAGTTAGTCTTTCATTTGTTAGAAAAGAAGGAGAAAGCTTGTTCATCAAGGGTAAGCCTCTTATGTCATTAGTCTTCCATCTCCACCATTGTAGGTTAATAAGAGAAGTGTGGATTAATGGACATGTATGCTAAGAAATGATAAGAATGAATAATCTTAGGACTTAAGTCTTAATAAGTCGTGAATAAACACTTGTTCTTAGATAAGCTATGAATTAAGGAAGAACTTGTATGACTTATAACTTGTTTATATAAATAAAGTTAGTATGATAAAAGGATGTAAGAATGTGGGATAGAAGAATTAAACTATCATAAGTCATGAGAATTGAAACTATATGTAGTTTATACTTTGATAAGTTATAAACTCATGAAGAATAAGTTATAACTTATCACGAAAATAAGTTGATTTAATATGTAGGTTAAGATGTCAATATAATGGATAATATCCATTTGAAACGATGAACAAATCATAAGAAACGAAATTATGCAATCGTCGAATTAGTGAAATTTTTGGATTAGAAATCGAAGTTTGATATTGACCTCGGAAATGTTGGTTTTCGATGAGAACATGACTTATTTGGCATTATAGAGTTGCGAACTCTAAAATGGCTGAATTCCAACTTAGAACGAAGAAACAACGATCACGAACGTTTAACGTTTTTGTTAAAAATGAACCAATAGGCGAATTTTGAGTTAACGAAGTCGGAAATATAAAATTCTTGTATGGACACGCAGAGTATGTGATTTGTGAGCTAATGGCTTTCGAACGAGCCAATTTGGACTAAAAATGATCAAATTTGGAGTCCGGGAAGTTTGTTATGTAAAATAAATTTTTTTACTGTCTAGTGCATAGAGCTGGCGTCGCGGCGCCAACACAAGGCATAAAGGTGGCGCTGCACCGCTGTGTATAGTGCCTGGACCTCATCAGAGTTTCATCACAAGTGCGGCTTGAGAGTAAGGAGGAAAGCAGTCACGGGTTCAACCCTCACCCGAAGAGAGTGGTGCCAGTGTGTGACTAAAGAGAATCAACTGGCGCCACAAATACAAAGATTAGGAAGAAGCTCGAGAGGAGTGGTTATGAACATGAAGAAGTAAGGAAGTTAATAAAAGATGAATTGTAAACTTAAAGTTAACTTAATAAAGAGTGTTTATGACCTTAGTATAATAACTAAAGGTTAATGATAATCAATTGAACATGAATATGATTACAATGTAAACTATAAACGGCAAGCCGAAACTAATAGTAACAAATCTAATACATGATTAGATTGAGAAGAAGGGTAAGATTCATTAGGAACCATGTATGTTTAATCATAACCTAATGTGTTGTGTTATGTGATCATCTATTGTAGAGACCATAAAGACTTAAAGTGAACATGTAATAACAATAGCAGACGCTGAAGGCAAGTATTCTAACCCTTGTCTAAGTTCAATCTAGACAAGCTTTGTGATTCATATATTCTTACGCGTGAATTGATGTATGATGAAGTCAAAGCCAATTCTTTCGGCTAGACTTAAGATTTGACTTTTTATAATCTATCGAAGTATTTTCAATGTTTTGCCAAACTATGTTGTTATGGTTTTCAAATGAAGACTGAGTATGTCGTCAAACGACAGGCACGTGAGGTTACCACAACTTAAACGTACATACGTTTAATGAATGTAGTGTTGATCAAAATAGAGTACTATAGGCTGATCACCTAGACGTGCTCGTAAGTAATGTCGGACTTACCGACTTAGTGTCGGGATGTCCTTTTCAAAGAAAGTATGAAATGCTCAAGGTCTTGGACTGAAATTAATGTTTTACTGAATGTTGTCATTGTAAAACGTTTTAAAGAAAAGAGAAGTGTTATTTTGAATTATCAATAGTACTTCATAACTATTGTTCAGTTATTGAAGATATATAATTTGTATGGTTCAAATATATTGTTAAATGGAATTATTGTACTTGCTGAGCTAGTTATGCTCACTCTTGCATGAACCATATGAATGTAGCTAAGACCGAATGGACTGAAGGATCCGACAAGGATAAAGGAAAGGCTAAGGCAAACTTGTAGAGTACTTATGTAATAGTATAGGTTTGTAATGATAATATTTGATATTATGACAAGAACAAATGTAATAGTTATAAAGAACTTGGGGAATGGTAATATTGTTTTACAATATATATAATATATATTCGTTCTTTTAAGGCATTTCAATTGAATGTTTGTGTGAACTGTAGCACCGTGGAGCACCATATGTCGGGTTAGAAGATACCCGGATTTTGCGGCGTCACAGGTTGGTATCAAAGCATTTGGTTATAAAACTTAAGGGGCGGGGGGAATAAAACCTTAAGTCACCTTAAGAGAAGTCAAAGAAGTAAAAGATGAAAGTAACCTTAATAATGCATTATATATATGATATGTGTTTTTATTATTCTACTGATGTGTACTAATCAAACTTAATTTTTTTGTTGTAGATGTTAGGTGGAAACGGAATGTATAGAGACGTACAGGTAGACAGTTAAGAATTGGTTAACTAGATAGAGGTTATACTTAATCCAATAGTGGAAGAGCCGAAAGTAGTGGTGATTGAGTCTGGAGACTCAGAGAACCATAATCTCATCTCAGTTTTCGACGACATATTAGACGAAGAGGTGGAGGTGGTGTCCTTCAACCCTATAACACTTGCAGAGGAGACACCCCAGGGGGAGTCTATGATGTCATTGTTTATGACAGTGCTAGACAAAAACCTCCACTATTGTCAGGAGGTGAAGGAGTTAAGAGCAGTGCTCCAATATTTTACAAGATAAGACAGATGTGGAGTCGATGTGGGAGCAGGAACATGACGAACGAGTTTTAGCCAAGGACAAGGTCCATGAGCTAAAACAGGAGGTCTTTGAGCTCAGAGGGGAGCTAAAGACTAATAAGAAAAAGATTTTAAAGGGTAGCAAAAGATTTCATAGGAATTCTCATAAGGATTTCCAGCAGCAGGTAGCTGGATATCCAATAGAGGCAGGGCATACTCGGCACACTATTAGCCGTGATGTTATCGTCGGTCTTGCCATAGCAGATTTTGATAATGCCTTAAGGCAGATGTAATCTAGTAGTAGCTAGAGTAGAATAAGATATGTAAATATTGTGTATCTAGTAGTGACGTAAAACCCTCTTTTGTATATTAAAGGGTAGTCTTTTGTAAATCCCAATTTTTAGAAAGCAATTGCGGGATAGTAATGTAATCAGCTTAGGCTATGTAATGCAACGATGTAGTATTATACTACAATGAATGAATCAATATAAGCCTTTTTACGGAACATATTGAGTAATGACTGTTGAAGTTATTGTTTAACCTTGAATAATAACTAACTAACAAGAAGGGAATAATAATGAAATGTGTTGTTTATTGTAACAACTAAATGCCGCTAAAAAGGAGACAACGAAATTAAGACACTAATGTAAATCAACCGGAGGGAGGTCCGGTTAACCCAATGCAGGAATTTGTTAATTTATTAACAGCCGTGTTTAATAGAAATGGGACTAATATCCCCGTAAATCCGGGAGTAGTACGAGCTACTAATTTCAAGGAATTTAAAAGTGTGGGTCCGCTGGAGTTCAAAAGAACTACGGACCGCATAGAAGCCTAGACATGAGTAAAAGAAATTGAGAAGTGTCATTGCAAATGTCGATGAGGGTCAGAAGGTTGCTTTTGCAACCTATATGATGAAAGGAGAAGCCAATTTTTGGTGGGAGGCTAACCAGGCTAGAGCTGGTATTGAGAATGTAACGTGGGTGAGGTTCAAGGAGATATTCTTCGAGAACTACTTTCCCATGAGTATGTAAGGAAGGATGGAGATGCGGTTTCTTGATTTGAAATAAGGGGACATGACGGTTCCCCAATACATTGCCAAGTTTAATGAACTGGCGAGGTTTGCTCCACACCAAGTGGACACCGAGGTTAGGAAAACCCGATAGTTCGAACAGGGTTGAAACCTTGGCTCTATAACCGTATATCTGTGTTCCAAAGTACGTCGTTTGGGACCATTTTAGAGAAGGCAATAATCGCCAAAGGTGGTAGCGAGGCTCTAAGCCAGTACCACAAATACAAGAAGAATAAGGGGAAAGTTGATGGGGGAGTGAAGATAAAAGGAGCCAGCGGGAGTGGCGAATTATAGAAATACAAAGGGTTTAACTCTAGGAATACCGGAGTGAAACAAGGAGATTAGAAAAGGAGAATGGAGGCTTGCAAAACCTGTGGGAAGACTCATTTAGGAGTCTGTCTCAAGGGGAAGGCCGTATGCTATACCTGTGGACAGGAGTTGCACATTTTGCCTAACTGTCCAAGTCCGAAGAAAAAACACGGATGCTTTGTGTATGTGTCAACTGACCACATAGCAAAGAACTGCCCGAAGAAGGGGACGAGCGGGAATAAGGGCGCTAATAGCGGTAAGTTAGCTATTAGTGGTTCAATGCAGCCGGGTAGGCCGATGGCCCATACCTTTAACATGACAGTCCAAGATGAAGTTGGATCAGGGGACGTAGTCGTAGGTATTATTCCGATCGACGACATAAATGTTTACATGTTGTTTGATTCGGGTACTACTTGTTATAGCATGTGATTTTGCTAGACGACTAGGATTACTTCCTGAAAAGTTGCCTATACCTTTAAATATTAAGGTAGCAAATGAAGAGATAATTCCTGTTGAAGATATTCATAGGAGTTGTTGCGTAGACATACGGGGTTGTTAATTATCGGTAGATTTGATACCGATAAAGTTAGGAGAATTCGATGTAATTCTCGAAATGGATTGGTTGGTTAACCATGGGGCAATTATATATTGTTAGATGAAATGTGTGAATATTAGAACGTTAAGACAACCTCAGGTAGTATTTTATGGGAATAGATCGTCGGGGCGTTCGTGTTGTCTTACCATGACACAAACTAGGAAATTATTCATGAAGGGGTGTGTAGGTTATCTGTGCCATGTTGTTGATACCTAGAGAGTGGTAGCAACCATGAAACAAATACCTATAGTTAATGAATTCACGGATGTATTTCCAAGTGAATTGTCGGGTCTTCCACCGGATAGGGAGACCGAGTTTATAATAGACATTGTGCCATGAGCGACACCAGTTTCCAACGCACCGTATCGTATGGTGCCAGTAGAGATGAAGGAGTTGATGGTTCAGTTACAAGAACTGTTGGACAGGAAGTACGTACAACCGAGTGTTTCGCCATGAGGAGCACTGGTACTATTTTTAAAGAAGAAGGACGAATCGTTAAGACTTTGTATCGACTACAGAGAGTTGACCAAGTTAACGACAAAGAATAAATACACATTGCCCAGGATCGATGATCTCTTTGATCAGTTGGAAAGGGAAAAGTATTTTTCTAAAATAGATTTGAGGACGGGGTATCATCAGTTAAAGGTTAGGAAGGAGGATGTACAAAAGACGACATCCAGGACTCGTTATGGTCATTACGAGTTTCTAATGATGTCATTTGGGTTGACTAATGCACCAGCTACATTTATTGATATAATGATGAGTAGAGTGTTCAAATAATATTTGGACAAGTTCGTCGTATTGTTTATTGATGATATTTTAGTCTATTCTAAGATGCCAGAAGATCATGTTGAACACCTAAGAATAGTGTTGGAGACATTGAGGAAGGAAAAGTGGTATGCGAAGTATACTAAGTGTTAATTTTGAGTAGAAAAGGTATAATTTTTAGGTCATGTCATTAACCATGAGGGGATTTCGGTAGATCTAGCGAAGGTGGAAGCCGTGATGAATTGGGAACAACCGAAAACACCGACCGAGGTGCGAAGTTTCCTAGGGTTAGTGGGATACTATCGGAGATTCATTCAAGATTTTTTGAAGATAGCTACTCCATTGACTAACTTGACAAGGAAGACGGTGAAATACGTGTGGACTGATAAATACGAGGATAGTTTTCAGGAACTAGAGAAGAGGTTTAGTGAAGCACCTGTTTTGTCATTACCCGATGACAAGGGAAATTTCATACTTTATAGCGATGCTTCGCATAGAGGACTTGGTTGCGTGCTCATGAAGCATGACAAGGTCATTGTGTATGCATCGAGGCAGTTGAAGGATTATGAGAAAGTTTACCCTACTCATGATCTAGAATTGGCCGCAATAGTTTTTGCCTTAAAGATATGGAGACATTACCTTTACGGAAAAAAATGTGAGATATACACAGACCATAGGAGTCTAAAATATATCTTCACATAGAAGGAGCTGAATATGAGACAGAGGAGATGGCTGGAATTTATAAAGGATTATGACTGTGAAATCCTGTATCACCCAGGAAAAGCCAATGTAGTTGTCGATGCCTTAAGTAGAAGGGGTCGGGAGAAGTTGTGTATGTTAACGGCTCAAACTGAGTTAATAACAAAGATAGATAGGATGGAAATAGAAGTGAAGTTGCCAAGTGAATCAGGGCAGAGACTGTTTGTAACAGAGATTCAATCTACCATCGTAGAGAAAGTCAGGGAAGTGCAGCTCAAAACAGATGAGTATGACCAGATAAAGGAACGGTTAACCAATGAAAAAGGTATTAAGTAAAGTCTTGATAACAAGGGGTTATTGAGATTTGAAGAAAGAATTTGGGTTCCGAATGAGACAGAATTAAAGGAGCAAGTATTACAAGAGGCTCATAGTTCGAGGTTTTTAATTCATCCTGGAAGTACTAAGATGTATCAAGACCTTCGACAGAGTTTTTGGTAGCCGAACATGAAGATAGAGATAGCCGAGTATGTGAGTAGGTGCTTAACCTTTCAGAAAGTTAAGGCCGAACATCAACGACCAAGTGGCTTGTTACAGTCATTGGAGATTCCGGAGTGGAAGTGGGAGTATATCACGACGGACTTTGTGGTGGGACTTCCGACTATAACGAAAGGGTATGATGTAATTTGGGTAATAGTGGACCGGTTGACAAATTCGGCTCACTTCTTGGAAATTAGGGTCAAGTATAACTTGGACCAATTAGCTAAACTTTATGTTAAGGATATAATTTCCAGACATGGAGTACTAATTTCGATTGTGTTAGATCGTGATCCACGATTCACATTGAGCTTTTAGAGGAGTCTGCAGGAGCAGTTGGGAATGCAGTTGAAGCTGAGTACGGCGTATCATCCACAAACTGATGGAAAGAGCGAGAGGACAATTCAGACATTAGGAGATATGTTAAGATCTTGAGTCATGGATTTTAAGGGTAGTTTGGATGATCATCTACTATTAGTAGAGTTTGCGTATAACAATAGTTATCATTCAAGCATAGGTATGCCGCCTTAAGAAGATTTATATGGAAGAATGTGTAGAACACCATTGCATTGGGATGAAGTGGGAGAACGCTGAATGCTAGGGCCAGAATTGGTACAGCAGACAGCGAAGATAGTGAAGTTGATACGAATGCGTCTCGTAGCAGCTTAAGACAGACAGAAGAAGTATGCAGACTCGCATCGAGAAAATAGAGAGTTTGAAGTAGGCTCTTATGTGTTTCTAATGGTATCTCCCCGGAAAGGAAAGATACGCTTTTGAAAGAAGGGAAAGTTAAGTCCAAGGTTTATAGGACCTTTTAAGTGTTAAAACGGGTAGGTGAGGTAGCTTATATGATAGTATTACCTCCAGACCTAGAACGAATACATAACGTGTTTCATGTATCTGTCTTACTTCCTATAAGCCAGATTATAAACACGTAATAGAGTATGAGTCTATTCATATCGAGAAGAACTTAACGTATAAAGATATGCCAATTCAAATTATTGATAGAAAAGAGCAAGTTCTACAGAACAAAGCTATACCTTCCGTGAAGGTGTTATGGAAGAACCACGATGTAGAAGAAGCAACGTGGGAATTTGAAGAAAAGATAAGGAAGGATTACCCTCATTTGTTTGTGTAATGTGAGATGAGATTCTGGGGACAAAATCTTTATAAGGGGGGAAGAATGTAACGACCGAGAAATTCGGATCCATTGTAAAATAATTTTATTTAATAAAATAATGAATAAAATTATATTATTTGTTATTACTATGAGTTAGTAAGATGAGTGTCGTTCTATAACCTAGAAACGTTGGAACATCGTAGAATTTTGACTACGCAAAGGAATTAAAGTGTTTGAATTTCCAAGACAAAAATAAAAGTTTTCCAAGAAATTTTCTGAAAAATGCTATTCATCGATTTCTGCTTTAGAATTATTTTTAAACTTCTGAGAAATACGTAAGGATAGAATATTGAACTGAAATGGATTATGTAATAATAATTCAAGCATGAAAAACGTAATTTTTCGCCTGCGGACTTAATTTGGGAACGTTAGGGAAAATAAAGCGTTAAGGAACTAAAGTGATGATCGTATGATATGTATGTATTGTATGAGGTATCAAATATGAGTATAATACGAAGTATTATACAAGTATGAAATATCATATATTATGAATTAATATATGAGTTAGAATACGAGAATAATACGTAAACAATACGTTATAAGGCTATTGGCCGAATGAAATGGAATTGTGGGATTATGTTGTAAATTGTAAAGTCCAATGGAAATTAATGTGCAAGCCCAAGAGTAAGTAATGTTAGAGCCCAAGTGGTTGTGAATATAAAGCCCAAAGTAGATTATCATAAGCCCAAAGGAATAAGGTAAGTTAATTAAACCTAAGCCAAACTATTGATCCAATGCATTAGGGTGACCCATGGGACAACCCATGATAATATGGTTAATCTTGGTGACCAAGATATTAATATGATGGCCAAGCAAAAGAAGTAGAGTGTAAGTTTACTTAATTAAGAGGTAATGAATAGTATGGAGGTGTATTAAGGAGGTGGGATTGGCTTTTGGCCATAATGCCCTAAGCTTGGAAATCCTATAAATAGCAAGCTTGAATTTCATTTGTTGGTTTTTATTTTCATCCAACACTTTCAACTTAATTGTTAAAGAGAATAAGCAAGAATAAGTTAGTCTTTCATTTGTTAGAAAAGAAGGAGAAAGCTTGGTCATCAAGGGTAAGCCTCTTATGTCATTAGTCTTCCATCTCCACCATTGTAGGTTAATAAGAGAAGTGTGGATTAATGGACATGTATGCTAAGAAATGATAAGAATGAATAATCTCAGGACTTAAGTCTTAATAAGTCGTTAATAAACACTTGTTCTTAGATAAGCTATGAATTAAGGAAGAACTTGTATGACTTATAACTTGTTTATATGAATGAAGTTAGTATGATAAAAGGATGTAAGAATGTTGGTTAGAAGACTTAAACTATCATAAGTCATGAGAATTGAAACTATATGTAGTTTATACATTGATAAGTTATAAACTCATGAAGAATAAGTCATAACTTATCATGGAAATAAGTTGATGTAATATATAGGTTAAGATGTCAATATGATGGATAGAATCCATTTGAAATGATGAACAAATCATAAGTAACGAAGTTATGCCGGAATTCTCATGATTGGACGATAATTGTCGAATTCGTGAAATTTTTAGCTTAGAAGTTGAATTTGGATATTGAGCTCAGAAATGTTAGTTTTCAATGGGAACAAGTCTTATTTGGCGTTATAGAGTTGCAGACTTGAAAATGGTCGAATTCCAACTTAGAACGAAGAAACGAGCGTTGAACATTCACGAACGTTTAATGTTTTCGTTAAAAATGAACCAATGGGTGAATTTTGAGTTAACGAAGTCAAAAATATAAAATTCTTGCATGAACACGTAGAGTATGTGATTTGTGAGCTAATGGCTTTTGAACGAGCCAATTCGGACTTAAAATGATCAAATTTGGAGTCCAGGAAGTTTGTTATGCAAAATAAGTTTTTTTACTGTCTGGTGCACAGAGCTGGCGTAGTGGCTCCAGCCAAAGGCATAATGGTGGTGCTGCAGCGCTGTGTGTAGTGCCTGGACCTTATGCAGTCTTACGTCGCGTCATGGCCTTGACTTGAGAGAGTAAAGAATGAAAGTTAGCAGTCACCGATTTCGACCTTAATATGAAGAGTGGAAATGCAAAGCCAACATTAGGAAGAAGCTAGAGAGGAGTGGTTATGAACATAAAGAAGTAAGGAAGTTAATGAAAGATGAATTGTAAACTTAATAAAGAGTGTTTATGACCTTAGTATAATAACTAAAGGTTAATGATAATCAATCGAACATGAACGTGATGACAATGTAAACTATAAACGGCAAGACAGAACCAATAGTAACAAATCTAATACATGATTAGATTGAGAAGAAAGATAAGATTCATTAGGAACCATGTATGTTTAATCATGACCTAATGTGTTGTGTTATGTGATCATCTATTTAAGAGATCATAAAGACTTAAAGTGAACGTGTAATAACAGTAGCAGATGCTGAAGGCAAGTATTTTAACCCTTGTCTAAGTTTAATCTAGACAAGCTTTGTGATTCATGTATTCTTACGCATGAATTGATGTATGATGAAGTCAAAGCCAATTCTTTCGGCTAGACTTAAGATTTGACTTTTTATAATCTATCAAAGTATTGTCAATGTTTTGCCAAACTATGTTGTTATGGTTTTCAAATGAAGACTGAGTATGTCATCAAACGACAGGCACGTGAGGTTGCCACAACTTAAACGTAGATACGTTTAATGAATGTAGTGTTGATCAAAATAGAGTACTATAGGTTGATCACCTAGACGTGCTCGTAAGTAATGTCGGACTTACGGACTTAGTGTCAGGATGTCCTTTTCAAAGAAAGTATGAAATGCTCAAGGTTTTGGACCGAAATTGATGTTTTGTTGAATGTTGTCATTGTAAAACATTTTAAAGAAAAGAGAAGTGCTATTTTGAATTATCGATAGTAGTTCATAACTAATGTTCAGTTATTGAAGATATATAATTTGTATGATTCAAACATATTGTTAAATGAAATTGTTGTACTTGCTGATCTAGTTATGCTCACTCTTGATTGAACAATATGAATGCAGCTAAGACCGAACGGACTGAAGGATCCGACAAGGATAAAGGCAAGGCTAAGGCGAACCTGTAGAGTACTTATGTAATAATATAGGTTTGTAATGATAATATTTGATATTATGACAAGAACAAATGTAACGGTTATAAAGAACCTAGGGAATGGTAATATTGTTTTACAATATATGTATAAGACATACTAGTTCTTTTAAGGTATTTTAATTGAATGTTTGTGTGAATTGTAGCACTGTGGAGCACCATATGTCGGGTTGGAAGATACCCGGATTTGGGGGTGTTACAAACGTTGTTGGGACCAAAATTGGTACGTATGACTATAGAGAAGATCCAAATGATCCAGTAATGTATAAAAACCTCACAAGATCGACAAAAGATTTATGCTAATCTTCATCGAAGGGACGTGGAATTCAATGTCGGTGATCATATGTTGTTATGTGTTGCTCCGTGGAAGAGAGTTACGAGATTTGGAAAGAGAGGAAAGCTCAATCTTCGATTCATTAGCCCATTTGAAATCCTCGATCGAGTTACCGCCAAGTATGTCTCATGTTCATAACGTTTTTCACATATCCATGTTACGTAAATACGTGGAAGACCCGAACAACATTATTAAGTTAGAACAAGACGAGATAGCGAAATATTTAACGCATGAAGAGGTACATGTTAAAATCTTGGATAAGGAACATATTCTACGCTCCAAGCTTATACCTCAAGTCAAAGTTTTGTGGAGAAACCACGATGTTGAGGAAATGACTTGGGAGTTAGAATCTGAACTGAAATGAAGGTATCCTCACCTCTTCGACATACAAGGTACATACCCCAATTTGAGGACGAAATTTCATATGAAGGGGAGGTTGTAAGACCCCAACTTTCGTAAATAAAGATTAATTTTTCTCAAAATATATTTTTTAAATATTACGGTGTAAATTTGTTATAATGTTATAGTTGTGGGTAATATTTATAAATTTTGCAAAGTATGCAAGTTGTTATAAAATATTCGATTGGTCGGGGAATATTCGTTTTAACAGGAAATATTCGTACGATGACACAATCATTAGTGAACCCCACAAAGGAATTATTGTTAGTTAGAAAATGACAGAAATATCATTTTATAAAAATAATGGCGAAAGTTTTACCGTTAACTATTGAAATACCCGGTGATAAAAGTACAGTAATACGCGTGGTTCCATAGTAGCACACGATATTGATTATTGAAGCTTACGTGAGAAGTCACTCAGTTTTATTCAATTATTACTACAGTAATTGTTGCATAGTATCTCACAATATTTAATTCAATTATAGTTACAATATTTTATATTATTAAATCAATAATTAAGATGACAAGTTATTCATATTATTATTTGCATAATTAACAATTTTTAGAAAGTTTTGTTGAGGAAAGGGGCTTGGTCACCTAATTGCGCGCCAATAGGGAGAAATCCTTATCGGAAAGCCCCCTCTTTTCTAGAAATGATCTGGTTGTTAATTGGTTGTTAATATTGCAAGTTATAATAATGATGAATAAATGTTGTTAAAAATATTGAGGGGATATTTGTGATGTATATGTTTTAAATTTTTCTTATTATATGGACCCCCACTTACCCATTTTTCAAAATAATCGGTAAAAGGTTATTCAATATATATATATAATAAAGGTGTGGGCCACATGTGGGGCCCACGTGTGGAAGAAAATGGCATTTGGGTGGGGGAATCTGGGAATGGTCACGGGAGGGAGTATTGAAATTTTGTTTTATATATATATATATATATATATATATATATATATATATTATAATAAGTTTTGTTTTATATGAAAAATAAAATATATTATATTTTATTATGCATAGTATTTGTATAGTGTCTGCATAGTGTTTGCATAGTAAAAATTTGAAATTCACGAAAATTCGGTAAAGTTGCCCGTGAACCATAATGTGCGTCCGTGAAAATTCTAAATAGTATCCTTCTATGCTCCTATAAATAGGATGCTTAGTTTAGAATTAAAAATCACATCAGAATCAAAGAATTCTTCTTCTATAATATTGAGCATATTTCCTTCGAGTTTTAGGAAGTCTTGAGTGTAGAAAATAGTGAAAGTTTTCTTTAAGAATATCTCCGCTATACCAGTTGGAATACTCTCCTTTTTAAGGTAAGGGATATTATATTTGTTCAGTATTCGTAAGAAATAACATTTTCTTCCATACTCTGTAGTATGTGAGTAATATTATTTCGTTTCTGATTCTGAATTCTACACTCATTTTAGTAAATTTTGGCTTTTATACTCCATGAAATTAGTAGAATATCCTTGAAATTTGCGTTTCATCCAGTATCTTCTCATGAAAATATTATTCTGAACATTCTTGATAACTTTTAACTTTTTCATGTCGGAGTACTATTCACGGGATACTATTCCCGAAGTACTATTCATGGGGTACTATTCACTAAGGTACTATTCACTCATATACTATTCACCCGAGGTACTATTCATGATAAAAATTAATTTCTTTTCGGTCCAAATCATTTTTGGTCCAATATTATTCTTGAATTTTACTCCACAAAGCAGTATCAATTTGACAATTTGGACATTATTAAATTCTAGATAAATTAAATTATAAATCTTTAAAAATTTATCCTTTGCTTTCTTTTAATTGAATTCTTATATCACTGTCATCATCTGCATACTTACATTTTGATGAAAGTCATCATTGACCCGTAGTGCATAGATGGACTATTGATTGGTATAATTATGACAACAGATTATTCAGTATAATCATAACCCGTAATGCTACAAATGATGTGGTAAAAGTCCTCATTGGCCCGTAGTGCATTAATGGACAGTTGTTGGCATGATCATGACCATTGGTGAAAACACGAATATCTTTGGCTCGTAGTGCATGGATAATTCGTGGTTGTGATACTAATGAATATCCTTGGCCCGTAGTGCATGGATAATTCAGTGATGTGGATTATTTGTTAAGTTGAGTCTCAACGATAAAATTGATGATAAACTTTCTAAATCATAGAAGATAGAAGATATCATCCTCTACTTGACTCTTCTAATGGATTGCTTATTCCGCTGCAGTTAAACTTTATGTTTATTATATTTTATCAGTTTAACACTGTTGAAGGCTAACGATAATTTATTCTGCATTATCTTAGTCATAATATTTCTTACTAGGTTAGTTGAGCTCACCCTTTGCTTTCATTGTTCTCTTCAGGAAATGAGAACATAACCGGGACTAGTCGGGAAAGGGAGTGATGGTCCGAGTTGGTTGCTGTAGTAGTCCTCACTATTCTATGAAATAGTGTAATAATAATTGTAATGAGGACTCCATCTGAATTTGGATATTGTGTAGAAGACAATATTTGTGTTAAAACTCTCACCGATGTTTTCTCGTATTTTATACGAAAGTTGTATAATTAAGTTTGTATTTAAATTCTGTACCATGTATTTGGCGACTCAGAATGGGTGATGTATACCTATTTTGGGGGCGTCATAATTAATATAATAAGCAGGTTGTATGACTGTTATTGTGTAGTACCAAGTACGGGTTGTAAGTACTCGAATTTGGGAGCGTCGCATATATTGTGGAATAGGACCCATATATATATATATATATATATATATATAGGGGATAATGGTTGTACACAGTCGTGTACTTTTTTTACATAGTATAACAACGTCGTTTGGCCCAATTGCTTTAAAAAGAAAAACACGGTTCAGGCACTCTACTCCCAAAATCACATTCCATTCTTCTCTTTGGATCACCTCTTCCATTCTCTTCCATTCTCTACTCCAACATCGGCCACCTCCTCCATTCTCTTCGATTCTCTATCTCCCAAGGTTTATGTGCAAATTGCTTCAATTAGTTCATTTTCGCCACAGTTTTATTTTAATTCCAACTGCAACAGATCTGGTGCAACAAACCCTATTGATTCCTATCCTCTGTACTAGAATACATCTAGGCTTTATTTCGAGGCGAGGCCAGGCAACATTCATTACATCAGCCACTGCTTCAACTAGGTGACCTAAATTTTAGTTATTTAACTTTTATCGTTTATGTCCAAGATTAATATAGGTTCTTCAATTTCTTCATTTCTTTTATTTGTTTCGTAGTTATGCAGTGACTTCTTCTTTCTGATTTATAGTCATGTCAAATTATACTGAATCCCATTAAAGTTGGAAACAAATCCCACTTGCAAGTTGGTATTTTTTAAATGGCACATATAGGAATCCTATTTGGAGATATTGAGGTGAATTAAGACATAATTAAGAACTTTTGAAATGTTTATGATTTAATTCTTCATTATTATATTGTTTGGGTTTTCTTGTCAATTAAACAAAAAAAAAGACATATATTGAAAGCATTCCAGTTCTATCTGTGCTGGTTCTGCTTATGAAAGATACAAAGAAGGGAAATCATGGTTTCTTGTTGAATGCTCTCTTTTCCAATTTTCATCAATGGTAAGGATGACTTGACCATGGATTTGTTTTTCATCCCTTGTTTGATCTTTCTTTTTATCAAATTTCTGATGTCAACTTATAGTTGAGGATTCACTTTTCACCGCACTATGAGATATTAGAAAAGAAAAAGTTAGAGAAAACAAAAGCTAAGAAACCTTATTTGTTGGCCTATTATTCCATTATTTTTGTTTATGGGAATACTAATTCTGGGAATAGGAGAGTAGCCTTTGAAAAATTGCACTAGATTTCTCTATTTTAAAAGGTTGGTTACTTATACAGTCATGCACACCTTCTAGTTGCTTAAAAATACTGAAAGTCAACCAAATATTTAACACTAATCCAGCCCTTGTATATGAACTGAGTGCGCTGTTTTGTTGTAAGGTTGTCCGCACTTTGTTTCAAATATCTTGTTTGCTTATAAAATATCCTCAACCTCCAAATTCTTGAAAAGGACCAACCATAAATAAACCTTAGGATACAAATGTTCACTTTGTTAAGTTTTAACCTCATAAAGTGAACTGATGACGCCCTTTTCTATTTTTTCTGAACAAAAAGAGTTCATCTTCAATTTTCAGCCCAGTGTCAACAAAGAATCATATTAGTAGGCAGTGAATTCAAGCTATCCTTTTTTCCATTGCTCTAAAATCTTAATACTTGTTGATTTATTTTCTAATTATGGAATATGTTGTTCAGGCACCCACCATATTGGAATATAACTTTGGGGTAGAAGGGGATCTTTTCGAAGCTCCAAAGCTGATTATTGAGGAACCAATGATTGGCCTTGATCCCATAACGGCTACCATTTCAATGATTTTAGGTGGAGAAGATGTCATCTCCACATAAGCACTAAAGGTAGTTAATTTTGAATCAATGAAGAACGAGTAACAACATTTGTCGTTTTGGTCAAGAAAAGTTTTTGTAGTATTTTAATTTGGTTATATATAGTATAAAATATTTTCCTGGGAAATGTTATCTACAAATATTGTTAATTATTCTTTTTCATTTTTAAATATGTAGTTTTTGGTACCCAGCTTTTTTTTGAATGAGTGGGGTGATGGACATGAAAAAATTAATAAAAAGGTAATTAGGAATTAATCGGAAAGAAATGGAATTGGTTGCTGATGAGTAGGTTTTATACCTACAAATCGGCTTCAGATTTGAACTTAAAACGGTGTTGATGATAAGTGGTATTTTTACCTACTTATTGCATACCAATTCATGCGAATTGTGCCCATCTCAAGTATTTTTATTTTGTTTTAGTTGCATTTCACGATATTTTGCATTACATTTACTTAAAACTAGTTTTGGTGAATAAGTGCAGGAATTGGCTTAATTTTGGTAGTATTAGAGGCATGAAGCTAATGGATGCGTGAAGGCGAGGTACAAGCGAGGATGTGCATGGCATGGAGGTATAATGAAGTGTGGAAATCAAGCATGGAGCAGGATATTCAAGCATGAAAGAGCAAGAAGTAGCAGCAGCATAACAGAAACAAAACCAGAACTAGGACCTACAGAGTGCAAGCCACACCGCCGTGACGAACAAAGATGGGGAACGCGCTACCGCTGCGAGTATTGACCGGATACATCGATGATCTACTGTAAGTTGCACGGCCGCAAGGTAAAGGCGCGCTCCCACGTGAGGGACTGGCTGGACAAGGGCAGACATTCTGTAAGTTTCGCGCCCGCGAGAAGGATAAGTTATAGAGGCGCGTGGTCGTGCGCGATGCTGATGCTGTAATCTTGTTTAATTTTAATTTTTAATTAAATGATTTGTAATTGGTTTTTAAACGATTCTGACTGGTGTTAGACAGAGATTGGATAACTCTTTGCGTATTTTCATAATAGAAACTAGGGTTTACACTTTGGGAGAGATTCCAACGTAGAACGGAGCCAAAACGTCTACTTTTCCAATTCTTCTTGGGATTCTCTACCATTGTGAATGTCTATTATTATTTATTAGATTTCTATGAGGATTTAAACGTCAAGCATTGATTTTTATTCAGCGATTGGGTTTGATCGTTCTACCTTTCTTATTTCAATTACTAGCTTATTGATCATGTTTAGCGTTCGTCCCATAATGGCTTTTGGTTCAGTCATGAACTAAACTCCATTATGGGATTCTAACGAATTTTAATATGTAGTTTGGTTGCACATTTAAATGTTAGGGTTGTTTTGCATATCATATAGAATATCTGTCATGATTATTTTACATGCATGAGTGCCTGATCAACATTCATCTCGGTACTTGTATGGGATTGACAATGAACATGCGAGTATGGATTGTAATTATGATAGCATGCGAATATGGGGTTGTTGTATATGACTTGCGTATTTTGTGAACCAGATAGACATATACTGTTTCACCGTATGAGCTAGAATAAGGGCTTGTGCTTAAAATCAATATAATTGCAATTTCACATAGACATATAGTGATTTTGGTTGTATTGGTGATTACATGGAGTCTAACATCTGTAGATGATGTGTAAGTAGGTTATAGTGCATTGAAAAATGGCTATAACTCTATTCGTGCTCTTGGCTATTTTCCTGTGATATGTGAACACTTCTTGCATGATAGTGGCGATTAGATGAAATATTAAATGAAGTTAGGGTCGCATTATTTCCAGATTATATTTATTCCAGGTGTATTCTTATTTTTAGTTTGTTACTCGTGATTAGTTTAATTCAACAATTTTAGTCATTAGTCTAACCATATAAATTCGGTGAGTTAATTGATGCATGGTAGTTTAAATTTAACAACTTTCTCTGTGGGATCGATACTCTACTTACTTTGTATTACTTGTTGACCCGTGTATGCTTGCATGAGTTAGAGCTCTTTTATTAGAACTATAAAAGAGGCAACAAGTTTTTGGCGCCATTGCCGGGGAAAGGCGTTAATTTAGATAATTATCAGCAGTTTAAAGCTAATTGTATGACTTAGACAATTCTGATCATTTCTTATTTCTATTTTTGTTTCGTTTTTGGTTGCAGGTACTTGTAGATTTTTATGCACACAAGATCATCCAACTCAGAACTAACACCAACACAGGACAACATAAACGGAAGAGGTTGGAAAGCGAGTGTGCGAAGAAATTTGCAAGCACAGTTAGATAGTACAACATCCAGAATGGCGGAAGAACAGAGACTTGAGCAAAGAGAAGAGCATCGGGCTCTAAGGGAATATTACATGCCAAACATAAACGGACTACAATCGAGCATAGTCAGGCCTGCGATAGCAGCGAATACCTTTGAAATCAAACCGGGCACTATTTAGATGGTACAGAACTTCGGTTCGGTTTAAAGTCTTTGCTCACAGATGATCCGAATGAGCACCTATTGAGCTTTTTTGAGATCTGCGACACATTAAGATACAACGGTGTGACGGAGGACGCCATTAGACTACGGTTATTTCTGTTTTCATTGAGGGATAAGGCTAGAAGTTGGCTACATTCTTTACCGTCAGGGTCAATCACTACATGGGAGGATTTAACACATAAATTTTTAGCTAAGTTCTTTCCAATGGCCAATACTGCAAAGATGAGGACAGCTATCTCTCAGTTTGAGCAGCAGCGGGGCGAGTCCTTATATGAGGCAAGGGAACGATACAAAGAGATGCTCAGAAAATGTCCGCATCACAGTATGCCAGACTAGATGGTGATAAATTCCTTTTACAATTGGTTAGGATGGCAGTCAAGACCGATTGTGGATGCAGCCGCAGGAGGGGCATTATGGGCAAAGAAATATGACGAGGCCTACACGCTCATCGAGACTATGGCTGCGAATGATTATCAGAATCCTACAGCTCGGATGCCACAGCCCAAGATTGCAGGTGTGTTGGAGGTAGATGCGATTACACAGTTGTCGGCACAGATGGCAGCTATGGCTAAAAAAATTGATACTTTGGCGGAGAGCAAAGTGAAAATAGTTGCCTTCGTTTGTGAGATTTGTGCGGGGTCACACTCCATGGATCAATGTGCTATCAGCTCAGAGTCGGTACAGTATATGAGCAACTACAGAAAAGACCAAGGTCAATTTCAGAACACATACCACCTCAACAACCGGAATCACCCGAACTTTAGTTGGTCTAACAACCATGGACAACAACAACAGAATCAGTTTCAACCGAACCAACAGTTTCAGCCACAGTCATCACAACCGTAGTTTACACCAAAACCACCATTTCCACCAGGA
This sequence comes from Panax ginseng, assembly GCA_020205605.1. Taxonomy (NCBI): domain Eukaryota; kingdom Viridiplantae; phylum Streptophyta; class Magnoliopsida; order Apiales; family Araliaceae; genus Panax; species Panax ginseng. The sequence goes on along the minus strand of CM035134.1, from coordinate 69,952,171 downwards.
TTTCCTCAACAGCAACAACATCACACTCTAGCTACACCACATCTGGAGAAGAAATCTGAAACGGAGGAGATAATTTTGTAAATACATGGGAAACACTGAAGTCATGATCAAAAGCCAAGCAGTGGCTATCAAGAATCTTGAGACTCAGATGGGGAAGATGGCGAATATGCTTAACAATAGGCCCCAGGGTGCATTGCCAAGTAACACAGAGACAAATCCTAGAAGAGACGGGAAGGAGCAGTGTCAAGCAATCACATTGAGATCTGGGAAAGACTTGACAAACACTGCAAGTCGCGCGCCTGCGCGTGAGTTACAAGTGGACATCGCGCGGCCGCGCGAGGCAGAATAGTTGGATGGTGATGAAGAAAAGTTGGAAAAATCTGAGGCTCAGCAGGAAGAGAAGAATAAAGCAGGTTCAGAAGAGAAGGTCCAGAGTCCAGTACAACCAATGCACCCTCAAGTACCATATCCGCAGAGGTTAGTTAAGTAGAAAGAAGACAAACAGTTCAGTAAGTTTCTAGAGGTATTTAAAAAACTGCAGATCAACATACCTTTCGGCGAGGCATTGGAACAAATGCCAAGCTATACAAAGTTCATGAAAGACATTTTGTCAAAGAAGAGGAGACTAGATGAATTTGAAACAGTAGCCTTGACAGAGGAATGCAGTGCAGTGCTCCAACAGAAATTACATCCAAAGCTGAAAGATCCAGGCAGCTTCACAATTTCGTACACAATAGGGAAGATGAGCTTTAGTAAGTGTTTATGTGATTTGGGGGCACGTATAAACTTGATGTCGTTGTCAGTGTTTAATCAGTTGGGACTACCGGCCCCAAGACCGACAAACATATCATTACATCTAGCTAACAGATCCATCACGTATCCACGGGGAATTGTTGAAGATGTGTTGGTGAAGATGGACAAGTTCATTTTTCCGGTTGACTTTATAATTCTAGATTTCGAAGAGGACAAAAGCATACCAATCATACTAGGAAGACCATTCTTATCCACGGGCAAGACTTTGATAGATATGCAGAAAGAGGAGCTCACTATGCGTGTTCAGGATCAGGAGGTCACTTTCAACGTCTTCAAAGCCATGAAGTTCCCAACAGATGAAGAAGAATGTTTTCTGGTTGATTTGGTGGATCAGATCGTAAAGGATGAGGTGCAGAGTCTTGCAGATTATGAACATGTGAAGAATATCACTAATGAGAGTGCAGATGTGGAGGATGAGGAATTCGATGAATTTGTACAATATCTGGATACCACCTCATAATTCAGGAGATGGAGACCACCTGCAGAGCCATTGACAACAGCTGAGAAAGCCTCTGTAAAGTTAAAGCCATCTCTTGAGTCACCTCTAGAGTTGGAGTTAAAACCACTTCCCGAACATCTCAGGTATGCATTTTTAAGTTCAGATTCAAAATTACTTGTGATTATCGCTTCTGCACTAACATCTTGTAAGGAGGAAAAATTTCTACGAGTGCTTCGACAATTCAAATCAGCTATTGGATGGACTATAACAGATATCAAAGGGATCAGCCCTTCTTATTGCATGCACAAGATCCTGATGGAAGATGGTAGCAAACCAACAGTTGAGCAACAAAGGAGGCTTAATCCGATAATGAAAGAAGTGGTTAAGAAAGATTTACTGAAATGGCTAGATGCAGGAATAATTTATCAGATCTCAGACAGTTCATGGCTGAGCCCAGTACAGTGTATTCCAAAAAAGGGTGGTATAACAGTCGTGACTAATGAGAATAATGAGTTAATTCCAACACGAACGGTAACAGGGTGGAGAGTTTGCATGGATTACCGCAAGCTCAACAAAGCTACATGGAAATATCATTTCCCACTCCCATTCATTGATCAGATGTTGGATAGATTAGTAGGACATGATTACTATTGCCTTCTGGACAGATATTCGGGCTACAATCAAATTATGATAGCTCTAGAAGACCAGGAAAAGACTACCTTCACATGTCTGTATGGCACTTTTGCTTTCAAAAGGATGTCTTTCGGACTATGCAATACTCCAGCCACGTTTCAAAGATGCATGATGGCTATATTTTCAGACATGGTGGAACAGAATGTGGAGGTATTTATGGATGATTTCTCAGTCTTCGGTGACTCATTTGACCTTTGCCTTGAGAATCTGGTTATGGTTTTTAAAAGATGTGTTGAAACGAACTTAGTGCTAAACTGGGAAAAATGTCACTTCATGGTACAAGAAGGAATCATATTGGGACACAAAGTTTCGAAGACGGGACTTGAGGTGGATAGGGAAAAGCTGGAAACTATTGAGCACTTGCCACCACCCACTTCAGTAAAAGGAGTTCACAGTTTTTTGGGACATGCAGGCTTCTACCGTAGATTCATTAAGGATTTTTCCAAAATAACTAAACCGCTATGAAGTCTATTGGAGAAGGATGAACAGTTCAGCTTCGATGAAGCCTGCATGTAAGCATTTGAAACTTGAAGAGAAAACGGATCTCAGCACCAGTGATTACTCCACCAGATTGGACTTTGCCATTTGAATTGATGTGTTATGCCAGTGATTACGCCGTAGGGGCTGTTTTGGGGCAGCGGAAAGAAAAGATATTTCATGTGATTTATTATGCCAGCAAGACCCTAACGGATGCACAATTGAGCTATACCACCACAGAGAAAGAGTTATTGGCAGTGGTATACGCCTTCGATAAGTTCTGAGCATATCTGATTGGCATAAAGGTGATAGTGTATATAGATCACGCGGCGATTCGACATTTAATAGCAAAGAAGGATGGCAAACCTCGGTTGATTAGATGGATTTTATTACTGCAGTAGTTTGACTTGGAAATCAAGGACAGAAAGGGAACTGAAAACCAAGTGGCGGACCACTTATCTCGACTCGAGAATCTGAAAAGGGAAGTAAATGAAAATGTCATGATCAACGAATCCTTTCCAGATGAGCAGTTGTTTGTGGTGAAAGGGGAAGTGCCATGGTTCGCAAACTTTGCGAATTATCTGGTAAGTAAGATGGTACCTTCTGACTTGGTGGGCTATCAAAAGAAGAAATTCCTGCATGATGTCAAATGGTATATATGGGATGAGCCTTACCTATTTAAACAGTGTTCTGATCAAGTGATAAGAAGGTATATTCCATATAGCGAGACCGAGGGGTTTTGCAAGAGTGTCATTCTATGGTATATGGAGGTCACTATGGTGGTGAAAGAACAGCAGCTAGAGTACTACAAGCGGGATTCTACTGGCCCACAATTTTCAAGGATGCTTACAGTTTTGTCCAGAGGTGTGATAGATGTCAGTGAGTGGGAAACATTTCTAAAAGAAATGAAATGTCGTTGAATACAATCCTCGATGTAGAAATTTTTGATGTATGGGGGATTAATTTAATTGGACCTTTCGTTTTTTCCTGGGAAAATCTCTACATCTTGCTCGCAGTAAACTATGTCTCAAAATGGGTTGAAGCTGCTGCTCTTGCGACTAACGATGCCAAGGTCGTCCTCCGATTTCTACACAAAAGCATTTTCACAAGGTTTGGGACTCCAAGGGCTACATTAGTGACGAAGGCAGTCATTTCTGCAATAGGCAGTTTACAGCCTTGTTGGCTAAGTATGGGGTGAATCATCGCATCGCCACAGCTTATGACCCACAAACTAACGGTCAAGCTGAAGTGTCGAATAGAGAAGTAAAAAGAATCCTGGAAAAAGTTGTGAATCCCACACGGAAGGACTGGTCGTTAAAGTTAGATGATGTCGTATGGGCCTATCGAATAGCATACAATACTCCGTTGGGCATGTCACCCTTTCAACTTGTGTATGGCAAAGCCTGTCCCCTCCCTATGGAGCTAGAGCATAAGGCATATTAGGCAATACGGAAGCTCAATTTTGATTTGACATCTGCAGGGGAGAAACGGCTACTTCAGCTCAACGAGTTAGATGAATTTAGATTACAGGCATATGAGAACTCGAAGTTGTACAAGGAGAAAGTGAAGAAATGACATGACCGTAAGATCATGGAACGGACATTTGAACCGGGGCAAAGAGTTTTTCTCTATAATTCCAGACTTAAACTTTTTCCTGGAAAGCTAAAATCGCGATGGTCAGGTCCATTTACAGTGAAGACTGTCTTTCCGCATGGCGCAATTGAAGTATATGATCAGTTCCCGGACAAGCCCTTTAAGGTAAATGGCCAGCGGTTGAAGCATTACCTTGGTGGCGAGGTGGACAGATAGAACGTCACCTCAATTCTCTCGTCGACATGAGACTTAGAGAAAGTCCAGCTAATTGACTATAACTTAGCGCTTGATGGGAGGCAACCCATTATTTTCACCTCTAATCTCTGATCATTTTTTTAGTAAAGTAGTAGTTCGAACATTCTATTTTTGTTGCTTGATAAATAATATGTCGTGCATTCATGTCCATGTAGGTGTTTTCAATTGCAATAATCACGATTTCCTGTGTGGAAGTTCAATTGTTGCAGTACAGGGAGTGCATCACGCGGCTGCTCATGACACAACATAAGGAATCTCGCGACCACTTGAATGTCAGTAACCTTTAGTATCCTCGAGCGCCCGCGTAAGAACTCTTCTACAGAGCCGCGCAGCCACGCGCGAGGCCAAGCGGTGGAAATTTTTAAAGTTTAAAATCCGATCCGTGGTCTACTTGGATTCTTACGTGACCTATTATAAGCGTATTTCTCTATTCTCCCATAATAAGAAGTCTCCTCACCACCCATCACAGCTCATACCACAATCCTCTTAATTGGCCTCAATCTAGGGTTATTTTGCGTGGGTTTCGCACAAGCCAGTTTAGGGGTACACTCATCTGTAGAAAAGCATCAATATTCTCTACCTATCATCTGTTCATGGGTCCAAAAAGGAGACATTCAATCTCCATCTCCTCATCATCCGACTCCTCATCAAATGATCACAAGGACGATATCATGGAACGTAGGAAATTTATCAGTTGGGAAGCTCAGCAAGATTATTATCTCCTCGTGACTAAATCGTTTATAAAGAAACGGGGATTTAAACCTGCCAAGAAAGATGGACAACTATGGAATATGCTACGAGAAAGAGGCTGGGTTAACCTAGCCACAATGCCTATGCCTATTCCTATGGGAGTTGTTCGGGAGTTCTACGTGAATGCAAAGAAGATGGATATGCAAGGAGGGATAACGCTAGTTCGACAAGTACGAGTGGATTTCTGCCCTTCCGTCATTAGAGTAGTGTATGGAATAACTGATACACCACCAACTGGGTCTGCCAATTGGGTCACTGGTGCACATTTGATGACGGACTTGGACGTAGTGATTTCGGAATTGTGCATCCCGGGAACCAAGTGGAACTATAAGGCCGGGACAACCGAGCCAAAATTGTTTCAAGCATCCGCTTTAAATCACTATGCCCAAGCGTGGAATCTATTTATATGTGCCAAATTAATTTTGTTCACTCACAAGCATGAAGTAACCACTGAGCACGCAATCATTTTATGGGGTATTATCACAGACAAGTATATAGACGTCGGCCACATCATTCATCAAAACATGCAGCGTTATTGGCGGGGGAACATGACTGGGAGTATTCTGCATGCGTCTGTGGCAGCCATACTTTGTATCCAACAGGGAGTCCCATGGAATGACAAGCAACTGCAAAAATCGAGCCATGACATCACTACGGCCACAATCGCCAAGTTTCGGGAATGGACGGGTGGTGAACCACACCTGAGAGGATTGGGATTTATCATCCGGCCTACTTTCTAAGAGCCATCGCATCAGCCCCCTCTGACAGATGAGGCAGGCCCATCCACCCGAGCACATCCTGTTCCTAGCGATCGACAGCTCCGAAGGTTGGAGCGCAAAGTCGACGCCATGTATGAAAATTTTGGGACGTTTTCTATGGGACTCACTCGAGCCTTGGCCAAAGCCTTCGCGCAGGAAGGAACAATGCTAGAGTGGCCTCAATTTGGAATAGTCGTGCCGTATCCACCACCAGATTCACCACCCGAGGAGGGTGGTCAAGCTGATCATTAGGGGGGTTTTTCTGTACTCTTTACCTTCATTCAATGGGGACATTGAATATTTTAAGTTTGGGGGTATTGGGGATCATAGCATAGTAGTTTAGTTTTATTTAATTGTTGCATGTTTAGTTAATTTTGCATGTTTATGTATTTAGTTAATTTTTTGCAGAAAATTTTTAATTTTTTATTCACTATTGATTGTGTTAGTATGTTTTAGTTGAATGTCTCACACAAATTTTTGCTTAAATAGAAATTTTTGCCTAGCCAATGATGATAGTGAATTGTGAAGGATTTGAGAATATTTGGGATAACATGAGCTGAGATATAATGTTTTACACGATGAGATTCATGTTGCTGTTTAAATGCTTTTGGTATGCACAAATGTTTTCACATTCACTTGTAAGTTTAAGAAGTGTGTGTTGCATTGCTTGATAGAACATGTAGTTTTGAAAAGAAAAACATGTGAAAAGTGTTGTAGACTGTATGAAACATTGACATGCAACTTTTGGGAAAACATGGGTATGCTATATATTAAAAAAAAATATTAATCAAATAGCAATAACATGACTAGTCTTAATTCGAGGCCCTGGCTACTTGAGTAAGTACGCCTGAGGGGATTGTCTCTATACCTAGCACCATAAGGTCTTTCACAGTCTGGGAGTCGTTGGTTGAAATCTCGCTAAGGGGTAGCAGTGTGCCTAATGGATTGAGACATTGCACAGTCATGTGAAAAGGAAAAATTGAAAAAGAAAAGAAAAGAAAATCAGCAATAAACACCACGGGAAAGTGCAAAAATCGCCCTCGTGAGTAGCAACTTAGTTTGTGTTGATATGTTAAAACAGTCTGCGTTACATGAATATACATGATCCTAGATTTAGACTATAATTTTCTGTTTTGAGCAATGTAGCCTATATATTCTTTGCTTAGATCAAGTTTTGGTGAACACCACACACACACACAACATCTCTATAGCATATATGAAATTATCTGAGTGTATGATGTTATGTCTATAGCTTGGTTTGAAATTGTATTCTTGGATCTGGATAATTCACTTAGGTAATTTGGGCTGAAATTCTGTTATGGCAGGGATTATGTTAGAGTAGTTTGCATCATAGAGTAGTTACATAGTTTTGTAGTTGCATTTTCATTGTTCATTAGTATGCATTGCTTGAGGGCAAGCAACAGTTCAAGTTTGGGGGTATTTGATAAGTGGTATTTTTACCTACTTATTGCATACCAATTCATGCGAATTGTGCCCATCTCAAGTATATTTTATTGTGTTTTAGTTGTATTTCATGATATTTCGCATTGTATTTACTTAAAACTCCTTTTGGTGAATAAGTGCAGGAATTGGCTTAATTTTGGTGGTATTAGAGGCACGAGGCTAATGGATGCGTGAAGGCGAGGTACAAGCGAGGATGTGCATGGCATGGAGGTATAATGAAGTGTGGAAATCAAGCATGGAGCAGGAGATTCAAGCATGAAAGAGCAAGAAGCAAAGAAGAAAGATAATGAAAAAACAAAACCGTAACCAGGACTGTGAGAGAGGCAAGCGCGCGCCATGTGCTGTAACAAAGATGGGGAAAGCGGCGCCCGCGATTATATTACCGAGACATTGATGATCTACTGCAAGTTGCACTACCCGCGAGGTAAAGGCGCGTCTTGCTTCGCGTGAGGGGTTTAATTTGGACAAGGAAGACATTATGTAAGTCTCGCGGCAAATGTAGAAGGATAAGTTATAGAGGCGCTATTGATGGCGCGCGATGCTGATGATGTAATCTTGTTTAATTTTAATTTTTAATTAAATTATTTGTAATTGGTTTTTAAACGATTCTGACTGGTGTCAGACAGAGACTGGATAACTTTTAGCGTATTTTCATCATAGAAACTAGGGTTTACACTTTGGGAGAGATCCCAACGTAGAACGGAGCCAAAACGTCTACTTTTCCAATTCTTCTTGGGATTCTCTACCATTGTGAATGTCTATTATTATTTACTAGATTTCTATGAGGATTTAAACGTCAAGCATTGGTTTTTATTCAGCGATTGGGTTTGATCGTTCTACCTTTCTTATTTCAATTGCTTGTTTATTGATCATGTTTAGCGTTGATCCCATAATAGCTTTTGGTTCAGTCATGAACTAAACTCCATTATGGGATTCTAACGGATTTTAATATGTAGCTTGGTTGCACATTTAAATGTTAGGGTTGTTTTGCATATCATATGGAATATCTGTCATGATTGTTTTACATGCATGGATGCCTGATCAACATTCATCACAGTACTTGTATGGGATTGACAATGAACATGCGAGTATGGATTATAATTATGATAGCATGCGAATATGGGACTGTTGTATATGACTTGCGTATTTTGTGAACCAGATAGACATATACTGTTTCACCGTATGAGCTAGAATAAGGGCTTGTGCTTAAAATCAATATAATTACAATTTCACATAGACATATAGTGATTTTGGTTGTATCGGTGATTACATGGAGTCTAACATCTGTAGACGTTGTGTAAGTAGGTTATAGTGCATTGAAAAATGGCTATAACTCTATTCATGCTCTTGGCTATTTTCCTGTGATATGTGAACACTTCTTGCATGATAGTGGCGATTAGATGAAATATTAAACGAAGTTAGGGTCCCATTATTTCCAGATTATATTTATTCCAGTTGTATTCTTATTTTTAGTTTGCTACTCGTGATTATTTAATTCAACAATTTTAGTCATTAGTCTAAGCATATAAATTCGGTGAGTTAATTGATGCATGGTAGTTTAAATTTAATAACTTTCTATGTGGGATCGATACTCTACTTACTCTGTATTACTTGTTGACCTGTGTATGCTTGCATGAGCTAGAGCTCTTTTATTAGAACTATAAAAGAGGAAACAGTTGATCATGTCTATTTCTGTTCATTTTTACTTGTTTTGTATTTATTTTGTGTTTAGGATTGCATTACGTGGCATGGTGGTATGATGGCAGCGTTATGGCGAGATTTGATATGCAAAAGGTAAGAATTGAATCATGAATACCTCTCTTGAGGAAGGCATATTTGTGAAGAAAACCCCCATCGGGGAAGGGGTACAAGGTTAAGAATAGAAGCACCCCCCATTGGGGCGAGCCTATCCAGTAGAAAAAACCCCGCCGGGGTGGGGGTACGGGGAGAGAGAAAGTGTTTTACTTTTATTAGACATTTGAAGCCGCGTGAATGGAACAATTTGGCATGGATTGGGACTATGATGGGGCATCATTTTATGAGCTATTACATCAGACAACACAACATAACAAAGTAAATCAATTACAACCAATCAATCAATCAATTGGAAGCCCTAATTTGAGAGAAGCCATTGGAGGAGAGCAAGGAAGGTCGAGAGCATGAAGATTACGGAATTGAAGGCCAAGAAGGGTGATTTTGTAGTACTCTCTTTCTTTAATTTGAATTTTGTAATTGGGATGATGGATTCTCTATTTATATCAATTTTTAATTTATCTATGATGAACTAAATTCTTGATTAGGCTTGCAATGGATCTTTATTGTTGAACAATGATTGTTATGCCTTAATTTCATTTTAATAAACTATCAATTCAATTTATCTATTGTGATTTGCACTTTAATTTATGAATTACTTGATCACCAATTTTGTGTGGATTTGTATGGACTCGAGAGATGATGTATGAATCTAGACCTAATCACTATAGCATGTGGTCTTGAATTCTGTGTTTTAATGGAATATTCATGAATATTTAGGATAGAGATTTACCTAACATCGCATGTAATCGTGTAAAGAACTTGGGATTTCAACCTTCTTTGATTTTAATTCACATAGAGATATAGTGAATTAGTTAATTAGGGTGTTTGGCTTAATTCTAATAAATTTTTGGATTTAAGTTAATACGGAGTTAATGCATTGAGAGATTACTAATTCTACTTGAGTGTTCTTGATTAATATACTGAGATAGTGAATTGAACTGGAATAAGGTGTGATAATCAGAATGAAGCTTAAAGTGAAGTTGTAAGCCTGATTCTCCATTGTCTGCTTGAAATTTGTGGTTACTTAGTGTGTTGATTGGTTTGAATTGTTAGTTTCTTAGTTTTTATAACTTATAATCATTAATTTGAATAGTATAATAAAATTGGGTTAATATAAAACTGGTAATTGTTGGAATTAATTTCATACTAGTCTTTGTGGGAACGATACTTTTCTCATCATTATATTACTTGTGGACCATATACACTTGCATGTAGAGCGTAACTAGATTTTACCCAACAAGTTTTTGGCGCCGTTGCCGGGGACTAGTTTTGATTTTAGTACTTTCAATATCAGTTTAATTAGTTCAGTATTAATTAAACAAATTTTTCTTTTTATTTTGTTCTTTCTTGTTTCAGGTTTTCTGATTTAGTGTAAGCACACACGGTCTAAGAAGCCAGACTTGCTTCCTTTCGAGGACGATATCGAGAAAGGATTTTAGAGGTTAAGTAAGTGGATTAAGGACACTAGGGAGAATCTTAACAAGGAAGAAACTATGGCTGAAGAGGATCCGAAAGCGCTAAGGGATTATGCTACTCCCAGGGTGACTGAGCTTCAGTCGAGCATCACCAGGCCTGCGATAGCTACGAATAATTTTAAGATCTTGCCTAGGACCGTTTAAATGATTCAGAACTCAGTGAAGTTTGGGGGATTAGCCAACGATGATCCGAATAAGCATTTAGTTAGTTTTTTGGAAATCTGTTACACCTTCAGATACAATGGAGTGTCAGATGATGCAGACAGACTTCGCTTGTTTCCGCTCACACTGCGGGACAAGGCAAAAAGTTGGTTACTGTGACAACCCTAGAATTTAGAAAATTTAATAAAATCTTAAAAGATTTAATAGAGGTTAAATAATAGATATGGACAGAAAATAAATGAATGGATTGGCATATCTGTGAAGGAATTTTTAGAATTTCAAAATTTTGTGAAAGATTTTGGTGGGTTTAAAATCTTGTGGTAAAGACTTACAAGGTTAAGTATCTAAGAGTATATAAATATGTGTAGGTGGTTTTATGCGTATAGTATATGGTTAAGAGTCAAGGGTTGGCCAGATAAATTATATCAGCGACAAACCCTAATATTATATTAAGAAAATCGACGTTCAGTTAGAAAACCCTAACGATTGATAAGAAACCCTAATATCGGCTCTGGAAACCCTAATTTTAGTACCGAGAATCCGAAACCCTAATTCAGAATTTGAAAACTTTAATTTGGAAACTGAAAAGATAATTATAAAGTTGAAGTGTTAATGATTATATATTTAATTAGGGATAACCCTAATTGATTAGTTAGAAAATCCTAATTTTTAAAGTTGAAAACCCTAATGTACAATTAGGGAAAACCTAATTATTAATTTATAAATGTTAATGTTAAGTAGGAAACCTTAACACTAATTAGCAAGCTTGAATGTGATTAGGAAACCATAATATAATTAGGAGACCCTAATTACAAATTAGAAATCTTAATTTTCTATTTTAAAACCTAATTCGTAAATGCTAGAAATTTAAATTTATAAAATCTTAGGGTTAAACCCTAAGGGTCAAACCCTAAGGGTTAAAACCTAAGGGTTGGTCAAGTTACATTTATGCCATTAAAATTACAAGTCAAATGTCCAAACTACCTTTTTTGCATTTTTTAATGAGATGGAGTGTAGATCTAGCTCTATTTGTGGTTGGTGACTAACCCTAAGCTAGCCATGTGCCGTATATCTAAAATAGCAGCCATCTAGATCAGCTATATACATTGTATTTATTAGATATATAGATTAAAGAGAAAAAGAATGCTCACTTTACTTTTCATATTCACCAAAGCCATACTCTCTCTCCGTTTTCAAAATCTAGAGTGAGAGAGAGTGAGAAACAAAGCTAAGAGCACTTCATAGCTTGCCAATGATCAGAATCAAAAGTCAGATTCAAGGATCAAATCTTAAAAAGGTATAAAAACCTTAAACCTAGAAATTCATGTGATCCATGTTATTTATTGTTGTTTATTGTTTTAAGTTATGTATTAGGGTGTTATTTGGTTATCTGGGTTGTAATATCATAGATCCATAACACTTAGATGCAAGAAAATGAGTTTTTTGAAACAGATCTATGAACCCTACTTTGTGTTCTGACAGCCTAATGGCAGGGCTCATAAATCCTTATGTGTTAGTTATTTGTTGTGTTTTAAGTTATAGACTTGTAGTATGTTGTAAAGCCTTTGATCTGAAACTTGAATCAAGGTTAGATCATGACTAGAACTCAAGATATAGGTGGTCAAAGTGGGATGACCGATCAGGAAAACTTAGTTTCTGGGCAACCTAGAAACCCAAATTTTGTTTGACAACATTTTTCTAAGCCTTAAATCTTGTTGTTGTTTGCTAGTTTGTTTATGTTGTTGTTTTAATGTTGTAGTCTGTCATGAGGACTACACAATAAAGTCATTAGATCACTTAGATCATAACCAGAGTGAAAGATAATCAAGGTCAAACTAGAGTTGACCAAATGCATTTTTGTTATAAACTGAAAACCCAGATTCTTCAAGAGCCTTATTTCTGACATGGTTTGACCATGCCAGATCTTGCTCATGTGATGACGTTATGATGATATGATGTTATAGAATTATACCCTGACATGTATGCTACAAGATTTGACCATTAGAACACATTAAGCAAGCATGGACATCAAAGATTTAAGAGCTCAAAGTAGGCAGTAAGAACTGTTCTTCAGTTCTGGAAAACACAGAAATGAAGAACAGCGTCTGACAAGGTTTTGGAGAGATTAAATCTCTCTGTTGTGTAATGACTATGCCATGAAATTGGTTTAGAGTTGTAGTACTACATCAGTAATACAACATTAACATTTTAGCAGCCTAAAAAACATAACAACCAATGATTAAATGATTGTCAAACATACCACCCTGTGACTGAGTATGAATTTCTGGGAAGGCTCAAGAACACCCAAGAACACCTATAGCGACGGTTCTGTCGCTATAGGCACCCTTTAGTGACAGTTTCTTAATAAAATTAATTATTTTATTTAATAAATAGAGAAAAATAGTTTTTAATTATTAAAAATACATAATAAATTCCTAAGAATTATTTTAAAGCCTAAAGATGGGTTTTTAATAATTTAATATATTTTATTAATATATAATATTTTTGGCATATTAATGGTATTTAATTTATTTAATTATAATATTAAATAAATTACTTAAAAATGATTTTACTACTTGAAAAATCATTTAAAATTATATTATGGTATAAGAAAATTGTCGACGTCGGGATTTTTGAGTGTCCCTTTTCGTTACTTGTTCTTTTGTGTTCTCACGTTAATGTGAGATTTGTTTGAAAAAATAAGTGAAAATGGTCCGACATGTATAATGTCGACGATTAGACTTTAAGAGTCTCCAGTTGGTGTATTGAACTGGTTACACCAACGCAACCGAAAAGATTTGCACATTGACCCAGTGATTTGACACTGCTAAACGGGTCTGTGAAACCAAGATTCATTTTGGGTCCGGGGGCTTGATTATGCAAAGGGAAGGTGTTAGGCACCCCCTGACATCCGTGTTATCACGATAACCGCCACTTTTCAAAGAAATTGTTATATGAATGTGTGTATGTGTGTGTGTGGATCAATGCCCAATTATTTGAAAGTAGTGCGAGGCCTCGTTCACACCTACATACACAAGGTTTGAATTTTATAAAAAAATTCAGTTTTAACCAAGATATAGCAATGAAGTTTTGTAAAAGAGGATTTTCAAACCCTGTGCTCAACAGGAATTGAGACCTTTTCATACTTCTATTTTATTATTAAATGTTCGGCTGGTTTGCTTTTATTTTTGAGATGCGAAGCATTCTCAAGAAAATAATATATAGCAGTGCCGAACTCCTCATGGGCATGACAGCCATCCATGGAAATTCAGACACTTCAAAATAATGTACAAGTTACTTACAGCCAGAAAATGTCCATCATGGGAACCGAATCTAGATTCAGTAGACTGAACTTGTGATCACATGATTCCTATGCTCACATGATACTGTAATTTGTATGGAAAGCAGTAAGCAGTTATATATATAAAAGCTATAAATATATATATATACAAACTTGATCAACCACCACGAAGCAACTCCGTGGGGGATCGGAAATGTAAATATATAAAGCGGGTAATATATATATATATATATATATATATATATATATATATATATATATATATATATATATATATATGGACATGATCAACCGCCATATAAGTAAACTGTGGGGGACGAAATGTAAATAAAGTTTGTAAAAGGCCACGTAAGTAAACTCCGTGCTTTCGATAGAAATGTAAATATATATATATATATGTACAAATATATATATAAAAGCAGTAAATGCACTGGATGTAAATCCAGGCTCATCGGATATGTCCGACAGCAATTATATATATATGTATATATATAAAAGCGAATAAACGCACCGAATGTAAATCCAGGCTCATCAGATATATCTGACAACAGTTTTATATATAAGTATATATATATAAAAGCAATTTAAATGCACCGGATGTAAAAATCTGTGCTCATCGATGTAGTTCGACCATAATTTATATATATATATATATATATATATATAAGCAATTAAACGCTCCAGACCGAACTCTAGGCTCAATCGAGGCATAACTCGATAATGTTAGTCCATATATATGAAATATATACATATATTAGTATATATATACAGATAGAAATTAAAACCACGGACTGAAGTCCGGGCAAACACAATCACACGACTCTCAACGTGTACAACAGTGTGTGCTATATGAGAAGAAGGCTTTATAAAATGTAAGAAGGCTTACAGTGGGCTGCCAAGGTAGACTTCTATGACTTTAAATGGATAAACACTGAGCTCCCGCCAGATAAAAGATAGCTATATATGAGCTAACTAGTGTTTAAGGAAGAGGAAACACTCAAAAGATGTGTATTTAGAGTAAAATGGACAGGGCTTCCTCGCCTTTTTCCTTCTCTCTCCCCTCTCAAATGGCTGACCCAAGCCTTGTATATATAGACGGATGGCCGCATGTACACCTGCGGCAGCTGCAGTTATACCTACGGCTGGTCGTGGTGGATCCGAGCCTCGCGGGTCCTGTCGTCTCCTAGAACATGCACTCGTGCACTGTAATGTCTGCTCGAACTTGCAGAACTTCAATTTGAGCATCCGAACGAGGTATATCTGACCTTCTTTGGACTGCTTGTGTCGAGAGTTACGTAATGACATGGATTAGAGGTTGTATGAAGTCAGGAAAAGGGGTCTATTCCCATGGTCTTCAAGCTTCAAATTCTATCCAAAGTACTATCACACATAATAGTCACTCGGGATTGTCACTCCTCGATTCTTGTGGGACATCGTTGGATGTATGTATGTATGAAGTGTTGAGACGACGTGCCATTTGTCGAAGGAACAAGATGATGTTTGACTCCTCACCGGGGTTATCGCCGGTTTGAGTTTAAAGTAGATGTTGCTCAGGGTTATAGCTGAGATTGGACTACTTGTTAGTATGCTGCGATATCATCTTGTTGACGTGGTAAGATGACATTGTTACTCCTCATCCGGGTTATCGCCAGTTTAAGCGGAAAGCAGACGTTGCTCAGGGTTACATCTAAGATTGGGCTACTTGTTTGTATGCCTCACTGTCATCCGGGGGTGTTCCTGTCTGCCCGTTGTTAGTCCCGGGTCTGAGGTATGTGTGCCTCGATAGGATGTCTGAGCCTGAAGCTGATCACATGTGTTTGAAACAAGCATTTTTGGGGTTATCGCTGAAACTGCAATGGCATCCCTTGGGGCTATCACCAAGGATGGGGTTGCTACTCCCAGTGTTGTCTCTAGGACTGGAACTGAACGTCGCGGTGTTATTGCCGAGACAGAACTGTCCTCTCCGGTGTTGTTGTCGGTCTTTTGATCTGCATATCTCGGGGTTATCTCCGAGATTGGAAATGACATTCCCGGTGTGTGTTCTAGGTTGAGATGATGTTCCCGGTTTATGTTCTGGGTTGGAACTAAACTTCCAGTAGTATCCAGGATGATTATAAGCTATCTTTCAGGGTTATCTCTAAAATTCGAATCTACCCTCCTGCAATGTTAGTAATAGGAGTGCAAAAAATATCGAGTGTCTACAGATGCCCCTCATTATCATATTCATGCAATGCAAGGCATGGATAAGATAAAGAATCCTAGACACTTGAAATGCAAGCAAGATAAACATGATGCTATGTTCAGCAATAAGATGCAAATGTATGATGCATGATTGCCATGTAATCCTGCTGGGATGACAATCAGTGATGGCTTGGACATGCGATCCAAGTTTCCAAGGATGTTGACGTTGGGACTACCACCAAAGTCTTGAATCCTAGATACTGGCTTATACTCCATAGAGGTACCTCTTGTGTGGAAGAGATCTGTGGGGATAAGGCTTTGTCTGTTTGAGGATGTGTAATACATGTTCCCTCATACTATCGGAGTTACTTCCAACAGTGTTATCATTGTCAAGGTTGCCTTACCTTCATTGATGTGTGTATCACCGGATAGATCCCTGCTGGGTGTATTGTCAAGGCTGCTTGACCTTCATTGGTGTATGTGTCAATGGTAGCACTGCATTGTAGCCCCCGCTGGGGATACATAGTTGAGTTATTTTGACGGATTTACTTGCCATCGGTTGACATGATGTCAAGGTTGCTTAACCTTCATTGATGTGTGTATCAATGGTTGCATTGTGTTGTAACCCCCATTGGGGATACGTAGAAGTTTGAAGGATGTGCGTTGAGACCCCCGCCAGGGATACGTAGATGCTTGATAACTTTGGCGTTGTAACCCCCATCGGGGAGGTTTGATATTTCTTGGTTTTGCGTTATAACCCCGCCGGGGATTGTTTAGGGTTGTGACCCTGCAAATGACGACATCGGACCTTTGTGCGTTATTTCTGAGCATGGTTTGTAAAAGCTGAGCTCATTGGTATAGTATACCCTGCATTTAGGCGGATACCGTTGAGGCGACGGGAGTTTAACTCTGACCGACAAGAAACCAGGATTTCAGGATATTCCGCTCATTTGCGTAGCATTTTTATTCATGATTTGGCCTTTTCAGCTTGTGAGACCTCCTTTGCAACTCTAACTGGAGTGAGTCGGAGGTGTGGGACCCATGTAGAGGGGCCGCAAGTGTACTTGTAGGAGCCGTAGGTTAGCCTGCGGCCAGCCGTGCCTATGTATAGGTGGTTGGTTTCTTTCATAAGTCATTTTCAAGTTGCGCAGCAAAGGAAATCCGAGAGCTCTTCTTCAGATCTGCTGAGTTCGAGCAACTTTCTGTATATTCTGCTACCGTACAAGCGTTCTTCACTGTTCTGGTAACACATGCATGTATTTTTTTCTAATTTATGTCCGTTGGAAAATGACTTATCGCATGAAATGCATTTAGACACATAATAGTGAACATGCATGCTGATATGACTTCATAAAAAATATTCAACATAGTAAATGTTAGTATTAAACCATGCTGAACATAATGATGTGAAAAAATTTGTCTTTTGACACAGTCAAATTGGCACCATTTACTGTCATTTCTTATCCCATTTGAGGACAAATGAGTAAAGGCATAAAGTAAAATAATCCTGGTAACTAGACTACACTTACGGATTTTTACTGTGATGTGATGAATGCATCTGAGGATGTATATATTGCGTGTGCAATGTGTGTCTTGAATGGCCACCTAGTCATGCCTATGTGCATGTGGATAGTCCCATTTACAAAGGGGCTATGGCAAAATTTTCCCAAAATGTAGGCATTGGGTAGTCATGCATTTTTTAACTCTACTGTAGATGTATGTTAAAATAATGCATATATGCAAGTAATCATTGAATGCATTTTGAAAAGACTCCAGGTAAGAAATTACCACACCCTTTCTGAGGTGATTTGGAGACTTTCTGTCCAGATATTATGGATCCAAATCAGCCAAGTAGTTCCCGTAGGATCACTTCTAGTGTACGAAGGAGGGCTTTTGAAGAGCCTCAACGCCGTTCCGTGAGACAGTTTCGTCGTTTGGCGGAGGCAGTGATACGTCCTATTCGGGTTGAGGTGCCGAATGTCAAGGACGAGGAGGAGGATGCACCGATTGAGGTTCCTGCTCCTGCTATACGTGTTCCCCGTACGGAATTACCAGGTATTCAAGTGGCGAACCCAAATCTTCTGGGTGACTTGTGTAGGCATTCTTCGGTATACCTGCACGCAAACGAGGTATGAAGTTAGATCTTTAATCTTCCTTATTTCCTATTGATGAGGAGTCAAGGAGTCTGATGTTGATCTGCATTTGATGTAGGTTCCCGGCTTCACACAGCCTCGAGGGAACTGGTTTAACATCCACTCTATGTATCAGGCCTTTCATGATGACAATAGAGCGATCATCCATGGCTAGGGATTCGGGAGATTCTTCTCTATTCTACCCCGTCGCTTTCCCTAGGGTTACCTCAGGGCATTGTCTGAGCGTTGGTTTCACCAGACTCAGTCACTCCATTTTGTTGGACTGTGAGGTGATGATAATGCCGATGGATTGGCGATTTATCACATGTATGGAGTTTGGAGGGGAGCCGGTGCCTTGTACGGCGAATATCACCCCTACTGCCGTCAGATCCTTGTTGGGAGTTCCGACGGAGGCGCTCAAGGGAAGAACTGTTCGTACAGGTCCTCTGAGCGTAGATTCTATGAGCGGGCTATTGAGTGAGCCTATACCCGATGATGTGAGAGTTAGGGATCGCATTCTTCGGTGATTGTTCCTGATGATCATTAGGGGTTACTTCATAGCAGATAATTCCTCTACGGTGTCCTTCGCTTTGATCAGCGCCACTCGACACGTGGACCGTATAGGAGAGTATGATTGGGGTTCCTACACCTTTGCCTACTTCCTCAGGGGAATGCGCATATGATCGCAGGGCTTGACCGAGGCGTGGTTAGGATTCTACCCATTTCTGCTGGTGAGTGTTTCTCTTGTCTTTTCCCATGTATAGGTTAAGAGTGTTGACTGACAGCAGATGTTTGCCTTTGTGTTGGCAGTTTTGGGCCTATGAGAGGCTCCCTTATTTACGTCCTGTGAGCGTGTTAGGTTTAGATACCTATCCACGAGGATGGAGATGGCATCATTCTATACTGGCTGAGGTCCCTGTTGCTGAGGGTTTCACTCATTGTCGCCTTCACAATTTGGAGCTATTGTGGTGATGTAATCACATGGATTCCCTACTCTGGAGAGCATTTGGGAGTTGGATTTGAGGATGGGTACCCGACTAGAGTAGAGTACGTCATTTCCACCCGCAGGATTCCTCTCTTCACAGATGGAGGATGGGAGCTCTATTTAGGAGAGCGGGCTATCAGGAGCACTACAGGAGAGATCCGTATGCCGATCTTGCCTCCTACAAGGCGTTATTGGCCTGTTTCGTAGTCACCCGTCATTGACATCCCATTGATGGGGATTGATGGTTTTACATTATCAGAGGGCCCCTGTTCTCAGGAGATGTTCCAGCATTGGTGGATCCCTCGCACGATTGGAGCTCAGACCTGCGCCACACGGTTTATGGGGGATATGGTTCCAGGATCCGTGATGATGACAGATTGGCTAGCCTATGTCAGAGATCTGACTCATGTGACACAGATTGACTCGGTAGCTAGACCTATCACATCTTTTCATTCGGTATTTGGGCAGAGATCCTGCAGAGGTAGATACTTTTGATCCTTCCAGCTCTGGCGCTGGTCCCTCAGGTGACCCATATGGATTTTTCGGTGCAGATCCTCCTTTGTATCGGCCTGACATCCCTATAGATAGAGATCCAGTGACTCAGGAGGAGTTACATCAGGTGGAAAGGATCGATGATGTAGACATCAACACTATTAACTTTTTTTGATGTATTTCTTGTTATCTCTTTTGATAGGCCTCTGTTAGCATCTGGGTAGCTTCGCCCCATTCTCGCTATATCTTTTGATAGGCCTCTGTTGTATGTTGGGTAGCTTACCCCATTTCCTGTATATTTTAATTTGTCTGAGAGATGTATTAGATGATGATATACTTAAGAATATATGTACAGTTTTTCATTCCCTATATCATATTGCCATCTATTGTATCATGCATGTTATTATGTTATGCATATGTGTTTATGTCTAGAGATATTCAACATTGACCCCTGGATGGTCTTATGACACGGCCCGTACAGATGTCTTCTTCGACAGTTAGTCGTATTGATCATACCCCACCATTTGTGGTGGTAGCTGGTATGCGCTCATTGTATGATAGTATATCACCATCAGACATGGTGATCATAGATGATTTATTACAGCATACTATGACCTTACTGATGTTTCAGGTTCCTCCAGGATTTGTAGAGGGCATGCTAGAGCACTGGGTATCGGACAGACAGGTATTCCGATTTGGGACCCGTGAGTTAACTCCTACTTTGGAGGAGTATGTGCGATTGATGATGCTGCCTCTGGACAGACCTTGCGTGCATATGGTGATGGGAGACATGAGTAGACAGTTCATGACTCTCACAGGATTGAGGCGCATAGTGGTGCAGGATGAGATTACATCCGGCCATGTTATATTCCACAAGATTTCGCTTAATGGTTTGGCTCGAGGACGACTATATACACGGCATTCGTGGATTTCACCACACCGGAGGATCATTGGCATTCAGTTAGAGTAGATGTACTACTTCTATGCGTATTGTCATACGTCTACATGTCGCGGTACATGGATGAGATGGATATCGGTGTCGTCATGGCAGTGAGAGCTCTCAAGGAGTGTCATACCATTATTTTGATTATCATTGCAGAGACCTTGAGGACAGCTACATACTCCGGTAGGAGTATATATTTACTGGTAGCTTAGTCATGTTATATATGTGGTTTATGTCACACTTGAGACCGATTGGCACATTTAGATTGTTTCACCCATGACATAGCCATGACTTATTCCTTTCAGCCTATGGAGTGTACAGATGCTACATCTTGGTCCGCTTTCCTGGCAGGGATTGGGGATCCATTTGATATATTTCCGTGTTCAGGGCTCAGCTCACCCTACAGCTTCATTACTAATGCTCTGGGCATGATTACCTCCCTCTGGCTGGATTGAGGGGCATGATCACTTACCACCCTTTGGCCGTTATGTGTCAGTTTGACCAGTTTCAGGATTTCCATCCGTATGAGGGGGTAATGAGTCAGTGCTTCGCGTCACACCGTTTGTCAATAGAGGACAAATCCAGGTTGTATGCCTGTTAGGATTAGCGAGAGCTGGCTGAGTTTTATGTCAGTCATCCAGGTTGTTCTATAGAGTATTCCTCATGGATGGAGCCAGAGACTGCATCGGCTGCGGCAGTATCCACAATGCAGAGGACTGATTCTGACGATCAGGAGCCTATAGAGGAGGCTGTTATTCCCACCGATGATTTAACTGCTGGGCTACCAGCATTTATGATAGATTCTCCCACCCCTAGTGCCATTGTTACTCAGTATTCGGCATAGCATTTGGAGCAGAGCTTACATCTGATGACCTATAAGAGAGATCAGGCTAGGGCCGCGATGTTGACAACTCTTGATGAGAGAGATACCGCTCTGTTGAAGAGGGATAAGGCTAGATCAGCCAGGGATATATTGATTGGAGAGCGGGATGCTGCCTTATCTGCTAGGGATGTGGCCATTGCAGATAGCACTTCCATTAGATCCCAGATGACTTTCAGTATTGCCAACATGAGTGCCTACATTGATGAGCATTCCGCCACCATGCAGTTAGCGTCTGAACTGCTAGCTCGTGTAGATACCCTTGGGCAGGAGCTTGCAGCGTTACCTCCGTCTTCAGAGAGGGATGCTATGTTAGATCTGATAGTCTGCATACACACATATCTGTAGATAGCTTTGTATTTTCTTGAACAGACTTAGCTTTGCCATTTTTGTCATGTACAACACATATGTGTATATCAAACAGTATTATGTATTGCAGGGAAATATATTTTGATTCACTTCCCTTTTAGTTATGCCTTGATACTTGCTTGATGTTTACCTATTTCTCCAGGGCCTTGTGATCTTGATGCATTCTGAACTTATCCTTGATAGATGGACATTGAGACATCGCAAGGTCTCTCAGAACGGATCATTGATTTCTATAAATCCCTACCATCTTTGGTGTCTTGGGACTAGTATCTGTATAGAAAAGTGGAGAGGAGGATGGTTTCTTCCTCTCTATGATTGACCGCACCACAGATGGTAGCCATTAATTCTATTTATGAGAAGCCTAATTAATTCCATCTCTTATGGATTGGCATTGCTCTTTGAGGCACTATCGTAGCTTAGATGGTCACCGAATCTTCTATTTGTGCGAAAAGGTTGGGAAATTCCATCCCTTTGATCTGAAACCGATGAAATATGGCGAATTGAAGGTTGATCCTAGTACCGTGTGACAAATATGTTTGTTCTGGTAGGGGTTAGACTGCACCATGAATGGCTGCCTACGTACTCCTATTGAAGAGGAGATCAAGTCTGAGTAGTTCGAACCTAGTGTAGGAGTTTCAACGCTGAATGTGAAAGGTAAAAGGGTGTAGAAGTATTTTTGTTGTTTTTGTTGTTTTGTGAAGAAAGGGTAGAAATGTTTTTGTTGTTTTTTTTTGTTATGACTGGGCTATATATAATATGGTTGCCTACGTACCCCTGGGTATCATGGAGATCAGGTCGATGTAGTTCGCCCCTCAAGATGAATCGCAGCTAAAGAGAAATATGAATCCCATGTGCAGGCTATACTGCGGGGAGAAGAAAGTTTAATCCCATAATGGGGATAAACTGCAAGTGTGGAAAAAGTTTGATCCCGTCTTCAGGACAAACTGCAAGCATAGAAAAGTTTAATCCCGTCTTCAGGATAAACTGCAGGTGTGAAAGGTTCAATCCCGTCTTCAGGATAACCAAAATTGAGAAAGGTTCAATCCCGTCTTCAGGATAACCAAAATTGTATGGAAGGTTTGAATTAAGGTAAAACCAGGCTGCTGGCTTGAAGTGTATGTTTCCCCTGAGGGGCAGAAGAGTATGTAAAAGGGTGAAAGGGTTCAAAGCCGGAATGACTGGTGATTTTATGATCAAAACCAGAATGTTTGTTTGATGGTAACCCGGACATAATATCGTTTCACAGTGTCTCGAGTTGATAAGTCGCTGGAAATTCATCGCCATCCATTTCCTGCAATGTGAGAGCACCTCCTGTCAATATTTCCTTGATAACAAATGGGCCTTCCCAATTAGGAGCAAATTTTCCCTTAGATTGATCTTGGTTGTCAATGATCTTCTTCAAAACTAAGTCATGTTGTTTGAATTGCCGTAGTCGGACTTTTCTATTGTAGGATCATGCGATCCTTTGCTGATATAACTGACCATGGAAGATAGCTGCAGTTCTCCTTTCGTCTATCAGAGATAATTGGTGATACCTGTCTTGTACCCATTGGTCCTCATCCAACTGAGCATCCATCAATACTCTGAGGGATTCCATTTTCACTTCTATGGGGAGCACTGCTTCCATCCCATAGACTAATGAGTAGGGGGTTGCCCCAGTGGAAGTTCGCATAGAAGTTCTGTAGGCTAATAAAGTCAAAGGCAAGAGGTCAGGCCATCCTTTGTGATTGGCGGACATTTTCTATAGGCTAATAAAGTCAAAGTCATCTTTTTGATGTTTTTATTAGCCGCTTCAACAGCAACATTCATCTTTGGACGGTAGATGACGGAGTTGAGATGTTTGTTGTGGAATTTTCTGCATAACTCCTCCATCATTTTGTTGTTGAGGTTCTTAGCATTGTCCGACACAATGACCTCTAGTTGTCCATATCGACAAACAACATTGTTTTTGATGAAATCAATGATGACTTCTTTAGTAACCTTGGGGAAGGAAGTTTCCTTTACCCATTTGGTGAAGTAGTCGATCATGGTGAATATGAATCGATGTCCATTACTAGATTTGGACTAGATGGGCCCGATTACGTCCATTCCCCACATTGAGAAGGGCCATGGCGAACTCATATTGTGGAGTTCCCTTGGGGGTGCGTGGATAGCATTCCCATGAATCTGGCATTGATAGCACCTCTTGACGTGATCATCACAGTCAGCTTTGAGTGTGAGCCAATAATGTCCCGTTCTGAGAATTTTCTTGACAAGTAGGGGTCCGCTCATATGAGAGCCGCATACTCTACCTTGGATCTCATCCATGAGTCGCTGAGCTTGGTCTTTGTCCAGACATCTGAGGAGACCTAATCCTGCATCTCTTTTGTAGAGTGCATCTCCACTCAGGTAGAATTTCATAGCAAGTCGATAAATCCGCCTCTTCTCAGTTAGGCTCGCCTCAGCGGGTGTAGATCCATCTCACAGATACTCCTTGATGTGTTGGTACCAAGGGTTATGGATGGGAGGTGGCTCATCCGATACTTCTCCAATGTAATTCTCATAGATTTAGGCTTTTTGCAGAGCAAACGTGATGCTTGGCATGTTTTCCTTGTCAGGTATGTAAACCAAGGAGGCCAACGTTGCTAATGTGTCTGCAAAATCATTCATATTACGAGGAATGTGTAGAAAGGAGATTTCTTCGAACTCCAAAGCCATCTGTAAACTTTCCGATGGTACAACAGCAAATGCAATTCTTTGGTTTGATAGATTCTTGTGGATTGCTTGATTACCAATTCGTAATCCCCAAAGATAGTTAACTGCCTGATGCCCATTGAACGGGCAAGTTTTAGCCCCATGATACAACCTTCATACTCAGCTGTGTTGTTGGTGCTAACAAACTGCAGTTTAATGGCGACGGGATCTTGCTCCCGTCTCGGATATTAAAAGCTGCTCCCGACTTGAGCCTTCTCAATTATGACTCCATCAAAATACATTTTCCACTCACAGCATGTATCATATTGATGTTGTAACTAAACTGTCATTACCCCTTCATTAGGAAAGTATATTTCTAAGGGTTTGTAATCCCCTACAGGTGTGGCGGCCAGTTGATCCGCAATTCCTTGACCTTTGTCAGACTTCTGCATTACGTAGACGATGTCAAATTGCTGTAGGATCAATTGTCATCTGGACAGTCGACAATTCAGTATGGGCTTGCTGAACACATACTTGAGAGGATCCACGTGGGATATGAGATGGGTTGTGTGACCATAGAGATAATGTTGTAACCTCATGGAAGCCCATGTTAAAGCACAACAAGTCTTCTCGATCAGAGTGTACTTGTGTTCACTGATGCTAAACCTTTTGCTGAGGTAATAAATAGCTCGTTCTTGGCCTCTATTGTCTTTTTGCCCCAGCCTGCATCCCATGGCATTTTCATTTATGGACAGGTACATGAACAGGGGAACATCATCCCTGGGAGGTATCAAAATAGGAGCGTTAATCAGTTGCTCTTTGATTGTGAGGAAGGTTTTATGACACTCATCGTTCCATTTCATGGAGGAGTTCTTCCTTAACAATTTGAATATAGGCTCACAGGTTGCTGTGAGTTGAAAAATGAATCTGCTAATGAAGTTGACCCTTCCCAAAAATCCCGTATTTCCATCTCTGTCTGAGGAATGGGCATTTCCGTGATGGCCTGGATTTTGGTAGGATCCAATTCAATCCCTTTGTGGTCGATTCAGGAAACCTAGCAACTTGCTCGACTTAACACCAAAAGCCAAGATGGCGGGATTCAACTTCAAGTTGTACTTACACAACCTATTGAAAAGCTTTTTGAGATGGTCTAAATGGTCATCCTCCTTCCGGGATTTGATAATGATGTCATCCACATAGATCTCTATCTCCTTGTACATTAAATCATGAAAAAAGAGCCATCATAGCTCACTAATAAGTTGCCCCGGCGTTGATGAGGCTGAATGACAACCGTTTGTAGCAAAAAGTTCCCCAAGGTGCGGTGAAAGCAATTTTCTCACGATCTTCCTCAGCGACCATAATTTGATGGTACCCCGTAAAGCATTAAGTAAAGGAGTACATGCCGTATTAAGCAGTATTATCAATAAGAATGTTGATAAATGGCACGGGAAAAGCTATATTTAAGGCAAGCTTTGTTCAAATTCTGATAATCCACACAGACTTGCACCTTTCCCCCTGGTTTAGGCACGGGAACAATGTTGGATATCCACTCCGGATATGCAGACACCATGATGATGCCAGCTTGAAATTGTTTCATAATTTCTTCTTTAACTTTTAAACTCCACTCAAGTTTCAATCGCCTGAGCTTTTGCCTAACTGGCTTGAATCCTTCTTTAATGGGAAGGCGATGAAGAACAATGTCAGTGGATAAACCCACCATGTCTTCATGAGACCATGCAAACATATCCTGGAATTGGGTTAACAGTGCAACCATGTCATTCCGTTGATTTGTGGTAAGGTCTGAACCAATCTAGATTAGCTTAGGAATGTCTAAGGTTCCAAGATTGAAAGGAGTGGTTTGATCAAGATTGGGTTTGGGTATGTCTGCAACCCATTCCTTAATCTCTTGAGGTGTCTCAATGTCCTCTTGGATGTCCATCAAGTCTGAGTCCAACTTTGCATCAAAGCTATAGCCCTTGTGGAGAAAAGGCACATCATCAGCAAGTACAGGCACATCTAAATTCAGAGTCCTGAAACAAAATATGCTTTCACTTAATATATGCAACTGCTTGATCATACAAAAGTGTTAGCATGTACGTGATAAAATAACTGCTAATGCTGTAAAGGAAAGCAAGCAATTAAAGTTATCTACATGGCAGAGGAATTTTCTGCCTATTTTATCCTCGTAGACCAATGCATGGAGTGTTGTTCCAATTGTCGAGGGCAAAGTCCTGATGGACTGCAGTAATGGAAGGATCGTCATTATCCTTCTTTTCCCGAATGATAACCATGACATTTGGGCAATCATCATCTGGGGTGTATCTGTTTGTATGTTCATCATGAACGATGACGCGAATGCCTACCATCATCAAGGCAAGGTCATGTTTACGTTTCCGTTCCTTTTCTTCCACTTCGGGATCAGGAATCAGCACCTCTTTTGCTTTGATTGGCACTGGTTTCGGAAATAACATAGCCACAACATGGGGTGGAACCTTTACTGGAGACTGTATCAACTCATGAGGTAAAGGTATAGAAAATCGTCGTGTGGCGGAAGCTTGAGGAAACTGCTCGTGCTTATGAAGATTCCTGTGATTGGAACTGGCAGAATAGCCCAATCCGGCTGTTCCAATTTGACTAGACATTTGGATAGGGTGCTTAATACCCTGTTGATCCTTACCAAGCCCTTGTCCAAGTTGATGACCCAATAACATCATTTCTTGAGTGGCCGACATAACCTCGGCAGAAATCTTGGGTACGGGAAGTGGCACTCTAATAGAATGGTATTGCATGTTACTCACTTCCAAAGTATGGAAACTGGCTGGTTCAACTTCTGAATTGAAGCTGATAATTGGTAAAATTCCTTGTTCAGGACATTCTGGCTCAGCGTTGACAGTGACTAGACTGTTGTTGATGATGTATTTGAGTTATTGATGTAAGGTAGAGGGAATAGCTCCAGCCATGTGTATCTATGGTCTCCCCAATAGCAGGTTGTATCCTGAGTCTATCTTGAGGACGTGGAAGGATACATTGAATGTATTAGGACCAATCTCAATTGGCAATTCAATCTTTCCAACGGAGTTTCGCCGAGATCCATCAAAAGATCGGATGACCATATGGCTTCTTTGGATCCACTTGAGATTGATATTCATCTTCATCAAGGTGGCATAAGGACAGATATTTAGAGATGACCCTCCATCTATCAAAACTCCTGCTAGCATGTACCCGAAAGACAACACTGCGATGTGCAATGGCTTGCAATGACCAGTCCCTTCGGGAGGTATGTCGTTATCAGTGAAGGATATCACATTGTTGTTGAAAATGTGATCAGCCAAATGTTGAAATTTTTCTACATCCACTGATTTTGGAAAATAGGCTTCTTCCAAAACATTTAGCAAGATCTTCCGATGATCCTCAGAAGAGAAAACTAAGTCCAGTATTGAAATCTGGTGTGGAGCTTCTCGCAAGCTTAAAACCACTTTGGCTTTATTGTGGCCCATAGTTTGGAGAAATTTTTCAATCTTCTCCAGGGGTAATTTCCCCTTTGCTTCGCAAGTAGGCTTGATAGCCCGTTAAGGAAGGTAAGTGGATTCTCTTTCGATACTGTAGCAGTAATATGAGACGTGGATCCGTCAGCTTCTCCATAATTCCATGGAACTTTGTGCAAGCTGACAACAGGATGTTATGTTCTACAAGGTAAAGGAATTGGCTCTGGTGCGGCCACCTTCAAAGGATTGTCAGCTCCTTTGAGTTGAATTGGTTGTATGGGAAATACTTTGACAGTTTCATCATCCACTTCGGAGATAACTGCGACTGATCCCTTCCATTGGGCAGGGCATGCATTCCCACCCTTGAGTTGCATAGTGCAATCATCTGCTATTTGCAGGACACTGCTATCAATAAGATTCTGAATGAGATGGCGGAGTGCCCAGCATTTTTCTGTGCTGTGACCGCGAGAATGTGAATGATATTAACACATTTCATCAGGATTGAACCGCCCTAAGAGAGGATTGATTGGAGGGAGAAGGAATGTGATTCTTCCTTCGTTGATCAGCATTTAAAGTATATCCTCCATAGATTGGCCCAAATAGGTGAATTCCCTTTGATTTGCAAAATCCCGATGGGCTATAGTACTTGCTCGCTTTGCAACCTTATCCTCAATAGCTTCGCTTTCTGAAGGTGTTGATGGAGCATTCATAACAACTGGAAGCAGATAGGCATGCTCCTGACTGATTAATTGGCGAGTGACTTGGTGCTGATGGGTCACTAGTTCTACCAATTGCTTAATTTGTTCGCAAAGAGCTTTCATCTTTCGTTCCATGGTGAACTGGAACTTTGCATAATCCCATTTGTCAACACCGTCTTTGATGGGTTGGGATGATTCGCCATTGGAACCTTCTAGAGTGCTCCAACTGATCATGTTGACCTCTTCTTCTTTGTGTTGAGGAAGAGGGTTGTCTTGCACATGAGGTTGATCTTGTTTGGTGACTACAATCTCACTGTTGTCTATCAGATCCTAAATCTTATGTTTCAAGGCCTAACAATCTTGGGTATCATGTCCGGGTGCCCCGACATGATAAGCACACTTCTGAGTAGCATTAAAACCCCTCCCATTAGGGTTGGCTGGCGGAAAAAGATGTGGAATTTTCTTCTGAGCAGTCAAAAGAGCAAGAATGTTCTCGAGCGAATCCCCTAAGGGTGTGAACGTTCGAGGTCGCTTTACTTCTCCACCTTTAGGTAATGGAGGGTTTGAAGATTGTGCTAGAAAAGGGGAGTAGTTTCTCCTCTACATAGGCATGCTTGGATTGCCTTTTTGTCCTTACAGTATCAAGAAAACATCCTCCTCTTTCTTTTTATGGACCCTCCGGGGGTTTTTTCCATAAGATCCGGATTGGATGTGCTCAGCAACAGCTTTAAGAGCGGTTAGGTCTTGAATTTTACCGGACTTCAATCCCATTTAAGCCATCTCGCCTTGTTTGATCATTTCAGAAAATGGTTTGCCAATACCAGCTAGAACTCTTTCATAAAAAGGAGCGTCCTATACATCTATGAAAGTCATGACCATTTCTGATTCTGTCATGGAAGGAATAACTTGAGCAGCAAGGCGCCTCCACCTTTGAGCGTACTCTCTAAATGACTCATTAGACTGTTTCTTGACCTTGGTGATTTGGTACCGATCAGGAGCCATTTGAGTTTGAAAATTGTATTGAGTGAGGAAGGCATGAGCCAGCTCTTCTCAGCTATGGATCTTAGAGTTATCTAATCTGGTATACCATGAATGGGCTTCTCCAATCATACTTTTTTGAAACAGCTGCATTCTGAGCTTGTCATTCTCAACATAAGATCCGAGTTCTCCAATGAACACCTTTAAATGTGTGTAAGGATCCCCTAATCCGTCATACTTTTCAAAATCAGGGGTCTTGAATTTCTCTAGATAATGAACACCAGGAAATATGCAAAGGTCTGTATATGAAACACTGCAATGTGTTCCAATCCCTTTAAGAACGCGAATGGTTTCCTCCATTTGAAGGACCTTCTTCCTGATGTCACCGGTGTCTGGATCTCCTTTGAGATTGGTGCCTTCAGGGTCTTTGTTGGTTATATCCAACTGATGTTCTGGAATTATTTTTTCCAGACCTTGAACTCCCCCTTATGTAGAGGATTATGTATGTGCAGGTATCTTCGTACCCTGAGTAGACTGGTGTAATTCTTTTAGTAGAACAACCAAGTCTGTGATTTCTTTACTCAATCCATCAAATTCTTCTCGGGAAACAGGATTAGACTGCTCGGAAGAGGACACGATTGGTTGTAGGCTTACGGCCTTTTTGGATTTTGAGCGGGTAACAGGCCCAATTGCTTTCCTACAAAAGACTTACGTAGTTTAGTCTTAGGGTAATGTAAATGTTATCATAACATATCCATTTTAGGAATTTGGTCCTGCAAAACCGGTTTGTTAATTGATAACATGTCATACATGCACAAATATTCTTCATATTTTCCATTACATATGGATGAACATGGAATAAAATTACAAATAAATGTTTTTACAAGTAATTGAAAATGGAAAGCATGAAGAGACTTTCCTCCGCGTTTGGTTTATCAGAGGTTGACCTATGCTAGGGTTTATCTCGCGGCTTTTCGGCATGAAGGTTCTCAGATCATCGTAATCTACTTGATGGGAAGTTACTCTGGTCGTTCAACTGGAGCGGATCTGAGTGGTGCCTTTCCTGAGCCCCGGGGAATCATTCTTCCCACGAGTCTAGTAATCAAACACCGACATGATAGCCTCCTGGTGTAGGGACCACACAACATACATTCACACACAACGTGTCTCACCGTTTATGCAAAATGATGACATGTGCGAAGCACTAATATCACAAATAGATATTTAGCAGTGCAGTAAGTAAGATGCATTCGTACACATTCATCAAAAATGTAAATGCAACAAACACACACAAGAATATAACAATTTTGAAATGCTTGTAATAGCGGCTTAAGCCCTCTTACTGGAGTCCCCAGCAGAGTCGCCACCTGTCGACGTCGAGATTTTTGAGTGTCCATTTTCGTTACTTGTTCTTTGGTGTTCTCATGTTAATGTGAGATTTGTTTGAAAAAACAAGTGAGTGTATAATGTTGACGATTGGACTTCAAGAGTCGCCAGTTGGTGTATTTAACTGGTTGCACTAACGCAGCTGAAAAGGTTTGCACATTGACCCAGTGATTTGACACTACTAAATGGGTCTGTGAAACCAAGATTCATTTTGGGTCCGGGGGCTTGATTATGCGGATGGAAGGTGTTAGGCACCCCCCCCCCCCCGACATCCGTGTTACCACGGTGACCGCCACTTTTCAAAGAAATTGTTATATGAATGTGTGTGTGTATGTGTGTGTGGATCAATGTGCAATTATTTGAAAGTAGTGCGAGGCCTCGTTCGCACCTATATACACAAGGTTTGAATTTTATAGAAAAATTCAGTTTTAACCAAGATATAGCAATGAAGTTTTGTAAAAGAGGTTTTTCAAACCCTGTGCTCAATAGGAATTGAGACCTTTTCATACTTCCATTTTATTATTAAATGTTTGGCTGGTTTGCTTTTATTTTCGAGATGCGAAGCATTCTCGAGAAAATAATATACAGCAGTGCCGAACTCCTCACGGGCATGACAGCCATCCACGGAAATTTAGACACTGTAAAATAATGTACAAGATGCTTACAGCCAGAAAATCTCCATCATGGGAACCGAATCTAGATTCAGTAGACTGAACCTATGATCACATGATTCCTAGGCTCACATGATACTGCAATTTGTACGGAAAGCAGTAAGCAGTTATATATATAAAAGCTGTAAATATATATATACATACTTGATCAACCACCACGAAGCAACTCCATGGGGGATCGGAAATGTAAATATATAAAAGCGGTAAAATATATATATATATATATATATATATATATATATATATATATATATATATATGGACATGATCAATCATGCCAAGTAAACTCAAAGCGGACGAAATGTAAATAAAGTCAAAAAGCGATCAAGCGCCACGTAAGTAAACTCTAGGCGGGTGATTTAAATGTAAATAAAGCTATAAAAGGCCAATAAGTAAACTCTGTGTTCGACAAAAATGTAAATATATATATATATATATATATATATATATAAATATATATATAAAAGCGAGAAACGATGGATGTAAATCCAGGCTCATCGAATATGTCCGATGTGGCAATTATATATATGTATATATATAAAAGCTTAATAAACGCACTGATGTAAATCCGGGCTCATCGATATGTACCGACAATATTATATATATATATATATATATATATATATATATATAAAAGCAATTAAACGCTCTAGACCGAAGTCTAGCCTCAATCGAGGCATAACTCGATAATGTTAGTCCATATATCTATGAAATATATATATATATATATATATATATATATATATATATATATTAGTATATATATACAGAAAAAAATGAAAACCACGGATCGAAGTTCGGGCAAACACACTCACACGACTCTCAACGTGTACAACAATGTGTGCTATATGAGAAGAAGGCTTTATAAAATGTAAGAAGGCTTACAGTGGGTTGCCAAAGTAGACTTCTATGACTTTAAATGGATAAACACTCAGCTCCCGCAGGATAAAAGATAGCTATATGTGAGCTAACTAGTGTTTAAAGAAGAGGAAACACTAAAAAGATGTGTATGCAGAGTAAAATGGATAGGGCTTCCTCGCCTTTTTCCTTCTCTCTCCCCTCTCAAATGGCTGACCCAAGCCTTGTATATATAGACGGATGGCTGCAGTTGTACCTGCGGCTGGTCGTGGTGGATCCGAGCCTCGCGGGTCCCTTCATCTCGTAGTACGTGTACTCGTTGTGACGCCCCTAAAATAGGTATACATCACCTATTCTGAGTCACCAAATTCATGGTACAGAATACAAATACAATCTTAAATATACAACAAGAGATGTGAGTTTTAATACAAATATTGTTTTCTAGACAATATCCACTCTCAGAATAAGTCCTCCTTACATTTATTATTACACTATTTTTATAGAATAATGAGGACTACTAAGACACCATCTCGGACCATCACTCCGTTCCCCGACTAGTCCCGGCTACGTTCTCATTTCCTGAAGAGAACAGTGGAAGAAAGGGTGAGCTCAACTAGCCCGGTAAGAAATATTACGACTAAGATAATGCAAAATAAATTATCATTAGTCTTCAACAATGTTAAACTGATAAAATATAATAGACATCAAGTTTAACTGCAGCGGAACAAGCAATCCATTAAAAGAGTCAAGTAGAGAATAAAATCTACTATCTTTTATGATTTAAAAGATTTTTCATCACTTTATCATTTGGGACTCAAATTTTAATAAATAATCCACATCATCCCTGCACTACGGCCAAGGATATTCATTAGTATCACAACCACAAAAGTATCCATGCACTACGGGCCAAGGATATTCATGTATTCATCAATGGTCATGATCATGCCAACAACTGTCCATCAATGCACTACGGGCCAATGAAGACTTTAATTTTCCACATTATTTGTAACATTACGGTCATGATTACACCGAATAATCCCTGGTCATAATCATACCAAGTCCATCTATGCACTACAGGCCACAGATGACTTTCAACAAAATATAAACATGAGGATGATGACAATGATATAAGAATTCAATAAAACAAGTTCACAAATTAATTTGTCCAGGAAATAATAACGTCCAAATTGTCAACATGATACTGCTTTGTAGAGCAAATATCAAGGATATTCCACTAATTTCATGGAGTATAGAAGTCAAAACTTTAACCAACTAAGTATAATAAGGAATGGAATAACAAAAGAAATCACCAGGCATGCAATAGACTGCACATGCAGGTTATTCCAACAGAATAATAAAGACGGAACCAGGTCCGGCGTAAAACGCACAAACAGGATATTCCAACAGAATAATAAAGACGGAATCAGGTCCGACGTAAAATGCATAGATAGGATATTCCAACAGAATAATAAAGACAGAATCAGGTCTGACGTAAAATGCACAGACAGGATATTCCAACAGAATAATAAAGACGGAATCATGTCCGCCAGAAACGCATGCATGTGATATTCCAATGTAATAATATAGACGGAATCAGTCCGGCCAGAAAGCGCATGCATGAGGATATTCCAATAGAATAATAAAGACGAAATCAGTGCGGCGTAAAATGCGGAGAGAGGATATTCCAATGTAATAATAAAGAATGGAATAATGTAAGAATTTCACCAAGTATAGGGTAGCCCACGATCTTTGGTTATTCCAATGTAATAATAAATAATGGAATAACAGAAGTTCTCTTCATGAATACAAAAGAAATAATACCCCTTACCTTAGTAGGAAATTGGATACCATAATATTGTAGTTATAGAAGTTTCTTCTTCTTTCTCTCTTATTCTCTATATTCTTTCTTGCTCTATAGCTTTAGTGAATTCGTGAAAAATAATGAAGGAATGAGCTTCTATTTATAAGCTTAGCAGAGTAAAGGTAAAATAGTCTTTTCGCCATAATTTATAACATCATCGATCATATAACATCGTTGCTTACATCATCCTTCCGATGACATCATTGCTTACCTCATCGTTCTGATGACATCATCGTTTGCATCATTAGAATTCAAATTCAATTTGTTCTCTTCCACCTCATTTTACTTTTATACCATGAATTTACTATCATAATGTTACCATTCAAATTATAAAAAACATACTATCATATAATCACATCATACTACTATAATATAATATTATAAAAATATATTTGAATGAATTATTGATTTGATAATTTGAAATCTTGTGCAATGATAATTATTTGAATCAAAATATCAATGTAGCAATTATAAAATAAAATATTAAGCAAGTAATTATCGTAATAATTATTGAGTAAAGTGTCTTCTTATGTAAGAATCAATAATTCAAAAATATTGTGCAACAACGCTGTATTCTTGTATTTTTTTTTACTACCGAAAGTAGTTCAACGCTTTTAATCGTAAAACTTCCGCCGTTATTTTCATAAAAATATTTTTGTCGTTTTTTCAATCCGACAATAATTCCATTGTGGGGTCCACCAATGATTGTGTCGTCGTACGGATATTCCCTGTTAAAATGAATATTCCCCGACCAATCGAATATTATATAACAACTTGCGTACTTTGCAAAATTTATAAATATTACCCACAACTATAACATTATATCAATTTCATTCCATAATATTTAAAAAATGATATTTATAGAAAAATCATCTTTATTAAAAATTTGGGGTCTTACAACCTCCCTTTCTTATGAAATTTTGCCCTCGAAATTAGGGTACGTACCTGGTATGTCGAAGAGGTAAGGATACCTTAATTTCATTTCAGATTCTAACTCCCAGGTCATTTCCTCAACATCGTGGTTTCTCCACAAAACTTTGACTTGAGGTATAACCTTGGAGCGTAGAATATGTTCCTTCTTATCCAAGATTTGAACATGAACCTCTTCATACGTCAAATCTTCCGCTATTTCGTCCAATTCTAACTCAATAATGTGGTTCGGGTCTTCTACATAATTACGTAACATGGATATGTGAAAAACGTTATGAACACGAGACATACTTAGCGATAAAGTGAGTCTATAGGCCACAGTTCCTACTCGATCTAGAATTAAAAATGGGCCAATGAATCGAGGATTAAGCTTTCCTCTCTTTCCAAATCTTGTAACTCCTTTTCATGGAGCAACACGTAATAATACATAATCTCTAATATCGAATTCCACGTCCTTTTGATGAAGATCAACATAACTCTTTTGTCGATCTTGTGAGCTTTTTATACGTTGTCGAATCGTTTGAATCTTTTCTGTAGTCATACATATTAACTCTGGTCCCAACAACGTTGCTTCACCTACCTGATCCCAGTATACTGGAGAACAACACTTTCTTCCATACAACGCCTCAAATGGAGCCATGCCAATACTTGCTTGATAACTGTTGTTCTAGGAAAACTCCACCAATGGTAAGAACTTGTCCCAACTTCCCTTGAAGTCAAGAACACATAGTCTTAATAAATCTTCAAGAGTTTGAATAGTCCTCTCGATTGTAAAATAAAATCCGAGGATGATATGCCGAACTAAATTGTAAATCCGTGCCCATAGCTTTTTGCAAACTAACCCAAAATCATGAAGTGAATCTTGGGTCTCGATCAGAAACTATAGATACTGGCATACCATACAGTCTTACAATCTCGTTTATGTACATACGAGCAATACGTTCAAGTCTATAAGTTTCTCGTATTGGTAAGAAATGAGCAGACTTGGTTAATCTATCAACAATGACCCAAATTGCATCTATGCCTTGAGAAACCTTGGGAAGACTAGTAACGAAATCCATGGTAATGTGCTCCCACTTCTATTCTGGAATTTTAAGTGGTTGCAATGGACCTTTTGGTTCTTGATGCTCCGCCTTGACTCATTGACAAGTTAGACACCTTGAGATAAACAACGTTATCTCTCTCTTCATATTGTTCCACCAAAATGTATGACGAAGATCACGATACATTTTGGTACTCCTAGGATGGATTGCAAACGGTGTGTTGTGCGCCTCCATCATGATCTTATACTTTAAATTAGGGTCATTAGAAACATAAAGTCTGGAGTTGACTCTAAGTATTCCTTCTTCATCGATTCTTGCTTCCAGCATAGCACCTTCTTACACTTTCTTCCTCATACGCATCAGCTCCAGGTCTGTAGCTTGAGCAGCTTTAACTTTATCGATTAAAGTCGATTCTACTCGTATATTTGCCATCATCACGTAGGTCCCTGGAGACTTTATCTCTATCTCCATCCTTTGTAAGTCATACAAAATGGGCCTTTGCGTTGACAATATAACACTCGTACACGCATATGATCTTCTACTTAATGCGTCAGCTACCACGTTCGCTTTTCCAGGATGGTATTGGATGGTATGATCATAATCTTTCAACAGTTCAAGTCAACGTCATTGTCGCATGTTGAGTTCCTTTTGAGTAAATAAATATTTGAGGCTTTTATGATCCGTAAAGATCTCTACTTTTTCCCCATACAAGTAATGCCTCCAAATTTTAAGTGCGAAAACAACAACTGCAAACTCTAGATCATGAGTAGGATAATTTCTCTCATATTCTTTGAGTTGTCGAGAGGCATAGGCTATGACTTTCCCATGTTGCGTAAGAACACATCCTAACCCTTTGCCCGAAGCATCACTATAGATGACAAATCCCTCCGAGCCATATGGTATTATCAGAACAGGTGCTGAAATGAGTCTCCTCTTGAGCTCTTGAAAACTCTTCTCACATTCCTCGCTCCAACCGAATTTTGTATCTTTCCGAGTCAGCTGAGTTAATGGAGTAGCAATTCAAGAAAATCCTTCCACGAATCTCCGATAATAACCAGCTAAACCGAGAAAGTTACGTACTTCGGTCACTGACTTAGGTTGTTCCCAGCTTTGAACGACTTCAATCTTTGTTGGGTCAACAGATATTCCATGATTTGATATCACGTGCCAAAGGAATGCTACTTCCTCAAGCCAGAACTCGCATTTCTTTAACTTGGCATAAAGCTTGTTTTCACAAAGCTTTTGGAGTATCAACTTCAAGTGTTGCTCATGATCTTCACGGCTTTTGGAATAAATAAGGATGTCATCAATAAAGACGACCACAAAGTGATCTAAATATTCCTTGAATACTCGGTTCATCATATCCATGAAAGCAGCAGGAGCATTAGTCAATCCAAAAGACATGACTAAAAATTCATAATGCCCGTACCGAGTTTTGAAAGCCGTCTTTGGAATGTCATCTATTCTAATCTTTAACTGATGATATCCGGAACGAAGTTCAATTTTTGAAAAGAATTTAGCGCCTTGCAACTGGTCAAACATGTCATCAATACGAGGTAACGGATACCTATTCTTGATGGTGACATGATTTAACTCCCGATAATCAATACAAAGTCGCATACTTCCATCTTTCTTCTTCACTTAATGTAAGCAGAGCACCCCATGGAGACGCGTTTTAGGATGAATGAAACCGATGTCTAACAATTCATGTAGTTGGGTTTTTAACTCCTGAAGTTCAATAGGAGCCATTCGATATGGGGCTTTGGAAATGGGTTTTGTCCCGGGTTCAAGGTCGATACAAAATTCAATTTCACGCTCTGGGGGTAGGCCAGGAAGTTCTTCGGGGAATACGTCAGGAAATTTATTAACAATAGAAATATCATTCAGAACTGACGTATTTTTGTTTAAATCCGTGACATAAGCTAAGAAAGCTTGACATCTGTTTTTCAATAAACGAATAGCTTTATGGCTTGAGATGACAGTGATTGATTTTAATGGTTTGGTTGCTTAAATTCGCATAATAGGTTGGTTAGGAATATGAAAGCTAACAACCTTACGAAAACAATCAATTTTTGCATGATGAGTAGTTAACCAATCAATCCCTAGAATCACGTCAAACGCAAGTATTTTCAATGAAATAAAATCGACAGGTAATGTGAGGGTACCGATTTGAACCAAACAAGACTTATAAACAGTGGATGTAATGAAGCTTTCTCCCAGCGGAGTTTCAATAGATAAGTCAAAGCCTAATTTCTCCGGAGTCAAATTTAAACGTTGAGCGCAAGTAGGAGAAATAAAGGAATGGGTAGAACCGGTATCAAATAAGGTATATACTTCGCTAGAGTTTATGATAAGCTTACCCGTGATGACCTCGTTTGGGTTCCTTTCTTTCTAAGAGGTCACGACAAACGCTCTCCCTTGAACTACCGATTTTATCTTGTCTGGGACGGCCTTTGATGCCTCCATCCCAGCTGGACTTGTCTTCGGTGCACGATAAAATCGGGCCAGGTGACCTTCTCTTCCACAATTGTAACATGCTTTAGATGGCATCGTGCAGTTTGGACTGATATGTCCCTCTCCTCCACATTTGAAGCATATGATAGGTGGTCATTCGCCTTCCTTAACGACAGGTGCTGATGCTGATGTCTTTCCATCATTGTTGAATCTCTTCTTCTTGAAATGTCCATTCTTATTGTTTTGGCCATGATTACCACCGAAGTGGTTACCATTTCTGGCCTGTTGATTCGCTCCATGCTTGTTGTCACCGCTTCGATGACTGCTCTCACTGGT
The DNA here is from genome assembly GCA_020205605.1 of Panax ginseng. NCBI lineage: Eukaryota > Viridiplantae > Streptophyta > Magnoliopsida > Apiales > Araliaceae > Panax > Panax ginseng. The sequence continues at coordinate 69,912,821 of CM035134.1, read as the reverse complement.
ATTATCGTTTTTCCGGCTACTCTCTCTTGGTTGGGTTGACTCATTATCGCATTCCAATAACTGAGCCCTATTCACAACATCTGAATACAAGCAAAGTTTGTGAGAGATAAGGTATTGACGTATCTCGGGTTTCAAACCTCTTAGAAACATTCGCGTCATTCTGTCCTCATTATCAACTAAATGGGATGCAAACCGAGATAACTCAGCAAACTTGGCTTCATACTGCAACACGGTCATGTTGTTTTGCTCGAGTTTAATGAACTCTACCTCTTTCATGTGACGAATACTTTCGGGAAAGTACTTGTCGTTGAAAAGTTCTTAGAACTTCTCCCAAGACATCTTTAGTGCGGCAGGTTGAGTACGCTTTATAGATTCCCACAAGTAATCTACCTCTGCCCGCAACATGAAGGTGGCAAAGGGAACCTTTTGCTCCTCGGAGCATCCCAAGACATCAAATATCTTGTTGATCTGCTTTATCCACGTCTCTGCCTTAAGTGGTTTTGGCTCTCCAAAAAACTCTGGTGGTCCCAGCTCCTTGAACTGTTTAGCAGTGACCGTCCGAGAGTTGCCAGAGTTTCCACCTGCATTTTGGACAGGAGTCTCTCTTGCCTGATGTTGCATGAATTGCAGAAAGCCTCTTAACATTCCATCGTTCATCATTTGGTCAGTATTGTTGTTTGCATGTGGATTATTGTCTTCTCATTGCACATTATCCTGGGTATTCATCTGTGGAGACTCAACGGTTGTACGAAGTCAGGAAGAGGGGTCTATGCCCATGGTCTTCAAGCTTCAAATTCTATCCAAAGTACTGCCACACGTAATAGTCACTCGGGATTGTCACTCCTCGGTTCTTGTGGGACATCGTTGGATGTATGTATGTATGAAGTGTTGAGACGACGTGTCATTTGTCGAAGGAACAAGATGATGTTTAACTCCTCGTCGGGGTTATCGCCGGTTTGAGTTGAAAGTAGACGTTGCTCAGGATTACAGCTGAGATCGGACTACTTGTTGGTATGCTGCGATATCATCTTGTTGACGTGGTAAGATAACGTTGTGACTCCTCACCGGGGTTATCGCCGGTTTAAGCGGAAAGCAGACATTGCTCAGGGTTACATCTGAGATTGGGCTGCTTGTTTGTATGCCTCACTGTCATCCGGGGGTGTTCCTGTCTGCCCATTGATAGTCCCGGGTCTGAGGTATGTGTGCCTCGACAGGATGTCTGAGCCTGAAGCTGATCGCATGTGTTTGAAACAAGCATTTCGGTTATCGCCGAATCGCAATGGCATCCTCGGGGCTATCACCAAGGATGGGGTTCTTACTCCCTTGATTGTCTGGGGACCTAGGCCGAACGTCGCGGTGTTGTTGGGTCTTTTGATCTCGCATATCTCGGGGTTATCTCAAAGATTGAAATGACATTCGGTGTATGTTCCGGTTGAGATGATGTTTCGATTTGTTCCAGGGTTAGAACTAAACTTCCGGTAGTATCCAGGATGATTATAAGCTGTCTTTCAGGGTTATCTCCAAAAGACGAATCTACCCTCCTGCAATGTTAGTAATAGGAGTGCAGAAAATTTCGAGTGTCTACAAAAATATTTTAAGTTATTTTTAATGACTTTTAATAATTTTTTGATGAATTTGATTAATAATTTATTATTAATGGTAATTTATTAATAGTTGTATTAAATAAATTATGGAAAAATAGAATTAATGCTTTAAAAATTATATAAAAATGATTTAAGGGTAATAAAAATATTTGAAGTTATAAATATAACTTCAAATATTTTGTCATGAAAAAAAACATCAATATTTAATATTAATGGCAATTATTTAATAATGGTTTTAATTAATTTAAAATCATTTAAAGGTAATAATGAAGTATTAAAATACTTTGAGATATTATAAATATATTATAATATTATGTTAATGATTTTATTAATATTTAATATTAAATAAATATTAATAATAATGGAATTAAGTGGTATTTAATTCATATAAATATGATATTTATGATTGAAAAATCATGATAAATGGTAATAATTACTTGAAAATTATTATGAGCCTTAAAAAATTATTTTGACTGATTAATAAATTATCCAAGATAATTGTGTTGTGTTTAGACTGAGTCTTAAGGAAATCAAGCTTAAGAATTATTCAACTAGGCCGTCAGGATGTCAAAATAGTACCGAACTCAACTCAAACTGCAATAGTTTGACTTGATACTAGGTCTTATGTGCTGTATAGACGAATAGGATTATGTGGTAATGTGTTTAGGTTATTTTATACTGTGATGATATTATTCTAACTTGGAAATCAATATTATTAATATTAGGTCTTTAGATAAAGCAAAATAGATTGTGTAGCAGTAAACAACCGAACAGGAAAGTTTCCTTGAACTATATTTTTATTGAGCAAGTTCCCTTACTTAATTATTGTGCAAGTTTTCTCTAATCGATCTCGAGTTGTTTTGTGCAAATATGCTTATGGTTAATCATTGCCGATTACCATGTCTATGAATTATTGATTCGCACTATGTGTATATCGCATGTGTTCATCATGTATGAAAGGCTGATCACCTTCATTATCAGTCAGTCCGGATATAGTTTTTCATGTTCAATGTTCATTCAGCTATAAAAATTTGTTCATGCTAGTTCATAATTATATTGTAGAATTTTAGCCAGCTTATTGTTCAATTCTTTCCATCATGATATATCCTTAAATTATTGAACTTATACTTGCTGGGAAAACTTGTTGATTACTCTTGTTATTTCATGATAAACATTGCAGATTAGGACGAATACGTCAGATACAAGAAAATACAAAGACAAGTACAACTTGGGATTATATGTGCAGCTAAATCTGTAATAGTATTGTATGATAATAACATTATATGTTAGATAGAATATTAAATCAGGTTTTATGTGAAGGTTCTCGACCTTGGGAATTGTGTGTAAAGTTTAATGTATAAACAAATTATGTTTATATCTTTCGCAATAGTTATAGAACTAGTGTACCAGATTCGTGGTGATTTGGGACCCGGATTTAGGAATGCTACATTTTGTATCAGAGCTGTAGGTTATAAACCTTAGGTAGAGTTACCTGAGACTAATAATCGTAGTGATTAGGATAAGATCTAACTCATATAGAGTTAGTGTGTAGGTAAGGTTCAAAGATGAATCTCGGTAAGTTGTAAAGATACAGAGTTCTCTAACTCTGATAATAAAGGTGAACAGTAGTGGTGAATAGATAGAGTCTAAAAGATTAAAGGTACTGGGATAGGAGATCGTAAAACAAAACGATCATAGCATAGAAATATATCGTAATATATATGATAAGATCACCCCGTGATCGGATAAGGTTATAGTAGTGAGAAGGATCAAGCGAATGATTGAAAAGTTACAATAAGAATGTTGTGTGTCAGTTGTACTATGAATTAGTACAGATTCAGGAAAGGATTATGAATACGGATTGAATAAAATTTGTATTGAGAAAGGAGTTAAGATTAGGTGGGGATTTCAATTAAGGACCCATCTCAGCAGTTGAGTTGTATGATTCCTTTTTATGGGCGGGGAATTGTACTTTGTGTAAAAACCACTTAGTTTCTGGCACTGATAATCATTGAAATGTATGTGTCACGCTATTTGCTATATACCTGTTGAGAAGATGATTCTTTTCTCAGGTTTATAACAAATGGGTAGGGTATAGGTAAAGAATATAGGATTAAGTACGAGTTCTTAAAACTCATACTTATGGTAAGTTCGTGACTCATGATTGTATGAAATGTTTATGAACCCCTCAGTGAATGGACGCCAAAGGTCTGACTAGGACAAGTTCTTAAACTCATATGATTGTGGTAAGTTCCTGGACTCATAAGTGTCGTAAGTTTGATGAACTGGGTATAGTTTTATGTGAATGGAGTATTAAGGATAATAGGAATAGATAGATTGTTTAAGTAATTGATTATTAGTGGAGACATATGTTTTTCCAAAACTCCTAGCTATGCTGGACTTCAAACCTTTTGACATCTAGCTAAATACCCACTATGTGCTTTTGAAAATGAATTTTTGTTCTTAACTCTTGGTGACCATTGTGTATGTGTGGACTTCGGAACACCGACACATCATTACCTATTGAAATCATAAAAAAACACTGATTTACAAAGATTTTTGAACGGTTTAGAGTATAGTCTATGTTATTTGTTTCGGCTAGAAGAAAATAATTTGAAACATCAAAATGTGTTTTAGTTATCATTAATGTATCATGTAACATGGTGCAAGAATGATAAAGAAATAATAGAGTTGTAAATACATGAATACTTAGTGTTGAATTCGATTTAAAAATCGTTGTTCCACTATTGTACAATATGTTATGACAAAGTCACAAAATGACGGCATCCTCAAATGGGCTGTTTATATAGTACGATATCATGATGTCATTTTTCAAACTATTTTTAAAAAAAAATGTAATTGCCAATAGGGTTTGGCTATACATAAATATTTTGTTGGAAATAGATTATTGATATGAGTCTATGTTATTTGATTCAGCTAGACCAACGTTTATAAAACTCTAAGCGTTCTTTGAAAACATTCCCGAACCAAATTGTTTTGGTACGGATTCTGATAAAGACCGAGGTAAGAAAATTTTTGTGCGCCCAAGGCGGATAAGAGGAACGGGGAAAATTTTTTCCTGCCAGTAGTACTTGATCAGTACCGAGCATACCGGGCTAATCACCCTTTGTGTCCCTAAGTTATGACAGTTTGCAGATGAATTTCTGTATAAACCTTTTCAAAAATGACAGATAATAGTCTATATGACTCCTCAACACGATTTGAAAATTTTATTCTTATGAGTGATGTATTGGTAGTATGAGATGATGTGTATGAATGGTATAGGTATGCAGGGTATGAGGTGTAAATTGAATTTCAGGGACGAAAATCTTAGAAGAAGGGGTGAATGTGACAACCCGAGAATTTAGACAATTTAATAAAATCTTAAAAGATTGAATAAAGGTTAAATAATAGACCTAGAAATAAAATAAAGGAATGGATTTGGCATTTTCGTGAAGGAATTTTAAGAATTTCAAAATTTTGTGAAAGATTTTGGTGGGTTTAAAATCTTGTGGTAAAGACTTACAAAGTTAAGTATCTAAGAGTATATAAATCTGCGTAGGTGGTTTTATGTGTACAGTATGTGATTAAGGGTCAAGGGTTGGCCAGATAAATTATATTAGTGACAAACCCTAATATTGTATTAAGAACATCGATGTTCAGTTAAAAAACCCTAATGGTTGATAAGAAACCCTAATACTGGCTCTAAAAACCCTAATTTTGGTACTTGGAATTCAAAACCCTAATTCAAAATTTGAAAACTCTAATTTGGAAGCTTAAAAGATAAGTATAAAGTTTAAGTGTTAATTAATGATTATATATTTAATTACGGATAACCCTAATTGATAATTTAGAAAATCCTAATTTCTAAAGTTGAAAACCCTAATGTACAATCAGGGAAAACCTAATTATTAATTTATAAATGATAATGTTAATTAGGAAACCTTAACCCTAATTAGCAAGCTTGAATGTGATTAGGAAACCTTAATATAATTAGGAGACCCTAATTATAAATTAGAAATCTTAATTTTCTATTTTAAAACCTAATTTGTAAATGCTAGAAATTTAAATTTATAAAACCTTAGGGTTAAACCCTAAAGGTCAAACCTTAAGGGTTAAAACCTAAACGTTGGTCAAGTTACATTTATGCCATTAAAATTATAAGTCAAATGTCCAAACTACCCATTTTGCATTTTTTTAATGAGATGGAGTGTAGATCTAGCCCTATTTGTGGTTGGTGACTAACCCTAAGCTAGCCATGTGCCCTATATCTAAAATATCTGTAACGCCCGAGAAAATATGATTTATATGAGAATTAAATTTTTATTTGATTATGTGAATTAAATGAATTTAATTGATTATTTATGTGAGTAAGCTATGTGAAGGTCGTTCTATGACCTAGAATGTGTGAATGTGGTTAGTAATCTGGCTATGTGCTAGAATTAATTGTTTCGGATTTCCAAGACGAAAATAAAAGTTTTCTGAGAAATTTCTGTAAAAACACTATTCATCCATTTCTGTTCGGGAATTAAGTTTGAAATTTTGAGAAACGTATAATGATAGAATATGAAGACGAGATGGAATATTTAATAATATTTCATTTATGGCAAACGAAGTTTTCGCCTGCGGACTTAAAACCTAGTGGTTGAGAAGAATGATTTCCAAGAAGAAAATGTGAGGCGTATAATGAATTACGATGATTATGTGTACGTTATACGAGTGTGATACTATTTAGTATACGCGTATAATACGATGATTTAATACGAAGTACAATACGAATATCGTACTAGTATTATACGAAGAGAATACGTAAATTATACGTGAAGAATACATTTAGTATTATTGGATTTATATTATAAGGACTTAGTATAATCCAATTGGATTTGGTTTATATCAAGCCCAATGAATTAACTGTTTAAGCCCAAGTTAAAGCCCAATATTAGAATTAATTAAGCCCAATCCAAGAAACCGAACCGTGGGTCGAACCGGTGGGTCACCGAATGGGTAAAACCCATGGGGATGACCCATGGACCATGGTGGGCCGGCCACTTGGTGTGCAAGATAAGTAAACTACTTGATCACCAAGTATTTTACTTGGTTATGAAGTAGTGAATAGTAAGGAGGTTGGACAATTGACCAAAAAGCCCTCCCTTTTGTTTTCCTATAAATAATATGCATATGTTGGCCATTTGGTGTTTTTCCAAGACTCATCCAACATATTTTGAGAGAGAGAAAGAACTATACTTAAACCATTCTCCTACCTTGAAGCTTTTTCTTTAGAAGTTTAGCAAGAATGTAAAGTTCGAAAAGGTAATATTCCATTAATATTGGTTTTCCATCCCTTTTGATTTCTTTATTATAAAGAATCATAAATTGGTGGAGCATGTCTCCTATGAATGAATAAGGATGTCTTGTGATATATAAAACATTTATAAGTCATGTGAAAGTAAGAATCGTAAGGGTTTATAGAAGTATAAACCGTAGAAATTATTGATTAAGGAACATTGTTGTTGATGGACAAATTGAAAACCATCACTATTAGAATATATTGCATCTTGTATGGTTAGGATGTAGATATGAAATCAATGAAGTGTTCCATTTGATTTGGCATATAGAACACTAGTAACGAAGTTATGGCGAATTTTACGGAATTAAATGTTAATCGTCGAAAACGTAGAATTCCGGATTAGTAGTCGAAAGTTTGCGTGAGACTTGAAAACATTGGTTTTCAATGTCAACACGTGAGATAGGGTATTTAAGAGTCGTGGACTGAAGAATTGTTTGATTCCAACTTAAAACGGAGAAAACGAGTATTGAACACTCATTAACGTTTAACGAACGCTTAAAAATGAACTTATAAGTGAATTTTGAGTTAACGAATTCAGAATTGAAAAATTCTTATATGAACGCGTAGAGTATGTAATTTATGTGTTGTAGGCTTTTGAACGGACCAAATCAGACTTATAACGAAGAAGTTATGAAGCCGGAAAGTTCACTAAAAATTTTATCTATAAACATTTTCTGGTGTTGAGGTCTTGCGCCGCGGTGCCAGACAAGGCTTTAAGTGCCGCGCCGCAGCACCATTCACAGTGTAAGGACATACTGAAGAGTGGTGCCATAGCATCATTCAAAGGTTAGGTTTCACGGTAAGTAGCCTTAGACCAGGGTTTTAAATCAGAACTGGCACCGCATGCCGCTTAGTATTGCATAGGAAGTCCATGGCATGCACAATACAAAGTCGAGCATTTGCTAGAAAAGATATTTTTGAACTCCAATTGTTTCAAGACTTGTGTAAGTTGAGTTTTTATACTCAATGAATGTACTAAAGCCATTCCTATGTTACATATACTAGTGTATATGATAATGAACTTAGGAATTGAATGCGAGTTGATTGTATGGTAACAAAGAACATAAAGAGTTAATAGTAAACCGTGAATATAAATCGATATTGGTACTACACCAATGATGATTGAGTTGGGTTAGTAATGTAAGAATGTCAACAAGCCGAGATGTAGGGACTTATTAATGAAATAAGATCAAATAAGACATAGAAGAGAAAGAACTTGGTATAAACAATGTGATTGATTGTTTGGTAGCTAATTATAGTGTGCTATGTGAATATATCATGTAGATTCATTAAAGGCTGAGAACAGTCGAATAAATTATTTGAAGACGCTTGAAGGCAAGTTTTCATAACGTTTGTCTAACCTTTGTGTTAGTCGAGTTTTCTGTGATTCATTGTATTGAGTTGCATGAATGATTTTAAAGAAAGGGCCAATGCAAGTTTTAACTCGGCTAGACTATTCATAAGAAATAGATTCATTTGAATACATATCTTTCTATATAGAAATGGTAACGCTATCCTATGCCAAGTTATTGGTACGGATTTGAAGGTAAGGTTTGTCTATGAACAAACAAAAGTATTTTTCATCGATTATACGATGGGCTCACGAGTTTGCCAAAACTTAAACATAAATACGTTTAACGGATGAATGTTGATCAACATAGAGTACTATAGGCTGATCACCTAGAAGTGCTCGTAAGTAATGCCGGATGTACAGCCTTAGTGCTGTGATATCCTTTTCAAGTATGAAAATAGAAAGCTACTGTTCATGGTTTTATGACCGGTTCAGAATTCCTAAACTACTATATACTTTGGGAATTGATGTTATGAATTGTTAAGTATTATTGTTTCATAATACTTCATGACTATTTGTTCAGTTGTGGAAGATTTTCATATAATTCACAAATGTAGTATTGAGATTATTCTTTGTTAGACTTGTTGAGCTTGTTATGCTCACTTCTTGCTTGAATTATATGATTGCAGTTAAAGCTGAGCATACTGAGAATGCTATGAGAATTAAGGGCAAGGCTAAGATGGATAGTTAACCATCTTGTAATAGATTAGTATGATTATATGTATTATACTTATGAACAACGAATGATGTAATCGGTTTATGAACCTGGGAAAGGATTTCACTTTGATTGTAATAAGAAGATAGTATTTACATTCATTATGCTGCGTGTTCAATGGAATGATTGTATAGTTATGAGTACCGTGTAGCACCATATGTCTGGTTGGAAGATACCCGAATTTGGGAGCGTCACAGGTTGGTATCAAAGCATTAGGTTATAAAACTTAAGGGGGGAAAAACCTTAGGCTAATAACTTCGTAAGGAAGGTAAAGTCCGAAGAAAGGAATTCGAGTCGAATGAATTAATAAAGTATTGAGACAACTCAGTAGCAAAAGATTTAAAAGATGGAAATTAATCTTAAAATAAATTAAATATGATTTGTGCTTATAATATTGTGTATTATGTACTAATCAATGTGTTATGTGTTTTATAGATGTCAAACGATAGCTTGAAGTATAGAGACATTCAAGTGATAAGTGAAGAGTCAGTGAACCAAGTGGAGATAGTACCTATGCCAGTGGCGGAGGTACCAATAGTGGTTCTAGAAGATTCTGATCCAGAAGAGTACATGGCTGTGGAGGATTACTCTGAGGAAACGATGGGAATATCATCATATCTGAATATGATGATAGATGTGGAGGAGGAGATGGAGGTAACATCGATTAATACGGTGGTACCTACTCAGGAGTCAACACCTACAAATGCAATGAGATCATTGTACCTGGTCGTGCTTGATAGGAATGTGCATCTACGCACTGTAGTTCAGACACAGAACGACGAGATTACAGCCCTATATAAGGTGAAGGAGTCTGCAGAGGCAGGTTTTGAGTCGGAGCACGATGAGAAAGTGTTGATGACGGATAAGGCTAGGGATTATTGTGACGCCCCCAAAATAGGTATACATCACCTATTCTGAGTCGCCAAATACATGGTACAGAATACAAATACAATCTTTAATATATAACAAGAAAGCTGTGAGTTTTAATACAAATATTATCTTCTAGACAATATCCACTCTTAGAATAAGTCCTGATTACATTTAGTATCACACTATTTAACAGAATAGTGAGGACTACTAATACTATCATCTGGACCGTCACTCCGTTCCCCGACTAGTCCCGGATACGTTCTCATTTCCTAAAGAGAATGTTGCCCCTTTTATAATTCTAATAAAAGAGCTCTAACTCATGCAAGCATACATGTGTCAACAAGTAATATAGAGTAAGTAAAGTATCGATCCCACAGAGAAAGTTGTTAATTTTAAACTATTATGCATTAATTAACTCACTATACTTATATGCTTAGACTATTGACTAAAATTGTTGAATTAAACTAATTATGATTACCAACTAAAAATAAGGATAATAATGAAATAAATATAATTTGGAAATAATGAGATCCTAACTTCATTCAATATTTCATCTAATCGCCACTATCATGCAAGAAGTGTTCATATATCACAGGAAAATAGCCAAGAGCACGAAGAGAGTTATAGCCATTTTTCAATGCACTATAACCTACTTACACAGCATCTACAGATGTTAGACTCTATGTAATCACCAATACAATCACAATCACCATATGTCTATGCGAAATTGCAATCCTATGGAGTTTAAGCACAAGTCCTTACTCTAGCTCATACGGTGAAACAGTATATGTCTATCTGGTTCACAAAATACACAAGCCATTATAACAGCCCCATATTCGCATGCTATCATGATTACAATCCATATTTATATGTTCATTGTCAACTCCATACAAATACTGAAACAAATGGTGATCAAGCATTCATACATGTAAAACAACCATGACAGATATCCCATATGATATGCGAAACAAACCTAGCATTTAAGTGTACAACCAAACTACATATTAAAATCCATTAGAATCCCATAATGAAGTTTAGTTCATGACTGAACCAAAATCCATTATGGGATCAACGCTAAACATGATTAATAAACAAACAATTGAAGTAAGAAAGATTGAACGATCAAACCCATTCGCTGAATAGAAACCAATGATCAACTATTAAATCCTCGTAGAAATCCAATAGATAATAATCAAAATCCACGATGATAGAGAATTCCAAGAAGAAGTAGAGAAGTAGACGTTTTGGCTTCGTTCTACATTGGAATCTCTCCCAAGGTGTAAACCCTAGTTTTTATGAAAAGAATACGCTAAAAGTTATCAAGTTTGTCCCTGACACCCGTCAGAATCATTTACAAACAATTACACATCATTTAATTAAGAATTAAAAATAAAACAAAATTACAGCATCAGCATCGCGCGCGGTCGCGCGCCTCTATAGCTTCTCAGTCTCGCGGGCGCGAGACTTGCAGCGTGTATGCCCAATCCAACTAGCCTCTCACGTGGGCGCGCATCTTCTACCTCGCAAGATCGTCTCTTCCCTCATGATCGCTCAATTTCTGATAGATCCTTATTGTTTTGTTATGTACTCATGGCGGTGAAGTCGAAGTCTAGCTTCAGCCCACCCATGGCCACCCAGCGGCTTGTACTGCGGAGTTACGGCTCGTTTTCATCATCTTCATTCTTTGCTTATTCATTCATGCCTGATCCTCTTGCTTGCTTGGTCTCCATGCTTCATTTTACCTCCATGCCATGCACATCCTTGCCTTTGCTTCGCCTTTATGCATCCATTCGCCTCGTGCCCTCTAATACCACCAAAATTAAGCCGATTCCTGCACTTGTTCACCAAAAGGAGTTTTAAGTAAATGTAATGCGAAATAACATGAATTGCAACTAAAACACAATAAAATGTACTTGAGATGGGCAAAATTCGCATGAATTGGTATGCAATAAGTAGGTAAAAATACCACTTATCAGAGAACAGTGAAAGAAAGGGTGATCTCAACTAGCCCAGTAAGAAATATTATGACTAAGATAATGCAGAATAAATTATCATTAGTCTTCAACAATGTTAAACTGATAAAATATAATAGACAACAAGTTTAACTGCAGCGGAACAAGCAATCCATTAAAAGAGTCAAGTAGAGAATAAAATCAACTATCTTTTATGATTGAAAAGGTTTTTTCATCACTTTTATCGCTGGGACTCAACTTAATAAATAATTCGCATCATCCCTGCACTACGGCCAAGGATATTCATTAGTATCACAACCACAAATTATCCATGCACTACGGGCCAAGGATATTTGTGTATTCATCAATAGTCATGATCATGCCAATAACTATCCATCAATGCACTACGGGCCAATGAGGACTTTTACCACATCATTTGTAACATTACGGTCATGATTATACCGAATAATCCCTGGTCATAATCATACCAAGTCCATCTATACACTACAGGCCACAGATGACTTTTAACATAATATAAACATGAGGATGATGACAATAATATAAGAATTCAATAAAACAAGTTCAAGAATTAATTTAACCAAGAACTAATAACGTCCAAAATGTCAAAATGATACTTCTTTGTAAAGTAAAATTCAAGAATGCTCAGAAGAATATTTCCATGAAAAGATACCGGATGAAACGCAAATATCAAGGATATTCCACTAATTTCATGGAGTATAGAAGTTAAAACTTTAACCAACTGAGTATAATAAAGAATGGAATAACAAAAGAAATCACCAAGCATGCGATAGACCGCGCATATCACGAGTTATTCCAACAGAATAATAAAGAGGAACCAGTCGGTGTAAAAGCGACAAAGCGAGGATATTCCAACAGAATAATAAAGAGCGGAACCAGTCCAACGTAAAACGCATGAGACGGATATTCCAATGAGAATAATAAAGACAAAACCAGTCGGCGTAAATGCCCCTGCATGGGATGTTCCAACAGAATAATAAAGACGGAACCAGGTCCAGCGTAAACGCACAGACAGGATGTTCCAACAGAATAATAAAGAATGGAATGATAGAAAAATTTCACCATGTATGCGGTACTTCGCATAGATAGGTTATTCAACATAATAATAAAGAATGGAATAATGTAAGAATTTTACCAAGTATAGGGTAGTCAGGTATATCTGAGGTTTTCCAATGAGAATAATAAAGAATGGAATAAATGAAGTTCTCTTCATGAATACAAAAGAATAATACCCTTACCTTAAGAAGAAGAGTCTTTGGATGTAGGAGTAGTGAAGTAGCGAGAATACTTTTCTTCTTTCTCTCTATAGTTTCTCTCTACAGAGTTTCAATTGAATTTGTAAGAAATAATGAAGGAATGAGCTTCTATTTATGAAGAATGGATTACATATAGTAACTAATTCATGAACGGTCCAGATTGATTTACTTTTAATCGGATGGTCCAGATTTAAAGCAAAATCTTTTAAATAAAATATAATATATTCTATTTATAATCTAATAAAATGAATAACTTTATAAAAGTATTCTGTTTTATATAAAAAGATTGTACTATGCAAAACACTATGCAGGCACTATGCAACACTATGCATAATAAAATATAATATATTCTATTTATAGAATAACTTTATAAAAGTATTTTATTTTATATAAAAAGATTTTACTATGTAAAATACTATGCATAATAGAATATAATATATTCTATTTATAGAATAACTTTATAAAAGTATCTGCATTTTATATAAAAATCTTTTACATTTTATTACATTAATAATATCAATAAAACAAAACCGAAAGTGACTTATCACGTAAGCATTAATAATCAATACAGTGTGCTACTATGCAACCACAGCGTATTATTGTACTTTTACTCTTGAGTAGTTCAACAGTTTTAACTCAGTAAAACTTCCGTCGTTATTTTCATAAAAATATTTTGTCATTTTCTCAATCCGACAATAATTTTGTTGTGGGGTCCACTAATGATTGTATGCCGCATCGGATATTCCACGAAAAAGAATATTCCCCACCAATCGAATATAATATGACAACTTGCATACTTTGCAAAATTTATAAATATTACCCACAACTATAACATTATATTAAATCCACACCATAATATTAAAAAATTTATTTCGAGAAAATTAAATATTTATTCATAAAATCTAGGGTCTCCCAATTATAAGGAAGAGGCCGTAGAGCTTCGAAAGAAACTGGTTGAAAAAGACCAGAAGATTGCTAGGATGTCCTACATCCATGAATGTGCTCACGAGGATTTCAAGCTGAAAATTTCTTGTTATTCTATTGAGTCAGGGCAGACTCGACATATGATTAGTCGAGATGTTGTTTCGATTCTAGCAAATCAGAAACATGAGAATGCCGTAAGGCAGTGTTAGTAGATCGCTAAATCTTTTTGTATATGTATAGTGATGTAAAACCGTCTTTTGTATAATTAAAGGGTAGTCGGTTTGTAAATCCCAATTTTTGTAGAATTCAATCGTGGGATAGTAATGTAATAGCTTTTTGACTAATGAAGCAAAGTGTAAATAGTTTTGACTATGAAAGCATATTAATATAAGGAAGTTTTTGTTTAATGTGCTTGTTGTGGTATGAGTTGTTATTTGAGGATGATAACCAAGTAGTTAAATAAATAATAATGAAACTTTATTTATTTAATCAGAATTATGTCGCCAAGAAGAAGACAACGTAACCAAGAGGCCGAGTCTCATAATGAAAATCAGGGGGGTCCTAATAACCCTATGCAAGAGTTCATTAATTTATTAACAGCAGCATTTAACCAAGTTGGGGGAGGGATTCCCGTAGCACCTAGGGTAGCAAGAACAACTACCTTTATGGAATTCAAGAGTGTGGGTCCTCTAGAGTTCCGAGGAATGATGGACCCCTTAGAGGCCTAGACATGGGTAAAAGAGATAGAGAAGGCGTTTGTTATTACAAACGTAAGTGAGGTACAAAAGACTTCTTTTGCGACTTACATGATGAAAGGGGAGGCCAACTACTGGTGGGAGGCTAATCAGGGTGGGGCTAGAACGGAAGCAGTTACTTAGGAACAGTTCAAGAAGTTATTCTTCGAGAACTACTTCCCTACTAGCATGCAAGGTAGGATGGAGATTAAGTTTTTAGAACTTAAACAAGGGGATATGACAGTTGTAACGCCCCGAAATCCGGTCTATCTTGACATCCGGATTCCGTGCGTCACTAGTACATCATTCATCCAAACATACGTCATTATATACTGAAATATAATAACATACATTCTAAATTCCCAGGTTCTAAAACCTTATAATTTTTCTCATTACAAATAATGATAATTACATTATTCCTTTCATCTTACAAGAGTGACTTTTATCCGCCACCAAGGATACATCACAGTTCATTAAACTAGTCTATAGTTTAATTTTCATCTTTCTACATTACAAGTCTTCACTTGATCTTCTCGCTCATTCACATTCTGAATGGCACTTCATCTAGATACCATCAACTTGATCTACGGGATCCTTAAGTTTGTCTAACATCGTTCGCTAAAAATGTTTTTCATTTAAAGCAACTGTGAGCATTCAATTGCTCAGCAAGTCATAGTAATTGAACAAACAACTTCAAGAATTTTAAACATTCTTTTAAGACTTCAATAACCGAACAAAGGTTATGAAGCAGCTTGAATAATAGGAATAATCTTAATTCCTATCATTTTAACACATTAGTCACATTCACTTGGAAATACTTTCATTCTCTATTGTCTTTCATACACATTCTGTCTTGCTAGAATCAATAGCACAGACTTAACAATAACGGTTCATGTATAAATAGAACATGCTCATATTGAACAGTTCAATCACATAACAATTCATCTCATAGAAACACCGAAGTGTTCACATTGTGGCACAAGGCCTCATACGTTCTACCACCTTTTACAAATATCACACATTCGCACATAAACAGAACTTCTCAAGTTCAACATCTGAGAAGTTTTAGAAACTAGCATTCATTTAAAATATGAATGAAGTTAGGAAACTTTCCTTACGCACAACAACAGCTTACGTTGAACTATTCATTCCAATCCCTATAACACATAAGGAAATAACACATACACCAATTAGTCATATACTTGACTTACACATTGGTTTACTTAACTTTACTTCTTAGGGTTCGCGTTCTTGCAATATAATTTTACGCGACTAACTTTCATTATCGGTTTACGGCTTCATGACATACGGAGATGTCTTACTCAAAACGTTCTTCATCTTAGATGATTTACATTCTTATCTTCTTCTTATAATTTCTCTAGGACACAGCACACGTCGCTTCTCTGCTAGTAGTCCATATGGTACTCTGAGTGGTTTCCCACAAACAACCAACAAACAAGTTCCCGTCTCATCTACACTGCCATCACAGTGAGTTAGATCGATTGCCAGTTTCGTATATACCTTCGTTCTCTGAAGGAATTGTTTAGCCCAGCTCCTATATGTCAACCATCAAAGGTTACGATTATACCACAACCTAAACTTATCTTAACTTGTACGAACTATTAACTATAATGTTCGTTAAGTTAATTTTCCTATTCCTTTTGGCTTTCTGACAAGTAATTACCATACCTCAGGACTCATTCTTATCCGACTCACAATCGACTTTCATTAATCTTATTACCGTTCGATACGGCTTTCTCAATACCATTCATATGTTACTTATTACCTTTGTCAACGTCTATGTCATACAACTAGGGTATACTTAGCATGTTCGTCCAACGCGAATACGATTCACGAGGATCGTTTACATATTCAACATTCATATTGTTCATCTCTTAATCTCTCATTCAACCTTTACTCAAGGTTTTAATTACTTTCAATCGTTATCCATCCCATGAACCCCATGTTCTTTATTCTTTCTTAATGTTAAAGCCATACTGTTCGTTGTATGCTACGATCGATCGTTCCTCGCAACAACGTTACGTTCACAGTGTCTATACGCTTTACATTCATCTCGCATTACTATGACATAACATTGAAATGTTATTCATTACCCTCGTCACTCAACGTCTAAGGAATCACAATCATAGCAATCCCTCACGTTCGTTTATAGCGACTACGGTCCCCGGATATCGGTTCCGTAACCCGCGTTCACCTTCTTTTAATCTCATTTAATATTTCCATTCAACCTTCATCAAAGGTTTAAAACACTTGATTAAGTGTTACATTAGTTGAACATTATGTTCTTTATCTTTCCTTACACTTCCCCCAAGAGCTGAGTAGTTAAAAACTCTTCTCTGGCTTTTCCCTTCTCTGGCACTGCGGTGCCACTCTCTTCACTAAGACTCATATTGCATGTACATGAGATATGATGATCTTGGCTCTCCGATCGTGACTGTATCACCACTCATAAGGCATGGTTAGCGCCACGACGCCAAGCCCTTCTTCTCAAAAATTTTTTATAAGTGTTAACTTCATTTTGAGATGCTTACTTTCCAATCTCATAACTTCTTCGTTATAACTCTTGGAACGGGGTTGTTCCAAAACCATTTTCTTACTTATCTTATATACTTTGATTACGCATGGATAGAACTTTGTTCTGAATCCATTAACCTGCCATTCAATTGGCTTAATCTTCACCCTTCGTTCATTTTAACGTTTTTAACGTTCTTTGTTCGTTCGTTCGTAATTCAGTCATCTGAACTCAGAATTCATTCATTCTTGAGTCCAGGACTCATGTTTTATATGTTCTCTTACATTCTTATGAAACCCTACACGTTCGGGTTCATTTACTAACTTTCTAATTCTCGTTCTTCTTTTACAAAAATTTCGCCATAACTTCGTTATAGCTCAATTTTAATCCGTTCTTCATGAACGTTTCTAATGTTCCTAATCAAGCAATAAGCAACTAACTTATACGCGATGGTTTTAAACTTGTCCATCAACAACAATTATACTATGATGGTTATAAATTTGTCCATCAACAACGTTCTTCGTGTTCTTCGTTTGTTCTTCATTTTTAATCGATATTTTGGATTACGATTTCACCTTTCCTTAGAATTTGATGTTATAGAACACCATTCCTTACTTATTTTACCTACTCATTCATAAGATTCATTCGGATCATTCAAAATCCTTATGAATCTTATACTTCCTAAAGAAATTTATAAAATAAACTTCTTATTTCTTATTTCTTCTTTTCTCATGATTTCAACCATATGAAATCATTCTCGATATCTTTTACTCCTTATTCTCATTAAACTATGTTTTAACATAGAAAAATAAAGAAAATAATCTAGAAGTTAGGTTTTTGGATTACCTTTCTTCTTTAATCTCCATCTGTCGGACAAAGTTTGCTCACGAGCAAGCTTTTCCTCTTCTTTTTCCTCTTCTCCTTCATCTGAAATCTCTCTCTCTCTCTCTCAAATGTTTGACAACTTTCAAATTTCCAAACAAATGAAATAAGCTTCCTATTTATAGATTTTCAAGGCTAGGGGCAAAATAGTCATTTCGCCCCTAAAATAACTATTCACACCTCCTTACTATTCAAGACTTAAGGACTAAGTTAACTTAGCCCTCAAGTTTTCTTAGTCCTTAAGTTTCGTAGTTCCGTCTTTAGGGTTTCGTCTGACAGTTCGAAAACTGCGATTCTCGGAATCCAAATATTTTTGGCTTTCCTTTACCGATTAACTTTTACGTATTCTTTGGATTTCGGAAAAACTGAAAAACACTTTTTGGCGTTAAGAATTTTCCTTCATGTTTTATCCTAACGTAGCCAAATGAATGAGAAGTGCATAACAGTACTTTTCATCATTTTTATTTTATCCGATTTTTGCACGTTTTTTGAGAAAAAATTTTATCGGCTTACTTAACTTTTCACGATATATTATCGTCAAATCTTTCGACGGAATGTCATTTCGACATATCGAACTCTCAGAATGGCTTAGGTTATTCAAACCCTAACCCTTAGGTTTCGTCGGATGAATAGTGCCTATTTCGTTTTTTTCCCCGAAAATATTTTTGTTTCCGGAAAATTTTCATTTTCATCTTAAAAATTCTTACTCGTTCAGTCTAGTTCATAGCTAGAATCCTCCCGGTTAATAATCATTCTAGGTTATAGAACGATTAATAAACACAACATAGAATAGTATTAATAAAAATTCATTTTATTAATATCTAATTCTTTAATCTTAAATTCTGAACAATCCGGATTCTCCGGGTTGTTACAACAGCTCCCCAATACGCCGCCAAATTTAATGAATTGGCGAGATTTGCTCCACATCAGGTGGACACAGAAGAGAGGAAGGCTATTAGGTTTGAGCAAGGCCTGAAACCTTGACAGACAGTAGGATTTTAGTGTTTCAAAGTGCTTCCTACGGGACCATTCTGGAAAAGGCAATAATAGCTGAAGGTGGTGGTGAGGCGTTATCTCAGTACCACACGGAAAGGAAGAATAAAAATAAAATAGAGGGAGGAAATAAGGCAGAAGTTGCCAGCGGTAGTGGCACTATGCCAAAGAGGAAGAGTTTTAACCCTGGGAATACTAGGGTAAAACAAGGAGATCCTAAGCGTAGGATGGAGGTATGCAAGACATGCGGGAAGACTCATTTGGGAGTCTTTTTAAAGGGGAAATCAGTTTGCTACAACTGTGGGTAGGAGGGACATTTATCACCCAACTGTCCTAACCCTAAGAAAAATCATGGGTGTTTTGTTTGTGGATCATTGGACCACATGGCAAGAAATTGCCCGAAGAAAGGGTTAGAGGGAAATAAGGGTTCTGGTAGTGGTAAGTTAGCCATTACTGGACCAACACCATCATGGGTAGACCCCCTCACCAGACGTTTTTACGATGGTATCCAAGATGCGGTTGCATCATCGGATGTAGTAGCAGGTATCATTCCAATCAATGAAATAAATGCTTATGTGTTATTTGACTCGAGTGCTACTTGTTCTTTTATAGCATGTGGATTTGCTAAGCGAGTAGGTTTAATCCCTGAAAAGTTAGCAATACTGTGACGCCCCCAAAATTAGGTATTCATCACCCATCTTGAGTCGCCAGATACATGGTACATAAATTCAAATACAACTTAATTATACAACAGTCAAGAAAAATACGATGACATATATACAATGAGTTTCAATACAAATATTGTAACGTATATAATACGACAATATTCATACTCAAATTAATACATGCCATATAAAGTACAGCAGCAAATATTTCAAGTCTCCAAAGGGACACGAGAAGATTTATGTTCTCTTTATTTCATTGTGGTGCACTTTTGATGCTTTCAGGGTTAGGTTCTCATCACCCTATTGTTGTTCACCAAAATCAATTATTAAGTGACGTATAAAATACGACACAAACATCTTAGGTCCTCAATACAATTATATATTGCATGTCATGCCATAGTGAGGACTAATAATGCTATCATCTGGACCATCACTCCATTCCCCGACTCATCCCAGCTATATTCTCATTTCCTGAAGAGAACAGTGAAAAAAAGGGTGAGCTCAACTAGCCAGTAAGAAATATTATGACTAAGATAATGCAGAATAAATTATCATTAGCCTTCAATAATGTTAAACTGATAACATATAATAGACATCAAGTTTAACTGTAGCGGAATAAGCAATCCAGTAGAAGAGTCAAGTAGAACATGATATCTACTATCTTCTATGATATAAAAATGTTTTCATCAATTTTTATCACTGTAATACTCATCAACAGTTCTTTGTTATACCCAAAACAAAGAGAACTCTCATCACCTGTCTTCACCTGAACCACCACATGTTATAATTAAATTCACAATTTATATTTATAATCAGGTAAATCAACAGTTTTCCCTTGCCACAAAGGCTTAATAGAACGTTTACTCAATATCCTTACCCCAAAGGCTAAAGATATTCAAATGTAATAACAATGATCATACCAATCAGTTGTCTACCTTTGCACTACGTGCCAAAGATATTCAACTATAAAACCAATCGCTGAGACTCAGCTTAATAAATAATTCCCATCATCGAATCATCCCTGCACTACGGGCCAAGGATATTCGTTAGTATCACCGGTGGTCATGATCATGTCATACACCTGTCCATCTTTGTACTGCGGGCCAAAGCTATCAATTAACAATTCATCTTTGCACGTAAGCCAAAGATATACAACTGTAAAACCAATAATCAACAGTCCATCTTTGCACGTAAGCTAAAGACATACAACTGTAAAACCAATAATCAACAGTCCATCTTTGCACGTAAGCCAAAGACGACTTTCATCACAATATAAGCATGAAGATGATGATAATGATATAAGCATTAATCAAACGAAATCAAGGATAAATATTAAAGACTTTAAATTTATCCAAATATTATCAATCACTTAATAAACTCATAATCTAATATTATTAATATTAAAACAATATTTTAATCACTTCTTAAACTTATAAACAATTTATTTAAATTGTTTACACTTTACCAAATAATGCATTTAATCATTCAAAAATGCCATACTCATAAGATTTCATCACCAATGATCAAATCCCTCATCAAAAATATGCATATACCTTATATAGGATTTCCAAGCCATAAAATCTTATTTTCCAACTTTGTTACTTCACATAACATATTTAACTCATATGTTCGTAACTAAACCATTTTCATGAAAAATACCAAATCAAGTCCCAAAAATATTTCTTTTTCGGGATTTAGCGAGAATATAGTCCCATAATGAACATATATTTTTTTTCTCGGAATTTTAAAATTCATTTACTATTTTTCAAAAATCAATTTCTAATTAATTCGTTAAGAAATTAGCTACCTCAAGTTTAACTCCAGAAATTCCCAAATCTTGGCAGGATCTTAAACATGTTAACGTGAGCTTCCAATTTAAATTTCATGGTCATCAAAGTTATAGAACTCCGATTATAGAATTTTTTGTCGAAAAAAACCTAAATATTGAAATGGTCATAACTTGCTCATTTTAAGTTGGAATGAGCTCATTTTTGGACAGGAGGTACCTTATACCGTATACTTTCATGTCCCAAAACGCCGAAATTTTTCTCACAAACTAAGTGGCCGAAACAACCCTTTTAAAAATCTGGACAGTAGCTATTTTCCATTTTTTAGTTTTTCGTGCTTTGCTAAAATCAGTCCACACGAAAATCTACAACACCTTTTCCAGTAATTCCACTTGGATAAGTTAGGAAACTCATAGATCTAACTCTAAAACTTGACCACACTTAAAAATTCAAAATATAATAGGAGATATTGTCAATTGAATTTCATGTTCCATTTTCAACAAAATCTAATTTTTCAACCCTTTGTGATTTCTAAGAAACTTTCATGTTTTCACATAATAACCAACATAACTCATCATAACACTTACTAATACTACATATATCCATTATTTTCATTAGTTCAATGCTTTTATTATGACTTTCATCATTATCCAGGTAAACAGATCATTTCCATAATTTAATAAGGAATGAATACAAAGGATCATTCACTATGCATGTGGTAATCCACATAGACAGGTTATTCCAACAAAATAATAAAGAATGGAATAACAGAAGGATTCACCATGCATGTGATAGAGATCGCACAGACAGGTTATTCCCAACAAAATAATAAGGAACGGAATCAGGTCAGGCGTGATCCACACCGACATGATATTCCAATAGAATAATAAAGAATGGAACTGTGTCAAAGTAAATTGCATGACCAAGCGAGGATATTCCAATGAATAATAAATAATGGAACCAGTCCCGCCAGAAACGCACGCATGGGATATTTCGGCGAGAATAATAAAGAACGGAATAATAGGATAATTTAACTATGTATGCGGTACTTTTCATATACAGGTTATTCAAACATAATAATAAAGAATGGAATAATAGAAGAATTTCACCATGTATGCGGTACTTCGCATAAACAGGTTATTCCAACATAATAATGAAGAATGGAATAACAACTCTTATGAGTATTAAAAGAAATTAATTCTCTTCATGAATACGAAAGAATAATACCCCTTAGAATAATAATAATATCCCTTACCTTTGAAAGAAGAGTATTCTGACTGGTAGGGCGAGGATATACTCGAAGAAAACTTGCACTACTCTCAAAGCTTTCTTAAACTCTAAAGAAATACTCTCGAGATTACAGAAGAAGAATTCTCTCTATAGTTTCTCTCTCTAGAGTTTCAATGAATTCGTAAGAAATAATGAAGGAATGAGCTTCTATTTATAGAAGAATGGACTGCATAGTAACTAATTCATGAACGATCCAGATTTAAAGAAAAATATTTTAAATAAAATATAATATATTCTATTTATAATCTAATAAAACGAAAAACTTTATAAAAGTATTCTATTTTATATAAAAAGATTTTACTATGCAAAATACTATGCATAATAGAATATAATATATTCTATTTATAGAATAACTTTATAAAAGTATTCTGTTTTATATAAAAAGTTTTTTTGTTTTATTACATTAATAATACTAATAAAACAAAACTTAGTGACTTATCACGTAATGCAACCACGCCAGACATATTCTTTTACTTTTTACTAATGAGAGTAGTTCAACAGTTTTAACGGTAATACTTTCGCCGTTATTTTCATAAAAATATTTTTGTCGTTTTCTCAATCCGATAATAATTACGTTGTGGGGTCCACCAATGATTGTACCAATGTATGGATATTCCCCAACACAAAGAATATTTTATATCAACTTGCTTACTTTGAAAAAAAATTCAAATATTACCCTTAACTTTAAACTTTTATCAATTTAACTATTTACCAAAATAGAAAAAAATTGAATACTTTTATTTTATAAAGTTCGGGGTCTCACAAATACCTTTAGACGTTAAGGTAGCAAACGAAGAGATAATCCCCATTGAACATATTCATAAGGATTGTTGCGTAGATATTAGAGGGAAAAAGTTATCGGTAGATTTGGTACGGATAAGGTTAAAAGAATTCGATGTAATTCTTGGTATGGATTGGTTGATTAACCATCAGCCCTTCGTATAATGTATTGTGCATAAACATTTCAACGCTAAGCGTAAATTATCCCCTAATAATAGGGTTGTTCATCTTAGTATTTGGAGTATAAGTCCACACCAAAGAAAGTTTAGTTTGGATAAGCTTTCAAGGGTAATTTGAAGTTTAACGAACATCAACTAGAGGACTAGTTGAATCAATAGTGTTTGATAATACAACAGTGGATCAATAATAACATAATATGAAACAATGAATAAGTGTAAGCGAACTAAATATACCTTGAACTCATGCTTAGAAACAACTACAAAGCATAAGTATTGAATGACAATAAACCTTGCTTGAATAAAACTAAGCTAGGACTATGAATTATTGAATAAACATTAAGTAATAGCAAGCTAAAAATAAAGCTTACTTATTATGAGAATGACTTGTGTCAAGTAAATGAACTAAGATAATTAAACATTTGAAATTAGAATTCAAGAAAGCTGCATTCATAATATCTGAATGACAATAAAGAAACTTGTCTAACAATAAACAAGTTAGAATGCATCAATAAATATTAGAATTCAAATTTGTTTGAATAAAATAATGTCATAGCTAGATTGTTCAAAGCATGATTAAGACTACACTAGTTCGTTTAATGAAACTTTTAAGTAAGAACTAGCTCATCATAAATGTAAGGTTAAAAGGCTTGCTTAATGTAAAAAGAAAAGTTTAGAAAACTTGCTCAACCAAAAGAATGAAGTTACACAATGTAATAACATAACTAACTGAACGAAAGTGTAGAGTTAGAAAACTTGCTCAATGTAAAAAGAAAAGTTTAGAAAACTTGCCTCGAGTGTAAGCTACAATTTTAAACTCATGTTCATCTACAAATTGGTTTAGAACCACATTATCTATTAGATATGCTAACATACGACAATATGTACATTTCTAGCTAAACTTATCATCTTAGCACAAGTCTTATGCTACCATATATATTTCAGAATTCCCCAAGTGTTAACATCACAACACCTATCTAACATTTATTGTATAAACTAAGTTATCACATGATGCGTTTGAAATTTACTAATCATTTTTACCACTTTGAATTCACTAACCACATAACACAACTCTGTTTTATCCTTATTGTTACATGTTGGACACATTACCATAACCTTAAGTTAAGCTACAATGAATGACCAAAGTCTGCAGAATTAGCAGACTTCATTATCTGGAATCAAGAATCGGCGCTGCCGCCAGCTTTTATCTTATCTCACGGCAGACGCCATACGAGGAAGCCGGCGCTACCAGCGCAGAGGGTCATGCAGCCATGCCGCCATTTACAAATTCCATTTTGCGTAAACGTAGCTAATACACTTTTCTTAAGCCAACTAACATGAATTTCACCCACCAAACAGTAAAATTAACACATACAAATGATACAACACCATTATAACATGTTTCCTCACTTATATATAAATATAGAATAACTTAATAGCAATTATACTACTGTAATTTCTCAAATTTCATGTTTTTTATATAAAACTCAATATTTTTTATATTCATCCAAAAATTAACACTGTGATTTCAAAACATGGCCAAATTATCTCATTCAAATTACATTATGTTTATTTGTTAATGAACTACCATGTACAAGCGTCAATTTATAGTTTCGCATACGAATTGGCCACTATAATTGAAAATTACTCAAGCCATATGAAGAACACATATACTGTCAAAATTTTTTACTACTGTCAAATGAAATTAGCATGAATTTCTTGTTTTACACATAACCCTAGCAACATAAACATGTATAATCACAATTATCAACTACATATATCCATAATTCAACAATTGATTTTACAGAACATAAGAAAATTCTTTCCGTGAAATACATATACATGTATATACACACATATATAACTCTAAGGTTGTGAACATACCTTCAATTACTAAGACAATCATTGATAATCACTAGAATTGTTGTGAAGATTCACAAGTTTCCTCCCATGTCTCTCAAGCTCTCTATCACTTCTCTCTGAACTCAGACTAAGCTAATATCCAATTAGTATGCGTAAATCAACTAATAACCAGTATGTGTAATAACAAAGATACAAAAGTGATATGGCCATAATAAGCCTCATCAGTTATAACAAATAATGTATATATTATATTTATTATTTTATTTATATTATTTATTTTATTTAAATTCAAAAACTAGAAATTCAAAAGCCACAAGGCTTGTTTGGCAAAAACCCTTTAAATTTTAAAGAATTAATATATTAAGCCGTGTTTGGCAAAAACTAAATTAAACCCTTTTTAATTTATTTTAATAAACACTATAGTTTAAAATTTATAATCACATTTTAATTATTTAGATTTCCATATCCAACATTAACCCATTAATTTAATCACATAATATATTTTAATTAAATATAACATTTTAGCGAATATCACAAAATTATAATTTTTATTATAACTTTATTTAATAATCTAATATACCATCTAAATTATTAACTCAAAACAACAATATAACACCTCATGTTATACCACAATTCTCTAAATTACAAATTAATTTAATTTAGAATATTATCTAATAAATTTAGATTCATAAATATTTACTAACAACCATCACATCAATAAAATATTTATTTCATCAATTCAACAATAGACACATTAAATAAATATTTATATTATTCAATAAATATTTAATAACATAATTCAAAATTTCGGATCGTTACATCATTCTCTCCTTATAAGGATTCTGTCCCCAGAATCACAATTCAAACAATTAAATCGTCACATTCTCCCCTACTTACAAAGATTCTGTCCCCAGAATCGAAGATACAGACTAAACAAATAACTCAAGGTAATTTTTCATCATATCAGCTTTGAGTTCCCACGTAGCCTCTTCGACAATGTGGTTCCTCCTTATCACCTTCACAGAATGTATCACTTTATTCCTAAGCACTTGTTCTTTCCTGTCAACGATCTGGATAGGAATTTCTTCGTAAGATAAATATTTACTAAACTGCAACGGTTCATACTCTATCACATGCTTGTAATCGGGTTTTTACGGTCGCAACACCGACACATGAAAAACATTGTGCACATGTATTGCCTCTTTTATAGTTCTTATAAAAGAGCTCTAACTCATGCAAGCATACACGGGTCAACAAGTAATACAGAGTGAGTAAAGTATCGATCCCATAGAGAAAGTTGTAATTTTAAACTATTATGCATTAATTAACTCACTACACTTATATGCTTAGACTGATGTCTAAGTTGTTGAATTAAACTAATTATGATTACCAACTAAAAATAATAATACAAATGGAATAAATATAATATAGAAACAATGGGACCCTAACTTCATTTAATATTTCATCTAATCGCCACGATCATGCAAGAAGTGTTCACATATCACAGAAAAATAGTCAAGAGCACGAAAAGAGTTATAACCATTTTTCAATGCACTATAACCTACTTACACAGCATCTACAGATGTTAGACTCTTTGTAATCACCAATAAATCACAATCACCATATGTCTATGCGAAATTGCAATCCTATTGATTTTAAGCACAAGCCCTTACTTTAGCTCACACGATGAAATAGTATATGTCTATCTGGTTCACAAAATACGCAAGCCATATACAACAGCCCCATATTCGCATGCTATCATGATTACAATCCATATTTATATGTTCATTGTCAATCTCATACAAATACTGAAACGAATGGTGATCAAGCATTCATACATGTAAAACAACCATGACAGATATCCCATATGATATGCGAAACAATCCTAGCATTTAGTGTACAACTAAACTACATATTAAAATCCGTTAGAATCCTATAATGGAGTTTAGTTCATGACTGAACCAAAAGCCATTATGGGATCAATGCTAAACATGATCAATAAACAGACAATTGAAGTAAGAGAGATACAATGATCAAACCCAATCGCTGAATAGAAATCAATGATTAACTATTAAATCCTCATAGAAATCCAATAGACAATAATCAAAAGCCACGATGACAGAGAATTCCAAGAAGAAGTAGAGAAGTGGACGTTATGGCTTCGTTCTATGTTGGAATCTCTCCCAAGGTGTAAACCCTAGTTTCTACGATGAAAAATACGTAAAAGTTATCAAGTATCTCTCTGACACACGTCAGAATCGTTTAAAAACCATTACACATCATTTAATTAAAAATTAAAAATAAAACAGAATTACAGCATAAGCATCGCGCGCGGCCGCGTGCCTTTATAACGTCTCAGTCTTGCGGGCGCGAGACTTACAGTGTGTTTGTCCAGTCCATCCAGCCTCTCGCGCAGCGCAAATCTCTTCCCTCGCGGTCGCTCAACTTGCAGAAGGTTTTCGTTCTTTAACCATGTACTCGCACGGGCGCGCGAGTCTAAGCTTGTCCTGTCGCGTGGC
Organism: Panax ginseng; assembly: GCA_020205605.1. Classification (NCBI taxonomy): domain Eukaryota; kingdom Viridiplantae; phylum Streptophyta; class Magnoliopsida; order Apiales; family Araliaceae; genus Panax; species Panax ginseng. The sequence continues at coordinate 69,884,541 of CM035134.1, read as the reverse complement.
AGCGCGGCTTGTCCTCTACAGGTTCTGGTTCTATCCTGCTGCTGCTACTCATTCATGCTTGATCCTCTTTCTTGCTTGGTATCCATGCTTCATTGTCCCTTCATGCCATGCACATCCTCGCCTTTGCTTCTCCCTTACGCATCCATTCGCCTCGTGCCCTCTAATACCACCTAAATTAAGCCGATTCCTGCACTTATTCACCAAAAGGAGTTTTAAATAAATGCAATGTGAAACAACATAAAATGCAACTAAAACAAAATAAAATGTACTTGAGATGGGCACAATCCGCATAAATTGGAATTCAATAAGTAAGTAAAAATACTACTTATCAAATACCCCCAAACTTGAACTGTTGCTTGCCCTCAAGCAATGCATACTAATAAACAATGAGAATACAACTACACAACTATGCAACTACTCTATAATGCATACTAGTCTCAAATAATCTCAGCCATAACAGAAATTTAGTCCAAATTACCTCAGTGAACTATCCAGATCCGTAAATACAGTTTCAAACCAAACTATAAACATAATATCATACACTCAGATAATTCATGAATGATATAGAGATGTTGTGTGTGTGTGTAATGTTCACAAAAACTTGATCTAAGCTAAGAATATATATATGCTACACTGCTCCAAACAGAAAATTATAGTCTAAAGCAAGATTCATGTATAATCATGTAACGCAGACTATTTTCGCATATCAACACAAACTAAGGTTCAACAATGGGTTTATTGCTTTATTGCTACTCACGAGGGCGATTTCGTACTTTCCCACGGTGTTTATTGCTATTTTTCTTTTCTTTTTCTCTTTTTCTCTTTTTTATTTTTTTTCTCTCACATGATTGTGCAATGTTTCAACCCATTAGGCACACTGCTACCCCTTAACGAGCTTTCAACTAATGACTCCCACCCCATTAAAGACCTTAGGGCACTAGGTGTAGAGACAATCCCCTCAGGCGTACTTAATCAAGTAGCCAGGGCCCCGAATTAAGACTAGCCACGTTATTGCTATATTTTTTTATTTTTTTTTTATTATTTTTTTTTATACATAGCATACCCATGGTTTCCCAAAATTTGCACGTCAATGATTCATACAGTCTACAACACTTTCCTCATGTTTCTCTTTTTAAACTACATGTTCTATCAAGCAATGCAACATACACTTCTTAAACCTACAAGTGATAGTGAACAAGTTTGTACATACCGAAAGCTTTTAAACAGCAACATGAATTTCCTCGTGTAAAACATTATATCACAGCTCATGTTATCACAAATATTCTAAAATCTTTCACAATTCACTATCATCATTGGCTAGGCAAAAATTTCTATTAAGCAAGAATTTGTGTGAGACATGCAACTAAAACATCCTAACACAATCAATAAACATCCTAACACAATCAATAATGAATAAAAATTAAAAAATTTATGCAACACTTTATCTAACACATAATCATGCAAAATTAAACTAAACATGCAAAAACAACATGAATTCTAAACTATTACGCAAGTACTCCAATACCCCCAAACTTAAAGTGTTCAATGTCCTCATTGAATGAAGGTAAAGGGTACAAGAAAAACTCCCCTACTGATCGGCTTGACCACCCTCCTCGGGTGGTGAATCTGGTGGTGGATACGCCATGGCTGTCCCAAACTGCGGCCATTCTAGCATTGTTCCTTGCGGCGCGAAGGCTTCGGCCAAAGCCCTTGTGAGTCCCGTAGCAAATGTCCCAAGATTGTCATACATGGCGTCGACTTTGCGCTCCAACCTTTGGAGCTGTCGATCGTTAGGAATAGAATGTGCTCGGGTGGATGGACCTGCCTCATCGGGCTGAGAGGGCTGCTGGGATGGCTCTAGGAAGGTGGGTTGGAGAATGAATCCTCGTCCGCGCGGGTGTGGCTCACCACATGCCCAGTCCTCAAATTTAGCAATGGTGGCGTGTGTGATGTCTTGACTTGGATATTGCATTTGGTCGTTGCCCCAATTGCACCCCTGCTGCGCACATAGCATGGATACCACTGAAGCATGTGGAATGCTTCTAGTGGTAGTTTCCTTCAGATACTTCATAATATTTTGATGAATTAAATACCCCACATCAATGTACTCGCCAATAATAATGCCCCACAGTATTAGAGCCCTTTCCGCCGTGATCTCATGTTGGTGCGATGAAGGCAATAGCTTGGCACAAATGAATAGATTCCATGCCTTGGCATATCGATTCAGTGCGGCTGCTGGAAATATTCGAGGCTGGGTAGTGCCAACTAAAAGTAGTATGCACACAAGTGTTAGTTGATTTCGCAATCAATGAATACGTGCAAGTATACACGGTCAACAAGTAATAAAATGAAAGTAGAGTATCGTTCCCACGAGGAATTATTTAATAAAAATCACCAAGTACTAATTCTTAACAAAACTAATTTTATTTAAACAATCTCAAATCGTGATTTTTCTAATTAATAAAACTAAATTAATCAATTAAAACTAGGTTACTTTATAAATAAATTCAAATAAATAAAGGCTAAGACTCTAATATCCCCAATTATGAACTATAAACCAATTATCCAATTATCCCAATTATTATGTCTCTTTGAATTGTTAACAGAATTCTCAAGTGCCAAAAGCCTCTCTCGAGCGATCAATTGCCTTTGTTTAACCTGATTAATTTTGCTATATCTCTATGCAAAACAATTGAATTAAACTCATTATAAACCCAATTCCTTATGTGTTACACGCGCAAATAGATATTCTCATTCTATTCACAAACCTACTTATTCACTGTGCAAATAACTAAGTCACATGTCACCATGCCCAGTTCTAACCCTAGAATTTCTTTCTCAATTCCTTCTAGAGTAACAAGGTATTTACTGATCAGATAATTAATCAATAAGCTCAAAGCAAGATGAACAATTCACTTCAACATAAATAATTAGAATAAATCAAATAATCAATTCATAATCATAAAAAGTTCAATTGGAATCTTAATAAAAGAGTTAGTTCATAATTAATGAATTAAAACCAAGAATCCACAAATGAATAGACATTAAAGATAAAAGTAAGAGAAGAGAAGAGAATATAATCTATTGTCAGTAGCCTTGAGACTCCTCTTTCGCTCCTGCTTTGAATCTTCAATGGTCTCCAAGTTGCTTCAATCTCTAAAACTAATAAGAATTAGGGTTATGTTCTAATCTAAAGGAGTGTTTTATCTAGTCTAATCTATGTAATCTCCTCCTATTTTATGTCTTACATCATGTATTTATAGATTACAAGTCTAATTTTGAGCTTAGGAACAAACCCAATCCAATTTGGAGTCAAAAAGGTGTTAAAATTCGCCCAAAACGCGTCCAGGCCGCACTAAGCCTCTTCCCCAGCGCCCTAGCACTGTTCCCAACGCTGAGAATCTGCCTTATAGCGCCCCAGCGCTGCAAAATGAACTAGAAATAGCGCCCCGGCGCTGTTACACATTCTGACATTTTCTGCTTCGACATCCTTTGGAAGAATGGCCATAACTTCTTCGTCCAAACTCCGATTTTGATGATTCAAGATGTTCCGGAAAGAGGAGAAGTAGATCTACAACTTTAATTCTTTGATTGTTTTGAAATAATATCCGGAGATATAGTCAAATTGGCTCTGAAGTGACTGTTGTGTAAATGGCAAGCCGAAAACGCGAATCTAGCCACTCCGAACGTCGATCCATGTAACTTTTGTCCCAAATCCTACAAAACAATATAAAACATGCTTGAATAGACACAAACACATAAAAACATCCTAAAAGACTTGAGAACAACAATAAATTAAGCCCGAATGTATCCAATTCATGTGTATAAAACTCACTCATCAAATACCCCCAAACTTAAACCTTTGCTTTGTCCTCAAGCAAAAAAACACAAAAATGTTATGCAATGCAATGTAATGAAACTAATCTATATGCCTACGAATCCAACATTAATGATGTAAGTAAGTCTATTCAACCTACTTTTTAGAGAAATCAAGTAAACATGATAATACATCATATTAAAACAAATCAAGTAATTTCCCAATCAATCATCAAATCTTAGATCATTATCACCGATATAGTGCGTGTGTGCTCCACAACAATGTTAATCGATATAAAATCAAATTTAAGACATAATAGATATCTTCGAAGGCATCATACAGTGCAAATTTATAAAATTCACGAACAAGCTAGATCCAACTAAAGTCAAACATCCACCAAGTTCAAGAGTCCAATCCGGGATACTTATGATTTACTTTTCATTATAGGGGCTTTTTGCTCTTTTCCCGTTTTATTATTATTATTATTATTATTTACTTTTTTTTTTAACCATGACCGTGCAATGTCTCATTCCATTAGGCTAACAAATTGTCACCCCTTAGCGAGCTTTCGACCAACGACTCCCTGCACCATATAAGACCATAGGCGCTTAGGTTTTAAGATACTTCTTCTAAGCGATTTACTCAAGTAACAAAGGCCCCAAACAAAACTAGCTACGGTAACTTTTATTATATTTTTTTTCTTTCTTTTTTTTTTTTTAGCGAAGCTTATATATCCCAAATTTTCCCCCAAACTTAAGTTTTTATCAAAATTTAGCCATCTCCGCTTTATTCATGTCTTTCATTCCTTCACATTAGTATTATCCTTAAGAAATCCATTATGTATCAATTTAAACTTAATCACCAACATAGTTGTTATTAACGTATAACCTTAACTATACCAGTTTCAAACAAGAAAAGATTCAATTCATAACAAGAAATCACATCAAAGCCTGAATATTCAATACTATACTTATCTACTTAACTCCGGTCTCATCATTGGTCAAAATAGACTTTTACTATCTAACAGTTGGAATCATGCAAATATAAACTAATCGCAACAAACATAGTAAACTAACTACTACTATTTTTACGATTTTTAAATTTTTTTTTTAAAACAAAAACCGAATGTAAAAACTAAATGTAAATAACTGAAAATATAACGAACTACAATGTAAATAACTAACTATATGCAATACGACACTAAAATGCCCCCAAACTTAAACTAGACATTGTCCTCAATGGCTACAATAGAAAAAATTAAAGTAGAGGACTTCCCTGAAAATATAGCAATCTTCCTCCTTGTCCGCTAAGTTTGGAGAATAGGCTAAGCACATAGAACAAATTGAGCACCATACTTGAATTTGACTTGAATAACCTGTAAAACCATGATAGAAACAATTTTATTAAATCCTAAATAAATGCAAATTCAAAACTACTAATATAAAACTTAATAAAAACTAAAAATAAAAATTGAACTTGGGTTGCCTCCCAATAAGCGCTTGTTTTATAGTCTCATTTGACTTCTTCAATTCTCTATCCAATTCCCCTCATTTAAAATTGAGGAACCCTCCATCCATCAGAAGCAATGTTACTTTTGGGAGGTTCCCATTAGAAAAAACCCTTGAATTGAAGTCACCTAGCATGCTCTTTATAGAAAGGATCCCCATTAAGAACGACAAACCACTAGGTGTTTCCTCCATTATGTTGATGATCAGATTAAGGCATTGAAGCTTAATAAACATAATGGAATCTTCCTCTATCTTCTCCTTTTCATCCCACCATGACTCCACAACTGTACTAGCTCTTACGTCACCAAGAGCTTTGCTGACGACATGACTTCCAATTGGGCATGATTTTGCAAAATTGTCCGGATTCTTGAACTTTGGTGGAGGAGGCACATGGGATACTAATGAAATTGGCTTATCTTCATTGGTACTCAAAGTTAGATCTTTGTCGATCTCTTTTTCTTGGTCCCCAAGTCTTTCCTCTCTTTCAACATCTATATCATTTGGCACATCCGGTTGCAGATTTGGTTCGGGCTCACAATCAATCTCAGAATTCATGTCATAGAGCCAAGTGTATTGAGGACGATTGTTCAATGCATGTGCTATCTGTCCCAATTGATTTTCCATATTCTTGATCGATGCATTCTGACTTTGTATACTCAGCTCCATTTGATTAAGTTTCTTTTCATGTTCCTCGTGTTTCTTTTCAGAAAATTTAATAACTTTTTCCAAGGCTTCCTCCCAATTTGAATGTTCTTCCTGTTGTAGTGGAGGTGGACACGAGAAATCCGGTGGGTATGTTGGACTTGGAGCATAAAATTGATCTTGATTGTTACTCCATGAAAAATCTGGGTGATACCCCCAAACTTGTTCATAATTATCATATGCATGCTGATTGAGGTAGTTACCACCATACTGTACCGGCCCAAGATTGATGGTGCATTGATTACTCGGGTGATTTCCAAAGACAATAGTCACATAATCGCCATCCTTCGACTCTGTTGGGATGCGATAACGCCCAACTTCCTCGAAAGTTCTTTAATTTGTCTTGACATATGCGGAAAGTGTCATGAGTCCTGTCAATCTCCATTCCCTTGGTTGAGTCACGTTCGTGTATGGCCATTGATACACATAAAGTCATCCACGGTACTAAAAAAGAGAGAAATATAGGAAGAGAATGAAAATAAAAATAAAAATAAAATGTTTAAATTAAGACTAATTTGATTGAAATTAATATTGGTAAATAATTATTAAATTAATTTCCGCAATCTGGCGCCAAAAAACTTGTTAGTTGATTTCTTAATCAATGAATAATGCAAGTATACACAATCAACAAGTAATAAAGTGAAAGTAGAGTATCGTTCCCACGAGGAATTATTTAATAAAAATCACCAAGTACTAATTCTTAACCAAACTAATTTTATTTAAATAATCTCAAATCGTGATTTTTCTAATTCATAAAACTAAATTAATCAATTAAAACTAGGTTACTTTATAAATAAATTCAAATAAATAAAGGCTAAGACTCCAATATCCCCAATTATGAACTATAAACCAATTATCCAATTATCCCAATTATTATGTCTACTGAATTGTTAACAGGAATTCTCAAGTGCCAAAAGCCCTCTCTCAAGCGATCAATTGCCTTCTATTTAACCCAGATTAATTTTGCTATATCTCTATGCAAAACAATTGAATTAAACTCGTTCCAAACCCAATTCCTTATGTGTTACATGCGGCAAATAGATATTATCATTCTATTCACAAACCTACTTATTCACTGTGCAAATAACTAAGTCACATGTCACCATGCCCAGTTCTAACACTAGAATTCCTTTCTCAATTCCTTCTAGAGTAACAAGGTAATTACTGATCAGATAATTAATCAATAAGCTCAAAGCAAGATGAACAATTCACTTCAACATAAATAATTAGAATAAATCAAATAATCAATTCATAATCATAAAAAGTTCAATTGGAATCTTAATAAAAGAGTTAGTTCATAATTAATGAATTAAAACCAAGAATCCACAATTAAATAGACATTAAAAGATAAAAGTAAGAGAAGAGAAGAGAATATAATCTATTGTCAGTAGCCTTGAGACTCCTCTTTCGCTCCTGCTTTGAATCTTCAATGGTCTCCAAGTTGCTTCAATCTCCAAAATTAATAAGAACTAGGGTTATGTCCTCCTATTTTATGTCTTACATCATGTATTTATAGATTACAAATCTAATTTTGAGCTTAGGAACAAACCCAATCCAATTTGGAGTCAAAAAGATGTTAAAATTCGCCCAAAACGCGTCCAGGCCGCACTAAGCCTCTTTCCCAAATACCAAAGACTGTTTCTCGACGCCGAGAATCGCCTTATATAGCATACTGGCAAGGCCGCAAAATGAACTAGAAATAGCGCCCATTGCCATTACACATTCTAACATTTTTTTCTCTGACGTCCTTTGGGAAAATGGCCATAACTTCTTCGTCCGAACTCTGATTTTGATGATTCAAGATGTTCCGGAAAGAGAAGAAGTAGATCTACAACTTTCATTCCTTGAGGTTTTCGAAATAATATCCGAAGCTATAGTCAAATTGGCTCTGAAGTGACTGATGTGTAAATGGCAAGCCGAAAACGCTAATCTAGCCACCCTGAACGTCTATCCATGTAACTTTTGTCCCAAATCCTACAAAATAATATAAAACATGCTTGAATAGACACAAACACATAAAAACATCCTAAAAGACTTGAGAACAACAATAAATTAAGCCCGAATGTATCCAATTCATGTGTATAAAACTCAGTCATCAACAAGCCAATCATGTTTGATGATAAAGCATATACTTTGCAACAATCTTATTCATTTATTAATAAAAAGTATTAATTTATTAAAGGCTTTTAATTATCTACATGATGCTATTTTATAATATGTGATAAACCCATAGTTTTAAGCAATGCTTTTAGAATAATGATGATGATCATTCTAATGAGATCTAAATTCTTAGAAAGCTTAAAACTAAAATAGTTCCCAATCATTGGATTACTAAATTGGGGATTAGTGAATCCGGATAGATTGGTACATACGTTGCTTGCTCATTGGATGAGGATGATTGATCTCATGATCATTTGTGTGGAGACACTAAAGCAAGTATGTAGGTGTTTATTAGAGAATAAGTTCACTGAACGTGGCTCGCTAAGGAATACCTAATGGAGTTTTACTTGCCTGTCAATAGGAATTCCTATAATGATAGTAGTACAAGTGATCCTTGGACTTGAGATCATCATAGTATCTTGTGTATGATGAATTATACTTTGACTTATTCCTTAAGACCCTTAGGGTATATCAAAGGGTATGCTTGGGTATAATAAGTTGTACATGGAGATAATGTATGATCAATAAAGAATCTACCACTTCTAGTAAAAGAAGAGATATGTCCTATGTGATTCGATAAATGACAACCCAGTAGTCCTTGGCCAAGGCAGAATGAAATTAAAAAGGAGTTTCTAATTTGCATTATTTGGGGTTGTGCATTTAAGAGTCGAAATACATATAATTAAATAAAATCGATTTTGACAAAGAATTCCATGTCTTATATTTAATTGGGACATTGTATGGTGGAAGAATTGAATTGTACGGTAACTATTTACTCAAATGTTCTTTTATGATTAATGTTGAAATCTATATTATCTGGAAAGTCGTTGATCGCTAGGGAGGCTTATCCCTATTGTAGAATAAATATTATTTATTTAAATAAATTATTAGTTTAATTTATTTATTTAAATAAGATTAGAATTGTTCTAATTGATTTATTCACAACCGGTTTAATATGGAGAACCTAAAGGGTCACACCATAAAAGAAAGAATAATTATTTAAGAAGTTAATGACATAATCGTAATAATATGTTAAGTATATTTAATTTAATCTATGGTGATAGAATAAATTAAATAGCTTAATATTTATTATTTAATATTTTAGAAATATTAAATATAAATTAATAAGAGGAGTCTTATTAATATTATTACAATTATTATTATTTTAATTTCTAAAAGAGTTTAGGAATTAATTTAATATAAGTACTCTCATTTATTCCTAATAGGATTAGGAGGGAAAATTAGTTAAAGGAGTTTAATTAATTATCCCTAATAAGATTAGGGAGCTTAATTAATTAAAAGAATTTAATTAATTAAATAAAACCCAATTCCTTAATTGTTAAGGAGGGTTGCCCACATCTATAAATAAGAGGAGTCTTATTATGGGTGTGAAGAAGGTTGTTAACTTTTACAACATACGTAATTCCCATAGTTGGGAGAATACGCTCTTTTCTATGAGAGATAGAAAAACTAGGGTTTTTTCAAATACCCATCTTCTTGAATTCTTCTTCTTCCTTGGTGGATCACCTCTAGAGGCCAAACATTTGGGTGGCTAACGTTGATCAAAGGAAGGAACCAAACTCGGTGGATTCAAGTTGAACGCGAAAGGATTGGAGGTGAACTTGTACCTGAGGAAGCTCGAATCTTCAACGGTATGATTCTTGTTCTTCATATATTTTCGTTTAATTAATAATTGTGCATAAAGGGTGATCTGGGTATATGGTTTGTAAAATTTTTAAACTCTGATTTTTGCACGTTTCCGCTTACTTTGTGCAATTTGATTGCGTTCATGAATATTACAAACCTAACACCAACTTTGTAAGTCCATTTTCGTGCCTGGCATGCACAACTCAACGATAACAAGTTCCAAGTCCGTTTCCAGATGTGCCCCTATGATCCAATTTGCAGCCCCTGTTGGTGGTCTTGCGGTGATTCGCAGCACGTTTCGAATGGCGGCGGGTCTGTAGTCTATCTCGACACCACGAACCATAGAGGTATCGTTCATGGTGACTTTGGCATTGGCATAGAACTCACGAACTATGCTCATCGAAATCGGCGTGGGCGCGGCAGTCAGACCACCCTATCCTCGCTCGTGGATCATTGCACAAAGCTTTCCATCTTGGTCTTCTGGTCTAAATCCTCTTTTCTTGATGAATGTTTTTGCGACAATACGGTAGTACTCATGTTGAGCCTCTAGACACAAGAACTTGGTGTGGTCAACAATGTCCTCCTCGTGACTGCCGAAAGAGGAGGAGGAAGATGAAGATGGCCGTGCTCTCTTTGGACCCATTTGAGATTGTTAAGAGAGGTAGCAGATGAGATTACTGAATGGAAATTTGTGAATTGATAGCCTTCACCTTTGTGTTTGCCAACCCAATTGAGAACCCTAGCTTTATAGAATGGATGAGATGTGGATGAGCTCTGAACGTGGAGGAAATTGTGGAGATTTGATGGAGGGATATACAGCTTCAATTTGTAACTGCTAGAGAGATAGAGACGTGAGTTATGGAGAGTGAGAGAGTTCCGGTCTGTTATTATCACAATTGAGAGTCCAAATGAGCCAAGACTCTTTTAAAAATGCTCAAATCTAACTGGATTCGGTGTCACATGCGAATATGCAGACGCACGTATATCGAAATGAAAAGGCTTGTGGTAGATTTACCGAAGGTTTGATGGTTAGGTTGGCTAGGCGTGCGGGCGCGTGAATTTATGTTGCATGGGCCGCGCGGGCACACGATCCTGGTATCTGCCATTCTGAAGTTTGATTTCCTCCTGCTTATCAGTGATGCTCTTCAACGATTGTACCTACACAGATATTAAGGCATATTGTTAAGACGTGATTTAGCGACTGTATAATGCTAATCATCTTGCAAATATTCGCCAAACAAGTATTGCTGCGTACTAAGGCATGAAATTCCAATGTCCTAGTAAAAGTGAATAAGATGAAACTAACTACAATAATCCAAAATGAATAACTAAAAGAAAATAAATGGAGATAGAAATAATGGGTTGCCTCCCATCCAGCGCTAAGTTATAGTCAATTAGCTTTACTGTCTCTGGATTTTCATGTCACATCAGGAATTGAGGTGTCTTGCTTATTGTCCACCGCACCTCGAAATTTAATGACATCGGCTTTCGTTAACGGCTCTACCTTCAATTCTGAACTTTCGCCCATTACAAACCTCTTTGATTCATTCTTCCTCGGTTTTTGTACCCAATCCTTTAGGTTACAATCTACCAGATCAACCAAAAAACACCCTTCTTCATATGTTGGGAGCTTTATTGCCTTGAAGACATTAAAGGTGACCTCTTGATCTTATACACGCATAGTTAGTACCCCTTTCTGCACATCTATCGAAGTCCTACCTGTGGCTAAGAATGGTCTCCCTAGTATGATCGGTATACTCTTATCCTCTTCGAAATCTAGAATGATAAAGTCGACCGAAAAAATGAACTTATCCACTTTAACCAACACATCTTCGATAGCCACTGCTTGGCTTTTGATCATGACTTCAGTGTTTGCCATGTATTTTAACATCATCTCCTCCATTTCTGATTTCTTCTTTGGATGTGGTGCAGCTGGAGTGTGGTGTTGTTGCTGTTGAGGAAATCCCGGAGGAAACAACGGTTTTGGTGTAAACTGCGGCTGCGATGACTGTGGTTGAAACTGTTGGTTTGGTTGGAACTGACTTTGTTGATGTCCTTGGTTGTTTGACCAACTGAAGTTCGGATGATTGCGGTTGTTGGGATGGTATGTGTTCTGAAATTGACCTTGGTCTTTCCTGTAGTTGCTCACATATTGCAGTGACTCTGAGCTGATAGCACATTGATCCGTGGAGTGTGACCTCGCAGAAATCTCACAAATGAAAGCAACAGCTTTCACTTTGTTCTCTGCCAAAGTATCTATCTTCTTAGCCATAGCTGCCATTTGTACGGCAACTGTGTAATCACATCTACCTCCAACACACCTGCAACCTTAGGTTGTGGCATCCGAGCTATCGGGTTCTGATAGTCATTTGCAGCCATAGTCTCGATAAGCGTATAGGCCTCATCATAGCTTTTTGCCCATAACACCCCTCCTGCGGCTGCATCCACAATCGGTCTCGACTGCCATCCTAACCATTGTAAAACAAATTTATCACCATCCAGTCTGGCATACCATGATGCGGACACTTCCTAAGAATCTCTTTATACCTCTCCCATGCCTCATATAAGGACTCACCCTGATGTTGCTCGAACTGAGATATGGTTGTCCTCATCTTCGTAGTCTTAGCCATTGGGAAGAACTTGGCTAAGAATTTATGCGCTAAGTCCTATCATGTAGTGATTTACCCTGCCAGCAAAGAATGTAGCCAACTTCTTGCTTTATCCCTCAATGAAAATGGGAATAACCGTAGTCTGATGGCATCCTCCGTCACACCGGTATATCTGAATGTGTCGCAGATCTCGATGAAGCTCAATAGGTGTTCATTTGGATCATCCGTAACAGCACCCCCAAATTGTACTGAGTTCTGCACCATCTGAATAGTGCCTAGTTTGATTTCAAAGGTGTTGGCTGCTATCGCCGGTCTGACTATGCTAGACTTTAATTCGTTATGTTTGGCATGGAATAGTCCCTTAGAGCTCGATGCTCTTCTCTCTGCTCAATTCTCTGTTCTTCCGCCATGCTGACTATAGTGCTCTCTAACTGTGCTTGCAGATTTCTTCGCACACTTGCTTTCCAACCTTTTCCGTTTATATTAGCCTGCATTGGTGTTAACTCTGAGTTGGATGATCGTGTGTGCATAAAACTTTACAAGTACCTGTAACCAAAAAAAACAAAATAAAAATAGAAATAAGAAACGAACAGAGTTGTCTAAGTCATAAAATATAGCTTTAAACTAATGATAATTATCTAAATTAACGCCTTTCCCCGGTAACGGCGCCAAAAACTTGTTGCCTCTTTTATAGTTCTTATAAAAGAGCTCTAACTCATGCAAGCATACATGGGTCAACAAGTAATACAAAGTGAGTACAGTATCTATCCCACAGAGAAAGTTGTTAATTTTAAACTATTATGCATTAATTAACTCACTACACTTATATGCTTAGACTGATGTCTAAGTTGTTGAATTAAACTAATTATGATTACCAACTAAAAATAATAATACAAATGGAATAAATATAATATGGAAACAATGGGACCCTAACTTCATTTAATATTTCATCTAATCGCCACGATCATGCAAGAAGTGTTCACATCTCACAGGAAAATAGCCAAGAGCACGAAAAGAGTTATAACCATTTTTCAATGCACTATAACCTACTTACACAGCATCTACAGATGTTAGACTCTATGTAATCACCAATAAATCACAATGACCATATGTCTATGCGAAATTGCAATCCTATTGATTTTAAGCACAAGCCCTTACTCTAGCTCACACGATGAAACAATATATGTCTATCTGGTTCACAAAATACGCAAGCCATATACAACAGCCCCATATTCGCATGTTATCATGATTATAATCCATATTTATATGTTCGTTGTTAATCCCATACAAATACTGAAACGAATGGTGATCAAGCATTCATACATGTAAAACAACCATGACAGATATCCCATATGATATGCGAAACAATCCTAGCATTTAGTGTACAACCAAACTACATATTAAAATCCGTTAGAATCTCATAATGGAGTTTAGTTCATGACTGAACCAAAAGCCATTATGGGATCAATGCTAAACATGATCAATAAACAGACAATTGAAGTAAGAGAGATACAATGGTCAAACCCAATCGCTGAATAGAAATCAATGATTAACTATTAAATCCTCATAGAAATCCAATAGACAATAATCAAAAGCCACGATGACAGAGAATTCCAAGAAGAAGTAGAGAAGTGGATGTTATGGCTTCGTTCTACGTTGGAATCTCTCCCAAGGTGTAAACCCTAGTTTCTACGATGAAAAATACGTAAACGTTATCAAGTGTCTCTCTGACACACGTCAGAATCGTTTAAAAACCATTACACATCATTTAATTAAAAATAAAACAGAATTACAGCATCAGAATCGCGCACGACCGCGCGCCTCTATAATGTCTCAGTCTCGCGGGCGCGAGACTTACAGTGTGTTTGTCCAGTCCAGCCGGCCTCTCGCATAGGTGCGCGTTCATACCTCGCGGGTGCGCATCTCTTCCCTCGCGGTCGCTCAACTTGCAGAAGGTTTTCGTTGTTTAACCATGTACTTACATGGCGGCATGTGAGTCTAAGCTTGTCTGTCTGTCGCGGCTTATCCTCTCTGAGTTTCGGTTCGGTTCGTCCTCCTGCTGCTACTCATTCATGCTTGATCCTCTTGCTTGCTTGGTATCCATGGTTCATTGTCCCTCCATGTTATGCACATCCTCGCCTTTGCTTCACCCTTACACAGCCATTCGCCTCATGCCCTCTAATACCACCTAAATTAAGCCGATTCCTGTACTTTTTCACCAAAAGGAGTTTTAAATAAATGCAATGCGAAACAACGTATAATGCAACTAAAACACAATAAAATGTACTTGAGATGGGCACAATCCGCATGAATTGGTATTCAATAAGTAAGTAAAAATACTACTTATCAACATGCTCTAATTCTAGAGGTAAAGCTACTTCATAAGCCACCTCTCCTATGACGCCCCCAAAATAGGTCCAATCCATCCAACCTATTCTGAGTCGCCAAATACATGGTACAGAAAATAATTACAACTTTGTTACTACAATTGTCGTGCAAAATACAACAACACATATCGTGAGTTTTAATACCAATGTGACTCATGTCCCAACTATAGACAACACCTCACATTGATACATTACATAAAGGTACGATCAATAACTTTGTTTTAGAAATTAAAATCTTTGGGAAATGCTCAAGAAAACCTTCGCATACATGGAGGCCATACGCCCAGGTTATGATAGATATCATATGCCCATGTAATTATCCTTGGTTGACCCAATAGACCCCAAAGAAAAATGAGAAGATTACTATCATGTTCTTTCCAATGGTGAGTCTTCTCTTGACATATAACTATCTCCACTGTCTCTAGTTGAGCATTATGTTTCAACCAAACTCCAAGGTCATATAGGTAGTGCTCGTAGATATACTCAGCAAGTGGATGTGCACAACCCTGTCTTATGATAACACGAGGTTGTATGTCATTAGACATCTTGTATGATAGTGGCAAAACACCCTTCCAAAGTTGGGTTCACTTCACCCTATTTGGTTCACCAAAATTAAATATCAAATGACGATACAATAACGACACACTTATCTAAAGTTCTCAATAAAATTATTTCCAAACTATTTAGGAGAACCTCAACAACTATAGACCACCGCGTTCTATTCCCTCGTTATCCCTTTCGACCCAAATACACTCTTATTACCTAAAAGGAATTGTGGAGCAAAAGGGTGAGCACAACTAGCTCAGTAAAGAATATCATGACTAAAGATAATTAAATTATCAATAATCTTCATCAATAATAAATCAGAGATTTAGAACATATGGTAAATGATAAAACTTTTCAACCATAGTTGCAGCGGAACGAGAAATCCATTAGAAGAGTCAAATAGACTATAAAGTCTATTATCTTCTCCACATTAAAAGTCCACCAATAATGTTTTATCCCTGTAACATCAATCAATAGTTCCTTTCCATAATCATATGAATAACTCGTAATCATAATTGTGATTCTAAATTCCTCTTCTCATCTAGGACGAAGATGATTTACATCACCTATCTTTACCTGAAACATCAAAGATCATGGTTATACCAAATCATAGTTCCTGTTCATAATCATACCAATAAATTCATCTTTGCACTACGGGCCAAAGATATTCATTAACAGTTCATCTTTGCACTACATGCCAAAGATATTCAGCAACAGGTCATCTTTGCACTACGGGTCAAAGATATTCATCAACAGGTCATCTTTGCACTACGGGCCAAAGATATTCAACAACAGGTCATCTTTGCACTACGGGCCAAAGATGTTAATATCTCAAAGAAATACATAATCATTTCAAAATTTATATAAATCATAATTATAACCATGTTGATCAATTCATCTTTGCACTTAAGCTAAAAATATTCAATTATAAATTCAATGGTCATGATCATACTAGTCAACAATTCATCTTTGCACTACTGGCCAAAGGGAACCCATAGTCACGATCATACCAATAATCTACCCATCTTTACACTCAAGTCAAAGAGAAATTTCTTCACCGGAATTATAAAAATGTTATATATGATAATAAAAACAATATTATCAAAACATGGATTTAATTTCAAGAGTTAGATTCATAAATCAACGATAATTTGGTCAGAAAAAGAAACCAATTTTGTCGTGAATAGTACCCCATGAATAGTAACTCATGAATAGTAACTCATGAATAGTAATTCATGAATAGTAACCCTGACATGAAAAAGGTAGAAATTCCACAATAAAATCCATACCAATATTTCGGTATAATGATATTGAAAGAATAACATTTCTTAAACTTATAAACAATTTATTTTAATTGTTTACACTTTACTAAATAATGCATTTAATCATCCTAAAATGCCAAACTCATAAGATTTCATCATAAATAACCAAAACCCTCATCAAAAATCTGCATATACCTCATATAGGATTCTCAAGCCAAAAAATTCTATTTTCAAATTTTCTTACTTCACATAACATATTTAATTCATATACTCATAACTAGACAGTTTTCATGAAAAATATCAAATCAGTTCGAAAAATATTTCTTTTCTAGAACTTAGTAGAATATAGTCCCATATTGAACATATATTTTTTTCAGAATTTTTAAAATTCATTTACTATTTTTCATATGGCCAAAACAGCCGAATATTTAGACATTTATCATAAACTGTACTTTTATCCAAAAATTTCGAAATTTAAAGAGTATACTTCTGTTATATACATGTACTCCCAAAAAAAATTTCACCAATTTTGGAGTTAACCACAAGGAGTTATAAGGGTTTACTTTTAAAATAGTCTTTTCTCATAAAATTCATAACTCTTAATCTATACATCCAAAAATTACCATTTTTGGACACAATCAAGAAAACTCATCAAAATATCATTTCATATTTTTCTAGAACTTTTGAAGGTCAAAAAAATTACGAAACTGAAAAACATAACAACTCATAAAATCCCTTACCATAATAATGACAATATCCCTTACCTCAAAAGAGCAGTACTTCTGACTGAAATATCGGATATGACGCTGAAGGAAACTTGCACTGGATTGCAACTCTCAAAGTATAAAAATACTCACAAAATAAGCTTGATAATATAGTGAGAGAAAGAGAGAAATCTTATGTTTCTGGTGTGATTTTCAATTCTAACTTAGCCCTCTATTTATAGGAAAATGCTAGCACGCCGAAGCAGACTTGGCCTGCTACCTGGTGGCTTTACTTGCTACTATTCCCACCCACCACATTTGAAATAGAATTTTAGCACATTTCATCACCAACCATAGGTTGGGTCCACGCATTCTAGAATTTTCCACCAAAATGATAAATTCAGAAACTCCAACAATTTCTGAATCAGTCACCTCTTAAAATTCATAACAAATCATACGTTCATTTTTAACGGTTAAAAATTTTTGGACATGTACTCAACTTATATATGTATAACATATCCAAAAATCACCATGATCCAACGGTCGGATTAACAATTATAACTCACGCAATATATCTCAAGAACACTGGTTTGATTTTTAATACCTCCATTCCGACAAAAATACTGATAAAACACCTCAACATTAATTCCTTCATTTATAACAACATAAATAAATCCATCATTTATATCCACATCAAATAAATATTTCCTTATCATATAAATCAATAAATAATTATTCACAAATAATATTACATAATCACAATAATGACAACCAGGCCGTTCCCAAGAAAGAGGGGGCTTTTCGATAAGGATTTCTCCTACTGGCGCCCAATTAGGTGACCAAACCTCTCCTTGACAGAACTTTCTAGACATTGCCAATAATGTTATCTAATAATATTATTCAAATAATATGAATTATTGATCTGATAATGGGAAATACTGTGCAGTGATAATTATTGAAACAACAATAAAATAAAATATCAACGCAGCAATTATTGAATCAATAAAATAAAATATTAAACAATAACTACTGTAATAATTATTGAGTAGTGCCTTCTTATGTAAAAATCAAAAATTTCAAAATGCATGCGTCGTAAATCTTTGTGCGACCACAAGTGCAACCACAAGTATCACGTATTTTAACCACCGTGTATTCTAACAATGTTAATTCAGTAATAATTACGTCGTTATTTATAAAAACTCAAACTAATGCGTTTTCTTCATCAAAGCGGTTATTCATTATGGGCCCACAAATGAGCAGGCTGGCAATCATTTAATATTCTCGACAAAAAGAATATTCCACGACCAAACGAATATTCCCCGACAACAATAAGTATTTTATAGCCACTTGCTTATTTTGAAAAAAACATTCATATATCACCCTTAACTTTACTTTTTATCAATTTAACCATTTACTGAATAGTAATTATAAGAAAAATTAAATACTTTTATTTCATAAAATTCGGGGTCTTACAATCTCCCCTCCTTATGAAATTTCGTCCCCAAAATTTACGTACCTGGTATTTCAAAGAGTTGAGAATACCTTGCTTTCATTTCAGATTTCATCTTCCATGTCCTCATGATTTCTCTATTGCTCATCTCCTGTATTTCAGATATCATTCTAGAATACAGCTTCAAAACAAGGGTTAATTGAACAAATTAACATATCACATAATATCCCGGTATTATGACTGACCAAAAAATAACCTTTGGTAGGACACACTAGCGAAGGATTTACTCATCTCTCCCCTCCTAGTTCTATTCCCCGATCTCCACCAGAGATCATATCCCTAAGCTCTGATACCATATGTGACGCCCCCAAAATAGGTCCAATCCATCCAACCTATTCTGAGTCGCCAAATACATGGTACAGAAAATAATTACAACTTTGTTACTATAATTGTCGTGCAAAATACAACAACACATATAATGTGAGTTTTAATACCAACTGTGACTCATGTCCCAACTATAGATAGCACCTCACATTGATACATTACATAAAGGTACAATCAATAACTGTTTTAGAAATTAAAATCTTTGGGAAATGCTCAAGAAAACCTTCGTACATGGGAGGCCATGCGTCTAGGTTATGATAGATATCATATGCCCACAGAATTATCCTTGGTTGACCCAATAGACCCCAAAGAAAAATGAGAAGATTACTATCATGTTCTTTCCAATGGTGAGTCTTCTCTTGACATATAACTATCTCCACTGTCTCCAGTTGAGCATTATGTTTCAACCAAACTCCAAGGTCATATAGGTAGTGCTCGTAGATATACTCACCAAGTGGATGTGCACAACCCTGTCTTATGATAACACGAGGTTGTATGTCATTAGACATCTTATATGATAGTGGCAAAACACCATTCCAAAGTTGGGTTCACTTCACCCTATTTGGTTCACCAAAATTAAATATCAAATGACTTATACAATACGACACACTTATCTAAAGTTCTCAATAAAATTATTTTCATACTATTTAGGGAGAACCTCAACAGCTATAGACCACCGTTCTATTCCCCTGTTATCCCCGCTCGACCCAACTACACTCTTATTACCTGAAAGGAATTGTGAAGCAAAAGGGTGAGCACAACTAGCTCAATAAAGATTATCATGACTAAAGATAATTAAATTATCAATAGTCTTTCACAAGAATAAATCGTAGATTTAGAACATATGGTAGATGATAAAACTTTTCAACCATAGTTGCGGTTAGTGAGCAAGCAATCCATTAAAAAGAGTCAAATAGACTATAAAGTCTATTATCTTCTCCACATTAAAAGTCCACCAATAATATTTTATCCCTGTAACATCAATCAACGGTTCCTTTCCATAATCATATGAATAACTCGCAATCATAATTGTGATTCTAAATTCCTCTTCTCATCCAGGACGAAGATGATTTACATCACTTGTCTTTACCTGAAACATCAAAGATCATGGTTATACCAAATCAAAGTTCATGTTCATAATCGTACCAATAAATTCATCTTTGCACTACGGGCCAAAGATATTCATTAACAGTTCATCTTTGCAATACATGCCAAAGATATTCAGCAACAGGTCATCTTTGCACTACGGGCCAAAGATATTCAACAACAGGTCATCTTTGCACTACGGGCCAAAGATGTTAATATCTCAAAGAAATACATAATCATTTCAAAATTTATATAAATCATAATTATAACCATGTTGATCAATTTATCTTTGCACTTAAGCTAAAAATATTCAATTGTAAATTCAATGGCCATGATCATACCAGTCAACAATTCATCTTTGCACTACTGGCCAAAGAGAACCCATAGTCACAATCATACCAATAATCTACCCATCTTTACACTCAAGTCAAAGAGAAATTTCTTCACCAGGATTATAAAAATGTTATATATGATAATAAAAACAATATTATCAAAACATGGATTTCATTTCAAGAGTAAGATTCATAAATCAACGATAATTTGGTCAGAAAAAAGAAACCAATTTTGTCGTGAATAGTACCCCGTGAATAGTAACTCGTAAATAGTAACTCATGAATACTAATTCATGAATAGTAACCCCGGCATGAAAAAAGGTAGAAATTCCACAATAAAATCCATACCAATATTTCGGTATAATGATATTGAAAGAATAACATTTCTTAAACTTATAAACAATTTATTTTAATTGTTTACACTTTACTAAATAATGCATTTAATCATCCTAAAATGCCAAACTCATAAGATTTCATCACCAATAACCAAAACCCTCATCAAAAATCTGCATATACCTCATATAGGATTCTCAAGCTATAAAATCCTATTTTTCAATTTTCTTACTTCACATAACATATTTAATTCATTTACTCATAACTAGACCATTTTCATGAAAAATACCAAATCAGTTCCAAAAATATTTCTTTTCTGGAATTTAGCAGAATATAGTCCCATATTAAACATATATTTTTTTCAGAATTTTTAAAATTCATTTACTATTTTTCATATGGCCAAAATAGCCGAATATTTAGACATTTATCATAAATTGTACTTTTATCTAAAAATTCCAAAATTTACAGAGTATACTTCTGTTATATACATGTACTCCCAATAAAAATTTCACCAATTTTGTAGTTAACCACAAGGAGTTATAAGGGTTTACTTTTAAAATAGTCTTTTCTCATAAAATTCATAACTCTTAATCTATACATCCAAAAATTACCATTTTTTGACACAATCAAGAAAACTCATTCAAATATCATTTCAAATTTTTCTAGAATTTTTGAAGGTCAGAAAAATTACGAATCTGAAAAACATAACAACCCTTAAAATCCCTTACCATAATAATGACAATATCCCTTACCTCAAAAGAGCAGTACTTCTGACTGAAATATCGGATATGACGCTGAAGGAAACATGCACTGGATTGCAACTCTCAAAGTATCAAAATACTCACAAAATAAGCTTGATAATATAGGGAGAGAAAGAGAGAAATCTTATATTTTTGGTGTGATTTTCAATTCTAACTTAGCCATCTATTTATAAGAAAATGCTAGCACGCCGAAGCAGATTTGACCTGCTACCTGATGGCTTTACCTGCTACTATTTCCACCCACAACATTTGAAATAGAATTTTAGCATATTTCTTCACCAACCATAGGTGGGGCCCACACATTCTAGAATTTTCCACCAAAATGATAAATTCAGAAACTTCAACAATTTCTGAATCAGTCACCTCTTAAAATTCATAACAAATCATACGTTCATTTTTAACGGTTAAAAATTTTTGGACATGTACTCAACTTATATATATATAACATATCCAAAAATCACCACGATCCAACGGTCGGATTAAAAATTATAACTCACACAATATATCTCAAGAACACTGGTTTGATTTTTAATACCTCCATTCCGACAAAAATACTGATAAAACACCTCAACATTAATTCCTTCATTTATAACCACATAAATAAATCCATCATTTATATCCACATCAAATAAATATTTCCTTATCATATAAATCAATAAATAATTATTCACAAATAATATTACAGAATCACAATAATGACAATCAGGCCGTTCCAAGGAAAGAGGGGGCTTTCCAATAAGGATTTCTCTTTATTGGCGCGCAATTAGGTGACCAAACCTCTCCTTGATAGAACTTTCTAGACATTGCCAATAATGTTATCTAATAATATTATTCAAATAATATGAATTATTGATCTGATAATGAGAAATACTGTGCAGTGACAATTATTGAAACAACAATAATATAAAATATCAACGCAACAATTATTGAATCAATAAAATAAAATATTGAGCGAAGAATTCTTTGTAATAATTATTGAGTTGTGCCTTCACGTAAAAATCAATAATTTCAAAAATCTCGCATGCAATACTGGTGCCATCTTTGCTTAACCACGCCGTATTCTTGTATTTTAACCACCGTGTATTCTAATGATTTGTTAGCGGTAACAATTACGCCAGATTATTTATAAAAACTCAAACTTGTCATTTTCTTCATCCAAGCAGCTTATTACATATGGGGCCCCTAAATGATCACTTGGCTGCGTCAGTATTGAATATTTCTAAATACAAAAGAATATTCCACGACCAAACGAATATTCTCCGATAACAATAAGTATTTTATAACCACTTGCTTATTTTGAAAAAAAAACATTCATATATCACCCTTAACTTTACTTTTTATCAATTTAACCATTTACTGAATAGTAATTATAAGAAAAATTGAATACTTTTATTTCATAAAATTCGGGGTCTTACATCTCCCACTCTTCGCAATATTTCGAAAGGTCCAATAAACCTTTGGTTGAGCTTTCCTTTCTTGCCAAAACGAATTTTTCCTTTCCAAGGAGAAAGTTTCAAAAACACAAAAACTTCCTGCTTCAAATTCACGACTTTGTCTGTGTTGATCAGCATACTTTTTCTGTAGATCTTGAGCAGCTACTAGTCTTGCTCTGACGAGTTTGACAACTTCAACGGTCTGCTGTACCAGTTCTGGGCCTAACAGTTGACATTCTCTAACTTCATCTCAGCATAGTGGAGTTCTGCTCTTTTTACCGTATAACGCCACATACGGTGGCATACCAATACTTGCGTGGTAACTATTGTTGTATGCAAATTCCACCAACGGTAGATGATCATCCCAATTTCCTTTGAAATCCATAATGCACGCTCTAAGCATATCTTCAAGCGTCTGGATCGTTCGTTCGCTTTGCCCATCGGTTTGCGGATGATATGCTATACTCATCTTCAGTTGCGTTCCCATGCATTCTTGTAGTCTCTTCCAGAAATTTGATGTAAATCTCGGATCTCTATCTGATACAATTAACACTGGAACTCCATGTCTTGAGACAATCTCCTTAACGTATAGCTTCGCCAGCTGATCAGGATTAAATCTAATCTTTATTGGTAAAAAGTGTGCAGATTTCATCAATCTGTCCACTATAACCCATATCGCATCGTATCCTTTCTGAGTCATTGGAAGACCTACCAGAAAATCCATTGTGATATGCTCCCACTTCCATTCCGGTATTTCCAACGATTAAACTAATCCTCTTGGTCATTGATGGCCGACCTTCACTTTCTGACATGTAAAACACTTTGTAACGCATTTTGCAACATCTCTTTTCATGTTCAGCCACCAGAAATGAAGCCATAAATCTTGATACATTTTTGTACTTCCTGGATGAACTGAGTATCTTGAGCTATGAGCTTCCGTCAAGATGTCTTCTTTAATATCCTGTACCGCCAGAACCCAAATTTGTCCCTCGAATCTTAGCATTCCCTCAGTATCGACCTTGTACTTCACTTCTTTACCCTCGCCCACGCTTTCCTTTATTTTCTTGCGTTCTTAATCCTGTAGCTGAGCATTTTTCACTTTGTCCACCAAAGTTGGACTAGCTTTCATCTGGAACAATTTTTCATCGGACTCTTCTGGAAATTTAATTTCTAACTCTAGCCTTGCCATTGCTGAAATGAGCTCCTCCTTATCAGTTAAGAACGTCAACTTTTCTCTGCCTTTCCTACTCAAGGCATCTGCAACCATGTTTGCTTTGCCTGGATGATAAAAGATCTCACAATCGTAATCCTTTATCAATTCCATCCATCTCCTTTGCCGCATGTTCAGGTCTTTCTGTGTGAAAATATACTATAGACTTTTATGGTCTGTGTAGATCTCACATTTCTCTCCGTAGAGATAGTGTCTCCATATCTTTAATGCAAACACAACCACCGCCAACTCTAAATCATGAGTCGGATACTCTTTCTCGTAGTCTTTCAGTTTCCTTGATGCATACGCTATAACCTTGTTGTTCTGCATAAGGACACAACCCAATCCTTTGTGTGAAGCATCACTATACACCATAAATTTCCTATATTATCTGGTAACGACAACACAGGTGCCACACTTAACTTCTTTTTCAGTTCTTGAAAACTTTCTTCACATTTCTCTGTCCAAAAAAATTTTACAGATTTCCGTGTCAAATTTGTTAATGGAGTGGCAACCTTGGAGAAATCCTGGATAAATCGTCTATAATAACCTGCCAATCCCAAGAAACTTCTCACTTCTGATGGAGTTGTTGGTTGTTCCCAATTTATCACAGCTTTGACTTTTGATGGATCCACTGAAATCCCATCCTTATCGATTACATGACCAAGAAATTGTACACGTTCTAGCCAAAATTCAAATTTAGAAAATTTTGCATATAACTTTTCTTTTCTTAACGTTTCCAACGTCATACGTAAGTGTTCCACGTGTTCTTCTTGAGTTTTAGAGTATACCAAAATATCATCGATAAATACCACCACAAACTTATCTAAAAATGGTTTAAACACCCTGTTCATCAAATCCATGAACGTTGTAGGGGTGTTTGTCAAACCAAATGACATCACTAAATATTCGTAATGTCCATAGCGAGTTCAGAATGCCGTCTTCGGCACATCCTCCTTCCTCACTTTTAGTTGGTGATACCCACTTCTCAAATCTATTTTTGAGAAATATCTAGCACCCTTCAATTGATCAAACAAGTCATCTATTCTCAGCAACGGATACTTGTTCTTAATAATGACATTGTTTAATTCCCTAAAATCAATACAAAGACCCATTGACCCATCCTTCTTCTTCATAAATAACATCGGTGCTCCCCACGGTGATACGCTCAGTTGAATATACTTCTTATCTAACCGTTCTTGCAGCTACACCATCAATTCTTTCATCTCTACCGGAGCCATTCTATACGGGGCCTTCGATATCAGAGCGGTTCTTGGCGCTAAGTCGATCACGAACTCGATTCCTCTGTCAGGCAGAAGTCCTGGAAAATCCTTTGGAAACACGTCCATAAATTCCCTAACCACTGGTATTTCCTCCAGTTTCACACCCTTCTCCTTTTGAGTATCGACTATGTAGGCTAAGTACCCCACACAGCCCTAACCCAACAACTTCTTGGCCTGCATCATCGTCAGACATTTCATTTGTCTAGGCAATTTGCTTCCATGAAAAACTACCTTTGATGGAGTCATAAGGTTTACGCACTTCTTTTGGCAGTCAATTATCTCTCCATAATTGAATAGCCAATCCATTCCCAAAATAACATTGAACTCTTCGAGTGTTATCGGGATTAAATCTACTATCATAATATTCCCCTTTATATTCACCCTACAATTCTTGTAAATGAACCTAACAGGAATCACTTCCCCATTCACAATTTCTATATTTAAAGGGAAATTCAGCTCTTCACCAGGTATTTCTAACTTCCTAGCAAATTCATCAGATATAAACGAGCAAGTAGCACCCGAATCAAATAATACATATGTATTTATATCATTGATTGGGATAATACCTGACATGACATCTTTTGATTGCACCGCGTCCTACACCCTCATATTGAAGGTTCTAGCTGTGGGCTTATTTGTTGATGTTAGTCCAGTAATAGTCAGTGTTCCTCCACTAGCATTTCCCTTGCTTCCATTTGCCTCACCAGATCTCTTCTTAAGGCATTCACGAGCATAGTGATCCTTAGACCCGCACGTGAAGCAAACGTTCTTCTTAGGTTGAGTGCAATTTAGGGCGATGTGACCCTCCTGGCCACAATTGAAGCATACTCGTTTCCCCATCAAGCACACACCATTGTGAAACTTCCCGCATGTAGCACATGATTCAAACTTCTTCTTTTGCTGGTTTCCTTGCTGATTTCCAGCTCCCACATTCGCATTCCACTTCCTCTTTAAACTATGGTTGCCATTTCCACCGTTACCACCACCACCATTCTTAATTACACCTTCACTCTTCTTCTTCCTCTAATCTTGGTTATGTTTTGTTATAGCCTTACCTCCACTCTCAGCGAGAATTGCCTTCTCCATTACCAATGCAAATGTCTTCAGCTGGAACAAGGAGACCCTACTGTACAACTAGGGCTTCAGTCCTTGTTCAAATCTCTTCGCCTTGTGTTCGTCTGTGCTGACTTGATATGGCGCAAACCTCACCAACTCGTTGAATCTTGCGGCATACTCAGATACTGACATCGTTTCCTGCTTCAGTTCCAAAAACTGCACTTCTAGCTGACTATTCGAACTTTCTGGGAAATAGGTCTCAAAGAACATCTCCTTAAACCTTTCACAAGACATAATCCCTTGACCTCCTCGGGTTTTATTGGCTTACCACCAATAACTCGCCTCTGCATTCAACATAAATGTTGCGAAAGCAGTCTTCTGGTTATCCCCTACCCTTGCAACATCAAAAACCTTCTCTATTTCCATGATCCAGGTCTGTGCTTTAACCAGATTCATGGACCCATGAAATTTTGGTGGTCCAACCGCCTTGAAATCCTTAAACGTTGTACCTTGGTTCTGAGGTTGATTCTGCGAAGCACCCATCAGAAACGTCACTAGCTACTGAACTGGGTTACCTTCCACATTGTTGTTGTTTTCCTCAATGGTTCTCTGTCGTGGTGATTGTCGTCTTGGAGGCATTTTCTGTTAAAATACAACCATTAGATTATATTCAATCTTTTAAGTATTATATACTTAGTTACACGTCATAAAAGTTTATCACATAACACATAATACTTTGAATAAACTAATAACTTTTATTCATTCATAATCTTTTAAAAAAATATCAAAACAATAGCATCATTGCTATTTACATTACTTTCCTGAACTATAACAGTTACAAGACAACATCACCATCATCTATCCCATTGGTTATATAATACCCAGGATTTACATTTAATTTATTTTCTAATCACATACCAATTACATTCCCTACAATGTCCTACTAAGATATTACGTAGCCTTACGACACTCTTCTTCCATAATTTAAGTCATTGTTCGACGATCTAGAATGTACGATGGCAGCGTCTCGAACTGAATAGGATAACACATGACTCTATCTTGAGCTCGATTGATCACAGTGTTGAATACGTTTTTCATCTCTTCCATCTTCATCCTCTTTGCTTGTGCATCTCTCTCTTCCATTCCGACTCGTTGATAAGCTTCATTGTACACGTCTTCGGCTCTTGCCCTCTTGGTAGATTTCTCCTTCAGCTTATTCTCCAGTTCTGCAATCTTCTCTATCAGTTGCTCATTTTCCTCTTCTATGTGGATCAGCTTCTCTTCAACATTATTCAGACATTCCTCTCGATCCTGGATCTTGTCATCCTTCTGTGCCATCGAGGTCTGTTGTTCAACTACTATCTCCTGTAACTCCTCGACGATGTCTTAAAGTTCCACATTGCGGTACACCTCGTCGTACATACGGGCCGCTATCGAGTTAAGTGGAATCTCTTCCTCTTCGTCCTCCTCATCCCCTGAATATCTTGAGGCTCCTCGTCTCTAGCCTGACTGGATCCTCCTATATTAGCCATCCTGTCAACCAAATTTTAAGTTTTAATTACTAATCACTACTACTCGACACTCACGAGCACATAAGTTGTAATCACATAAGCACATAAGTATTTTATTACTTCTTCCTTAACAACTTGATAATAGTTCATCATCACTATCTTTTCAAAGGTTACTTCCTAAGGCTTTTCCCCCCACCTAAGGTTCATAACCTAAAGCTTTGATACAAACTTGTGACACCCCCAAATCTAGGTACTTCATTCCCACAAGATTCGGTGCTCACTATCCATGCATTCACACTATCTACCCAAATAAAATAATTTGTAAATCACAATCCTCCCTTTAAATAGGGTTACATCATTAAATAAAATCTTCCCAGGTTGTCTAACCTTTAAACATCATTCAAGTGCGGAAATAAAATTAATACATTACATCATTATTAAAAAGTTTGTCATCATCACATTAAATAAAATTACAAGTCAGCATCACTTGTACATTTTTCCCTTTCCTTTGCTAGTTGAAGGCTCATCTACCTTCTCAACTTTAGCTGCAATGAGTATATAAATATGCAAGAGTGAGCAAAACAATTGCTCACTAGGTATAATAATGAATCAATAGAAGAAGAATAATAATAACTACCAACAATAGGCTCAACAAAACTGAATAGTACTCTAATGATGATAATCAGAAACTGAAATCCAAAATATGGAATATATCTAACTGAGGGTCATAAGACCATGAACTATGTCCACAGTTGTGAGTAATCTTTCAACTCTAACTTTAACAGTCATAAGACTATAAGGACTCCTCGTACTTAGGGGGATCAGCCCTTCGTACAATGTATTGCGCACAAACATTTCAACGCTAAGCATAAATTATCCCCTAATAATAGGGTTGCTCATCTAAGTATTTTGAGTACAAGTCTGCAACAAAGAAAGTTTGGTTTAGATAAGATTTCAAGGGTAATTTAAAGTTTAATGAACATCAACTAGAGGACTAGTTGAATCAATAGTGTTTGATAATGCAACATTGGATCAATAATAACATAATATGAAACAATGAATAAGTGTAAGCGAACTAACTATACCTTGAACTCATGCTTAGAAACAACTACAAAGCATAAGTATTGAATGACAATAAACCTTACTTGAATAAAATTAAGCTAGGACTATGAATTATTGAATAAACATTAAGTAATAGCAAGGTGAAAATAAAGCTTACTTATTATGAGAATGACTTGTGTCAAGTAAATGAACTAAGATAATTCAACATTTGAAATTAGAATTCAAGAAAGTTGCATTCATAATATCCGAATGACAATAAAGAAACTTGTCTAACAATAAACAAGTTAGAATGCATCAATAAATATTAGAATTCAAATTTGTTTGAATAAAATAATGTCATAGCTAGATTGTTCAAAGCATGCTTAAGACTACAATAGTTCGTTTAATGAAACTTTAAAGTAAGAACTAGCTCAACATAAATGTAAGGTTAAAAGGCTTGCTTAATGTAAAAAGAAAAGTTTAGAAAACTTGCTCAACCAAAAGAATGAAGTTACACAATGTAATAACATAACTAACTCAACGAAATTGTAGAGTTAGAAAACTTGCTCAATGTAAAAAAGAAAAGTTTAGAAAACTTGCCTCGAGCGTAAGCTATAATATTAAACTCACGTTCACCTACACATTGGATTAGAACCACATTATCGATTAGATATGCTAACATACCACAATATGTACATTTCTAGCTAAACTTATCATCTTAGCACAAGTCATATGCTACCATATATATTTCAGAATTCTCCAAGTGTTAACATCACAACACCTATCTAACATTCATTGTATAAACTAAGTTATCACATGATGCGTTTGAAATTTATTAATCATTTTTACTACTTTGAATTCACTAACCATATAACACAACTCTATTTTATCTTTGTTGTGACATGTTGGACACATTACCATAACCTTAAGTTAAGCTACAATGAACGACCAAAGTCTGCAGAATTAGCAGACTTCATTGTTTGAAACTAGGCCTTTGGCATTGATCATAATTTATATCTTGCTCTCACGGTGCTCAAGATGGCAAGCAAGGCTCCCGCACTGTGGGTTACTGCTACTGTGACATGCGATGCAATTCGATTTGCGTAAGCGAGCTACGACACTTTTCTTAAGCCAACTAACATGAATTTCACCCACCAAACAGTAAAATTAACATATACAAATGATACAACACCAGTACAACATGTTTCCTCACTTATATATCAATATAGAACAACTTAACAACAATTATACTACTGTAATTTCTAAAATTTCATGTTTTTCATATAAAATTCAATATTTTTTATATTCATCCAAAAATTAACAATGTGATTTCAAAACATGGCCAAATCATCTCATTCAAATTACATTATGCTCATTTGTTAATGAACTACCATGTACAAGCGTCAATTTATAGTTTCACATATGAATTGACCACTATAATTGAAAATTACTCAAGCCATAAGAAGAACACATATACTGTCAAAATTTTCTACTACTGTCAAATGAAATTAGCATGAATTTCTTGTTTTACACATAACCCTAGCATCATAAACATGTATTATCACAATTATCAACTATATATGTCCATAATTCAAAAATTGATTTTACAGAACATAAGAAAATTCTTTCCGTGAAATACATATACATGTATATACACACATATATAACTCTAAGGTTGTGAACATACCTTCAATTACTAAGACAATTGTTGCTAATCACTGGAATTGTTGTGAAGATTCACAAGTTTCGTTTCAATTCTCTCAAGCTCTCTATCACTTCTCTCTGAACTCAGACTAAGCTAATATCCAATTAGTATGCGTAAATCAATAATTAGTTAGTATGCCTAATAACAAAGATACAAAACTGATATGGCTACAATAAGCCTCATCAGTTACAACAAATAACGTATATATTATATTTATTATTTAATTTATATTATTTATTTTATTTAAATTCAAAAACTAGAAATTCAAAATTCATAAGGCTTGTTTGGCAAAAACCCTTTAAATTTTAAAGAATTAATATATTAAGCCTTGTTTGGCAAAAACTAAATTAAACCCTTTTTAATTTATTTTAATAAACACTATAGTTTAAAATTTATAATCACATATTAATTATTTAGATTTTCATATCCAACATTAACCCATTAATTTAATCACATACTATATTTTAATTAAATATAGCATTTTAGCAAATATCACAAAATTATAATTTTCATTATAACTTTATTTAATAATCTAATATACCATCTAAATTATTAACTCAAAACAACAATATAACACCTCATGTTATACTACAATTCTCTAAATTACAAATTAATTTCATTTAGAATATTATCTAATAAATTTAGATTCATAAATATTTACTAACAACCATCACATCAATAAAATATTTATTTCATCAATTCAACAATAGACACATCAAATAAATATTTATATTACTTAATAAATATTTAATAACACAATTCAAAATTTTGGATCGTTACATATATCAAGCCCAAATGATTGAGTAATCAAGCCCAGTGAATTAAGTGTTTAAACCCAAGTTAAAGTCCAATGTTAGAATTAATTAAGCCCGATCTAAGAAACCGAACTGTGGGTCGAACCGGTGGGTCACCGAATTGGTAAAACCCATGGGGTAACCCATAGAGATGACCCATGGACCATGGTTGGCCGGCAACTTGGTGTGCAAGATAAGTAAACTACTTGATCACCAAGTATTTTATTTGGTGATGAAGTAGTGAATAGTAAGGAGGTGGGACAATTGACCAAAAAGCCCTCCCTTTTGTTTTCCTATAAATAAGATGCATATGTTGGCCATTTGGTGTTTTTCCAAGACTCATCCAACATATTTTGAGAGAGAGAAAGAACTAGACTTAATCCATTCTCCTACCTTGAAGCTTTTTCTTTAGAAGTTTAGCAAGAACATAAAGTTCGGAAAGGTAATATTCCATTAATATTTGTTTTCCATCCCTTTTGCTTTCTTTATTATGAAGAATCATAAATTAGTGGAGCGTGTCTCCTATGTATGAATAAGGATGGCTTATGATATATAAAACATTTATAAGTCATGTGCAAGTAAGAATTGTAAGGGTTTACGTAAGTATAAACTGTAGAAATTATTGATTAAGGAACATTGTTGTTGATGGACAAATTGAAAACCATCACTATTAGAATATATTGCATCTTGCTTGGTTAGGATGTAGATATGAAATCAATGGAGTGTTCCATTTGATTTGGCATATAGAACACTAGTAACGAAGTTATGGCAAATTTTACAGAATTAGACGTTAAACGTCGAAAACGTAGAATTCCGGATTAGTAATCGAAAGTTGTCATGAGACTTGAAAATGTTAGTTTTTAATGTCAACACGTGAGATAGGGTTTTAAGAGTCGTGGACTCGAGAATCGTTTAATTCCAACATAAAACGAAGAAAACGAGTATTGAACGCTCATTAACGTTTAACCAACGCTTAAAAATGAACTTATAAGTGAATTTTGAGTTAACGAATTCGGAATTAAAAAATTCTTATATGAACGCGTAGAGTATGTAATTTATGAGTTGTAGGCTTTTGAACGGACCAAATCGGACTTATAACAAAGAAGTTATGAAGCCGAAATGTTCACTAAAAATTTTATCTGTAAATTTTATCTGTAAATATTCTATAAAGGCTGAGAACAGTCGAATAAATTATTTGAAGACGCTTGAAGGAAAGTTTTCTTAACGCTTGTCTAACCTTTGTGTTAGTCGAGTTTTCTGTGATTCATTGTATTGAGTTGCATGAATGATTTTAAAGAAAGGGTCAATGCCAGTTTTAACTCGGCTAGACTATTCGTAAGAAATAGATTGATTTGAATACATATCTTTCTATATAGAAATAATAACGCTATCCTATGCCAAGTAATTGGTACGGATTTGAAGGTAAGGTTTGTATATGAACAAACAAAAGTATTTTTCATCGATTATTCGATGAGCACACGAGTTTTCCAAAACTTAAACGTAAATACGTTTAACGGATGAATGTTGATCAACATAGAGTACTATACGCTGATCACCTAGAAGTGCTCGTAAGTAATACCGGATGTACAGCCTTAGTGCTGTGATATACTTTTCAAGTATGAAAACAGAAAGCTATTGTTCATGGTCTTATGACCGATTCAGAATTTCTAAACTATTATATACTTTGGGAATTGATGTTATGAATTGTTAAGTATTATTGTTTCATAATACTTTATGACTATTTGTTCAGTTATGGAAGATTTTCATATAATTCACAAATGTAGTATTGAGATTATTCTTTGTTAGACTTGTTGTGTTTGTTATGCTCACTTCTTGCGTGAATTATATGATTGCAGTTAAAGCCGAGCATACTGAGAATGCTAAGAGAATTAAGCTCAAGGGTAAGATGGATAGTTAACCATCTTGTAATAGATTAGTATGATTATATGTATTATACTTACGAACAACGAATGATGTAATCGGTTTATGAACCTGGGAAAGGATTTCACTTTGATTGTAATAAGAAGATAGTATTTACATTCATTATGTTGTGTTTTCAATGGAATGATTGTATAGTTATGAGTACCGTGTAGCACCATATATCGGGTTGGAAGATACCCGAATTTAGGGGCGTCACAATATCAGTAGTCTAGATCATCTATATACATTGTATTTATTAGATATATAGATTAAAGAGAAAGAGGATGCTCACTTTACTTCTCATATTCACCAAAGCCATACTCTCTCTCCATTTTCGAAATTTAGAGTGAGAGAGAGTGAAAAACAAAGCTAAGAGCACTTCATAGATTACCAAGGATCAGAATCAAAAGTCAGATTCAACGATCAAAGCTTAAAAAGGTATAAAAACCCTAAACCTAGAAATTCATGTGATCCATGTTATTTGTTGTTGTTTATTGTTTTAAGTTATGTATTAGGGTGTTATTTAGTTATTCGGGTTGTAATATCATAGATCCATAACACTTAGATGCACGAAAATGAGTTTTTAGAATTTGATCTATAAACCCAAATTTCTGTTCTGACATCCTAATGGCAGGGCTCATATGTAACATTCCAGAATTTTAAATATAATATTAAATATTTATTGAGTTATATAAATATTTAATGGATGTGTATATCATTGAATAAATATTTGTTTAATTGATTTGATTTTATTTGGTTACTTATTTGTTAGATAAATAATTAATGAGTTAAGGAAATTATTATTATGTTGATATTTCAATTTGATGGTTAATTATTTGTATTGAGTTTTGTGATTAAATGATTTATTTAATTAATTGTTATTTGAATAAATTAAATTAAATATTAAAGCTTGATTAAATAAAGTGTGACAAATAACTATAGTATAAAGAGTTATTAAAAATAAATTAAAGTTGTTTTAGTCTAGTTTTACCCAGACAATGCTTAAGTATATAAACTCTTTAATTTTAAAGACTTTTTGCCAAACAAAGCCTTATGACTTTTAGATTTTTAATATTTGAATTATAATAATATAAATAAATTAAATTAAATAATAAATAAAATATAATTATATAACATATACGTTTATTTTATAACTGACATTATAATTATGTACGCATATTATGATTATGATTATCAGTTTTGGGGTTATGTATTTGCTAAGCCTAAAAATGAAAAGAAAAGAAAAAATTGCAAAGAACTTGAGAGAGGATATAGAGAGAAATTGAGACAGAACCTAAGGATTTTCAAAGCAATTTCAGTGGTGTTAGCAAGGATTGCAAGCAATTTGAAGGTATTTCTTTAACACCTTGTTAATATATATATATATACACGTATATATGTATTTCACGACAAGAATTTTCTTATGTTCTGTAAAATCAATTGTTGATATATGGACATATATAGTTGATAATTGTGGTTATACATGTTTATAATGCTAGAGATTATGTTTAAACAATAATTGCATACTAATTTCGGTTTACAGTAGGAAGAAATAATAATAGTGTTTGTGTTCTTCATATGGCTTGAGTAATTGTCAATTTTAGTGGCCAATTCGTATGTGAAACTATAAATTGACATTTGTATATGGTAGTTCATTAAGAAGCGAGCATAATATAATTTGAATGGAGTGATTTGGTCAAGTTATGAATTCACAGTGATGAATTGAGTTTTTCATGAAAACATGAAAATTGAGAAATTAAAATAGTTTTAGTTGATGTTAAATTGTGCTAAATGGTTGAATATGTTAGCAATTATGTTTATGATAGTTGTATATTTATTTTACATGTTATTATCACTGTTTGATGGGTGAAATTTGTGTTTATTGGGCTAAAGTCGACTACTGTTCATTAGCCTTCTCTGCGTCTATTCGAGAACATTAAGTAGCAATTTGCATGTCGATGCTAAAAAAAAAAACGACGCAGGTGCGCCGATCCCAAGCCTTTGTATGGCGCAGCTGCGCCATACACTGGTTTGAGATTCTGACTTCTACTGCTACTGCAGACTTGGAATCGCAACATATCATGGTCTGAAATTATGATAGCATGTTAAATGTGTAATGTTAAGGATAGCATAACATAATGAATTGTGGTTAGTAAGTTTCAAAGTTGAAAATGGTTAGTAAGTACTGAGCGTGACATATTAGACTTAGTGAGCATGATGAATAGTAAATAGGTGTTATGGAGGTTAACACTTGAAATTCTTGATATTTGTATAGTGGCATAAGACTTGTGCTAAAATGATAAGTTTAGCAAGAAATGTGCATGTTATGGTATGTTAGCATATCTAATAGTCATTGTGGTTCTAAACCTATGTGTAGGATATTGGAGTACGTGAATTGTAATTGTATAGCTTACGCAAGAGGCAAGTTCTCGACCTTTTGCTACTTGATTATTCAGCATGGTTAGTTTTCACTGTTATGTTATACTTATGAAAATTCTCTATCTCTAATCTCTTGTTTAACGATTTGTTATTATGCAAGTTCTTTAAACCTTATTTATTGTTGAACAAGTTATTTAATCTTTGTTTCTATATTCCAATCGAGATTACCTTGGTTATTCAAAGTCTGTAATTTTATTGTAAGAAGTGTGTTTATTCAGCTACTAATAACTGTTGTTTGATCTTCGTTCTTCAATATCATTGTACTATCTTACATTATTGTACCGAACTCTAAGTTTCTTAGCGATTCTTTATCAATTCAACTAATCCTTAGTTGATGAATGTTCTAAACCCTAAATTACCCTTGAAGTCAACCCAAACCAAACTTCCTTTAGTTTGTTTATGTACTCACACCTTTGAAAATATGTTGTCGATGATAACATTTATTCAATTTAGAAATTGTTAATACTCTAACTCTTATTGATTCATCGATATACCTTGTTCATGAAGATATTGTAATCAAACTTTTGAATAGTTATTGGTTCCTATCTGATTCAACAAGTACTTGGTTGATGATCGTTCTAAAAATCTTGACTTCCTTTGAAGTTAATTCCCAACAAAACTTCCTTTGGTTTGGAACCTGATAATCTAAGCTGAGATGAACAACCCTGCATCAGGGGATTATTTTAGAGCTACGTAATAGCGTTAAAATGTTTGCGCAATACATAGTACAAAGGGATGATCACCTGGAGTACGGAATGATGGTCCATATAGTCGTTTAGACTGTTAAAGGTTATAGTAGAAACACTTTTGAACCTAGGACATAGATGATGATTATAGTCTTTTAGACTATTAAAGGTTAAAGTAGAAATACTTGAAAACCTAGAATAGAGTTCGTGGTCTTGTGACCCTCAGTGTATTATTTGATGTTGTTAACTTAAACGTTCATTATTCCTTTGAACTCATAGCTGTTGAATTAAAGTTTCCAGTCCCGGTAAGAATACTTTACCATTGAAAGCTCAATTAATTGTTATTCATAAAACGTTATTGTATATTATCCTTCTTGTGGGCAATTGTTTGCTCACTCTTGTACAAAATAATGCAGATGAAGTTATGAAGTTTGAAAAGTTTTCTACAAGCAAAGGCAAGGTCAAAGTGCTTGATTAGATGACAACGTTTAGTTTATCTTTTATTTATGAAGCTTATGTAATAGATTTAATTATGATCACGTTTTAATTTTCCGTGGATGATTGTAATAAAGGTTAGATGACCTGGGATTTATGATAGATTATGTAACCCTTTAATGGGAGATTGATTGTTTAAGCTTTTGAGTTTAATGATATCATTTGTTTATGGGTAGTTAGTTGTAATTTAATTGGATAGTGATCACCAAATCTGTGGGGTTGAAGTGCCCAGATTTGGGGGTGTCAGAAGTTGGTATCAAAGCTTTAGGTTATGAACCTTAGGTGGGGAAACCTTAGGCTATAACCTTCTAGGAGATCGAAAACTTAGAGGTGATAAACTCTTATCGAGATCTACGGAATGAATTGAGGGAAATTCATTGAAGATAAAACGATGAAAGACTTTATGTGCTTATGTGTTAATGACTTATGTGCTCGTGAGTACTTAGGAGTAGCAAGTATTATACATACACGTTGTTTCTGTTGTAGCACTTGGGTATGAGCTTGAGTTTGAACGCGAGAATAAAGTTGAGGTGAACAAGGTGAAGGATGAGTACGAGGAGGTGGACTTCTCAAATGAAGTGTATGGTCATAACATTGAGTTATAAAAGAAGGCCGAAAAATTAGAAGGTCAAGCCGTAAAGCACCAAGCCATGTTAGCGCAAGAAGATGTCGCGACTCAAGACCTTACTGCACCATTTGCAGATGTTGAGCGGATATTAGCTCACATATAATATTAAAGAGGATAGTTATTAGCTGGGAATGAGATTGCGCAGGAATTACTGGGGAAAGAAGTCAGCAAAGCGTGCAAGAGCTGAAGACGCGTGGATGAAGGCTTCTAAATGCATAGATCGTTATAAATGCATAGATCGTGCTGAAGACAAGTCAAAGAGTGCCAAGCGAATGATGAAACTTAGAATTTGATCTTCCAATCTCCTGATGATTCGTATTGTGGAGCAAGAGTGCAATGAAGTTATACAATGTGGAATGTTCTTGTAGATCACACGAAAAATATTAAGATTATTTATAAAGCACGATGAAAATTAATAAAATGTAAATCCTGACTTTTGAAATAAATAGTGGGATATGATGAAGTAATCCTATAATTTTATTATTACAGGATAAATAATATAAATAGCAGTGAGGCTATTTTGTTATGTGTTGTATAATAAATGAATAAAATATTATCATTTATTAAGATATATTATGTGTTGTCTATAAGTGGTTGAGATAAGTTTGAAATTTTAATGCGTGTATGAACGATGATCTAATGGTATAAGTTTTAAACAGTAAGATGCCGCCTAGAAGAAGACAGCATCGTCAACAGAGCCCCAAGGAATATGCATAGAATAGGGAAGCTAACACAAATCCAGTGCCACAATTGGTGAATTTTTTGGTGGGAGCATTGGCAAATCAACTGAATTTCTGGCTATATAATTAAATCTCGATGTTTCAACCAAATTCATTCACAACAGAGCTGGAAAGAACGATTCATGTAGATGGGGATGGTAATACGCTGGCATACAATCAAGAGCAGAGGGGAAGGAAGAGTGAAGATGATAAGGTGGATGGTAGTTATACCGGTAACGCACGAAAAAGAAAGTGGGACAATAATATTAACGCTAAAAATCAGCAAGGGAAGGAAAAGAAGAAGGTGGAGGCGTGTAGCAACCGCGGAAAGAAATATGTAGGTGTTTATTTGAAGGGAAAGAGGGTGTGCTTTAATTGTGGGTTGAAGGGCCACATTGCACCAAAGTGTTCAAGACCAAGGGAGCCTGCTTCACGTGTGGATCGAAAGAGCACTTGGCTCGAGGGTGCCCAAAGAAAGCGGTAGGAAAAGTAAGTGGAAGAAAAGGGGGCAGTGGCAAACTGATTATTGTAGAATCAGCTCCGTCGAGTCGACCAACCAAAGAATCAACCTACATGACGATCCATGACATAATGCAAGGTATGGTTCCGGTTAGTTATCTATACGGTAGCGTGTTATTTAATTCAAGTGCCACTTATTAATTTTTTTGCCTGATTAATTCGTTTAGAAACTAGATTTGCTTCGGGAAGAGTTAGACTATTCCCTAAATATAGAAAGTGTGAATAGTGATTCCTTTTAAGTTAATGTGTAGAGTTGTCGTATTGGTATTAAAGGCCATGTGGTGTTAATGGATTTATTCCCGAATTGATTTACGAGACTCTGAGGATGTCAAAGGTAGTATTTTATTCGTGTAGTTGCAAGACGTCTGTACGGTAGAGTTATTTATCGATGTTGTGAATCAAGAAGTTATTAAGAAAATATTGTGTGGGATACGCGAAGTTCAAGATAACCACTTCGTTAGCCAACTTAACGAGAAAATCAGTGGAATTTATATGGGCAGGAAATTATAGAGTGAATTTTCACAAATTGAGGAAGAATTTAGTATGGCACATGTGTTGTCTCTACCAGATAATACATGAAATTTTGTGTTGTATAGCGACGCATCGTATAATATACTAGGTTGTGTGTTTAGGTAGGACGACAGGGTCATTTCATATGCATCGCGTCAGTTGAAATTTTATGTGAAAGGGTATCCAACTCACGATTCGGAGCTAGAGGTAGTAGTGGTTGCCCTGAGGATTTAATGATGTTATTTTTGGATAGTAGTGTGAGATATAAACAGACCATAAGTGTCTAAAGTATATTCTCAGATAGGGGTGTTTAAGCATGCGTTGAAGTGACAGCGGGAGTTGGTCAAGGATTGTGAGTGCAAAATCCTAAACGAACGTGGTTGTCGACGTCTTAAGAAAAAGGTAGTAGTTATTTTGTTAACTGTGCAAGATGGGTTTATAATAGAAATGACTAGATGATGGTAGGAGGTAAGACATATATAAAAAAAAATTAGAGGAAAAGCTGTTCAGGTGGAAAACTGTACAACTTTGCTCAATAGAGTAAATGAAGAGTAGCTGCAAGATGAGGATGTCAAATTCAAAATCGATACTGAAGGATAGTTGAAAGTAGAAGGAAGAAACTGGGTTTCGCTAATACCATGATTTGAAAATGAAGTTTTGTATAAAATTTATATGTTGAACCAACTAGGAAGCACGAAAGTATATATATTGCCTTCGATAATACTATTGGTGGTAAGATATGGTGATAGATCATATGGTATGTTGAAGTTAGCATATTACCTATCGAGCAGTGTGTGAAGTTATATGTTAGCGAAATTGTTTCTAGACACAGTGTTTCAGTGCCAATTGTGTCGAACCGAGATTCACGATTCACATCGAATTTTCAGTAAGGTTTGCTAGAACGTGTGGAACACAATTAGAAATAACTATGTCGTATCGTTTGCAAGTATATTGACAAACTAAAATGAAATCCAGACATTGAAAGACGTGCTAAGCGCACGAGAAGTTTTGGATAATGTCATACGAGGAATCCGCATTGAGCAAGTTGTGGGCAAGTTAAAAATAAGTTAAGAGTAAGGTAATGTTAGGTGGGATTTCAATTGAGGACTCATATGGTAACTAAGTCGTACAAACTTTTGTATGGGCAGAGGTTTTGTGCATATACTTGGTTTATCACATTGATAATCATTGGAATATCGGTATCGCGCTATCTATGTGTATGTGGTGGAAAGGTGATTCTTTCTCATGTATATATGTGATAGTTGGATGATATTAGGATTATGTTCGGTTCTTAATACTAAAGCATGTGGTAAGTTCGTGACTCATAATCATATGGTATGTTTTGAACCCCTTAGCGAATGGACGCCTATGGTTTGACTAGGATAAGTTCCTAAACTTATATGATTATGGCAAGTTCCTGAATTTCCAAAGTGTGGTAAGTTTGACGAACTATATTGGGTATTAATCGGTATAGTATAAGAAGCGTGGAAGAAGTGAAAAGATGGTTTTGAGGTAGCGTTACCTCTACAGTTAAAGCGCATTCGCAATGTTTTTCATGTTTCAGTGATATGATCGAACAAGCTCGATTGCAATCGTGTGATCAAGTACGAACCGTTATTGTTGTTCTACTAAGAAAGTACTATTTAGATAGTCGACAAGAAAGAACAAATGTTCAGGAATCAGATGATTCCTTCTGTGAAGGTGATATAGAGGAACCACAATGTCAACGTGACTATGTGGGAACTCGAAGCTGATATGATGGAAAATTACCCTGAGTTATTTGTTTAATATATGTCTTCGATTCTGGGGACAGAATCTTTGTAAGAAGGAAAGAATGTGACTATTTAATTGTTTGAGTTGTGATTCTGAGGACAGAATCCTTGTAAGGAGGGAATGATGTAACATTCCAGAATTTTAATTATAATATTAAATATTTATTGAGTTATATAAATATTTAATGGATGTATTATCATTGAATAAATATTTGTTTAATTGATTTGATTTTATTTGGTTACTTATTTGTTAGATAAATAAATAATGAGTTAAGGAAATTATTATTATGTTGATATTTCAATTTGATGGTTAATTATTTGTATTGAGTTATGTGATTAAATGATTTATTTAATTAATTGTTATTTGAATTAATTAAATTAAATATGAAAGCTTGATTAAATAAAGTGTGACAAATAACTATAGTATAAGGAGTTATTAAAAATAAATTAAAGTTGTTTTAATCTAGTTTTACCCAAACAATGCTTAAGGATATAAACTCTTTAATTTTAAAGACTTTTTGCCAAACAAAGCCTTGTGACTTTTGGATTTTTAATATTTGAATTATAATAATATAAATAAGATAAAATAATAAATAAAATATAATTATAACATATACGTTTATTTTATAACTGACATTATAATTATGTACGCGTATTATGATTATTTGCTAAGCCTAAAAGTGAAAAGAAAAGGAAAAATTGAAGAGAGCTTGAGAGAGGATATAGAGAGAAATTGAGACAGAACCTAAGGATTTTCAAAGCAATTCCAGTGGTGTTAGCAAGGATTGCAAGCAATTTGAAGGTATTTCTTTAACACCTTGGTATTATATATATATATATATATATATATATATATATATATATATATATATATATATATATATATATATATATATATATATATATATTTCACGGCAAGAATTTTCTTATATTCTCGTAAAATCAATTGTTGTTATATGGACATATATAGTTGATAATTGTGGTTATACATGTTTATAATGCTAGAGATTATGTTTAAACAATAATTGCATGCTAATTTTGGTTTACAGTAGGAAGAAATAATAACAGTGTTTGTGTTCTTCATATGGCTTGAGTAATTGTCAATTTTAGTGGCCAATTCGTATGTGAATCTGTAAATTGACGTTTGTATATGGTAGTTCATTAAGAAACGAGCATAATATAATTTGAATGGAGTGATTTGGTCAAGTTATGAATTCACAGTGATGAATTGAGTTTTTCATGAAAACATGAAAATTGAGAAATTAAAATAGTTTTAGTTGATGTTAAATTGTGCTAAATGGTTGAATATGTTAGCAATTATGTTTATGATAGTTGTATATTTATTTTACATGTTATTATCACTGTTTGATGGGTGAAATTTGTGTTTCTTGGGCGAAAGTCGGCTACTGTTCATTATCCTTCTCTGCGTCTGTTTGAGCCTTAATTAGCCAGCATTCTTACGCATGCCAAGCAAAAAAAAGCGAATTGCTGGGTCCCAAGCCATTGTATGGTGCGACTCACATATACTACAGTTTGAGATTCGACTTACATTTGTCTTGCAGACTTGGAATCGCAACATATCATGGTCTGAAATTATGATAGCATGTTAAATGTGTAATGTTAAGGATAGCATAACATAATGAATTGTGGTTAGTAAGTTTTAAAGTTGAAAATGGTTAGTAAGTACTGAGCGTGACATATTAGACTTACTGAGCATGATGAATAGTAAACAGGTGTTGTGGAGGTTAACACTTGAAATTCTTGATATTTGTATAGTGGCATAAGACTTGTGCTAAAATGATAAGTTTAGCAAGAAATGTACATGTTATGGTATGTTAGCATATCTAATAGGTATTGTGGTTTTAAACCTATGTGTAGGATATTGGAGTACGTGAATTGTAATTGTATAGCTTACGCAAAAGGCAAGTTCTCTAACTTTTGCTACTTAATTATTCAGCAAGGTTACTTTTCACTATTATGTTATACTTATGCAAATTCTCTATCTCTAATCTCTTGCTTAACGATTTGTTGTTATGCAAGTTCTTTAACCCTTATTTATTGTTGAACAAGTTAGTTAATCTTTCTTTCTATATTCCAATCGAGATTACCTTGGTTATTCAAAGTCTGTAATTTTATTGTAAGAAGTGTGTTTATTCAGCTACTAATAACTGTTGTTTGATCTTCGTTCTTCAATATCATTATACTATCTTACATTATTGTACCGAACTCTAAGTTGCTTAGCAATTCTTTATCAATTCAACTAATCCTTAGTTGATGAATGTTCTAAACCCTAAATTACCCTTGAAGTCAACCCAAACCAAACTTCCTTTGGTTTGTTTATGTACTCACACCTTTGAAAATATGTTGTCGATGATAACATTT
The DNA here is from genome assembly GCA_020205605.1 of Panax ginseng. Classification (NCBI taxonomy): domain Eukaryota; kingdom Viridiplantae; phylum Streptophyta; class Magnoliopsida; order Apiales; family Araliaceae; genus Panax; species Panax ginseng. The sequence continues at coordinate 69,840,750 of CM035134.1, read as the reverse complement.
ATTCAATTTAGAAATTGTTAATACTCTAACTCTTATTGATTCATCGATATACCTTGTTCATGAAGATATTGTAATCAAACTTTTGAATAGTTATTGGTTCCTATCTGATTCAACAAGTACTTGGTTGATGATCGTTCCAAAAATCTAGATTTCCTTTGAACTTAATTCCCAACCAAACTTCCTTTGGTTCGGAACCTGATAATCTAAGATGAGATGAACAACCCTGTATCGGGGGATTATTTTAGAGCTACGCAATAGCGTTAAAATGTTTTCTAATAATACATAGTACAAAGGATGATCACAGAGTACGGAATGATGGTCCATATAGTCGTTTAGACTGTTAAAGGTTACAGTAGAAACACTTTTGAACCTAGGACATAGATGATGATTATAGTCTTTTAGACTGTTAAAGGTTAAAGTAGAAATACTTGAAAACCTAAAATAGAGTTCGTGGTCTTGTGACCCTCAGTGTATTCTTTGATGTTGTTAACTTAAACGTTCATTATTCATTTGAACTCATAGCTGTTGAATTAAAGTTTCCTATCCCGGTAAGAATACTTTACCATTGAAAGCTCAATTAATTGTTATTCATAGGGCAATTGTTTGCTCACTCTTGCACAAAATAATGCAGATGAAGTTACGAAGTTTGAAAAGTTTTTTATAAGCAAGGGCAAGGACAAAGTGCTTGATTAGATCACAACGTTTAATTTATCTTTTATTTATGAAGTTTATGTAATAGATTTAATTATGATCACGTTTTAATTTTCCGTGGATGATTGTAATAAAGGTTAGATGACCTGAGATTTATTATAGATTATGTAACCCTTTAATGAGAGATTGATTGTTTAAGCTTTTGAGTTTAATGATATTCTTTGTTTATGGGTAGTTAGTTGTGATTTAATTGGGTAGTGAACACCAAATCTGTGGGGTTGAAGTGCCTAGATTTGTGGGTGTCACATCATAGATCCTTATGTGTTAGTTGTTTGTTGTGTTTTAAGTTATAGACTTGTAGTATGTTATAAAGCCTTTGATCTGGAACTTGAATCAAGGTCAGATCATGTCTAGAACTTAAGATATGAGTGGTCAAAGTGGGTTGATCGATCAGGAAAACTGAGTTTCTGGGCAACCCAGAAACCTAGATTTCGTCTGACAACGTTTTTCTAAGCCTTAGATCTTGCTGTTGTTTGCTAGTATGTCCATGTTGTTGTTTTGATGTTATAGTCTGTCATGAGGACTACACAATAAAGTCATTAGATCACTTAGATCATAACCAGAGTGAAAGATAATCAAGGTCAAACTAGAGTTGACCGTCTATTTTGTTGCAAATCTGGAAAACCCAGATTCTTCAAGAGCCTTATTTCTGACATGGTTTGAACATGCCAGATCTTGCTCATGTGATGACGTTATGATGATATGATGTTATAGAATTGTACCCTGACATGTATGCTACAAGATTTAACCATTAAAACACATTAAGCAAGCCTGGACATCAAAGATTTAAGAGCTCAAAGTAGGCAGTAAGAACTGTTCTTCATTTCTTGAAAACCTAGAAATGAAGAACAGTGTCTGACAAGGTTTTTGAGAGATTAAATTTCTCTGTTGTGTATTGATTAGGCCTTGAAATTGGTTTAGAGATGTAATATTACATAAGTACTACAACATTAATATTTTAGCAGCCTAGAAAACATAACAACCAAAGATTAAATGATGGTCAAACATACCACCCTGCGAACTGAGTATGAATTTCTGGGCAGGCTCAGGAATACCCAAGAACACTTATAGTGATGGTTTTGTCGCTATAGGCACCCTTTAGTGACAGTTTCTTAATAAAATTAGTTATTTTATTTAATAAATATAGAAAATAGTTTTAAATTATTAAAAATACATAATAAATTCCTAGGAATTATTTTAAAGCCTAAAAATGGGTTTTTAATAATTTAGAATATATTTTATTAATATTTAATATTTTTAGAATATTAATGGTATTTAATTTATTTAATTATAATATTAAATAAATTACTTAAAAATAATTTTAATGACTTTTAATATTTTGTGATGAATTTCATTAATAATTTATTATTAATGGTAATTAATTTATTTAATAATTGTATTAAATAAATTATGGAAAAATAAATTAATGCTTTAAAAATTATATAAAAATGATTGAAGGGTAATAAAAATATTGAGGTTATAAAATATAACTTTTGATATTTTGTCATGAAAAACATTAATATTTAATATTAATGGTAATTATTTAATAATAGTTTTAATTAATTTAAAATCATTTAAAGGTAATAATGAAGTATTAAAATACTTTGAGATACTATAAATATATTATAATATTATGTTAAGGATTTCATTAATATTTAATATTAAATAAATATTAATGATAATAGAATTAAGTAGTATTTAATTCATATAAATATGATATTTATTATTGAAAAATCATGATAAATGGTAATAATTACTTAAAAATTATTATGAGCCTTTAAAAATTATTTTTAGTTATAAAATAAATTATCCAAGATAATTGTGTTGCGTTTAGACTGAGTCTTAAGGAAATTATGCTTGAGATTTATTCGACTAGGCCGTCGAGATGTCAAAATAGTACCGAACTCAAATCAAACTGCAATAGTTTGACTTGATACTAGGTCGTATGTGCAGTATAGACAGATAGGATTATGTGGTAATGTGTTTAGGTTATTTTATACTGTGATGATATTATTCTAACTTGGAAATCAATATTATTAATATTAGGTCTTCAGATAAAGCTAAATAGATTTAGCAGTTGTGACGCCCCCAAAACAGGTATACATCACTCATCTTGGGTCGCCACTTACATGGTACATAAATCAAATACAAACTTAATTATACAATTGTCGGGTAATATATGACAAAACATAGCTAAGAGTTTAAACAAGAATATTGCCTTCTAGACAATATCCACTCTCAATGGAGTCCTCATTACAATTATTATCACATTATTTCACAGAATAGTGAGGACTACTAAAGCCACTTATCCTGGACCATCACTCCATTTTCCAACTCGTCCCAGCTATATTCTCATTTCCTGGAGAGAATAATGAAAGAAAAGGGTGAGCTCAACTAGCCCAGTAAGAAATATTATGACTAAGATAATGCAGAATAAATTATTCTAAGCCTTCAATAGTATAACAACTGATAGAATACAATAGACAACAAGTTTTAGATCAACAACTACAGCGGAATAAACAATGCATTAGAAGAGTCAAGTAGAGCATAAAATCTACTATCTTTTATGATTTAAAAAGTTTTTCATCAACTTTATTGTTGAGACTCAGCTTAATAAATAAAATTGAATCATCCCTGCATCATGGCCAAGGATATTCATCTAATCATTAATGGTCATGATTATACCGAATAATCCCTGGTCATAATCATACCAACAATTGTCGATCAATGCACTACGGGCCAATGAGGACTTTTACCACATCATTCGTCACATTACGGTCATGATTATACCGAATAATCCCTGGTCATAATCATACCAAGTCCATCTATGCACGTAAGCCAAAGATGACTTTAATCACAATATAAGCATAAGGATGATGACAATAACATAATAATTCAATAAAACAAGTTCAAGGATAAATTTTAAAGACTTTAAATTTATCCAGAGTTTAAAAATATCCAAATTGTCAACATGATACTACTTTATGGAGTAAAATTCAAGAATAATATTCATGTACCAAAAATAATTTGGACAGAAAAGAAATATATTTTTTGGGTGAATAGTACTTCATGAATAGTACCCCGTGAATAGTACCTCGACACGAAAACTGTCCCGAATACCTGAGTGAATAATACTGGAGTGAATAGTAATTCGGTTAATAGTAACCTGTGAATAGTAACTCATGAATAGTACTTCAGCACAAAAAGTGCCCCAAATACTCGAGTGAATAATACTAGAGTGAATAGTAATCGGGTGAATAGTAACCCATAAATAGTAACTTGTAAAAGAAAAATACCAAAGAAAATGATATTCCATGACAAGTACAAAAGAAATGATATCTCATATGAGTATAATAGAATATACAAAACTGCAAATGGATTTTCATCCGCTATAAAGTAATCCACGTAGACAGATCATTTCCACAATTTAATACAGAATGAATACGAAGGATCATTCACCATGCATGCGGTAATCCACATAGACAGGTTATTCCAACAGAATAATAAAGAATGGAATAACAGAAGAATTCACCATGCATGTGGTAGTCCGCGTAGACATGTTATTCCAATAGAATAATAAAGAATAGAATAACAGAAGAATTCACCAGGCATGCGATAGACCGTACAGACACGTTATTCCAATAGAATAATAAATAATAGAACCAGGTCATGCGTAATACACACAGGCAGGATATTCCAACAGAATAATAAAGAATGGAACCAGGTCATGCGTAATCCGCACAGACAGGATATTAGCAGATGCTCTCTTCATGAATACGAAAGAAATAATACCCCTTACCTTAGAAGAAAACTGGATACTGGAATAGTGAGGTAGCAGACTTCTCTTCTTCTTTCTCTCTATAATTTCTCTCTATAATAATTGCTCTATAGCTTTAGTGAATTAGTGAAAATAATGAAGGAATGAGCTTCTATTTATAGGAAAATATAGTTTCAATAATTGCACGTTTTGGGGCTCAGAATATTACAGTATAATACCTTTCTCTTTTTCTTCATTTTTAATTTGGTCCTACAAGTATTAACAAACTTGCACCACCTCCCCTAATAGTAAATAATATGAATCAATAGTTGTAGACATGTAAAAATACGAATTACAGTATAGTACCTCCATCTTTACCTCTATTTTTAACTTAGTCATGCAAGTATTATCAATCTTGCACCAACTCCCTTAATAGTAAATCATGTGAATCAATAGTACACACATGCGAACATATAGTTATAATCATGTGAATCAATAGCAATTAATTGCTCATTTATCCGGTTAATTACCCGATTGGTCAATATAACCTCCAGACATCAATTATTATCGGAATAGATGTCGATTTCCACTAACACTAATAATTCCAACACAATGGAACTATCAATTTCATCTTTAATCAACACGAACTTATTCATCATTAATATTATAACTCATAATATTTAACAACCAGGTCGTTCACATGAAAGAGGGGGCATTTTAATAAGGATTTCTCCCTATTAGTGCGCAATTAGATGACCAAACCTCTCCTTGACAGAACTTCTAGACTTTGTCAATATTGCAAATAATAATATAAATAACTTTGTCGTCTCAATTATTGATTTAATAACATAACATATTATGCAGATGATACTGTGATAATAATTGAATCAATAATATGAGATATACGATGGAACAACTACTGCAACAATAATTGAGTATAATTGAATGACTTCTTACGTAAACATCAATAATCAATATCGTATGCTACTATGCAACCACGCGTATTACTATACTTTTACTACCGGGTAGTTCAATAGTTTTAATGGTAACACTTTCGTCGTTATTTTTATAAAAAGATAATTATGTCGTTTTCTAACTACGACAATACTTAGTTAATGGGTCCACCAATGATTGTGTCGTTAAATGCACGAATATTCCTGTTAAAACGAATATTCCACGACCAATCGAATATTATATAACAACTTGCTTACTTTGCAAAATTTATAATTACTACCCACAACTATAACATTATATCAAATCCACACCTTAAAATTCAAAAAAAATATTTCGAGAAATTTAAATTTTTATTTATAAAACCTGGGGTCTCACAATCTCCTTCCTTATGAAATTTCGCCTCGAAATTTACGTACTTACGGTATCTTAGAAGAGGTGAGGATACCTTGAATACCTTTATCATCGAAAACATTACACGTTGCATACGTGCATGCCCGATGTCCTTCGATTGCCTCTGAATGCACATCAGTCCCTAAAATAGCCATTTTAGGCCTTGATACCGACCTCAAATTTCAAAACATAAAGAATGAAAGTTTTAGTTCTACTCGTTATCTTTCTGAATCAACCTGAATCACCTCAATCGGAGTTCGTATGAAAACGTTATGCCCAATTTACTAAAGGATGTCCGGACAAATTTTGTCTTAACACTTGACCATCGCCTAGGCGCCCAAATTTGGCCTTGGGCAAGCGCCTAGGCACCCAAGAACAAATTCTAAATGTCGAGCCTAGTGCCTAGGTTCTCGACCTTTGGCACTTAACTCCAATTTTTCCAGATTTTGCAACTTTTGACACATATACTTCAAATCTTGATAACTTCTTCATCCGTTATCAGAATTAGTCCGTTTTTGAGGCTATGGAAAGCTTGTAACATGCTCTACAAAACCCCCATGATTTCATAATTTTTCAAATTCATTAATTATTTCAAAATTTGACTCCAAAGTCCCCCAAGACTATGTTTTTACTAACAACGATACGTGAAAAATGTTATGAACACTTGGCATACTTGGCGGTAAAACGAGTCTATAGGCCACAGTTCCTACTCGATCGAGGATTTCAAATAGGCCAATTTAATCGAGGGTTGAGATTTTCTCTCTTCGTCAATTCTTGCTTCTAGAATAACGCCTTCTTGAACCTTCTTCTTCACATTCATCAGATTTGGGTGTGTAGCTTGAGCGGCTTTAAATTTATCGATTAAAGTCAATTCTACTCGTATATTCGTTATCTTCATGTGGGTTCCTAGAGTCCTTAACTCTATCTTCATCATGTGTAAGTTATACGAAATGGGTTTTTGTGTTGACAACATCGCACTCGTAAACGCATACGATCTTCTACTAAACGCGTCAGCTACCACGTTCGCTCTTCCACGATGATATTGAATGGTATGGTCGTAATCTTCAACAGCTCGAGCCAACTTCTTTGGCACATTATACATTCGTTTTGGGTGAAGAAAATATTTGAGAGTTTTAGAAATGGGTTTTGTACTGGGGTCAATACAAAATTCGATTTCACGCTCTAGGGGTAGGCTAAGAAATATTCAAGAATACTTCAAAAAATTTATTAACAATAGAAATATCATTCAAAATTGTGACTCTCATCCAAGACTTGGATAGCACATGTAATGAAGGTTTTCTCTAACGGAGTTTCATGAGATAAGTCAAAGTCTAACTTCTCGGAGTCAAATTTAAACGTTGAGCGCAAGCAAGAGAGATAAAAGAATGGGTAGAACCGGTATCTAGTAAGGTATAGACTTCGCAAGAATTTATAATTAACTAACCCGTGCTAACTTCATTTGGGTTACTAACTTTTTGAGAAGTCACAAAAAACATTCTTCCTGAAACCACCGACTTTGTTTTGTCTGTATCCGCCTTTGGTCCCACCGTTCCAGCTGGACTTGACTTTTGTGCACGATAAAATCGGGCTAGGTGACCTTCTTTTCCATAATTGTAACATGCTTTGGATTTGCATCATCACTTGATTTGGACTGATATGTCCCTCCCCTCCGCATTTGAAGCATAAAATTGGTGGTCATTCTCCTTCCTTGAAAACGGGTGTTGGTGCTGCTGTCTTTCCATCATTATTGAACCTTCTCTTCTTAAAATTTCCACTTCTATTATCTTGGCCATGATTACCAGCAAAGTGGTTACCATTCTTGGCATGATAATTTCCTCCACGATGGTTATCATTGTTCTGATGACCGTTTCCACCGGTATGATTATTATCGTGTTGTTTCTCATTATCCTTTTGTTGGGCTAGCTCATTATCGCGCTCCAATAACTGAGCCCTATGAACTACATCTGAATACAGACACTGTAAGACCCCAACTTTTATGAATAAAGAATATTCTCTCAAAATATATTTTTGGAATATTATTGTCTGGATGTGATATAATGTTATAGTTGTGGGTAATATTTACAAAATTTGCAAAGTAAGCAAGTGGTTATATAATATTCGATTGGTCGGGGAATATTCATTTTAATAGGGAATATTCGTACGATGGCACAATCATTGGTGGACCCCACAACAGAAGTATTGTCGTAGTTAGAAAACGACAGAATTATCTTTTTATAAAAATAACGGCGAAAGTTTTACCGTTGAAACTGTTGAAGTACCCGGTAGTAAAAGTACAGTAATACGCGTGGTTGCATAGTAGCACACGGTATTGGTTATTGATGTTTACGTGAGAAGTCACTCAATTATTGCTATAGTAATTGCTGCATCATATCTCTCATTTTATTGATTCAATTATTGTCACAGTATCATTTGCATAATATGATATATTATTAAATCAATAATTGAGACGACAAAGTTATTCATATTATTAAATTGTAATATTTACAATGTCTAGAAGTTCTGTCAAGGAGAGATTTGGTCATCTAATTGCGCGCCAATAAGGAAAAATCCTTATCGGAAAGCCCTCTATTTCCTGGGAACGACTTGGTTGTTAAATATTGTGAGTTATAATATTAATGATGAATAAGTTTGTGTTGATTAAAGATTAAAGTGATAGTTCCATTGTGTGGAAATTATTAGTGTTAATAGAAATCGACATTTATTTTTGTATTAATGGATGTCTGGAAGTTATATTGACCAGTCGGGTAATTAATCGGATAAATGAGCAATTAATTGCTATTAATTCACATGATTATAACTATTTGTTCACATGTGTGTACTATTGATTCACATTCTTGTTACTATTAGGGGAGTTGGTGCAAGATTGATAATACTTGCATGACTAAGTTAAAAAGGGAGGTATAGATGGAGGTACTATACTGTAATTCGAATTTTCACATGTCTAGAACTATTGAGTCACATGATTTACTATTGATTCACATTATTTACTATTAGGGGAGGTGGTGAAAGTTTGATAATTCTTGCAGGACTAAAATAAAAATAAAGGAAAAGAGGAAGGTATTATACTGTAATATTCAGAGCCCCAAAATGTGCAATTATCGAAACTATATTTTCCTATAAATATAATCTCATTTCTTTATTATTCTTGACTAATTCACTCAAGCTATAGAGCATTTATTATAGAGAGAAATTATAGTGAGAAAGAAGAAGAGAAGTCTGCTACCTCACTACTCCACTATCCAGTTTCTTTCTAAGGTAAGGGGTATTATTTCTTTCGTGTTCTTGAAGAGAGTTATTGTTATTCTATCCTTTATTATTCTATTTGAATTTCTATATCATTGTCATCATCCTCATGTTTATATTCTGTTGAAAGTCATCTGTGGCCTGTAGTGCATAGATGGACTTGGTATGATTATGACCAGGGATCATTCGGTATAATCATGACCGTAATGTTACAAATGATGAACGATGGAATGTTCAGAGGCTTTATGCAATTCATGCTACATCAGGTGAGAGCGGCTCCTGTCCAAAATGCAGGTGGAAACACTGACAACTATCAGACGGTCACCGCTAAGCAGTTCAAGGAATTAGGACCACCGGAGTTTTTTGGAGAGCCAAAACCACTTAAGGCAGAGACATGGATAAAGCAGATCTGCAAGATATTTGATGTCTTGGGATGCTCTAAGGAGCAAAAGCTTCCCTTTGCCACGTTCATGTTGTGAGCAGAGGCAGATTACTGGTGGGAATCTGTAAAGCGTACTCAACCTGCTGCACTGAAGATGACTTGGGAGAAGTTCCAAGAATTGTTCAACGACAAGTACTTTCCCGAAAGTATTTGTCACATGAAAGAGGTAGAGTTCATCAAGCTGGAGCAAAACAACATGATCGTGTCGCAGTACGAAGCCAAGTTTGCCGAGTTGTCCCGGTTTGAGTCCTATTTGGTTGATAATGAGGAGAGAATGATGTAAATGTTTCTAAGAGGTTTGAAACCTAAGATACGTCAATATCTTATCTCTCATAAATTGTGTTTGTATTCAAATGTTGTTAATAGGGCTTAGTTATTGGAGCGTGATAATTAGTCAACCCAACCAAAAGAGAGCAGCCGACAAAATGATAATACCAGTGATAGCAGTCATCGAAGCGGTGACAATAAGCATGGAGGGAATCAACATGCCAGAAATGGTAACCACTTTGGTGGTAATCATGGCCAAAATAATAAGAATGGACATTTCAAGAAGAGGAGATTCAACAATGATGGAAAGACGTCAACACCATCACCCGTTGTTAAGGAAGGAGAACAACCACCTATCATATGCTTCAAATGCGGAGGGGAGAGACACATCAGTCCAAACTGCGCGATGTCATCAAAAGCGTGTTACAATTATGGAAGAGAAGGTCACCTAGCCCAATTTTGTCGTTCACCGAAGACAAGTCCAGCTGGGAAGGAGGCACCAAAGGCCGTCCCAGAAAAGTCAAAGCCAGTAGTGCAAAGGAGAGCGTTTATCGTGACCTCCTAGAAAGCAAGGAACCCGAACGAGGTCATCACGGGTAAGCTTATCATAAACTCTAGCGAAGTTTATACCTTATTTGATACCGGTTCTACCCATTCTTTTATTTCTCCTACTTGCGCTCAACGTTTAAATTTGACTGTGAGACCCCAGATTTTTTTTGAATAAAGATTTAATTTCTCAAAATATTTTTTTTTATATTATGGTGTGGATTTGATATAATGTTATAGTTGTGGGTAATATTTATAAATTTTGCAAAGTATGCAAGTTGTTATAAAATATTCGATTGGTCGGGAATATTCTTTTTATCGGGGAATATTAAATGCAACGACAAAGACAATCATTAGTGTGGACCCACGACGGAAGTATTGTCGTATTTAGAAAATGACATAATTATCTTTTTATAAATAACTACGGAGGAGTTATTCTTATTAAAAGCTGTTGAACTACACGGTAGTAAAAAGTACGATGTCTGGCGTGGTTGCATAGAGCACACTACAGTATTGATTATTGATGCTTACGTGAGAAGTCACTCGGTTATACTCAATTATTGCTACTGAATTGTTGCATCATATCTCTCATATTATTGATTCGATTATTGTCAAAGATTATCATACGCATTATATGATATATTATTAAATCAATAATTGAGACGCAAAGTTATTCATATTATTAAATTGCAATATTTACAATGTCTAGAAGTTCTGTTAAAGAGAGGTTTGGTCATCTAATTACACGCCAATAAGGAGAAATCCTTATCGGAAAGCCCCCTCTTTCCTGGGAACGACCTGGTTGTTAAATATTATGAGTTATGATATTAATGATGATTAAGTTCCTGTTGATTAAAGATGAATTTGATTGTTTCATTGTGTTGGCATTATTTGTGTTAGTAGAAATCAACATCTATTTTGATGATAATTGATGTCTGGAGGTTGTATTGTTCAATCGGGTATTCGGGACACTTTTCGTGTCGGAGTTACTATTCATGAGTTACTATTCACGAGTTACTATTTATGAGTTAGTATTCACGAGTTACTATTCATGAGTTACTATTCACAAGTTACTATTCACGAGTTACTATTCACCCAGTTACTATTCACTCTAGTATTGTGCATTCGGGTATTTGGGTACAATATTATTCCATGAGGAGATGTGCTAATTTTTCAGACCGTTGGTTGAAGTTATAATAGTGAATCAATATGGACCGCTGGTGGAAAGTTATAATAGTGAATCAATATGGACCGCTGGTAAAAAAGTTATAATAGTGAATCAATATGGATCGTTGGTTTAAAGTTTAAATAGTAAATCAGTATGGACCGTTGCTTTAAGTTTTAATAGTAAATAAATCTGGACCGTCTGGTTTAAAAGTAAATCAACTGGATAGTTCAGAATTAGTTCTTATTCAATTCATTCTTCTATAAATAGAAGCTCATTCCTTCATTATTTCTTACGAATTCACTGAAACTCTTGAGAGAGAAATTATAGAGAGAAAGAAGAAGATTATTCTGCTACTTCACTACTTCGATATCTAGTGTCTTTTACGGTAAGGGGTATTATTTTTTTTCATATTCATGAAGAGAACTTCTGTTATTCTATTATTTATTATTCTGTTGGAATAACCTGTATACGCGGCATACCCTATACTTGGTGAAATCCTTCTATTATTCCATTCCTTATTATTACATTGGAATAACTTGAACGTATGACATACCCTATACATAACCTTTGATATATCATGAGATACCCTATACTTGGTGAAATTCTTCTATTATTCCATTCTTTATTATTCAGTTGGAATAACCTGTATACGCGGCATACCCTATACTTGGTGAAATCCCTATGTTATTCCATTCTATATTATTATGTTGGAATAACCTGTTTATGTGAAGTACCGCATACGTGGTGAAATTCTTCTATTATTCCGTTCTTTATTATTCGTCGAGAATATCACATCGGTCTTGAATCTACTTTGACTGGTTCCATTATTTATTATTCCGCATTTATTATTCTATTGGAATATATCTTTGTCTGCATGCGTTTCTGTTGGACACGGGTTCCATTATTTATTATTCGCATTTATTATTACGTAGGAATATCACCGCTTAGATGCGTTTCTGGCGAACACAGTTCAATATTTATTATTCTGTTGGAATAACCTGCATGTGTTATGTATCACATGCTTGGTGATTTCCTTTGTTATTCCATTCTTTATTATACTCAGTTGGTTAAAGTTTTGACTTCTATACTCCATGAAATTAGTGGAATATCCTTGATATTTGCGCTTCATCCAGTATCTTTTCATGGAAATATTCTTCTGAGCATTCTTAAATTTTACTCTACAAAGAAGTATCATGTTGACAATTTGGAGGTTATTAGTTCCTGGATAAATTAATTCGTGAAATTGTTTTATTGAATTCTTATATCATTGTCATCATCCTCATGTTTATATTTTTTGAAAGTCATCTGTGGCCTGTAGTGCATAGATGGACTTGGTATGATTATGACCAGGGATTATTCGGTATAATCATGACCGTAATGTTACAAATGATGTGATAAAAGTCCTCATTGGCTCGTAGTGCGTTGATGGACAGTTGTTGGCATGATCATGACCATTGATGAATACACGAATATGCTTGGCCCGTAGTGCATGGATAATTTGTGGTCGTGACCCCAATGAATATCCTTGGCCGTAGTGCAGGGATGATGTGGATTATTTATTAAGATGAGTCTCAGCGATAAAAGTGATGAAAAACTTTTTAAATTATAAAAGATAGTAGATTTTATTCTCTACTTGACTCTTTTAATGGATTGTTTATTCCGCTGGAGTTAAACTTGTTGTCTATTGTATTTTATCAGTTTAACATTGTTGAAGACAAATGATAATTTATCCTGCATTATCTTAGTCATAATAATTCTTACTGGGCTAGTTGAGCTCACCCTTTCTTTCACTGTTCTCTTCAGGAAATGAGAACGTAGCAGGGACTAGTCGGGGGACGGAGTGATGGTCCAGATGATAGTATTAGTAGTCCTCACTATTCTGTTAAATAGTGTGACAATAAATGTAATGAGGACTTATTCTGAGAGTGGATATTGTCTAGAAGACAACATTTGTATTAAAACTCACAGCTTTCTTGTTGTATATTAAAGATTGTATTGTATTCTGCACCATGTATCTGGCGACCCAAGATGGGTGATGTATACCTATTTTGGGGGCGTCACATTGACTCCGGAGAAATTAGACTTTGACTTATCTGTTGAAACTCTGTTGGGAGAAACCTTCATTACATCCACTGTTTATAAGTCTTGTTTGGTTCAAATCGGTACCCTCACATTACATGTCGATCTTATTTTATTGAAAATACTTGCATTTGACGTAATTTTAGGGATTGATTGGTTAACTACTCATCATGCAAGAATTGATTGTTTTCGTAAGGTTGTTAGCTTTCATATTCCTAACCAACCTATTATGAGAATTCAAGCAACCAAACCATTAAAATCAATCACTGTCATCTCAAGCCATAAAGCTATTCGTTTATTGAAAAACGGATGTCAAGCTTTCTTAGCTCATGTTACGGATTTAAACAAAAATACGTCAATATTGAATGATATTTCTAATGTTAATGAATTTCCTGACGTATTCCTTGAAGAACTTCCTGGCCTACCCCCAGAGCGAGAAATTGAATTTTGTATCGACCTTGAACCTGGTACAAAACACCTTTCCAAAGCCCCAAATCAAATGGCTCCTATTGAACTTCAGGAGTTAAAGACCCAATTGCAGGAATTGTTAGACATTGATTTCATTCGTCCTAGTACGTCTCCTTGGGGTGCTCCTGTTCTATTCGTGAAGAAGAAAGATGGAAGTATGCGACTTTGTATTGATTATCGGGAGTTGAATCATGTCACCATCAAAAATAGGTACCAATTGCCTCGCATTGATGACCTGTTTGACCAGTTACAAGGAGCCAAATTCTTTTTAAAGATTGATCTTCATTCCGGATACCATCAGTTGAAGATTAAAATTGATGATATTTCAAAGACTGCTTTCAGATCTTGGTACGGTCATTATGAATTCCTAGTTATGTCTTTTGGATTGACTAATGCTCCTACTACCTTCATGGACATGATGATCCGAGTATTCAAGGAATATTTGGATCACTTTGTGGTTGTCTTTATTGATGACATCCTCATATACTCCAAAAGCCGGGAAGACCATGAGCAACACTTGAGGCTAATACTACAAAAGCTTCGTGAAAACAAGCTATATGCCAAGTTGAAGAAATGCGAGTTCTGGCTTGAGGAAGTTGCATTCCTTGGGCACGTGATATCAAATCATGGAATATCATTAACCCAAAGAAAGATTGAAGCAATTCAAAAGGGAGGAATGACCAAAATCGATGATAGAAATCGTAGCTTTCTCTGCTTAGCTGGTTATTATCGAAGATTCTTAGAAGGATATTCTCGAATCACTACTCCATTAACTCAGCTAACTCGAAAGGATACAAAGTTTGGTTGGATCGAGGAATGTGAGAAGAGTTTTCAAGAACTCAAGAGAAGACTCACTTCAGCACCTGTTCTGATAATACCATCTGGCTCGGAGGGATTTGTCATCTATAGTGATGCTTCAGGCAAAGGGTTAGGATGTGTTCTCATGCAACATGGGAAAGTTATAGCTATGCCTCATGACAACTCAAAGAATATGAGAGGAATTATCCTACTCATGATCTAAAGTTGGCAGCAGTCATTTTTGCGCTTAAGATTTGGAGGCATTACCTGTATGGAGAGAAGGTGGAGATCTATACGGATCATAAAAGCCTCAAATATTTCTTCACTCAAAAGGAACTCGATATGCGGCAACGACGATGACTTGATTTGTTGAAAGATTATGATCATACCATCAATACCATCTTGAAAAGCGAGCGTAGTAAGCCAGAATTGATTGAGTAGAAGATCATATGCGGGCACGAGTGTAATATTGTCAATGCAAAGGCCCATTGTGTATGACTTGAAAAGGATGGAAATAGAGTTAAAGACTCCAAGGACCCATAAAGTTAAAGCTGCTCAAGCTACAGACCTGGAGCTGATGCGTATGAGAAAGAAAGTGCAAGAAGGTGCTATTTCAGAAGCAAGAATTGATGAAGAAGGAATACTTTGAGTCAACTCCAGACTTTATGTTCATAACAATTCTGACTTGAAGTATAAAATCATGATGGAGGCTCACAACACTCCGTTTGCAATCCATCTTGGGAGTACCAAAATGTATCGTGATCTTCATCATACATTTTGGTGGAGCAATATGAAGGGAGAGATAGCAGAGTTTATCTCAAGGTGTCTAACTTGTCAACGAGTCAAGGAGGAGCATCAAGTGCCAAAAGGTCCATTGCAACCACTTGAAATTCCAGAATGGAAGTGGGAGCACATTACCATGGATTTTGTTACTGGTCTTCCCAAGGTTTCTCAAGGCATAGATTCGGTTTGGGTTATTGTTGATAGATTGACCAAGTCTGCTCATTTCTTACCGATACGAGAAACTTATACACTTGAACATCTTGCTAGTATATACATAAACGAGATTGTAAGATTACATGGTATGTCAGTATCCATAGTTTCTGATCGAGACCCAAGATTCGCTTCACGATTTTGGGTTAGTTTGCAAAAAGCTATGTGCACGGATTTACGATTTAGTTTGGTATATCATTCTCAGACGGACGGACAATCAGAGAGGACTATTCAAACTTTGGAAGATTTATTAAGACTCTGTGTCCTTGACTTCAAGGGAAGTTGGGATAAGTTCTTACCATTGGTGGAGTTTTCCAACAATAGTTATCAAGCAAGTATTGGCATGGCAACATTTGAGGCGTTGTATGGAAGAAAGTGTCATTCTCAAGTATGCTGGGATGAGGTAGGTGAAGCAACATTTTTGGGACCAGATTTGGTACGTATGACTACGGAAAAGATTCAAACGATTCGACAACGTATAAAAACCTCACAAGATCGACAAAAGAGTTATGCTGATCTTCATCTAAAGGATGTGTAATTCGATATTGGAGATCATGTGTTGTTACGTGTTGCTCCATGGAAAGGAGTTACGAGATTTGGAAAGAGAGGAAAGCTCAATCCTCGATTCATTGGCCCATTTTTAATCCTTGAACGAGTAGGAACTGTGGCCTATAGACTTGCTAGACCACCAAGTATGTCTCGTGTTCATAATGTTTTTTACATATCTATGTTACGTAAATATGTGAAAGACCCGAACCACATAAATTGAGTTAGAACCGAATGAAATAGCGGAAGATTTAACGTATGAAGAGGTTCCTATTACAATCTTGGATAAGAAGGATCATATTCTACGCTCCAAGGTTATACCTCAAGTCAAAGTATTGTGGAGAAACCATGATGTGGAGGAAATGACCTGGGAGTTAGAATCTGAGATGAAGTCAAGATATCCTCACCTCTTCAATATATACCAGGTACGTACCCTAATTTCGAGGACGAAATTTCATAAGAAGAGGAGGTTGTAAGACCCCAACTTTTATGAATAAAGAATATTTTCTCGAAATATATTTTTGGAATATTATTGTGTGGATGTGATATAATGTTATAGTTGTGGGTAATATTTACAAATTTTGCAAAGTAAGCAAGTCGTTATATAATATTCGATTGGTTAGGGAATATTCGATTTAATAGGGAATATTCGTACGACGGCATAATCATTGGTGGACCCCACAACAGAAGTATTGTCGTAGTTAGAAAACGACAGAATTATCTTTGTTATAAAAATAACGACGAAAGTTTAACCGTTTAAACTGTTGAACTACACAGTAGTAAAAGTACGATGTCTGGCGTGGTTGCATAGTAGCTTTACGGTATTGGTTATTGATGCTTACGTGAGAAGTCACTCAATTATTACTCACGATAATTGTTGCATCATATCTCTCATATTATTGATTCAATTATTGTCACGATTATCATGCATAATATGATATATTATTAAATCAATAATTGAGACGACAAAGTTATTCATATTATTAAATTGTAATATTTACAATGTCTAGAAGTTCTATCAAGGAGAGGTTTGGTCATCTAATTGCGCGCCAATAAGGAGAAATCCTTATCGAAAAGCCCCCTCTTTCCTGGGAATGACCTGGTTGTTAAATATTGTGAGTTATAATACTAATGATGAATAAGTTCGTATTGATTAAAGATGAAATTGATAGTTCCATTGTGTGGGAATTATTAGTGTTAGTGGAAATCGACATTTATTTCGGTATTAATGGATGTCTGGAAGTTATACTGACCAGTCGCGTAATTAATCGGATAAATGAGCAATTAATTGTTATTAATTCACATGATTATAACTATTTGTTCATATGTGTGTACTATTGATTCACATTCTTGTTACTATTAGGGTAGTTGGTGCAAGATTGATAATATTTGCATGACTAAGTTAAAAATGGAGGTATAGATGGAGGTACTATACTGTAATTCGTATTTTCACATGTCTAGAACTATTGAGTCACATGATTTACTATTGATTCACATTATTTACTATTAGGGGAGGTGGTGCAAATTTGATAATACTTGCAGGACTAAATTAAAAATAAAGGAAAAGAGGGAGGTATTATACTATAATATTCAAAGCCCCAAAATGTGCAATTATCAAAACTATATTTTCCTATAAATAGAAGCCCATTTCTTCATTATTCTTGACCAATTCACTCAAGCTATAAAGCATTTATTACAGAGAGAAATTGTAGAGAGAAAGAAGAAGAGAAGTCTGCTACCTCACTACTCCACTATCCAGTTTCTTTCTAAGGTAAGGGGTAATATTTCTCTCGTGTTCTTACAGAGAGCTATTGTTATTCCATCCCTTATTATTCTGTTGGAATAACCTGTATACCTGGACTATTGTATACATGGTGAAATTCTTCTATTATTCCATTCTTTATTTTTATGTTGGAATAACCTGTCTATGCGAAGTACCTAATACACGGTGAAATTCTTCTGTTATTCCATTCTTTATTATTCTGTTGGAACATCCTGTTTGTGCGTATTATGCATGACCTGGTTCCATTATTTATTATTACATTGGAATAACACATGCATGCGGTCTATCGCATGCATGGTGAATTTTACATTATTCTATTCTTTATTATTACATTGGATTATCCATGCATGCACGTTTATGCATGACTGGTTCCATTATTTATTATTACATTGGAATATCACATGCATGCGTATTACGCATGACACAGTTCCATTATTTATTATTACATTGGAATAACTTTTATGCAATGCGATCTATCGCATGCCTGGTGAATTCTTTTGTTATTCCATTCTTTATTATACTCAGTTGGTTAAAGTTTTGACTTTTATACTCCATGAAATTAGTGTAATATCCTTGATATTTGCGCTTTATCCAGTATCTTTTCATGGAAATATTCTTCTGAGCATTCTTGAATTTTACTCTACAAAGAAGTATCATGTTGACAATTTGGACATTATTGATTTCTGGATAAGTTAGATTATAAATCTTTTATTCTTGAACTTGTTTTATTGAATTTCTATATCATTGTCATCATCCTCATGTTTATATTCTGTTGAAAGTCATCTGTGGCCTGTAGTGCATAGATGGACTTGATATGATTATGACCATGGATCATTCGGTATAATCATGACCGTAATATTACAAATGATATGGTAAAAGTCTTCATTGGCCCGTAGTGCATTGATGGACAGTTGTTGGCATGATCATGACCATTAATGAATACATAAATATCCTTGGCCCGTAGTGCATGGATAATTTGTAGTCGTGATACTAAAGAATATCCTTGGCCGTAATGCAGGGGTGATTCGATGATGTGGATTATTTATTAAGCTGAGTCTCAGCGATAAAAGTGATGAAAACCTTTTAAATCATAGAAGATAGTAGATTTTATTCACTACTTGACTCTTCTAATGGATTGCTTGTTCCGCTACAGTTAAACTTGATGTTTGTTATATTGTATCAGTTTAACACTGTTGTAGGCTAACGATAATTTATTTTGCATTATCTTAGTCATAATATTTCTTATGGGGCTAGTTGAGCTCACCCTTTTGCTTTCATTGTTCTCTTCAGGAAATGAGAACGTAGCCGGGACTAGTCAGGGAACGGGGTGACGGTCCAGATGATAGCATTAGTAGTCCTCACTATTCTGTTAAATAGTGTGACAATAAATGTAATGAGGACTCCATTAAGTGTGGATATTGTCTAGATGACAATATTCTTATTAAAACTCTTAGATTATGTTTTGTCGTATTTTACACTACTGTTGTATAATTAAGTTATATTTGAATTTTGTACCATGTATTTGGCGACTCAAGATGGGTGATGTATACCTATTTCGGGGGCGTCACAAACACAATTTATGAGAAATGAGGTATTGACGTATTTCGGGTTTCAAACCTCTTAGAAACATTTGCGTCATTCGCTCCTCATTATCGACCAAATGGGAAGCAAATCGGGACAACTCCGCAAGTTTAGCCTCGTATTGCGATACAGTTATATTGTTTTGCTCCAGCTTGATGAACTCTACCTCCTTCATGTGACGAATACTTTCGGTAAAGTACTTGTCGTTGAACAGCTCTTGGAACTTCTCCCAAGACATTTTGAGTGCGGCAGGCTGAGTACATTTTATAGAATCCCACCAATAATCTGCCTCTTCACGCAACATAAAGGTGGCAAAGGGAACCTTTTGCTCCTCGGAGCATCCCAAGACATCAAATATCTTGGTGATCTGCTTTAACCATGTCTCCGCCTTAAGTGATTCTGGCCTTCCAAAAAACTTCGGCGGTCCCAGCTCCTTGAACTGCTTAGCAGTGACCAACCGAGAGTTGCCAGTGTTTCCACCTGCATTTTGAATAGGAGCCTCTTTCGCCTGATGTTGCATGAATTGCATAAAGCCTGTGAACATCCCATTGTTCATCATTTCATCAGTGTTATTATTTACCTGAGGATTATTGTCTTCCTGATGCACATTATCACAGGTATTGATCGTTAGTGACTCAGCGGTCTCATGTGCTTCATTCTTTGATCTCAACATTTTAGATGTCATTCTCAAACTTTGTCACAAAACAAGGGTTAATTGACATATCACATATTATCTCTATACTCTGACCGACCAATTAAATACCAAATAAACTTAGGTAGGTCATACTAGCGGAGGAATTCCCCGTCTCTCCCCTCCTAGTTCTTGTCTCACATCTCAGCCAGGGATCATATCCCTAAGCTTTGATACCAACTGTGACACCCCCAAAACAGGTATACATCACCCATCTTGGGTCGCCACTTACATGGTACATAAATCAAATATAAACTTAATTATACAACTGTCGGGTAATATACGACAAAACATAGCTGAGAGTTTAAACAAGAATATTTCCTTCTAGACAATATCCACTCTCAATGGAGTCCTCATTACAATTATTATCACACTATTTCACAGAATAGTGAGGACTACTAAAGCCACTTATCCTGGACCATCACTCCATTTCCCGACTCGTCCCAGCTATATATTCTCATTTCCTGAAAAGAATAATGAAAGAAAATGGTGAGCTCAACTAGCCCAGTAAGAAATATTATGACTAAGATAATGCAGAATAAATTATCCTTAGCCTTCAACAATATAACAACTGATAGAATATAATAGACAACAAGTTTTAGATCAACAACTGCAGCAGAATAAGCAATCCATTAGAAGAGTCAAGTAGAGCATAAAATCTACTATCTTCTATGATTTAAAAAGTTTTTCATCAACTTTATCACGAGAGACTCGACAATAAATAAAATCGAATCATCCATGCACCACGGCCAAGGATATTCATGTAATCATCAATGGTCATGATTAGACCGAATAATCCCTGGTCATAATCATACCAACTACTGTCCATCAATGCACTATGGGCCAATAAGGACTTTTACCACATCATTCGTCACATTACGGTCATGATTATACTGAATAATCCTTGGTCATAATCATACCAAGTCCATCTATGCACGTAAGCCAAATATGACTTTAATCACAATATAAGCATAAGGATGATGACAATGACATAATAATTCAATAAAACAAGAATAATATTTATCCAAAGTTTAAAAATATCCAAATTGTCAACATGATACTACTTTGTGGAGTAAAATTCAAGAATAATATTCATGTACCAAAAATAATTTGGACAGAAAAGAAATATATTTTTCAGGTGAATAGTACCCCGTGAATAGTACTTCGGGAATAGTACCCCGACACGAAAAGTGTCCCGAATACCCGAGTGAATAATACTAAAGTGAATAGTAATTAGGTGAATAGTAACCCATGAATAGTAACTCGTGAATAGTACTTCGGCACGAAAAGTGCCCCGAATACCCAAGTGAATATTACTAGAGTGAATAGTAACTCGTGAATAGTAACTCGTAAAAGAAAAATACCAAAGAAAATGATATTCCATGATGAGTACGAAAGAAATGATATCTCATACGAGTATAATAGAATATACGAAACTGCAAATAGATTTTCATCCGCCATGCGGTAATCCACGTAGACAGATCATTTCCACAATTTAATATAGAATGAATACGAAGGATCATTCATCATGCATCATGATAATCCACATGAGGCGGGTTATTCAATGAGAATAATAAAGAATGGAATAACGAGAAGAATTCACCATGCATGCGGTAGTCCGCGTGAGATGAGTTATTCCAATGAATAATAAAGAATGGAATAATGGGAGAATTCACCGGGCATGCGATAGGCCAAATGCAGATGAGTTATTCCAATGAGAATAATAAATAATGGTACCAGGTCATGCATAATACGCACAGACAGAATATTCCAATAGAATAATAAAGAATGGAACTGGTCACGCAATAATCCACGAGACGAGGATATTCCAATGTAATAATAAAGAATGGAATAATGAGAAGAATTTCACCGTGTATGCGGATTGCTTGATAGGCGAGTTATTCAACATAATAATAAAGAATGGAATAACAGAAGAATTTCACCATGTATGAAGTACTTTGCATAGACAGGTTATTCCAACATAATAATAAATAATGGAATAACAGAGGCTCTCTTCATGAATACGAAAGAAATAATACCCCTTATCTTAGAAGAAAACTAGATACTGGAATAGTGAGGTAGCAGACTTCTCTTCTTCTTTCTCTCTATAATTTCTCTCTATAATAATTGCTCTATAGCTTTAGTGAATTGGTGAAAAATAATGAAGGAATGAGCTTCTATTTATAGAAAAATATAGTTTCGATAATTGCACATTTTGGCGCTCAGAATATTACAGTACAATACCTTCCTCTTTTTCTTCATTTTTAATTTGGTCCAGCAAGTATTATCAAACTTGCACCACCTCCCCTAATAGTAAATCATGTGAATCAATAGTAAATCATGTGAATCAATAGTTCTAGACATGTGAAAATACAAATTACAGTATAGTACCTCCATCTATACCTCAATTTTTAACTTAGTCATGCAAGTATTATCAATCTTGCACCAAATCCCGTAATAGTAAATCATGTAAATCAATAGTACACACATGTGAACACATAGTTATAATCATGTGAATCAATAGCAATTAATTGTTCATTTATCCGGTTAATTACCCGATTGGTCAATATAACCTCCAGACATCAATTATTATCGGAATAGATGTCGATTTTCACTAACACTAATAATTCCAACACAATGAAACTATCAATTTCATCTTTAATCAACACGAACTTATTCATCATTAATATTATAACTCACAATATTTAACAACCAGGTCGTTCCCAAGAAAGAGGGGCTTTCAATAAGGATTTCTCCCTATTAGCGCATGATTAGAAGACCAAACCTCTCATTGATGTAACTTCTAGACATTGTCAATATTGCAAATACTAATATGAATAACTTTGTCGTCTCAATTATTGATTTAATAACATAACATATTATGCGAGATGATCTTTGTGACAATAATTGAATCAATAATATGAGATATATGATGCAACAACTCTGCAAAGAATAATTGAGTATAACCGAGTGACTTCTTACGTAAAGCATCAATAATCAATACTGGTGTGCTACTACAACAACAGCGCCATTACTATACTTTTACTAAGGGTAGTTCAGCAGTTTTAACGGTAACACTTTCGCCAAGTTATTTTATAAAAGATAATTACGCCGCTTTTCTAACTACGACAATACTTCCATTTTGGGGTCCACCAATGATTGTGTCATCGTACGAATATTCCATGTTAAAACGAATATTCCCTGACCAATCGAATATTATATAACAAGATGCTTACTTTGCAAAATTTATAAATATTACCCACAATTATAACATTATATCATATCCACACCTTTATATTCAAAAAAATATTTCGAGAAATTTAAATCTTTATTCATAAAATCTGGGGTCTCACTGCAGTAATCAATCGAACAGACATGTTTCCTTAAACTATACTTTTATTGAGCAAGTTCCCTTACTCAATTATTGTGCAAGTTTTCTCTAACTCGATCTCGAGTTATTTCGCGCAAAATGCTTATGTTTAATTGTTGGTGTAAAATCTAAATACCCACATTCACGCAAGTATACATGGTCAACAAGTAATAAAGTGATAAGTTGAGTATCGTTCCCATAGAGAATTAGTAAGAAATTAATATTTGCAATTATCAATTTTGTATCAACCCAATTTTATTAAATTAATCCAAATTAAAAATGATATTTAATAAAACTCATAAACTAAAAATATTAATTAATCAGCACAACTTAAAAACCTCAATTTCAAATAATTAATGGAGATTTAGGCTTTACAACTTCACTTTAAGTATCATTCCAATTATCACACCTTGTTCTAATTTAATTTATTATTATAGTTTATTAATCAAGAACACTCATGAAGAAATAGCCATTTCTCAATGAACTAAATCCATATTAACTTAAATCCATAATTTTGATAGAATTAAGCCAAACACCCTAAATAACAAATTCACTATATCTCTATGTGAATTACAATTAAGAAGGATTTAATTCAAAGTTCTTCTCAGATAACATGTGATGCTTGGCATATCTCTACCCTTACATAAATCAAGAATCTGTTCAATCACAAAATTCAAGAACACACGCTATTGTGATTAGGTCTAGAATCATATCTCATCTCTCGAATCCATACAAATCCATATAAAATTGGTGATCAAGCAATTCATAAATTAATCACAAATCACAATAGATAAACTGAATTGATAATTTATTAAACTTAAATAAAGGCATAATAATTGGCATTCAACGTTAAAGATCCATTGCAAGCCTAAAAAGTAATTTAGTTCATAGCTAATGAATTAAATACTGAATAAATAAAAGAAATCATCATCCTGAGTACATAATTTGAAATTAGAGAAGAATAGTAGTACACCACCCTTCTTACCCTTCAACAATTCAATCTTCGTGAAATCAACTCTTTTTCTTGTTCCTCCAAATTCTTGCTCTTCAATTATATCTCTCTAAGTATGTCACCTCTTTTTGTAAACTCTCCAGCAATTAATATAAGCAAACTCACTCCCACTCCATCACTTCAATTCTATTCCATCTCAAACTTGTCATATAAGAATTCTAATGAAAATAAAAATCAAAATCCAAACCAATAAGTTTGTGGACATAGAGTCCCAATTAACATGAAATAAACTCTTTGACACACTCCTAATATAAACATATTACATAAAGATGTTAAATCTCCCAACACCACCTATCTTCCAAAGACATAAAAAATTCAATCACTCTTGACCAGATCGGTAGCATACTGCGTCGGGTTTTGCTTTTAAGACAATGCATGCCCACGCTACTCAATCATTATTTCAGACACGACATATAGCGTGCCCCATGCCGCTCCTACAGAATGTGTAAATTTGCTTGAATTTTCTCCCAATGCTAGCATCTTGATGTGCTCACTTCATATCCTAAAACAGAAACAAAAACCCATCAAAAGCAACATGAAATATTTAAAAAACTAACAATATAACATGTTAAATGAAGATAAATCGTAGGTTAAAAACCTACTCATCAAATTCCCCCAAACTTAAAGAATTGCTTGTCCTCAAGAAAAATGCAATGCAATGCAACTACCTACTAACGATTAGGAATCCAGTATTAAGATAGTCTGTAGCTTACTCACACAACTTTAGAAAAATTAAGCAAACATGACAACACTTCATATCAGACCCAATCAATATTTCCTTATCAATCCTCGAATCTTAAACCGTTATTACTGGTATAGTGTGTGTGTGCTTCACATCCAGGCTAACTGATACAAATTCAAATTTAATACATAACAAGTTTCTTATAAGGCATCATACACTTTAAACTTATGAATTTCGAAAATAGATAAGATCCAACTAAAATCAAGCAATCACCCATATTAAAGAATCACCTAAGGTACTTATGCTTCTCTTTTTTTTCTTTGACGGGGGCTTTTTGCTCTTATTTCCCATTTTATTTCTCTTTTTTTTTGTATTAACCATGACTGTGCAATGTCTCATTTCATTGGGCTAACAGTGCTACCCCTTAGCGAGCTTTCAACCAATGACTCCCAGACCATAAAAGACCTTAGGCCGCTAAGTGTAGAGACACTCCCTCAGGCGTACTTACTCAAGTAACAAAGGCCCCGAAACAAGACTAGCCATGAATCTTTATATATATATATATATATATATATATATATATTATATTTAAAAAAAATTATATACCCCAATATTTCCCCCAAACTTAGGTTCTTGCCTAATTCTTCGTCTTCATTACCTATTCTCGTCATTCTTTCATTTAAACTAGAATTATCCTTTAGAAATTCCTTATATATCAATTTGAACTAATCAGTCCACCTAGGTGTTATTAACATTCTATCCTTTTTATACTAGTTTCAAACAGCCAAAGATCCAATTTATAACAAAAAAAATACATCAAAGTTCCCATATTAATTTGGTACTGTACTTGTCTACAAAATTCCAATCTCATCATTGGCCAAGAATAAACTTTACTATCTAATAACTGGATTCATGCAATTTAAACTACATGCAAATTTTTTAATTTTTTTTGAATATATTAAACTAAATGCCATGAACATGAAAAATTAAACAAACTAACAAACTAACTAACATGATTTTTAAAAAAATTCACAAATTAACCAGTCAAAAACATAATCCCCCCAAACTTAAAGCAAGTAATGTCCTCATTACGACAAAATAAATTAAATGAAAACATGAGGACTTTCCTGAAAGACGAATTACTGCTCGTCGTCGTCCGAAGGAGGATATGCTGGAAAGATATGAGGAACAGGCATGGCCACCGGATATGCATTAGGATTACAGCGAGAAAATGCATCAGCAAGCGTGTTAAATACATTTGCATTGTACTAATGCATTAAGTCTTGGCTTTGAGCCAGCCACAAAAATTAATTCCTTGAACCACGAGGTGGTTTCTCTAGCATTGGTTCCGCTACAACTAGGAGTGAGGGTTGGCGAATCATAATATAGCCTTCTCCTCTTGGATGTGATCTCGCCCCTTCCCATGCCTTGTACTTCTCAATTATAGCATGATCTATTATAGCCATTGGTTGTTGGACAGGTTCAGAGGGATGCCATTGCACCCCAGCTTTGTGGCACAAATCGGGTATTAGAAAATCGTGCAAAAGGCCCCCCGTAGTACTTCCCCATAGCAACCGATTAATGGACTCCTGAATACACACACCCACATCCACATTGTAAAACATAATATAATTATTCACCCGATAATGGTGGTGCATAATCCCATAAAGTAGTCGTGCCCTTTCCTTAGTAACATCATTTTGGTGGCGTGTGGGCATCAATCGGGCACAAAGGAATGCATACCATGCTTTACCATACCTACTTAGCGCTGAGTGTGGAAAACTTATCTTTTCATCCGTTCCGGCTCGGGTAACCCATTGCGTTCCTGGTTTGCACAATCTTACAATTATCTCATTCAAGTTAGGCGAACCATCTTCATATCGTCCGCCATTCGGTGTTTCCAGCCCAAAGTACTCGTTAATAGCATCGGCATAAAAGGACGCCGGTTTACCCCAAACCATGACTACGTGATTGGCATGCTCCAATTCATTGGCATAAAACTCTTTCACTATGTTGATCACTGCTGCAAGTGGTTGCTCCACTAACTGAAACCAATTTTGTTCAGCAATCATTTGAGCCATATCACCATCCAAGTTAGCATCCGGCTTCAATCCGCATTCTAAAACCAAAGTCTTCTTATCTATGGATGACTTAAACCTTGCTTCGGCCCCTTCACTAACAAATTTTGTATGATCATACGGAGCCCGAGCAGTGGAGGTGGATGGACGTTGTCTCTTGTGTGAAGACATGGTGTTTATGGTGAGGTTTAGGAAAGAAAATTGGTTCAAGAATTTTGTCGAACAGTTGGTGGGCGTAAGGGTTAATTCCCCCAAACTTGGTTTCTTAATACTATCTCTGTAGCCAAAGCGTGAAATAAGGCAACACACTCCTTGGATAACTAATTCCCAAGGTTTTCCAACTAATAATTTCCAATCAAAGAGAAGAAGAAAAGAATGAAGCAAATTTGTGCTTACCTTCAATGGAAATTTTTGTGTTTCCCCCTTTATAAAGATGCCCCAATTTGAATGAATTTGTGTAGAAGAGGAATTAGATTTAGTGTTGGAGTATATTGTTTGTATCTTATATAAATTTGGCTACTTGCATAGGTATAGTTCATATAGGAGATGAAAAACTAATGTGTGTTGGGAGTTGTAGAGTTTATGGGTTTAATGGGAGAAGAAGTGGGAAAGGAAAAGGAGAAGTGGTGTAGTCGGAGTTGTGGAAGTTATAGGAGTTATGGAGTAGTGGAAGAGTTTGAGTTGTAAGAGAAGTGGGGAGTTTGGGTGTAATGAGGAGTTTTAGATAGTTGTTGCCATGTATGGTTCAATTAGATCACTTTAGTGCCTGGCGTTTCCGAGCGGCGCGGCCCGTGCCGTGTGTAGGCTTGAGATGGTGTAGCGCCCCCAAATTTAGGTTTCTTCCAACCCGACAGATGGTGCTATACTGTACTAACATTCAAACATTCATCCAATTGTAAAGCCTCAAAAGAATGAATATCTCTTCTATATAATCAAAATAATATTTACATTTTCCCAAGTTCTAAACCCATTATAAAAGTTCTTTGTCATAATATCAACTATATTATAACATTAAACCTATACTATTACATAGACAGTTTAACGATCTGCCTTAGCTTTTCCTTTATCCTTATTCGATCCTTCGGGGCGTTCAGTCTTAGCTACATTCATATGGTTCAAGAAAGAGTGAGCATAACTAGCTCAGCAAGTATGATAATTTCAATAAACAACATGCTTGACACATAAGAATCGTATATCTTCAATAACTGAACAATAGTTATGAAGTACTATTGATGATTCAAAATAGCACTTCATCTTTCTTTCAAAATGTTTTACAATAATAACAATATTCAACAAAACATCAACTCCGGTCCAAGACCTTGAGTATTTCATTCTTTCTTTGAAAAGGACAACTCGGAACTAAGTCCATAAGCTCAGTATTACTTAGGAGCACTTCTAGGTGATCAGTCTATTGTACTCTATGTTGATCAACACTACATTCATTAAACGTATGTACGTTTAATTTGTGGCAACCTCACGTGCCTGTCGTATGACAACAAAACTTTTGTTTATCATACTTAGTCTTCTTTTGAAAACCATATCAAGTAGTTGACAAAAGATAACAACATTTGATAACAGATGGATAGATTATCAATAATTCCACCAATATCAAGTCTAGCCGAAAGGATTGGCTTTAACTTCATCATACATCAATTTATGCGTAAGGATACATGAACTTCAAATCTTGTTCAGATTGAGCTGAGACAAGTGTGAGAATACTTGCCCTTAGCGTCTTCTACAGTACAATTACTTTATGTTTGAGTCTTTAAAGTCTCTACAATACATGATCACATAACACCACACATTAAGTAATATATAATCAAGTATGTATATGACTATATCTTACCCTTCATCTCAATCTAATCATATATTAGATTTGATTGCCATTAATTTCGGCTTGACATCCTACTTGCATTCATATTTGAATAGGTTATTATCAACCTTTATGCACTATCCTTTAGGTTTAACAAAGTTTTAACAATGTTACTTCAAGTTCCTTAAGGTGTGTTTACTTTTAAACTAATCACATTCCTTTCTTTGTATTTGCAAACATTCTTCACTATCTTTATTCTAGGTCCGACATCATAAGCATGAGTCCTTACTCAGTGGGTCCGTCAGATCATGGGCCACATCACTGCAGATAGGGTTGTGTCCTATATACATGGCTACCATGGTGCCATCATTTACTCTATGGTTATTGTGATGCGAAGTTTCGATGATGCTTGGTTTTAGTCTCACTGGGGACGTGACAAAATGGCCTAGAAATTTGGCGCCACAGTGCCGCCTACATGCACCTGAATAGTTTGGACAGTTTTTCAACTTTGCGAATTTCCCGAGCTCATAACTTCTTCGTTAAAAGTCTGAATTGGCTCGTTCAAAAGCCCACGGTTCAAAAATTACGTACTCTATGCGTTTATGCAAGAATTTTATATATTTGACTTTGTTTGCTAAAAATGCACCTATTAGTTCATTTTTAATGAAAACGATAAACGTTCCTGAACGTTCAATGCTCGTTTCTTCGTTCTAAGTCGGAATTCGACCATTTTTGAGTCCACAACTCTAGAATGCCAAATATGACTTGTCTCCATCGAAGACCAATGTTTCCGAGTTCAAACACAAAATTCGAATTCTATTCCGAGAATTTCACGAATT
Organism: Panax ginseng; assembly: GCA_020205605.1. Lineage (NCBI taxonomy): Eukaryota > Viridiplantae > Streptophyta > Magnoliopsida > Apiales > Araliaceae > Panax > Panax ginseng. The sequence goes on along the minus strand of CM035134.1, from coordinate 69,810,518 downwards.
CGACGATTATCGTCTAATCGTGCAATTTCCGGCAAATCCTCATTTACTTATGATTTGTCCATTACTTCAAATGAATTCAATTCATCATATGAACATCTCAACATACTTACTACAACAATTTATTTTTATGTTGGATTTTAACTTATTCTTTCATGAGCTTATAACTTATTAAAGTATAAACTACTTATAGCTTCATTGTTCATAACTTATGAAAACTAAGGTCTTTTTAATCACCACACTTATATGTTCTCAACATATAATATCATTCATGTATACATGATACATATTCGTACAAGTTCTTCACTTTCACACTACTTAAAATAAACTCATATTAAGTTTATATAACTTCTTCGTAAGTTCATAACTTATACAAGTGCAAATAACTTTTTTCGTACTTATACAGCTTAAGTTCATTGATTACTCATTCTTCTTGCTTCTTAACATTCATGTTCCTTAATCCATACTTTTCTTATCAACCTATCATGGTAGAGATAGAAGATACATGGAGAAGAAGTCTTACTCTTTGAAGTCTTTGCAAAGTAGTCTTCTTCTTCTTCTTACAAATGAAAGTAACTTATTGTGGCTTATTCTCTCTAACACTTAAGCACTTTGTAATATATTGGATTGTTTGAACAAGTAATATATGGCTAGCAAGCTTCCTTTATTTATAGAATTTACAAGGTTAGGTTAAATTAGTCAATAAACAAACCAACCTCCTTAAGCCACCTCCTTACTATTCATTACTTGCTAATCACAAATCTTATCCTTTGCTTGGTCACTACTCCTAACACTTGGTCATCACACATTAATCTTATTAATATGGTTTGCCCCATGGGTCAATCAACCCATTTGATTCTAGCTTGGGCTTAATTTAACTTAACCTTTGGGCTTTGCATTAACAAACACTACCTTGTTTATTAATTAATAGTTGGGCCTCACCATTTAATTCACTTGGGCTTGTACAAATTCTAACCAATCTTCCAAGTCCATTATCATTACTCAATACATATACATATTGTCTATGTATCCTTTTCGTATTCTAACTCGTATAGAAATTTATTATATACGATATTTCATCATTCATACAAACGTGTATAATACTTCGTATTATACTCATTTTCATCACCTTGTACAATACCTAAGTATCATACAATTATTAATTACTTACTTATACTTCACTTTCCTTAATACTCATAAATTAAGTTCATAAGTTTAAATATTACATTTTCCATAACTAGATTATTATTACACAATCCATCTTACTTTGACATTCTATCATTACGTATTTCTCGGAAATTCAAAAATAAATCCCGAGCAAATACCGATGAATAGTGTTTTTTAGAAAATTTCTCGAAAAACTTTTATTTTCGTCTTGGAAATTCAAATATTTTAATTCCTTCTCGTAGCTAAAATACTACGACATTCCAACATTATTAGGTTATAGAATGACAACCATCTTGATATCACATAGAATATAATTTTATTTATTATTTAATTCAATAAAATTATTCTACAATAAAATCCAAATTTCTTGGTCGTTACATCCTTCCCCCTTATAAAGATTCTGTCCCCAGAATCTCGTCTTACTTTAATCACATAATTGAGGAAAATTTTTCTTCATCTTTTCTTCTAACTCTCACGTTGCTTCTTCGGCATCGTGGTTCTTCCATAATACCTTTACCGATGGTATAACTTTGTTCCGCAGAACTTGTTCTTTTCTATCGATGATTTGAATCGGCGATTCTTCATACGTTAAGTCCTTCTCAATATGAATCGGCTCATATTCGTTTACGTGCTTATAATCTGGCTTATAAGGATGTAACACAGATACGTGAAACACGTTATGTATTCGTTCTAGGTCTGGAGGTAATGTTATTACATAAGCTACCTCTCCCACCCTTTTTAATACCTCAAAAGGTCCTATAAACCTTGGACTTAACTTTCCTTTCTTTCCAAAGCGTATCTTTCCTTTCCAGGGAGATACCTTTAGAAACACATACGAGCCTACTTCAAACTCTCGATTTAATCTATGCGAGTCCGCATACTTCTTCTGTCTGTCTTGAGCTGTAACAAGACGTATCTGTATTAACTTTATTACATCCGCTGTCTGCTGCACCAATTCTGGTCCTAGCATCCGGCGATCTCCCACTTCATCCCAATACAATGGTGTTCTGCACCTTCTTCCGTACAAAGCTTCATAAGGCGGCATGCCTATGCTTGCATGATAACTATTGTTATACGCAAACTCTACAAGTGGTAGGTGATCGTCCCAACTACCCTTGAAATCCATGATATAAGACCTCAACATATCTTCTAATGTCTGAATTATCCTCTCACTCTGTCCATCAGTTTTTGGATGATACGTTGTACTTAATTTCAACTATGTTCCCAACTGTTCTTGCAAACTTCTCCAAAAGTTCGATGTGAATCGTGGATCACGATCTGACACAATCAATATTGGTACTCCATGTCTGGAAATAATTTCCTTAACATAAAGTTTAGCTAACTGGTCTAAGTTATACTTGACCCTAATTGGTAAGAAGTGAGTTGATTTCGTCAACCGGTCTACTATTACCCAAATCGAATCATACCCTTTTGTCATTGTTGGAAGTCCCACCATGAAGTCCATCGTGATATGCTCCCACTTCCATTCTGGGATCTCCAATGACTGTAACAAGCCACTGGGTCGTTGATGTTTGGCCTTAACTTTTTGCAAGTCAAGCACCTACTCACATACTCCGCTATTTCTCTCTTCATATTCGGCCACCAAAAACTCTGTCGAAGGTCTTGATACATCTTAGCGCTACCAGGATGCATTGAGTACCTTGAACTATGAGCTTCTTGTAACACTTGCTCCTTTAATTCCGTCTCATTCGAAACCCAAATTCTTCCTTCAAATCTTAATAATCCCTTATTATCAAGACTATACTTAGTATCTTCTTTATCAGTTAACCGCTTCTTCATTTGGTTACACTCATCAGTCCTGAGTTGTACCTCCTTGACCCTCTCTACAATGGTAGATTGCATCTCTGTCGTAAAAAGTATCTACCCCGATTCACTCGACATCTTCAATTCTATCTCCATCCTACCCATCTCTGTTATTAACTCATCTTGAGTTGTTAACATAGACAACTTTTCCCGACCCTTCCTACTTAAGGCATCGACGACTACATTAACTTTCCCAGGGTGATATAGGATTTCACAATCGTAATCCTTTATCAATTCCAGCCATCTTCTCTGTCTCGTATTCAACTCCTTCTGTGTGAAGATATATTTAAGACTCTTATGGTATGTATATATCTCACATTTCTCCCCATAAAGATAATTTCTCCAAATCTTTAAGGCAAATACTACCGCGGCCAGTTCCAGATCATTAGTAGGGTAAACTTTCTCATAATCCATCAACTGTCGTGATGCATACGCAATGACTTTGCCATATTGCATGAGCACGCAACCAAGTCCTCTATGCGAAGCATCGCTATAAACTACAAAATTTCCTGTGTCATCAAGTAATGACAAAACAAGCACTTCACTTAATCTTTTCTTCAGTTCTTGAAAACTGTCTTCACATTTATCCGTCCATACGTATTTCACTGTCTTCCTTGTCAGGTTAGTCAACGGAGTAGCTATCTTCTAAAAATCATGGATAAATCTTCGATAGTATCCCGCTAAACCTAGCAAACTCAGACTCGATTCGGCATTTTGATTGTTCCCACTCATCATCGCTTACGCCTTTCTTTGGATCCACTGAAATCCCTTCTTGGTCAATGACATGACCTAAAAATTATACCTTCTCTAGCCAAAATTCACACTTAGTGAATTTCGCATATAACTTCTCCTTTCTTAGTGTCTCCAACACTAATCTTAGGTGTTCAGCATGATCTTCTGACGTCTTAGAATAGACTAGAATATCATCGATAAACACAACAACGAACTTTTCTAAATATTGTTTGAACACTATGTTCATCATATCCATAAATGCAGCTGGTGCATTCGTCAACCCAAATGACATTACCAGAAACTCGTAATGACCATAACGAGTCCTAAATGCTGTCTTTGGTATGTCCTCCTTCCTAACCTTCAATTGGTGATATCCCGTCCGCAAATCTATCTTAGAAAAATACTTTTCCCCTTTCAATTGATCAAAGAGATCATCAATCCTGGGCAATGGGTATTTATTCTTTATCGTTAATTTGCTCAACTCTCGATAGTCGATACAAAGACTTAACGATCCGTTTTTCTTTTTGACAAACAATACCGATGCCCCCCACGGGGAAACACTTGGTTGAATGTACTTCCTATCCAATAGTTCCTACAACTGAACCATTAACTCTTTCATTTCCACAGGTGCCATACGATACGGTGCCCTTGAGACTGGTGCCGCTCTTGGCATAATGTCTATTACAAATTCGATCTCCCTATCCGGTGGTAAACCCGGTAATTCACTTGGAAACACATCCATGAATTTGTTCACTATGGGTATTTGTTCCATGGTTGCTCCCACTCGATGGGTGTCAACAACATGGCACAAATAACCTACACATCCCTTCCTTAAGAGTTTTCTAGATGCGTGTCATCGTGAAGACAACACGAGCGTCCCGTGATTTATTCAGTGAGAATATTACGGGGAGGTTGTTTTAACGTCCTAATGCTCACACATTTCTTTTGGAAATCTATAATTGCACCATGGTTAATCAACCAATCCATTCCGAGAATTACGTCAAATTCTCCCAACTTTATTGGTATTAAATCTACCGATAATTTACAACCCCGTATATCTACGCAATAATTCCTATGAATATCTTCGACAGGAATTATCTCTTCATTTGCTACCTTAATAATCAAAGGTATAAGCAACTTTTCATAAAATAATTCTAATCGTCTAGAAAAATCACATGCTATAAACGAACAAGTAGCACTCGAATCAAATAGCACGTAAGCATTTATGTTATTGATTGGGATAATACCGTGAATTACATCCCTCGATGCCATTTGCATCTTGGGTCAATATATTAAAAGTGTGGGCCATTGGTTTACTCCTTATTGAAATTTGAACCACTAATAGCCAACTTACCGCTATTAGTGCCCTTATTTCCATCTGTCCCCTTCTTTGGGCAGTTCTTTGTTATGTGGTCAGTTGATCCATATACAAAACATCCGTGATTTTTCTTTGGATTTGGACAGTTAGGCGAAATATGCCCTTCCTGTCCACAATTATAACATACTGCCTTTCCCTTGAGATAGACTCCTAAATGAGTCTTCCCACAGGTTTTACAGGCCTCCATCCTCCTCTTAGAATCCCCTTGTTTTACTCCGGTATTCCCAGGGTTAAATCCTTTTCTCTTTTGACCATCGCCACTACCGTTGGCTCCCTCAGTATTCATTCCCCCATCAACTTTACCCTTGTTTTTCTTATCTTTGTGGTATTGGCTGAGAGTCTCATTCCCACCCTCGGCAATTATTGCCTTCTCTAATATGGTTCCAAAGGAAGTACTTTGGATCACAGAAATTTGGCTATAAAGCCAGGGTTTCAAGCCCTGCTCGAATCGTCTAGCCTTTCTTACTTCAGTGTCCACTTGATGTGGAGAAAATCTTACCAGTTTATTAAACTTGGCAGCATACTGGGGAACTGTCATATCCCCTTGTTTCAAATCAAGAAACCTCATTTCCATCCTTCCCTGCATACTCGTGGGAAAGTAGTTCTCGAAGAAAATCTCATTGAACCTTACCCACGTTAGATTTTCTATACCGGCCCTAGCCTGGTTTGCCTCCCACTAGAAATTGGTCTCACCCTTCGTCATATAGGTTACAAAGGCAACCTTCTGACCTTCATCTACATTTGCTATAACAAATGCTTTCTCAATCTCTTTCACCCAAGTTTGGGCTTCTATAGGGTCTGTAGTACCTTTGAACCTCGGCGGACCAACACTTTTAAAATCCTTATAAGTAGTAGCTCGTACTACCCTAGGATTTATGGGTACATTAGCCCCAGTTCTATTAAACGTGGCCGTTAAAAGATTAACGAACTCTTGCATTGGATTAACCGGACCTCCCTCCGGTTGATTAACATTAGAATCCTGATTTTGTTGTCTCCTTCTTGGCGGCATTTTGCTGTTAAGAAAACAACACATCATTATTACTTTCTTCTTGTTGTTTGATTATTATTCATAATGAAACAATAACTCATACTCATTACTCAATATGTTCCATAAAAAGATTTATATTGATTCATAACTTGTAGTATAACATTACATTGTTTACATTACACAGCCTAAGCTGATTACATTACCATCCCGTAATTACTTTCAAAAAATTTGGGATTTACAAAAACTACCCTTGATATACAAAAGAGGGTTTTACGCCAATACTAGATACATAATATTTACATATCAAAACTATTCCAGCTATTACTAGATTACATCTGCCGAATGGCATTCTCAAAGTCTTTTCGTGGCTGGACCAAAGAATGACATCCCAACCGATAGTATGTCGAGTGCGCTTCTTCTATCGGACACGACTACTATCAACTGCTTTGAAATCCACATGAGAACTCCTATATATATAGGACATCCTCTCTACCTTCCGTTTCATAGTCTTTAGCTCCTGCTTGAGCTCAAAGACTTCGTGTTTCAGCTCATTGACCTTGTCCTTGGCCAAAACTCGATCATCATGTTCCTCTTCCCACATACCCTCCATACTAGTCTTGTCCTCCCAGACAGCTTGGAGTTCCTCTTTTAACTCCTTAACCTCCTTATAATATTGGACATTTTTATCCAATACTTTCATGAATAGTGCCTTCATTGACTCCCCAGTAGCCAACTCTTTTGTAGGTGTAACCTGGTCAAAGGACATCACGTCCACCTCTTCCTCTAGCATGCCATCAAACACAGACATGTAGTCTAAGTAGTCTGAGTCTCCAGACTCGATTGCCACCACTTTTGGTTCTACTGCTATGGGATTTGGTAGTATCTCTACTTGATTTACCGAATCCTCGCTTACTACATGTATATCTCTATACATATCATTTTCTCCTGACATCTACAATAAAACAATATAGTTTGATTAGTACACGTCAGTAGAATAATAAAAACACATAACACAATATAATGCATTTTTATAGGGTTATTTTCCATCTTTTACTTCTTTATTCTTTCTTAAGGTTATGAGTTAAGGTTCTAGTTCCCCCTTAAGTTTTATAACCTAGGCTTTGATACCAACTTGTAGCACCCCCAAATTAGGGTTTCTTCCAACCCGACAGATGGTGCTATACTGTACTAACATTCAAACATTCATCCAATTGTAAAGCCTCAAAAGAATGAATATCTCTTCTATATAATCAAAATAATATTTACATTTCCCCAAGTTCTAAACCCATTATAAAAGTTCTTTGTCATAATATCAACTATATTACAACATTAAACCTATACTATTACATAGACAGTTTAATAATCTGCCTTAGCTTTTCCTTTATCCTTATTCGATCCTTCGAGGCGTTCAGTCTTAGATACATTCATATGGTTCAAGCAAGAGTGACCATAACTAGCTCAACAAGTATGACAATTTCAATAAACAACATGCTTGACACATAAGAATCGTATATCTTCAATAACTGAACAATAGTTATGAAGTACTATTGATGATTCAAAATAGCACTTCATCTTTCTTTCAAAATGTTTTACAATAATAACAATATTAAGCAAAACATCAACTCCGGTCCAAGACCTTGAGTATTTCATTCTTTGTTTGAAAAGGACAACTCGGAACTAAGTCCATAAGCTCAGTATTACTTAGGAGCACTTCTAGGTGATCAGTCTATTGTACTCTATGTTGATCAACACTACATTCATTAAACGTATGTACGTTTAATTTGTGGCAACCTCACGTGCCTGTCGTATGACAACAAAACTTTTGTTTATCATATGTAGTCTTCTTTTGAAAACCATATCAAGTAGTTGACAAAAGATAACAACATTTGATAACAGATGGATAGATTATCAATAATTCCACCAATATCAAGTCTAGCCGAAAGGATTGGCTTTAACTTCATCATACATCAATTTATGCGTAAGGATACATGAACTTCAAATCTTGTTGATTGAAAGTGAGACAAGTGTGAGAATACTTGCCCTTAGCGTCTTTCTGATATAATTACTTTATGTTTGAGTCTTTAAAGTCTCTACAATACATGATCACATAACACCACACATTAAGTAATATATAATCAAGTATGTATATGACTATATCTTACCCTTCATCTCAATCTAATCATATATTAGATTTGATTGCCATTAATTTAATTGACATCCTACTTGCATTCATATATTTGAATAGGTTATTATCAACCTTTATGCACTATCCTTTAGGTTTAACAAAGTTTTAACAATGTTACTTCAAGTTCCTTAAGGTGTGTTTACTTTTAAACTAATCACATTCCTTTCTTTGTATTTGCAAACATTCTTCACTATCTTTATTCTAGGTTAAAACATCATGGCATGCTGAGTCCTTACTCGGGGCGCATCACTGCGCTCACTCTGCGATGAGGTTGTGTCTCGTACATGGTATTTGCATACCATCATTTACTCTATGGTTTGGCGGCTGGATGCGAGTTTCAAAGATGCTTGGTTTTAGTCTCTGTTGGGACGTGACAAAATGGCCTAGAGGTTGGCGCCACGGTGCCGACTCATGTAGTTTGAATAGTTTTTGAGTTTTTTCAACTGCGAATTTCCCGAGCTCATAACTTCTTCGTTAAAAGTCTGAATTGGCTCGTTCAAAAGCCCACGGTTCAAAAATTACGTACTCTGCATGCGTTTATGCAAGAATTTTATATATTTGACTTTGTTTGCTAAAATGCACCTATTAGTTCATTTTAATGAAAAGCGATAAACGTTCTGAACGTTCAATGCTCGTTTCTTCGTTCTAAGTCGGAATTCGACCATTTTTGAGTCCACAACTCTAGAATGCCAAATATGACTTGTCTCCATCGAAGACCAATGTTTCCGAGTTCAAACACAAAATTCGAATTCTATTCCGAGAATTTCATTTAATTTCGATTATTATCGTCTAATCGTGCAATTTCCGGCAAATCCTCATTTACTTATGATTTGTCCATTACTTCAAATGAATTCAATTCATCATATGAACATCTCAACATACTTACTACAACAATTTATTTTCATGTTGGATTTTAACTTATTCTTTCATGAGCTTATAACTTATTAAAGTATAAACTACTTATAGCTTCATTGTTCATAACTTATGAAAACTAAGGTCTTTTTAATCACCACACTTATATGTTCTCAACATATAATATCATTCATGTATACATGATACATATTCGTACAAGTTCTTCACTTTCACACTACTTCTTAAAATAAACTCATATTAAGTTTATATAACTTCTTCGTAAGTTCATAACTTATACAAGTGCAAATAACTTATTTCGTACTTATACAGCTTAAGTTCATTGATTACTCATTCTTCTTGCTTCTTAACATTCATGTTCCTTAATCCATACTTTTCTTATCAACCTATCATGGTAGAGATAGAAGATAAATGGAGAAGAAGTCTTACTCTTTGAAGTCTTTGCAAAGTAGTCTTCTTCTTCTTCTTACAAATGAAAGTAACTTATTGTGGCTTATTCTCTCTAACACTTAAGCACTTTGTAATATATTGGATTGTTTGAACAAGTAATATATGGCTAGCAAGCTTCCTTTATTTATAGAATTTACAAGGTTAGGTTAAATTAGTCAATAAACAAACCAACCTCCTTAAGCCACCTCCTTACTATTCATTACTTGCTAATCACAAATCTTATCCTTTGCTTGGTCACTACTCCTAACACTTGGTCATCACACATTAATCTTATTAATATGGTTTGCCCCATGGGTCAATCAACCCATTTGATTCTAGCTTGGGCTTAATTTAACTTAACCTTTGGGCTTTGCATTAACAAACACTACCTTGTTTATTAATTAATAGTTGGGCCTCACCATTTAATTCACTTGGGCTTGTACAAATTCTAACCAATCTTCCAAGTCCATTATCATTACTCAATACATATACATATTGTCTATGTATCCTTTTCGTATTCTAACTCGTATAGAAATTTATTATATACGATATTTCATCATTCATACAAACGTGTATAATACTTCGTATTATACTCATTTTCATCACCTTGTACAATACCTAAGTATCATACAATTATTAATTACTTACTTATACTTCACTTTCCTTAATACTCATAAATTAAGTTCGCAAGCGAAATATTACATTTTCCATAACTAGATTATTATTACACAATCCATCTTACTTTGACATTCTATCATTACGTATTTCTCGGAAATTCAAAAATAAATCCCGAGCAAATACCGATGAATAGTGTTTTTTAGAAAATTTCTCGAAAAACTTTTATTTTCGTCTTGGAAATTCAAATATTTTAATTCCTTCTCGTAGCTAAAATACTACGACATTCCAACATTATTAGGTTATAGAATGACAACCATCTTGATATCACATAGAATATAATTTTATTTATTATTTAATTCAATAAAATTATTCTACAATAAAATCCAAATTTCTTGGTCGTTACATCCTTCCCCCTTATAAAGATTCTGTCCCCAGAATCTCGTCTTACTTTAATCACATAATTGAGGAAAATTTTTCTTCATCTTTTCTTCTAACTCTCACGTTGCTTCTTCGGCATCGTGGTTCTTCCATAATACCTTTACCGATGGTATAACTTTGTTCCGCAGAACTTGTTCTTTTCTATCGATGATTTGAATCGGTGATTCTTCATACGTTAAGTCCTTCTCAATATGAATCGGCTCATATTCGCGTTTACGTGCTTATAATCGGCTTATAAGGATGTAACACGATCACGTGAAACACGTTATGTATTCGTTCTAGGTGCGGAGGTAATGTTATTACATAAGCTACCTCTCCCACCCTTTTAATACCTCAAAAGGTCCTATAAACCTTGGACTTAACTTTCCTTTCTTTCCAAAGCGTATCTTTCCTTTCGAGGAGATACCTTTAGAAACACATCTCGAGCCTACTTCAAACTCTCGATTTAATCTATGCGAGTCCGCATACTTCTTCCGTCATGCATCTTGAGTCAGAATAAGGCGATTCGTATTAACTTTATTACATCCATTGCTCTGCTTGCACCAATTACGGTCCTAGCATCCCGTGATCTCCCACTTCATCCCAATACAATGGTGTTTCGCACCTTCTTCCGTATAAAGCTTCATAAGGCGGCATATCATGCTTGCATGATAACTATTGTTATACGCAAACTCTACAAGTGGTAGGTGATCGTCCCAACTACCCTTGAAATCCATGATATAAGACCTCAACATATCTTCTAACGTCTTAATTATCCTCTCACTCTGTCCATCAGTTTGTGGATGATACGTTGTACTTAATTTCAACTATGTTCCCAACTGTTCTTGCAAACTTCTCCAAAAGTTCGATGTGAATCGTGGATCACGATCTGACACAATCAATATTGGTACTCATTTTCTCCTGACATCTACAATAAAACAATATAGTTTGATTAGTACACGTCAGTAGAATAATAAAAACACATAACACAATATAATGCATTTTTATAGGGTTATTTTCCATCTTTTACTTCTTTATTCTTTCTTAAGGTTATGAGTTAAGGTTCTAGTTCCTCCTTAAGTTTTATAACCTAGGCTTTGATACCAACTTGTAGCACCCCCAAATTAGGGTTTCTTCAAACCTGAAGCGAGATGGTCTTTATCTTTGTCTTAACATTCAAACATTCATCCAATTGTAAATCCTCAAAAGAATGAATATCTCTTCTATATAATCAAAATAATATTTACATTTCCCCAAGTTCTAAACCCATTATAAAAGTTCTTTGTCATAATATCAACTATATTACAACATTAAACCTATACTATTACATAGACAGTTTAATAATCTGCCTTAGCTTTTCCTTTATCCTTATTCGATCCTTCGAGGCGTTCAGTCTTAGATACATTCATATGGTTCAAGCAAGAGTGACCATAACTAGCTCAACAAGTATGACAATTTCAATAAACAACATGCTTGACACATAAGAATCGTATATCTTTAATAACTGAACAATAGTTATAAAGTATTATTGATGATTTAAAATGGCACTTCATCTTTCTTTCAAAATGTTTTACAATAATAATAATATTCAGCAAAACATCAACTCCGGTCCAAGACCTTGAGTATTTCATTCTTTCTTTGAAAAGGACAACTCGGAACTATGTACGTAAGGCCGGTATTATTTATGAGCACTTCTAGGTGATCAGCCTATTGTACTCTATGTTGATCAACACTACATTCATTAAACGTATGTACGTTTAATTTGTGGCAACCTCACGTGCCTATCGTATGACAACAAAACTTTTCTTTATCATACTCAGTGTTCTTTTAAAAACCATATCAAGTAGTTGACAAAAGATAACAACATTTGATAACAGATGGATAAATTATCAATAATTCCACCAATATCAAGTCTAGCTGAAAGGATTGGCTTTAACTTCATCATACATCAATTCATGCGTAAGGATACATGAACTTCAAAACTTGTTCAGATTGAGCTGAGACAAGTGTGAGAATACTTGCCTTTAGCGTCTTATACAGTACAATTACTTTATGTTCGAGTCTTTCAAGTCTCTACAATACATGATCACATAACACCATACATTAGGTAATATATAATCACGTATGTATATGACTATATCTTACCCTTCATCTCAATCTAATCATATATTAGATTTGACTACCATTAATTTCGGCTTAACATCCTACTTGCATTCATATTTGAATAGGTTATTATCAACCGTTATGCACTATCCTTTAGGTTTAACAAAGTTTTAAAATAAACTCATACTAAGTTCATATAACTTCTTCGTAAGTTCATAACTTATACAAGTGCAAATGACTTATTTCCTACTTGTACGGCTTAAGTTCATTGATTACTCATTCTTCTTGCTTCTTAACATTCATGTTCCTTAATCCATACTTTTCTTATCAACCTATCATGGTAGAGATAGAAGATAAATGGAGAAGAAGTCTTACTCTTTAAAGTCTTTGCAAAGTAGTCTTCTTCTTCTTCTTACAAATGAAAGTAACTTATTGTGGCTTATTTTTTCTAACACTTAAGTACTTTGTAATATATTGGATTGTTTGAACAAGTAATATATGGCTAGCAAGTTTCCTTTATTTATAGAATTCACAAGGTTAGGTTAAATTAGTCAATAAACCAACCCACCTCCTTAAGCCACCTCCTTACTATTCATTACTTGCTAATCACAAATCTTATCCTTTGCTTGGTCACTACTCCTAACACTTGGTCATCACACATTAATCTTATTAATATGGTTTGCCCCATGGGTCAATCAACCCATTGGATTCTAGCTTGGGCTTAATTTAACTTAACCTTTGGGCATTGCATTAACAAACACTAACTTGTTTATTAATCAATAGTTGGGCCTCACCATTTAATTCACTTGGGCTTGTACAAATTCTAACCAATCTTCCAAGTCCATTATCATTACTCAATACATATACATATTGTCTATGTATCCTTTTCATATTCTAACTCGTATAGAAATTTATTATATACGATATTTCATCCTTCATACAAACGTGTATAATACTTCGTATTATACTCATTTTCATCACCTTGTACAATACCTAAGTATCATACAATTATTAATTACTTACTTATACTTCACTTTCCTTAATACTCATAAATTAAGTCCACAAACAAAATATTATATTTTCCATAACTAGATTATTATTACATAATCCATCTTACTTTGACATTCTATCATTACATATTTCTTGGAAATTCAAAAATAAATCCCGAGCAAATACCGATGAATAGTGTTTTTCGGAAAATTTCTCGGAAAACTTTTATTTTTCGTCTTGGAAATTCAAACACTTTAATTCCTTCTCGTAGCTAAAATACTATGACATTCCAACATTATTAGGTTATAGAATGATAACCATCTTGATATCACATAGAATATAATTTTATTTATTATTTAATTCAATAAAATTATTCTACAATAAAATCTGAATTTCTCGGTCGTTACAGATGGCGCGCCCCGCACTGTAGGATCAGTGTATACTGGTATGGTAGCGCGCCCCGCTCCATGCGTATACCTTATGCGGTGCGCCCCGCGCTGGGGGATCAGTACCTACAGGTGTAGTAGCGCGCCCCGCGCCTCTTGTGTACTTCATGTGGCACACCCAATGCTGGGGGATCAGATTGTAATCGGCGAATTGGCGCACCCCGCGTTGTATATACGCTTTAAGTGGCGCGGCCCGTGCCACTTGATTAGTAACTTGGAGCCTTTATTTTTCCATCATTTTTTACAAACATAGCAATATGAAATCATTATTCTAAGAAAAAGAGTTATCTAAGCTAAAATATAAGCTAGAAATGTAAGTAATAATTACAATAGGAAAGGATTAGAGCTTGGGTTGCCTCCCAAGTAGCGCTAGTTTTAACGTCGTAAGCCCAATGGTGCCTCTTATTTCACGGTGCATCTGCAAGTGTGATTGCAATAGCATCATTGTCGACGTTACCACCCCAGTAGTGTTTTAGCCTTTACCCGTTGACTTTGAAGCTTTTAAGCGGATTACTGCTATAAAGCTCAATGGCACCATGTGGGAAGACTTTCTTAATAGTAAATGGACCCGACCATCTAGATTTGAGCTTTCCAGGAAATAGTCTTAATCTTGAATTAAACAACAGTACCGATTGCCCCGGTTCAAACTTTCTCTGCAAGATTTTCTGGTCGTGCCATTTCTTGACCTTCTCTTTATACAACTTTGAATTCTCATAGGCTTGTAGTCTAAATTCATCAAGTTCATTCAATTGAAGAAGCCTCTTTTTTCCTGCTACTGTTTGGTCGAAGTTAAGCTTCTGAATTTCCCAGTAGGCTTTATGTTGTAGCTCTACAGGTAGGTGACACGTTTTACCGTAAACCAATTGATATGGCGACATCCCAATTGGTGTCTTGCATGTTGTCCTATAAGCCCATAATGCGTCATCCAATTTTAGAGACCAGTCTTTTCTGTTCGGATTTACTACCTTCTCTAAAATTTTCTTCACCTCCCTATTGGAGACCTCAGCTTGCCCACTTTTCTGGGGGCGATATGTTGTTGCAACCCCAAGATTAACTTTGTATTTTTCCAAGAGAGTTGTGAATGCTTTGTTGTAGAAGTGACTTCCCTCATCACTTATGATTGCTCTTGGTGTACTGAATCGTGTGAATATATTCTTTTGTATGAATTTTAGGACCACTTTAGCATCATTTGTAAGGAGTGCTACAGCTTCCACCCATTTTGTTACAAAATCCACTGCAAGAAGAATGTATAGGTTATTGAATGATAGCAAAAAAGGCCCCATGAAGTCCATTCCCCATACATCAAAGACTTCTACCTCCATAATTGTATTGAGTGGCATTTTGTTCCGCTTTGAGTTGTTGCCCATTCGTTGACATCTGTCACAACTTTTCACGAACTGATGAGCATCCTTGAATATAGTAGGCCAATAGAATCCTGCTTGAAGTATTTTGGCTACTGTCATTTCACTCCTATAATGTCCCCTATATGCAAATGGATGACAATCGTTCAGTATGTTCTTCATCTTGATATATACCACACACAACTTCTAATCATCTTGTCGGCGCACTTTTTGACTAGATATGGCTCATCCCACATGTACCACTTGACGTTATGTAGGAACTTCTTTTTCTGCTGTCGTGTAAGAACAGGGGGAAGGATGTTACTCATTAGATAATTAGCGAAATTCGCATACCATGGAAATTCCGCATTGACTCCAAAAAGTTGCTCATCTAGAAACGACTCATTGATTACACACTTATCTGCCTCGTCTTCGTCCGAATTTTCTAACCTTGAAAGATGGTCTGCTACTTGATTCTCCATCCCCTTTATATCTTTTATTTCCAAATCAAATTCTTGTAGGAGGAGTATCCATCTTATAAGTCGTGGCTTAGCATCCTTCTTCGAGATTAGATACCGAATTGTCGAGTGATCCGTATACACCACTACCTTTGTCCCAATTAAATATGCCCAGTATTTGTCAAAGGCATATACTACTGCAATTAACTCCTTTTCTGTAGTTGTGTAATTCATTTGGGTTTTCGTAAGTGTCTTACTTGCATAGTATATGACGTGGAATATCTTCTCTCGGTGTTGACCCAAGACAGCCCCAACTGCATAGTCGCTTGCATCACACATTAACTCAAAAGGCATATTCCAATCCGGTGCGACGATAACTGGAGCTGTTGTCAATTTCTTCTTTAATAGCTTGAATGCTAACTTACAACCCTCATCAAACTTAAAAACTGAATCCTTCTCTAAAAGACTGCACAATGGTTTTGTTATCTTAGAGAAATCTTTTATAAATCTCCTATAGAACCCGGCATGTCCCAAGAAGCTATGGATTCCTTTTACTGAAGTTGGCGGTGGAAGGTTTTCAATAGTCTCCAGCTTTGCTCTATCAACTTCTAACCCCTTCGCCGAAACCTTGTGCTCTAAGATTATTCCAGTTAAGCACGAAATAGTCTTCGACCATAAAATGGCACTTTTCCCAGTTAAGCACCAAGTTTATCTCTATGCATCTCTTTAAAACCATCCCCAAGTTTTCCAAGCAAGCATCAAAATCATCTTCATAGACAGAGAAGTCGTCCATGAAGACTTCCACATTCTTTTCCACCATATCCGAAAAAATGGCCATCATGCACCGTTGGAAAGTTATGGGTGCATTACACAAGCCAAAAGACATTCTTCTGAAAGCAAAGGTGCCGTATGGGCACGTGAAAGTAGTCTTTTCTTGATCTCCGGGGGCAATGACTATTTGATTATACCCCAAATACCCATCCAATAAATAATAAATTTTATGTCCTGCCAATCTGTCCAACATTTGATTGATGAAAGGTAGAGGAAAAAGGTATTTGCGAGTTGCTTTATTCAACTTCCTGTAATCCATACAAACCCTCCAACCAGTCACTATTCTTGTTGGAATCAATTCATTATCCTCGTTCTTTACCACGGTCATTCCTCCCTTCTTTGGCACATATTGGACTGGACTGACCCACGCCCTGTCTGAAACAAGGTAGATGATTCCCGCATCCAACCACTTCAAAATTTCTTTCTTCACAACCTCTTTCATGATTGGGTTGAGCCGTCTTTGTTGTTCCACTATTGGCTTTACATCCTCTTCCATAAGAATTTTGTGCATGCAAAAGGATGGACTGATTCCCTTTATATCTGCAATTATCCATCCTTTTGACGATTTGTGTTGTCTAAGCACTCTCAACAACTTATTTTCCTGCAATTCGTTAAGCGCAGCAGAAATAATAACAGGTAAAGTATTAGAATTTCCTAAATATGCATACCTGAGGTGTTTAGGTAATGGCTTAAGCTCAAGTGTAGGTGGCTCCTCCGATGAAGGTTTCATCCTAGTCCTGGCTCTTTCCTCCGTGTGCAATGGTTCAACTGGTGCTTTGAATCTACTAACTCGTGGAAAAGAGTCTAGCATATGCAAATAATCTACGAATTCTGGGTCATCCACATCCCCATCTCCCAACAATGTAATTTCCAATGGATCATTGACCAAACTCTTTTCCATATCTTCCTTAACTATCCGATCAATGACATCCACCCGATAGCACTCTTCTTCATCCGTAGGAAATTTCATGGCCTTGAACACATTGAACTTGACTTCCTGATCTTGGACCCTCATCGTGAGTTCACCTTTTTCACATCAATATGGGTTATACCTGTATCCAAGAATAGACTTCCTAGGATGATTGGGATATTTTTATATTCCTCGTAATCCGGAATTATGAAGTCAGGAGGGAATATAAATTTATCCACTTTAACCAAAATGTCTTCTACAATTCCTCTCGGGTACGTGACTGACCTATCAGCCAACTATAGAGAAATATTGGTCAGTTTTAGAGCTGGTAAACCCAATTCGGTGTATACTGATAACGGCATGAGATTTACACTTGCCCACAAATCACATAAACACTTTTGGAAGGCCATATTCCCAATTGTACATGGAATAGTGAAACACCCCGGATCATTCAATTTTCGCGGTAGCTTCCTTTGTAAAACTGCATTGCACTCCTCTGTTAACGCTACCGTTTCAAAATCTTTCCACTTCTTTTTCCTTGATAAAATTCCCTTCATGAATTTAGCATAACTTGGCATTTGCTCTAAGGCTTCTGCAAATGGAATATTTATTTGGAGTTTCTTAAAAACTTCTAAAAACTTGTTAAATTGCTTGTCTAATTTTTGTTTCTGAATTCTTTGCTGAAATGGTGGTGGAGGGTACACAACTGGTTCATTATCTATTTTACCCTTATTCTCTTGCTTTTTTTCCACATGATTGTCCTCAACCACTTTGTTTTCTCCTTCTTTGCTATCATCTTTTTCAGCCGAACTTTCAATTTTCTGTCCCTCAAGTTGTTTTCCACTCCTTAACATAATTGCCTAACATTGCTCATGATTACCTTTCAGATTTTTCTCTATATCACCGGGTAAAGTTCCTTGAGGTCTAGTATCCAAGGCAAAAGCTATATGTCCCATCTGATTTTCCAAATTTTTGATGGCTATTGCTTGAGATTTCATAGTTGCCTCGTTATTGGTAATATACTTTGACTACAACTCTTGTAAATATGATTTTCTCTCCTGATGTTAAGCTGTTTGTTGATTTTGATTCTAAAATCCTGGGGGATAAGATGGTCGTGGAGCTTGTTGATGCTGGTTATTACTCCATGAAAAATTTAGGTGATTCCTATTCCCCGGATTGTATGCATTTTGGTACATGTTCTGTGGAATTCTGTTGTAGCTACCCACAAATTGCACTGACGCCATTAATCTGTAGGATGTTCACCCGCGCACAATTCACAAATAACTGCAACCTGCTGAGTCTATACCCCTGACAAAGCGTCCACTTTCTTAGATAGCACTGAAATATGCGCTGCTAATGCTGTCACTCCATCTACCTCTAACACCCCAGCCACTTTAGGTTGTGTTAATCTTATTGTGGGCCACTAGTAGTTGTTAGCTGCCATTATTTCTATCAATTTGTATGCCTCCTCATAACTCTTTGCCATAAAAGCTCCACCCGAAGATGCATCTATACTGGTCCTGAGATTTCCATTCAACCTATTCTAGAATGTGTGCATCTCCAGCCATTTGGGTAATCAGTGATGTGGGCACTTTCTGAGCAACTCTTTATATCTCTCCCATGCTTCATACAGTGATTCCCCATGCTGCTGTTCAAACATGGTAATCTCGTTTCTCATTTTTGTCGTCTTTGCTGGTGGGAAAAATTTTGCTTAGAATATTTGAGTGAGGTCTTCCCATGTAGTTATTGATCCCGGCGGTAGAGAGTGTAACCAACTCTTCGCCTTGTCCCGTAAAGTGAATGGGAACAAGCGAAGTCTAACTGCATCATCCGACACCCCATTATACATGATGGTGTCACAAATCTCCAAGAAGATGACTAGGTGTTCATTCGGATCATCATTTGCCAAACTCCAAAACTGAACTGAATTTTGGATCATCTGAATAGTCACAGGCTTGATTTCAAATGTGTTCACAACTATAGCAAGCCTGGTGATACTCGATTGCAGCTCAGTCACTTTCGGTGTAGCAAAATCTCTCAATGCTTTCTGGTCTTCGGCAGCCATTGCTTCTTCTTTTTCAGAATTCTTGAAGTCTTCCCTTGTCTCCTTGATCCACTTACTTATCCTTTGAAATCGTTTCTCAATGTCGTCATCAAAAGGAAGCAAGTCTAGATTTTTGGATCGCGTTTTCATAAACAAACTTCAAAAACCTGAAATAAGAATGAACAAAACAAAAGGAAAAAATGTTTAAGGTGCACGAACTCGTTGGTTTGGATGCCTTATCGATGACCTGAGTGAGCAGATAGGATAAATCAAAAACAACTGTTTTTCTTTATCTGCGTCTCTTGATTCAAAGGTTCCGCCACTTTACGTTTATGTGCTCGCTTTAAGCATATTCTTTTTCATGATGAACTTCCTCGTCACACGACTTAGGACTGCGGCTCCTCCTCTAGCGAGAAGAGGATTGAAAAGGGGTCGCCCTAGAAACATAGCCTCATGGGTGTTTGCACTTATGGGTTAAGATACGATGAGTGGAAAGCAAATACTACTCCGATTGAGCCCACTTTATTCTAGTACTAGTTAGTATAATTATAAGAAAATGGAATAATAATAAATATTAGTAATAATAATCATAAGAATAGTCTCTGTCGAGCCTTATTTAGAAGCGAGTAAAACTGAACTAATTAAACTAATATTGAAAAATTATTAAAATCTATACTGAATTCCCCAGCAACGGCGCCAAAAACTTGGTGTAAAATCTAATTACGCATAATCACACAAGTATACGTGGTCAACAAGTAATAAAGTGATAAGTTGAGTATCGTTCCCACATAAAATTAGTAAGAAATTAATATTTGCAATTATAAATTTTGTATCAACTCAATTTTATTAAACTAATCCAAATTAAAAATGATATTTAATAAAACTCATAAACTAAAAATATTAATTAATTAACACAACTTAAAAACCTCAATTTCAAACAATTAATGGAGATTTAGGCTTTAAAACTTCACTTTAATTATCATTCCAATTATCACGCCTTATTCTAATTTAATTTATTATTTCAGTTTATTAATCAAGAACACTCATGTAGAATTAGCCATTTCTCAATGCACTAAATCCATATTAACTTAAATCCACAATTTAGATAGAATTAAGCCAAACACCCTAAATAACTAATTCACTATATCTCTATGTGAATTACAATTAAGAAGGATTTAATTCAAAGTTCTTCTCAGATTACATGTGATGCTAGGCATATCTCTACCCTAACATAAATCAAGAATCTGTTCAATCACAAAATTCAAGAACACATGCTATTGTGATTAGGTCTAGAATCATAACTCATCTCTCGAATCCATATAATTCCACATAAAATTGGTGATCAAGCAATTCATAAATTAATCACAAATCACAATAAATAAACTGAATTGATAATTTATTAAACTTAAATCAAGGCATAATAATTGGCATTCAATGTTAAAGATCCATTGCAAGCCTAAAAAGTAATTTAGTTCATAATTAATGAATTAAATACTGAATAAATAAAAGAAATCATCATCCTGATTACACAATTTGAAATTAGAGAAGAATAGTAGTACACCACCCTTCTTGCCCTTCAACAATGCAATCTTTGTGAAATCAACTCCTTTTCTTGTTCCTCCAAATTCTTGCTCTTTAATTGTATCTCTCTAAGTATGTCACGTCTTTTTGTAAAATCTCCAGCAATTAACATAAGCAAACTCACTCTCACTCCATCACTTCAATTCTATTCCATCTCAAACTCGTCATATAAGAATTCTGATGAAAATCAAACTCCAAATCAACCCAATAAGTTTGTGGACATAGAGTCCCAATTAACATGAAATAAACTCCTTGACACACTCCTAATATAAACATATTGCATAAATAAGTTAAATCTCCCAACACCACTTACCTTCCAAAGACATAAAAAATCAATCGACTCCGACCAGATTTGCCGGTGCGCCCGTGCCGGGTTTAGCTTTAAAGACAAGTATGACGCGATATTCAATCGGTATTTTGCACTTATACGCCATTAAGCGCACCGCGCTTCCTACATAATGTGTAAATTTGCTTGAATTTTCTCCCAATGCTAGCATCTTGATGTGCTCACTTCATATCCTAAAACAGAAACAAAAACCCATCAAAAGCAACATAAAATATTTAAAAAACTAACAATATAACAAGCTAAATGAAGATAAATCGTAGGTTAAAAACATACTCATCAAATTCCCCCAAACTTGAAACATTGCTTGTCCTCAAGCAAAATGCAACGCAATGCAACTACCTATTAACGATTACAAATCCAGTATTAAGATAGTATATAGCTTACTCACACAACTTCAGAAAAATTAAGAAAACATGACAACACTTCATATCAGAACCAATCAATATTTCCTTATCAATCCTCGAATCTTAAACCGTTATTACTTGTATAGTGTGTGTGTGTGTGCTAAATATTCTGGCTAACTGATACAAATTCAAATTTAATACATAACAAGTTTATTATAAGGCATCATACACTTTAAACTTAAGAATTTCGAAAACAGATAAGATCCAACTAAAATCAAGCAATCACCCATATTAAAGAATCACCTAGGGTACTTGTGCTTCTTTTTTTTCTTTGACGGGGGCTTTTTGCTCTTATTTCCCATTTTATTTCTCTTTTTTTTATTAACCATGACTGTGCAATGTCTCATTCCATTAGGCTAACAGTTTTACCCCTTAGCGAGCTTTCAACCAACGACTCCCAGACCATAAAAGACCTTAGGGCGCTAGGTGTAGAGACACTCCCTCGAGCATAATTACTCAAGTAACAAAGGCCCCGAAACAAGACTAGCCACGATTCTTTTATATATATATATATATATATATATATATATATTATTTTAAAAAAAACTTATATACCCCAAATTTTCCCCCAAACTTAGGTTCTTGCCTAATCAGAATCAATAAGCAGCTCCACATCAAGAGAAAAAGACGGATTTAGAATAGCTATTGTTGAAGTTCATAGTTGGGAACGAGGCAACAATGAAAACGCAAGCAGCAGTGATCAAGAATTTAGAAAATCAGATGGGACAACTTGCATTAGTAGTGAACAACAGTCCTTAAGGTATGTTACCAAGCGATACAGAAAAGAATCTTAGAGGAAATCACGAGCAATGTAATGTGATCACATTGAGGAGTGGTAAAGCCTTGGTTACTGACTGTGATGGGAAAACAAGTAAAGAAGAGGGTCGTGAAAACGAAGAGAATGATTCAGCAAGGAAAACTGAGTAAAAAGTTGTGGAAAAGTCGAAGGAAGATAAATAGAAGATAATTACACCACCTATACCTTTTCCTCAACGGTTGGAAAGTCAAAAGTTAAAGGATAAGTTCTCAAGGTTTATGGATATATTCAAGTAATTGCACATCAATATTCCATTTTCCGAAGCGCTTGAGCAGATGCCACATTATGTTAAATTCATGGAAGAGATACTTTCAAACAAAGGCAAACTCGAGGAATTCGAAACAGTGACGTTAACTGAAGAATGCAGTGCAATACTGCAGAAAACGCTTCCCTCTAAATTGAAAGATCTGAGGAGCTTCACAATTTTGTGTGCAATTGGTAATCAGGATGTGGGAAGATCCCTATGTGATCTAGGTGTAAGTATAAACCTCATGCCACTATCCATATACAAAAAGTTGGAGTTAAATGAAGCAAATTCGACAAATATCAGTCTATAGCTTGCAGATAGATCATTAACATATCCATTGGGTATAGTTGAAGATGTGTTGGTAAAAGTGGACATTTTGATCTTTTCAGCTGACTTTGTGGTGTTAGACTTTGAAGAAAATAAGAACATCCCTATCATCTTCGGATGACCATTCCTTGCGACTGGAAGAACACTGATTGACATGCCCAACAGACAAATAATTATGAAAATGTTTGATCAGGTAGTGAAGATGAAAGTGTTCAAAGAAATCCTAATCCCGACTGACAAGGAAGAGAGTGATTTGCTCGAGGAATCTACATGTGTCGAACTCAAGGATTGCAGAGAGGTTAGTGGTCTTAAAGCACTAATTGAGGATAGTAAGTCGACTTTAATCTCAAACATGCAGTTGAACGAGCATGCAATACAGCGATGTTGGTTATGTGATATAAACAAATAACATGACGCGAATATCACAACTAATCCAAGATAACAGAGGGAGTAGTCAGGCTGAAAGACTAAAAAACAAGCGCTTATTGGGAGGCAACCCAATTTTCTTTCCATTTACAATATTTTTGTGTTAAGTTATTCATGTCTTAGCTTAGTTTATAATTCTAGTAGTGCGTAGATCATTCGTATATAATTTTTAGTTAGTTAGTTTCTATTATTTAGTAAATTCGTTTATACTTGCTCAATCTTCATGATGTTGGCTCATATTTAGTGTTCTAATAGATTTTAGGTACTTATAATGTTATTGGACAGGCGTACGAGGTGAAGATACTGAAAAATCAAAGTCATCTGCAGAATAGACCCCCACCCCGACAGGCCCATTTAAAGCCTGGCACCCCCGCTTCAAATGTTGAGGCTCTCTGTCATCCACCGCATACTGGCGGACCTATATAGTTCAAATACCCCCCGCCCCGGTAGGGGTACATGAATTCTCAAATTTGTTTAAATAGTTGCTACACTAAAAACTCTCCACTTTCCCCACTTCTCATCTATCCAAACCGAAATCATCCACTCTATAACCCACGAAATCCCCATGAACTCCCTTATTCTCATTCATTAACCCACGAATTTAGCCTACTAATCCCTAACTCTATAAATCCAATCCCTAACTCCATCACTCCCACACCATTACACACCAATTTTTGAATTTCAAGCAATAGAAAGCTAGGGTTTACTAAGTTCAAATTTGATAGCAATAAGGAAAGGGAAATACTTCAAATTGGCATGACCCACTGTAGCAATATCATCAAACTGAAGGGGAAATCAGTGGGGTTCGCCAATTTTGGGTTTGTAGAGCATAAGAAAGGGAGAAAACCTTAAAGTGGAGCAAAATAATTGTAATTACTCATTCAATTGGGGCAACTTGATGTGGGTAAGCCATTTCTAGAAAAATTTTAGTAGTTTGGCACCATAGTTAGATTACAGTGTTCATATTTGGGTTATTTGAGTGTGTGCACACCAAGTGCTTGTATTATTGCCAAAGTGAAGTTTGGGGGAGTAGTGACTGCAATTGACTGACATGGCACCTAAGACACCATCAAAGCGTTAACAGGGCGAAGGTTTAGATTCTTCACCACCCACACACGCCTTTAACAGAAGGAAATTTGTTAGTGCCATCGCCACCGACAAGTATGATTACTTAGTGCCCAAAGCACCAACTCCTGAGCAGGGTTTGGCACCAGACTCTTTTGATGGGCAGATGAGGAGGTAAATACACGAGCAAGGCTGGGAAGTGCTCATCGACGATCCCGACCCAGCAATTATAAATGTGGTGAAGGAGTTTTACGCAAATGCTGAGGACAGAGAACCATATAGGGCCTTTGTGCAAGGTAAATAGGTGTCATTCAGTCATGAGGCTATCAATGAATACTACAGCCTGCGAGTCCCTGCCATATGCCAATATACTCAGCTACACGATAACAATCCAGACTATGACCAAATTTTGACTGAGATAACTAAGCCGGGCACTATTTGGGTTAAATGACGAAAGGGTGGAACTATCTTCCTAAGAAAGGACTTGAGCCGCTATGGCAAGATATGGTGCGTGTTTTTATGTGCGAAGCTATTTCCTTCAACGCATACCAGTGAAGTGACAAAGGAGAAAGTACTACTAATGACGCGATCGTGAAGGATTTTGACATCAACATAGGTTTTATCATTAATTTTTCTATACGAAGATGCCTACGAGGGCCGTTCTCAGGCATACTGCAACACCCATCCCTCATATGTGGGTTGTGCAGGCACACAAGCATTCTTTGGTCTGGGGATGAGCCTATATAGCAGCCTCTCTATTTATTAGACTCCAGAATGATTGCATGATACATTGTCTGGCCTGAAGGGGAGTCTTATCCAAGAGGTGTCGGTTTTATATTTCCAGAGGATGAAGAGTTACGCGATGATGAGATGACTATGGAGCAATAGATTAAGGGCATAGAAGGACGGGCAGGTACATGTTCAGTTCTCAGTTTTGCAGTCTTCAGAGACAGATAGATAATCAAGATAAAGAAAATAATAGAAAGATGTTCTGACTGGCAGCTAGGCAAGGCCATATATTCAATGTTATGAACAACTCATTCACCTCGTTAAACACGTCCATACAAAATCTAAATCCAGTAGTTGCCTCTCAATTCTAGTACCAGACGCCCAAGCCTATGCCACAATACCCACCATCAAATATAGATAAAGAAGAGCATCGAGTGTTTGTGCCACATCCACTGTCGCAACCATCGCT
This sequence comes from Panax ginseng, assembly GCA_020205605.1. Taxonomy (NCBI): domain Eukaryota; kingdom Viridiplantae; phylum Streptophyta; class Magnoliopsida; order Apiales; family Araliaceae; genus Panax; species Panax ginseng. The sequence continues at coordinate 69,784,380 of CM035134.1, read as the reverse complement.
ACCATCACCTCACGCTTAACTGATTACAGGGAAGTCCTCTTATGCTTACTGCTATATTCTTAGAACGAGGACATTGTAAATGCTAAGCTTGGGGGAGTTTTATTATGGTTATTTGTTCATTTTTTAGTTTTGTTTCATGTTTTATGTTTTATATTTATGTTATTTGTGTAATTTGCATATGCTGTCATGTTTAGTTCATTAGTTTCTTATTTTGTTATTCGAGAAAAAATGGAAAATTGCAAAAATTGCAAAAATATTAGTTATTTTACTGTGTTGATGTTGCATTCAGTTCATCTTGCATGATTCCAGCTGTTTGATAGTTACAGCCTATTTTGGCCTATGATGAGATTGGAGTTAAGTAGACAAGTATAGTATTGACTATTAAGGCTTTAATGTGATTTTCTATTATGAATTGAATCTTTTTCTGTTTAAAACTGATATAATAAGGATAGCACAGTAAAAATAACTATGTTGACTGATTGAGTCCAAATTGATACATAATGGAACTTTAAAGGATAATGCTAGTTTGAATGAAAGGAAATCGTGAATAGGCAGTGATGGCTAAAGTTAGACAAGAACCTAAGTTTGGGGAAAATATTGGGGTATATAAACTATAAAAAAAATGAATAAACACCATAACTAGTCTAGTTTCATGGCCTTTGTTACTTGAGTAAGTAAGCCCGAGGGGATTGTCTTTATACCTAGCGCCCTAAAGCCTTTTACGGTTTGGGAGTCATTATTCGAAATCTTGTTAAGGTAGCATTGAAAAGCCTAAGGGAATTAGACATTGCATAGCCATGAGTATAAAAAAAAGAAAGTGAATAAAATGGGAAAAAGAGCAAAAAGCCCCAGTAAGTGAAAAATAAAGCATAAGTATCTCAATTTTGACCGTTGAATTTGGTAAGTGTTTAAGTTTAGCTGGATCTAACTTGTTTTTGGATTTCTTGAGTTTATACTGTATGATTCCTTCAAAGAGACCTATTGTGTGTTAAATTTGATTTTATATCAGTTAGCATAGATGTTGAGCACACACGCACTATATCAATGATAACAGTCTAAGATTTGTTGATTGACTAGGAAGTTATTGATTTGCCTTGATATGATATACTGTCATGTTTGCTTGATTTTTCTGAGGCCGGTTGAATAGACTTGTCTCTATCTTATTGTTGGATTCGTAGGTATGTAGTTTAGTTGCATTCTATTGTGTTGCTTTGTGTTTTATCTTGTGCTCGAGGACTAGCACGTTTTAAGTTTGGGGGAATTTGATGAGTATGTTTTATACCTACAAATCGGTTTCTAATTTGAACTTAAAACGATGTTGATCTTGTCTATTTTTGTTCATTTTTACTTGTTTTATATTTATTTTGTTTTTAGGATTGCATTACATGGCATGGTGGTATGATGGCGGCGTTATGGCGAGATTTGATATGCAAAAGGAAAGAATTCAGAACTGAAGAAGTACTCCCCGCCAGGGTGGGCATATTTGTGAAGAAAATCCCCGCCACGACGGGGGTACAAGGTCAAGAATGTAATATTCTCTTTGGGGCGGGCCTATCCAAGATAAAAAACCGTCAGTATGAGGGTAAGTGAGAGAGAGAAAGTGTTTTGCTTTTATCAGACTTCTGTAGCCGCGTGAATGGAATAATTTTGCATTAATTGGGACTATGATGGGGCATCGTTCTATGAGCTATTACATTAGACAACACAACATAACACAGGAGATCTATTACAATGAATTAATCATTCAATTGGAAACCCTAATTTAAGAGAAGCCATTGAAAGAGAGCAAGGAAGGCCAGGATCACGAAGATTACATAATTGAAGGCCAAGAAGGGTGGTTTTATACTATTCTCTTTCTTTAATTTTAATTTTGTAATTGGGATAATGGATTCTCTACTTATTTCAGTTTTTAATTTATCTATGATGTAACTAAATTCTTAATTAGGCTTGAAATGGATCTTTATTGTTGAACAATGATTGTGGTGCCTTAATTTCAGTTTAATAAACTATTAATTCAGTTTATCTATTATGATTTGCACTTTAATTTATGAATTGCTTGATCACCAATTCTGCGTGGATTTGTATGGACTCGAGAGATGATGTATGAATCTAGACCTAATCATTATAGCATGTGTTCTTGAATTCTGTGTTTTAATGGAATCTTAGTGAATGTTTAGGATAGAGATATACCTAACATCGCATGTAATTGTGTAAAGAACTTGGGATTTAAACCTTCTTTAATTTTAATTCACATAGAGATATAGTGAATTAGTTAATTAGGGTGTTTGGCTTAATTCTATCAAATTTATGAATTTAAGTTAATACGGTGTTAAAGCATTGAGAGATAGCTAATTTCTACTTGAGTGTTCTTGATTAATAAATTAAGATAGTGAATTGAACTAGAAAAATGTGTGATAATCAGAATGAAGCTTAAAGTGAAGTTGTAAGCCTAATTCTCCATTGTTTGCTTGAAATTTGTGGTTACTTAGTGTGTTGATTGATTTGAATTGTTAGTTTCTTAGTTTTTATAAATTATAATCATTAATTTGAATAGTATAATAAAATTAGGTTAATATAAAACTGGTAATTGTTGGAATTAATTTCATATTAGTCTCCGTGGGAACGATACTTTTCTCATCATTATATTATTTGTGGACCACGTACACTTGCGTGTAGAGCGTAATTAGATTTTACCCAACATGTTTTTGGCGTTGTTGTCGGGGACTAGTTTTGATTTTAGTACTTTTAATATTAGTTTAATTAGTTAGGTGTTACTTAAACAAATTTTTCTTTTTGTTTTGTTCTTTCTTGTTTCAAATTTTTTTACTTAGTGTATGCAAACTCGATCTAAGAAGCCAGAATTGCTTCCTTTCGAGGACGATATCGAAAAATGGTTTCAAAGGTTGGGTAAATGGATTAAAGACACTAGGGAGAATCTAGACAAGGAAGAAACTATGGCTGCAGAGGATCAGAGAGCGCTAAGGGATTATGCTACTCCTAGGGTGACTGAGCTTTAGTTGAGTATCACCAGGCTTGCGATAGCTACGAGTAATTTTGAAATCAAGCCTGGGACCATACAAATGATTCATCGGAGGTTGTCCGATGATATTAGCCATTAAAGAACATTTCAACGAAGGTCGGGTAGCTCTGACATTATCAGTTGTTGGCAATTAAATCCAGCGAAGCATCAGAGGTGGTCCGATGATGTTCACCATTGGAGAACATTTCAACAAAGGTCAAATAGCCCTGACGTTATTAGTCGTTGGCAATTAAACCCAATGAAGAATCGGAGGTGGTCTGATGATGTTCACCATTGAAGAACATTTCAACGAAGGTCAAGCAGCTTTAACATTATCAGTCGTTGGCAATTAAACCTAGTGAAGCATCAGAAGTGTTCCGATGATGGTAGTCATTGAAGGATATTTCAATAAAGGTCAAGCAGCCCTAACAACATAAACTGTTCACAGTAACTCCAACAAAGCGTCGAAAAGACCTGACAATACAAACTAGGGAAAACCATCCTCATCAGGGAGGACTGATGATGGAATCTGTTATATAAATCTTCATCAGACAGAACATAATTCCCCAAAATTCTCTCGCGCATGAGAAGAACATCTGCGACGGAAAGTCTACAATAAGGGTTAAGGACTTTGGTGATAACCCCAAATGTCAACATCATCTGGTCTCATTCATGGAGCAACCTCCATTCCATACATGCAACATACATTTGCATCATGCTGCATTATATTGCATCATAATTATATTGTCATATTTCAAGTGTCTAGTGATCTTTATCATATCCATGGCATTGCGTTGCAGGGATATGATAAAGAGAGGCATCTGTAGACACTCAAAATTTTACATTCCTGTTACTAACCTTGGAAGAGGGTAAAATCGTCTTCCAGAGATAACCTTGGAAGTCAAATCAGCTCAATCTCAGAGATAACCAAGGGCTAATCAGTTTTAATCTTGGAGACAACCCCGAGGTATTCAGTTTCAATCCCGAAGATAACCCCGGGAGATTCAGTTCCAACCTTGGAGATAACCCTGAGGGAAGCAGTTCTAGTTCCAGAGAATAACCCCGGAAAAGTGAAGTTCCAACCTCGGAGATAACCCCGAAGCACTCAGTTCCAACCCCAAAGATAACCCCGAGAGGTCAATCACACCACAGAGATAACCCTGAGGACATTCAGCGCTCACAACAACCCAATCTCAGAGATAACCCTAAGCAACGACTACAACATCTACGCAGAGCCGGAGATAACCCCGGTGAGGGGTAAAATCATCATTTTGCCACCTTACTACTACATTTATGTCATCTCAACATCATTTCAACCCACATTTCATACAGAAGTGTCCCACAAGAACCATAGCTCAAAATCCCCAGTGGCTACTACACAAGACAACACACCAGATAGAATTTGAAGACTTAAAGATCTGGTCATGGACCCATCTTCAAGTCTTTGTACAACTTCTTATCTCATTTCATTGTGTATCTCTCGATAACAGCATTCTCGAAAGATATAGCACGCCTCAATCGGATGCCCGAATTGAAAGTTATGAAGGTTCGAGTGGACAATGAGTTACACGAGTGCATGTACTTCGAGATGACAGGACCCGCATGGCCCGGGGAAACTCAGGCAGCCACAGGTAGACCTGTATCTACCACGGGTAGACCTATAGTATCCCCAAATCCAGGTCCCAAATCATCACGGATCTGGTATACTATTTCTATAACTATTGCGAAAGATATAAACATAAATTGTTTATACATTAAACTTACACATATTTCCCCCAAGGTCGAGAACCTTCACTTATTACACCATTCATAACTTATTTGACTTACAATAATAATATTATCATACTATACTATTACAATTAAGTTGCACATAAAATCCCAAGCTGAACTTGGCTTTATCCTTTCCTGTATCCGACGTATGCTTCTTAATCTGCAATATTAATCATGATATAGCAAGGGTGAGCAATAAGTTTGCCCAGCAAGTTTAAGTTCAATAAATTAAAAATATATCATGATTGAAAGAATTGAACAAAAGCTGGCTACAGTTCTACAATATAATTGCGAACTAGTATAAACAAATTTTACATAGCTGAACGAACATTGAACATGAACATATATATATCTGGACCGAATGGTAATGAAGGTGATCAACCTTTCATACCTGGTGAATACATGCAGTATGCACAGAGTGCGATTTAAAAATTCTTAGACATGGCAATCAGAAATGATTAACCACAAGTATAATTGAATAATACAACTCGAGGTCGAGTTAAGAAAAACTTGCATGTTCCGATGTTTACCATTACGCAATCTATTTAGCTTTGACTGAAAACCTAATATAAATAATATCAATCTACAAATTAGAATAATATCATCACAATATTTAAAATAACCTAAACACAGTATCACATAATCCTATCAGTCTATAAAACACATAAAACTTAACCTCAAGTCAAACTATTACAGTCTGAATCGAGTTCGGCACAATTCTGACATCCTGACGGCTTAGTCGGACAAATATCGAGTTTAAGTTCAATTAAACTTTGCCTAACACTTAACAGTTATCTTAGATAATTATCTATTATCAATCAAAATATTTTTCATAAGCTCGTGAAAATTTTCAGATAATTATTATCATTTATCATGAATTGTCAATCATTAATATCGTATTTATATGATTTAAATACCACATAATTCTTTTATTATTAATATTTATTTAATACTAAATATTAATGAAAATCACAACATAATATTATAATATATTTATAATATATCAAAGTATTTTGGTACCTTAAAATCACATTTATATGATTTTTAAACAATTAAATTCAATATCCAATAATTGCTTTTGATATTAAAATAGTAATATTTTCATGACAAAATATCAAAAGTTTTATATTATAAATTAAAATATTTTTCTAACACTTAAATCATTTTTATAAGATTTTTAAAACATAAATTCTATTTTTCCATAATTTATTTAATTCATTTATTAAATAAATTAATTACCATCAATATTAATTTATTAATGAAATTCCTCACAAAATATTAAAAGTCATTAAAAATAACTTAAAATACTTTCTTATACCATAATATAATTTTTATGATTTTTCATGTATTAAAATCATTTTTAAATAATTTATTTAATATTATAATTAAATAAATTAAATACCATTTATATTCCAAAAATATTAAATATTTATGAAATATACTCACAATAATTTAAAACTAATTTTAAGACTTTAAATTAATTTTTAGGAATTTATTTTGTATTTTTAATAATTAAAAACCATTTTTATCTATTTATTAATTAAAATAATTAATTTAAAAAATTAAGTGTCGCTATAGGGGCTTTAGGCGAAAAATCTGTTGCTGTTGGTGTTCTTCGTGTTCTTGAGTCCAAACCCAGAAACTCATAACAGTTTGCAGGGTAGGTGGTTTGACCACCCATAAATTCATGTTGCTAATTAGGTGCAGGAACAACCTAAACTTTCTAGCAAGACCCAGGCTTTTCTCACATCTTCAAAAGAACCAACTCTTAAGGTTTGGTTCCTACTTTTCATAATTTTTCCTAAGTCATGGTCTTCAATCTTTCTTTTTCCCTTATTGCTCGAAGCTGCACACGATATGTTGCTTGTGGCTCCCATCTGATCAATTTGGATTTTAAGCTTATCTTTTTCTTCCATTGTTTCGATTAATGCCTGACGCAATTGACTATTTAGCAACTTTTCTATTTCCCACAGCCTTTCCAGAGAAGAAACCTTGTTCCTCAGATTCTGGACTTCCGTTGATGCTTGTTCAGCTTCAACTTTAGTGTCCGAATCACTATCTGTCAGTTCCACCATTTCCGGATCTGGTACCACATTTTCTATAATAACCACATCCTCAGAGTTGTTTTCATCGTGAGCCTATATTTTAGCTATTGGCTTCGATATTAGCTCGGGTGTATGGATTTGATCCTTCTTCATGCTATAAGCATATAACAAGCATTTTTCACCAGACATCTACACACATAAATTATCCTGATTAGCATATAGTATATACACACAACAAATAATAGTTTTATATAAGTTATCTTTTATTTTGTTTGACGATGAATTATCCAATCCATCTCTTTTTAAACTCTATATGAGTTATTTATATTTTTAACGTTTCCCTCTGTTCTAAGGTTATAGCCTAAGGTCTATCCCACCTAAGGTTTCTAACCCTAAGCTCTGATACCAACTTATAAAGCCCCCAAATCCGGGTACTTGAAACCCAAACTCGGTGCTTCACGATACTATTTCTACGAGCGGAATAATACTAATAATATTAGCAATAATATAAAGATCAAACTTAATTTATATATGCATCAGAGTCTAGTTCCCAAGTACGTAACCTATAATACATTCATTATATAGCATGATAGATAATATATATCATTGTCTTAATAGTATCAAACTATTACATAAAATACCACAAATCTTATCATGTTTGCTTTCCTTTTTCTTTGTTTCTGCATGAGCCTTCTGGTTGTTCACACTTAGCTGAAAACATTTAAATTAAGCAAGGATGAGCATTTGAGTGCCCAACAAGTAATAACAATTATAAATATTAGCTGAAAGGATTAAATATTTTCTTTTGTACTACCTCTACAACAAATCAATAGTTGTGAAGTAATCGAACCGATAATAATAACATAACAATTCTCTATCAAATTTTGAAACTACGTCTTGACTATAAATAGGGTTAAGGTGACATACTATGAACATTGTTTTCAATTTTCGAATAGGTTTAGCGAACTTCATAAATAAACTGTCATAACTTTCGAACACGGGGGTGATCGACTGTTATGCCTATGTATTGATCAATACTACATGCAAGAATGATATTATAGTTCACTCTGTCCGCCTTGGGCGCATGAAAGTTTTCCTATATTCGGGATGTTCATACTTAGTCGGGAATCCGAACCAAAATAATTTAATTGGATACAAAACGATTTTATCATATTCAACAATATTTTTAAATTTGTGTCTAACTGATCAAATAGCTTAGACGACTTTTACTTACTCTATACATATTAGCAATCAATAGGTATATATATATATATATATATATATATATATATATATATATATATATATATATATATATATATATATATATATATATATATAACATGTGATTAAATATGATGATTATCCAAGTGGAGACACTTGTATAACCATAATTAGAAATTAACGATGAACAGATTAAATATCTGAATAATAATGTAATAACATGTTGATAAACAATGATCAGATATAATATATATAACAATAGGGTTAGTAATCTAGCATAATAATATTATAATTCTGAAAACTTTCTTACTCATATCCATTGCATAAAGAAAATGCAATGGTAGGATACTTTTCTGGTCTGCTGCTTACAATACACAACTTAGTTTTTATCTTTCGTATAACAACCACTACACCAAAAATGGCCTATAGCGAAGGAAATTTTGTGAAGGAATTTATTCCTTCACATGAGGAGTTTTTTAGCGAAGGAATAGTGAAGAAAAAAAATACAATGACAATATAGTTATTATCAAAAGAAACATCCTTTACAATTTGTATTTTTTTCCTAGCAAAATTGAGGTGATAGAAGGCTTTTTGGCGCCAATTTATGATCAAATTTTGTGAGGAAAAAATCTATTAGTGAAGGAATTATTACTCACTATATATTATTATTCAGAGTTTTTTTGCGAGAGATAAATTTAGTTGCTATTTTGTTCTAAATAATTTTTTTTTAAATTAATTGTTGTGAATATAAATTATAATATAAATATATTAAATTTTTTATAGTATTAAATTTATTTATAATAATTGTAACTTACAATATTACTTATAAAAGAATAAAAGAATTGTTTACGTTTACAATATTACTTATAAAAGAATAAAAGAATTAGTTTTATAAAAGATGAGTATCACTCCCTCAAAATACATTTACGTTTTTAATTACTCAGGAGCAGAGAAGCAGAACTCTATTGCTCTCTTCGTCTCATCTGCCTCTCCTTCGAGCCCTCACTGCAGCCCTCTTCCTCTCCTCTCCTCTCACTCATATCCCTCTTCCTCCTCATCCCTCTCCTCTTTCTTTCGCCTCTATATCTTCTCTCACTTTATCCCTAATTTTAAAATAAAAAGCCCTAATTTTCTGAGGTGGCATTATTTTTCGGCGATGGCGGTGGTTGATTTATACACCTTCTTCTCCATTGGGGTCTCACATTACATCTAATTAAAGGTTAGTCTTCAATTTGAGTATTATGGATTTTGTTCTCCGATTTGGATTCAAGTTCGACATTTTTCTGTGATTTTGTTTGCTGATTGGTCGATCAGCGAATGGACTCGCGAGATTCTTCCTCGGTGACCACTCCTAACAGAGATACGTCTTCTTCGCCACCCGAAGAAGATGGTTCTCTCTCCGTCACTGCCGCCTTAGCCAAAGATGCTGCTTTGCTTTACCAGTCAGGGAAGTTCGCAGACTGTCTCAAAGTGTTGAATCAGCTTTTGCAGAAAAAAGAAGGCGATCCGAAGGTGATATGCTTAATTTTTGTAATAGATTTTATAAAATGGTCCGGTACTATTAGTGAAAATGGCGAATGTGATTTTGGATTGAATTGAAGTGAGTTTGTTTAGTTACATGACGATAAGAATTTTTAAATTTTGCAGTTGCTTTTAGTTTTAGTAGTTTTAAGCTATCATTGATTGATTTATGGTTCTTCATGTTGAAATTTTATTTTATTTTTTCTTTCTTTACAATTCTAGGCTGCCACATTTTTTGTTATATGTGCGTTATAATTTTCAAGTTAGACATGAAGCTTATTTGTAAGAGGCAAGAGATCGGAGGAATTGAGGTTATGTTGTTTGCAATGTTGAGATGCTTATAGAATAGAGTATTGCTACACTTACAAAGAACTCTTACAGAAAATAACTTACAAAATAATGTGTCAAAATGTAACTAGTAGATGATCCACTTGTAACCGACCACACCTATACACATCATTTTATATCTCTTTTTTGTAACCATTGTTTAGTCATGAAAGCATTATTATATAGAATATAGAACTTCGTGCATTTGAGAAATTCAAGTGGAGCTATGACAGTTGAATATAAGTAATCTAAGTGGAGCTCTCTGTAGTTTCTGCGTTGTTTGCTTATTAAAAATGCAAGAGAGTAAGTATCTGAATGACTTACAATTTTTGATTAAATTAAGACCCGAGATTGTAGAAATTCCACTTAATTTTGCTTCACGAACAATTGTAAAAAGTTAGTGGCTCTGATTTGTTATTTTTCTCTTTTTAATTGATCAAGCAATAAGTAGATTCAAAACATAAGTATTATTTTCTTTGCTGTCTAAATTCCTCGTGTACATATCAAACTGTAGCAAATACTATGTTTTCCTACTTCCCAATAAAACTAACTTTGTCACTTTCGAACCAGTGGACTTGGAAATCAAAGATCTCACATCAATCCTTCAAAATGAGATGCCTCAGTTTGTGAATGAAACTCATGTTGATCATACCATATTGGCAAAAGGATATACCACAAAATGTCTCGGTTTCTGTAATGAAACTAATGGCTAATACTACAATCTGGGCCTAGCAGCAAGTGGAACTGACTGAATAATCAGAAAATTAGAGGCGAAATTTACACTGTTGTTTCTCTAGTCAAATATCTGTCAAAACATGTCTTAATTGTTACTGTAGTAGCTTCAGAATGATAGTGATTAATGAGATTGCTTGCACAAGATATTTGTAAAAATAGGTACAATAGTGACTTCCTTGCATCACACATACATAAAAATGTGACAGCAAAATTTCTCTGGCTTGAATGAATATGAATCTGTGTTGGTTCAGACGTGGTTCTTGCATGTTTGTGATGTCTTATCTTCTGTAGCTCGGTTTTCTCCACAAACGACCTTGGCATTTAACAATTTACTCCCCTGTTACACAGCTACAACTCGCTAATCTCACCTTGTCGACAACTGCCCACCCATACGTACATACTTGACTTTTTACTTGATGGCAAAATTCTTGGCAAAACTCCCTCCTTGGTGACTGCAACAGAAAGTGATATGGGTCAAAATCCCTCCTTGGCTAAAATGTTCTTTTACAAAGGCATCTTGAATGTGTGACTGCACTTTTATGCTTATTTTACATTTTCAATGAAATCTTAGAGTTGTCTATTTAATCAAGTACTATGGCTATCGTTCACCAATGGATAGATTAGTTATTGTTGCTCCACGTGACATTTAATGAATCGATTGTATCGTCTGCACATAGAGCTTTCACCTATTCAAAATGTTCATTTTTGAATTAAGAGACCTTGGGCCCAACAATTTATGTAAATGGTTCTATCTGATTACGATTGCATCATATTGTTCATTTATTGTCCTACTTGTGGTCAAAGGCAAGGATTTTTAAGTTTCCATGTCAGATTATACATTTCAGGAGCTTGCTGCCATATTCTTTTGCCCAATGTTGATGCACACAGTGGGGTATTGCTGAATCATTATGGTTTGACTGAAGCAAGGTAGGAATACTCTACTGGAAACAGTTGATTTTAACTTTTATTTATTTATTTTGTTACTAATTCCTTCCTATACTATGAAAAAACCGATGATACTAAAATTTTGGTCAGTTGGTAAAATTTTTATGTGGATTATGCAGATAAAATCAAATAAACGTTATGCAGGGTCTTCAAAGTGGACGGTTAAGGTATTACTTTTTGATTTTTAACCTTTTCTTTACTTGTACTTTTCCGGTTAATGAGATCTTGCATATTGGTAAGTATAAGTGTTTACCAAACTATCGTATTCTACTTTTGGGCTTCAATACTTGTTACCCTTTTAATATGTGTGGGGACACTGTAACATGGTATCAAAGTTGGGGATTTGGAGTCCTGCAAGTCAAGCCTCGTTGTTGCATTGTTTGTCGAGGTTCGTTTGCATGTTATGCATTGTTTGTCGATGTTTATTTGCATCTGGTATGCCAACTCTCGGTGGGGATAAGTAGTGAATAAGGTGTATGAGAGAGGTTGTCTGAAGTTGATAAGTAGTGAAGTGAAGCCACTTCACTCGTATATTTGAGTTATGAACCTTTGACAAATTGAAATTGGCTTTAGGAGGAATAAACAGTTTCAGTAACAACCATCTGATTTGTCTCTTTTATAATGTCTTGAGTCAGTTTAACTTGAGTTAATTTCAGCAAAATTTACCATGGAACAGTTGAGATGAGGTGCATGGTAATTGTTGTATGATTATTCATGTTTTGCAGGAAGTTGCTGAATCAGTTAAGCAGGATTTTGGCAGCATTGACATCCTGATCCACTCACTTGCCAATGGACCTGAGGTATATATTTGTGTGTGTTAGTGTTTTACCATTTTCACGATGAAGTATTAAAGCATGCCATGCAGCCATAACTTGAACATCATAACTTGTGTGTTGTTTAGTTCCTTACAATTGCCCATATGCTGGGTCTGAATGTTCCATCACAGGTGACATTCTAGCGCTTGTTACGCATCTCAAAGATGATCACAACGTTGACATGCATGATGGATGTACATTCAATCATCGTTATGTCAAGGCAAACCCACACGAAGTTGAAAATGCAACATGGATGCTAACTATAAGTTTATATATGCATCATTGGCTAAAATATACGGAGTTTGTGTGCATAATCCTGATACTTTTGTTTGTGTTTACTAAGAGCATGTTTATCATACTTATCAGAGTTGTTGTGTGGTTGTAAAGAATATGCAGAGATGTATATATGCAATCCCAAATGGTTCTATGTTTCACAATCGAATGGATTAGTTGTCCCTGATGTTAGCATGCAGACTGTCCAATCAACCTCGGATGTGTTGGACTTGATGGAAATTGGATTTAAAAATAGAGCTAAAGGTTCGACTGCCATGAATGAAAGAAGTAGCCGATCACACAGGTTCATTACTATGAATAATAATATATTGTCTCTGAATTATTTGTCTCATTTGTTTCTCATTGTAGTTATGTGAATGCATGCATGCATGCAGTGTTCTAACAATTCATGCTCGTGGGATGGATCTGAAGACTGGTTCTTTCTTGCGGAGCAGTCTTCATTTGGTAGATCTTGCGGTAAGTGAAAGAATAGACCGTTTTGAGGCAACTGGAGACAGACTTAAGGAAGCACAACATATAAACAAATCTTTATCTGCCCTTGGAGATTTCATCTTTGCGTTGGACCTAACATGATGTACACTTCATTCTATCTAGTTTGTTATTTTTTCAGTTTTCTTGTGTTAGTTATTAAATATTGTAAGTACTAATTTTGAAATAATAACAAATTTTGTACTTATCGTGACTTGAGCATTATCTATTTATATATGGAATATTAGTTTTAATTATTGGCTCTTTATGCATTAGTTTATCAATTAGTTTGAAATAGATATGATATTTATAGTAACTTGAAATATTAAATTTAATATTTATTATAGCAATTACTAAAAATAATAGTAATAATAATAAATATGAAATCATTGATTTGAAAATTAATTATAATTTTCAATGAATTTTGATTATTTAGCAATTAATTTTTTATTTACAAATTTATAATTTGTGAAGGAATTTTTCTCACTAATTTGAAAAAAGATTCTCAATTTATAATTAGTGAAGGAAAATATTCTCTCGTTAAATAAATTTGTTCTTCACAATATATATTATTTGTGAGGGAATCAAGTTATTCACTAATTTCAAAATAGTCCTTAAAATATTATTTGTGAAGGAAACCAATCTTTCACTAAATAACAATATTCCATGACTAAATACAATTTGTTAAGGAATAAGTTATTCATAATATATCCTTCACAAAAAATATTTAGTTACTACTTAGCGAAGGATACCCAATTGCGAGGAGGTCTAATGCAAGCACTCGTGTGAAGGAAATATTTCTTCGCAATAAATCACTTGCGAGATATATAGGGCCTTTAGTGAAGGATTTGTCCTTCACTAGAGGCCATTTTTGGTGTAGTGAACCTATCAGTAATAAGATTATTTTACTGATTAGAATAATATATCGTAGCACATAATACTGCTTATTGCAGTCAGCACATAACTTAATCACATTGCCACACATGCTCAACACTCATTGGATCACAAACAAACACATATCTAATCAAATTATCTAGGTCCAGATCAATTTCTGAAACATGTCGGTCTACCGACGGCTTTATCGGGTAATTATCGAGTCTAAGACTCTATCCTGTAGCTCAATAACTGTAATTATCAGTCATATTATTTTTAAATGACTTATAATAATTTTTAAACATTTATTATAATTTATCATGAATTTTCAAACACCAAAATCATTATTAAATTATTTAAATATTAAACAATTTTATAATCATTAACATTTAATTAATATTAAACTATTAATGAAACCATTGCCAAGATATTAAAGTTATTTATAATAACTCAAAATATTTTTAAAATATTTATATTACCCTTAAATGATTTTTAAAACATTTTAAATGATTTTTAAAACATTTAAAATTATTTTAAATAATTACCATTAATATTTAAATATTAATGTACTATTCCTCAAAATATTAAAAGTCATTAAGTATAACTTAAAATATTTTTAATTCATTTATATCCTTTTTAAATGATTTTTAAATTAATAAAATCATTTTTAAAACTATTTATTTAATATAATTATTAAATAAATTTAATATCATTAATGTTAAATTAATATCATTAATATTAAACTATTAATGAAATTACCCTTAAAATATTAAAAGTTATATTTTATAACTTAAAATATCTTTAAATACTTTATTTTCATTTAAAATGATTTTATAACATTAATATCATTTTTAAACTAATTTATTTAATATAATTATTAAATAACCTTAATATCATTAATAATAATTAATTAATGAAATTTACCTTTAAATATTAAAAGTTATATTTTATAACTTAAAATATTTTTAAATACCTTTTATTATTTAAAATAATTTTTAATATAATAAAATCATTATTTATTTATTTATTTAATTCATTTATTAAATAAATAAATTATCATAAATATTAATTTATTAATGAATTTCATCACAAAATATTAAAAGTCATTAAAATAACTTAAAATATTTTCTTATACCATAATATAATTTTAAATAATTTTTCAAGTATTAAAATCATTTTTAAATAATTTATTTAATATAATAATTAAATAAATTAAATACCTTTTAATATTTCAAAATATTAAATATTTATGAAATATATTAAAAATTATTAAAAACTAATTTTTAGACTTTAAAATAATTTTTAGTAATTTAATTTGTATTTTTAATAATTAAAAACTAATTTTCTATAATTATTTATTAAGAATATAATTTTCAGAAATTAAGTGTCGCTAAAGACTGCTTATAGCGACAGAACCGTCGTTATAGGTGTTCTTCATGTTCTTCATTAAACCCAGAAAATCAAGTCAGTTACTAAGTGACCAAGTTTGACCAGGTTTAATTTAGTGTGTATTGTGTTTCTAGGCATGTTGTTGGTCAGATCGTGTAGTGCTAATGTAAGACTACAAGATCCAACAACAAACATAATCATACAACACATAACCAAAGAGATCTAAGCCTCCAAAGTGGGTCGTTGAGGCTATTCTTCATTTTCAGGTTTGCCCGAAATGAAGAAAAACGATCAAGCGCCCCTACTTTGGGCTTCCACAACTTGAAATCTGTATGATGTTTATGTGATATTAAGCTTTCAATGTTTAACCAATATGACAAGGAAGAGATTTAATACATTAGATCACAAAAACAACAACAGATCAAACAAATATAAGCTGGTCAAACCATGTCAGACGACATGTTCAAGCGTTTTCTGGGTTACCCAGAAAATAGCTTTTATGTTCGTCCGGCTTGGTTTGACCGTCCACTACGATCCACCTATTTAATGATTAGGAGATTTTAAGGCATAATCATGTAGTATAAGTACTTTAGGGGATCAACCTCGCATACACCATGTATATACATAACATTTAAATCTGCTCTTTGTATCTTATATTAGATACCTGGGATACTCCCCTATCATAAAAGGTTTGTTCTTTCAGTCTAAGAATCCTTATCATCAATTGGTTTGGATAACTTTTATAAAACTTCATACACTTATACGTAGAACAAAGGTCGAGATACTTATATCGACTGATTCAAGAATGATAGAATTTTAAATGATGTACAAGTCCAAGACTGTACGAACTCAAGTGCACTAAGTACGAATATCAATAATATCGATGTGGAATAATTGTAAAGTAATTAAACCACTTAATAGCATGCTTGGAAATAAAGTTCAAGCTTAAATGAATAACTTTCATTTCAACAATAACCTGCTCAATACGATATGATAAAGATAGGAAACTTGCACACAATCTAAAGTTGAGTAAGTTAGGGGACTTGCAACACAATAAAAATAGTGTTCGGATACTTGCTCAAGTAAAAGAGTAAGAATTAAGGAACTTTGTAAGACTCCAACTTTTATGAATAAAGAATAATTTTCTCGAAATATATTTTTGAATATTATGGTGTGGATTTGATATAATGTTATAGCTGTGGGTAATATTTACAAATTTTACAAAGTAAGCAAGTGGTTATGTAATATTCGATTGGTCGGCGAATATTCATTTTAACAAAGAATATTCGTACGACGGCACAATCATTGGTGGACCCCACAATGGAAGTATTGTCGTAGTTAGAAAATGACAGAATTATCTTTTTATAAAAATAACGGTGAAAGTGTTACTGAATTAAAACCGGTGAACTATCCGGTTAGTAAAAAATGCGATGTCTGGCGTGGTTGCATAGTAGCACACAGTATTGGTTATTGATGCTTACGTGAGAAGTCACTCGGTTATACTCAATTATTACTACGATAATTCTTTGCATCATATCTCTCATATTATTGATTCAATTATTGTCACAATATCATCTGCATAATATGGTATACTATTAAATAAATAATTGAGACGACAAAGTTATTCATATTATTATTTGCAATATTGACAATGTCTAGAAGTTCTGTCAAGGAGAGGTTTGGTCACCTAATTGCGCGTCAATAAGGAAAAATCCTTATCGGAAAGCCCTATCTTTCCTGGGAACGACCTGGTTGTTAAATATTGTGAATTATAATATTAATGATGAATAAGTTCGTGTTGATTAATGATGAAATTGATAGTTCCATTGTGTTGAAATTATTAGTGTTAGTGGAAATCGACATTTATTTCGATAATAATTAATGTCTGGAGGTTATATTGACCAATCGGATAATTAACCGGATAAATGAGCAATTAATTGCTATTAATTCACATGATTATAACTATTTATTCATATGTGTGTACTATTGATTCACATTATTGTACTATTAGGGGAGGTGGTGCAAGATTGATAATACTTGCATGACTAAGTTAAAAATGGAGGTAAAGATGGAGGGCTAGTTGAGCTCACCCTTTTGCTTTCATTATTCTCTTCAGGAAATGAGAACATAGCCGGGACTAGTCAGGGAATTGAGTGATGGTCCGAGATGGTGTCATAGTAGTCCTCACTATTCTATAAAATAGTGTGATAATAAATGTAATGAGGACTCCATTCAGTGTGGATATTGTCTAGATGACAATATTTGTATTAAAACTCACAACATATGTTTTGTCGTATTTTACACGACGGTTGTATAATTAAGTTTTTATTTGTATTTTGTACCATGTATTTGGCGACTCAAGATGGGTGATGTATACCTATTTTGGGGGCGTCACAGTTGGTATCAAAGCTTAGGGATATGATCCATGGCTGAGATGTGAGACAAGAACTAGGAGGGGAGAGACGAAAAAATCCTTCGCTAGTATGACCTACCTAATTTTATTTGGTATTTAATTAGTCGGTCATAGTATAGGGATAATATGTGATATGTTAATTAACCCTTGTTTTTTGGCAGTATTTTAAAATGGCATCCAAAAATGTTGAGATAAGCAATGAAGCACATGAGACTGTTGAGTCACCACAGATTAATAACCAGGATAATGTGCAACAGGAAGACAATAATCCTCAGGTAAACAACAACGATGAAATGATGAATGATGGGATGTTCAGAGGTTTTATGCAATTCAGGTAACATCAGGCGAGGGCGGATCCTGTCCAAACTGCAGGTGGAAACACTGACAACTCTCGGAAGGTCACCGCTAAGCAGTTCAAGGAGCTGGGACCATCGGAGTTTTTTGGAGAGCCAAAACCACTTAAGGCGGAAACGTGGATAAAGCAGATCAACAAGATATGATGTCTTGGGATGCTCTGAGGAGCAAAAGGTTCCCTTTGCCACTTTCATGTTGCGAGCAGAGGCAGAATACTGGTGGAAATCTGTAAAGCGTACCCAACCTGCCGCACTCAAAATGTCTTGGGAGAAGTTCCAAGAACTGTCCAACGACAAGTACTTTTCTGAAAGTATTCGTCACATGAAGGAGGTAGAGTTCATCAAGCTTGAGCAAAACAATATGATATGGTGGCGCGCGAGACGAAGCTAAGTTCTTGAGAGTTGTCTCGGTTTGCGTCCCACTTGGTTGATAATGAGGAGAGAATGAAGCGGATGTTTCTAAGATGTTTGAAACCCGAGATACGTTAATACCTTATCTCTCACAAACTTTGCTTGTATTCAGATGTTGTGAATATGGCTCAGTTATTGGAATGCGATAATGAGTCAACCTAACCAAAAGAGAGTAGCCGGCAAAATGATAATACTAGTGGTAGCAGTCGTCGAAGTGGTGACAACAAGCGTGAAGGGAATCAACATGCCAGAAATGGTAATCACTTCGGTGGTAATCATGGCCATGACAATAAGAGTGGACATTTCAAGAAGAGGAGATTCAACAATGATGGAAAGACGTCAAAGACTAGCACTTTTTGTTGTTAAGGAAGGAGCAATGGCCGGTCGTATGTTACAAATGTGTAGGGGAAGGACACATCACTCCAAACTGCGCGATGCAGTCCAAAGCGTGTTACAATTGTGGAAAAGGTCACCTAGCCCGATTTTGTCGTGCACCAAAGTCAAGTCCAGCTGGGATGGAGGCATCAAAGGGTGTCCTAGACAAGACAAAATCGGTAGTTCAAGGGAGAACGTTTGTCGTAACCTCCCAAAAAGTGAGGAATCCAAACGAGGTGATCATGGGTAAGCTAATCATAAACTCTAGCGAAGTTTATACTTTATTTGATACCGGTTCTACCCATTCTTTTATTTCTCCTACTTGCGCTCAACGTTTAAATTTGACTCTAGAGAAATTAGACTTTGACTTATCGGTTGAAACTCCATTGGGAGAAACCTTCATTACATCAACTGTTTATAAGTCTTGTTTGATTCAAATCGGTAATCGCACGTTACCTATCGATCTTATTTCTTTGAAAATACTTACATTTGATGTGATTTTAGGGATTGATTGGTTAACTACTCATCATGCTAAAATCGATTGTTTTCGTAAGGTTATTAGCTTTCATATTCCTAACCAACCTATTATGCGAATTCAAGTAACCAAACCACTAAAATCAATCATTGTCATATCAAGACATAAAGGTATTCGTTTATTGAAAAATGGATGTCAAGCTTTCTTTGTCCATGTCACGGAATTAAATAAAAATACATCAGATTTGAATGATATTTCTATTGTTAATAAATTTCCTGACGTATTCCCTGAAGAACTTCCTGGCCTACCCCAGAGCATGAAGTTGAATTTTGTATCGACCTTGAATCCGGTACAAAACCCATTTCCAAAGCCCCATATCGAATGGATCCTATTGAACTTCAGGAGTTAAAAACCTAACTACAGGAATTGTTAGACATCGGTTTCATTCATCCTAGTACGTCTCCTTGGGGTGCTCCTGTTCTACTCGTGAAGAAGAAAGATGGAAGTATGCGACTTTATATTGATTATTGGGAGTTGAATCATGTCACCATCAAAAATAGGTACCCATTGCCTCGCATTGATGACCTGTTTGACCAGTTGCAAGAAGCCAAATTCTTTTCAAAGATTGATCTTCGTTAAAGTATCATCGATTGAAGATTAAAGCGATGACATTCCAAAGAGCGCTTTCAAAAAACCTCGATACGAGCATTATGAATTCCTAGTCATGTCTTTTGGATTGACTAATGCTCCTGCTGCTTTCATGGACGTGATGAACCGAATATTCAAGGAATATTTGGATCATTTTGTGGTCGTCTTTATTGATGACATCTTCATATACTCCAAAACCCGTGAAGACCATGAGCAACACTTGAGGTTGATACTCCAAAAGCTTCGTGAGAACAAGCTATATTCCAAGTTGAAGATATACGAGTTCTGGCTTGAGAAAGTTGCATTCCTTGGGCACGTGATATCAAATCATGGAATATCTGTTGACCCAGCAAAGATTGAAACAATTCAAAGCTGGGAGCAACCAAAATCAGTGACCGAAGTACGTAGCTTTCTCTGCTTAGCTGGTTATTATCGGAGATTCGTGGAAGGATTTTCTTGAATCACTACTCCATTAATTCAGCTGACTCGAAAAGATACAAAATTTGGTTGGAGTGAGGAATGTGAAAAGAGTTTTCAAGAACTCAAGAGAAGACTCATTTCAAAGACTGTTACAGCAATACCATTTGGCTCAGGAGAGGATTTATCATATCTGGTGATGCTTCGGCAAAGAAAGGTTAGGATGTGTTCTCATGCAACATGGGAAAGTCATAGCCTATATGCCTCACGACAACTCAAAGAATATGAGAGGAATTATCCTACTCATGATCTAGAGTTGGCAGCAATCGTGTTTGTGCTTAAGATTTGGAGGCATTACCTGTATGGAGAGAAGGTGGAGATCTATATGGATCATAAAAGCCTCAAATATTTCTTCACTCAAAAGGAACTCAACATGCGGCAACAATGATGGCTTGAGTTGTTGAAAGATTATGATCATACCATCCAATACCATCCTGGAAAAGCGAACGTAGTAGCTGACGCATTAATTAGAAGATCATATGCGGGCATGAGTGCAATATTATCAACGCAAAGGCCCATTTTGTATGACTTGGAAAGGATGGAAATAGAGTTAAAGACTCCAGGGACCCATGTGATGATGGCAAATATACGAGTGGAACCGACTTTAATCGATAAAGTTAAAGCTGCTCAAGCTATAGACCTGGAGTTGATGCCTATGAGGAAGAAAGTACAAGAAGGTGCTATTTCGGAAACAAGAATCGATGAAGAAGGAATACTTCGAGTCAACTCCAGACTTTGTGTTCCTAACGATTCTGACTGAAAGTATAAAATCATGACGGAGGCGCATAACACACCGTTTGCAATCCATCCTGGGAGTACCAAAATGTATCGTGATCTTCGACATACATTTTGGTAGAGCAATATAAAGAGAGAGATAGCGGGGTTTATCTCAAGTTGTCTAACTTGTCAACGAGTCAAGGCGGAGCATCAAGTGCCAAAAGGTCCATTGCAACCACTTGAAATTCTAGAATGGAAGTGGGAGCACATTACCATGGATTTCGTTATTGGTCTTCCCAAGGTTTCTCAAGGCATATATGCGATTTGGGTCATTGTTGATAGATTGACCAAGTCTGCTCATTTCTTACCGATACAAGAAACTTATACACTTGAACGTCTTGCTAGTATGTACATAAACGAGATTATAAGATTGCATGGTATGCCAGTATCCATAGTTTCTGATCGAGACCCAAGATTCACTTCACGATTTTGGGTTAGTTTGCAAAAAGTTATGGGCACGAATTTACGATTTAGTTCGGCATATCATCCTCAAACGGATGGGCAGTCATAAAGGTCTATTCAAACTCTTGAAGATTTATTAAGACTCTGTGTCCTTGACTTCAAGGGAAGTTGGGACAAATTCTTACCATTGGTGGAGTTTTCCTACAACAATAGTTATCAAGCAAGTATTGGCATGGCTCCATTTGAGGCGTTGTATAGAAGAAAGTGTCGTTCTCCAGTATGCTGGGATGAGGTGGGTGAAGCAATATTGTTGGGACCGGATTTGGTACTTATGACTACGGAAAAGATTCAAACGATCTGACAACAAAGAAGATCACCCATCTTAAAGAAGATCAAGACACCGGTGATATTCGGAAGAAGGTTCTACAAATGGAAGAGACCATTCGGTCCATCAAAGGGATTGGGACACACGAAAGTGTTTCATATTCAGAACTTTGCATCTTCCCCGGGGTTCATTATCCTGAAAAATTTAAGACTCCCGATTTTGAGAAATATGATGGATTGGGAGATCCTTATACCCACTTGAAAGGGTTCATTGGAGAGGTCGGATCCTATGCCGAGAATAAAAAGCTCATAATGTAGCTATTTCAGAAAAGTCTGACTGTAGAAGTCAGAGCATGGTACACCAGATTGGATAACTCCAAAATTCACAGCTGGGAGGAGTAAGCCCATGCTTTCCTCAGTCAATATAGTTTTCAAACTCATACGACTCAAGTCTGGTATCAAATTACCAAGGTCAAAAAACAAGTCAATGAGTCATTCAGAGAATATGCCCAAAGATGGAGGCGTCTAGCTACTCAAGTTATCCCATCCATGATAGAGTCTAAAATGGTGATGACATTCATAGATATTCAAGAAGCTCCACTTTATGAGAGGGTCCTAGCTGTCTATCAAATGCACTACGAGCCAATGAGGACTTTTACCACATCATTTATAACATTATGGTCATGATTATTTTACCAAATAATCCCTGATCATAATCATATCAAGTTCATCTATGCACTACAGGCCACAAATGACTTTCAACATAATATAAACATGAGGATGATGACAATGAAATAATAATTCAATAAAACAAGTTCAAGAATTAATTTATCCAGGAATCAATAACGTCCAAATTATCAACATGATACTTCTTTGTGGAGTAAAATTCAAGAATGTTCAGAAGAATATTTCCATGAAAAGATACTGGATGAAGCGCAAATATCAAGGATATTCCACTAATTTCATGGAGTATAGAAGTCAAAGCTTTAATCAACTGGGTATAAGAGAATATATGAAACTGCAAATGGATTTTCGTCCGTCATGTGGTAATCCACTTAGACAGATCATTTCCACAATTTAATAAGGAATGCATACAAAGGATCATTCACCATGCATGTGATAATCCACATAGACAGGTTATTCCAACAAAATAATAAAGAATGGAATAACAGAAGAAATCACCATGCATGCGATAGACCCCACAGATAAGTTATTCCAATAGAATAATAAAGAATGGAACCAGGTCATGCGTAATCCGCACAGACAGGATGTTCCAACAGAATAATAAAGAACGAAACCAGGTCATGCGTAAACCGCACAGACATGATGTTCCAACAGAATAATAACGAACGGAACCAGGTTATGCATAAATGCACAGATAGGATGTTCCAACAGAATAATAACGAACAAAATTAGGTCATGCGTAAACGCACAGACATGATATTCCAACAGAATAATAAATAATGGAATAACAGAATAATTTCACCAAGTATAGGGTAGTCCGCATATACAGGTTATTCCAATAGAATAATAAAGAATGGAATAATAGAAGTTCTCTTCATGAAGACGAAAGAAATAATACCCCTTACCTTAAAAAGAAGAGTACTAGATATAGGAGTAATGAAGTAGCAGAATACTTTTCTTCTTTCTCTCTACAGTTTGTCTCTCTAGAGTTTCAGTGAATTCATAAGAAATAATGAAGGAATGAGCTTCTATTTATAGGAGAATAGACTGAATAGTAACTAATTCATGAACGGTCCAGATTGATTTACTTTTAAGCAGACGGTCCATATTGATTTACTATGCAATTATTAATAAAATATTCTAATAAAACAAAATCTTTTAAATAAAATATAATATATTCTATTTATAATCTAATAAAATGAATAACTTTATAAAAGTATTACATTTTATATAAAAAGATTTTACTATGAAAACACTATATCAGCACTTATGCAAACACTATGCATAATAGAATATTATATATTCTATTTATAGTCTAATAAAACAAATAACTTTATAAAAGTATTCTATTTTTTATAAAAGATTTTACTATGCAAATACTATGCAAAAACTATGCATAATAGAATATTATATATTCTATTTATAGTCTAATAAAACAAATAACTTTATAAAAGTATTATGTTTTTATATAAAAAACTATTTTATTACATTTATAATAATAATAAAACAAAACTTATCACCTTTATTATAATTTACAATATTAATCGACCGGGTCGTTCCCAAGAAAGAGGGGGCTTTCCAAAAAGGATTTCTCCCTATTGGCGTGCAATTAGGTGACCAAACCTCTCCTTGGCAGAACTTCTAGACATCGTTAATATTGCAAATAATAATATTAATAACTTTGTTATCTCAATTATTGATTTAATAATATATAAAATATCGACAATAATTGAATCAAATAACGTGAGATACTATGCAACAATTATTGTAGCAATAATTAAACAAAACTGAGTGACTTCTCACGTAAGCATCAATAATCAATACCGTTTGTTACTATGCAACCACGCGTATTACTGTACTTTTACTACCGAGTAGTTCAACAGTTTTAACGATAAAATTTCCGTCGTTATTTTCATAAAATAATTTTGTCGTTTTCTCAATCCGATAATAATTCCATTGTGGGGTCCACCAATGATTGTGCCGTTGTACGAATATTCCCTGTTAAAATGAATATTCCCCAACCAATCGAATATTATATAACAACTTGCGTACTTTGCAAAATTTATAAATATTACCCACAACTATAACATTATATCAAATTCATTCCATAATATTCAAAAATGACATTTATAGAAAAATCATTTTTATTCATAAAAGTTGGGGTCTTACAGAATAGCATAACTTGACTGATCTACGCTCAGGCAAGTTCTTCTTAAACCTTAAGCTACTTATGCAAATTTCTTAAACCCTGTTTATTCGTTGAACAAGATTTTTATCTTGAAATGTTGTTGATATAATATACTACACCTACAATTGAATTACGTTTTGTTAAAAGGTTATTGCTATAGCTTCAGCATAACTAAGAAATGAATTGTTTATTCATATGAATTGTTAAGTTTAAATTGTTGTGTCAAACCAAATTGTTTGGTAAGACATCCTATTCTGAAGTTGGGTATCCCATATGGGATCTTTCGGTCGATAATATATTGACACTAATTTGGGTGCATTTGAGCACTGGTAGGATGAGATGCATACTCCTAAGTTGTTGAGTGGGTTGATCCCCTATCTCATATCTAAATAAAATTTCTAAGTCTATGTAACTTACAGAAATATAAATCCATAATGAAATGGTAACAACTATCAGTCGAAATTTGAATTGTTGTATTTCTTCAAATCATATATTGTTATAAATACAAAACTTGATGAGCATGTCATAGCTCACCTTTGTAAATTATTCCCTTTGCAGTTTTAGATGGTAACCCTGGAACATCTGGAGTAGATAAAGGGAAGCGTCCCTGCTTAGATTAGATTATATTCTTGTCTATTTGAATACCATGTAATAAGAAACTCGTTATAAGAATCATGTATTCGAATCATAATATTATGATATATATATATATATATATATATATATATATATATAACATCTTTCATTTCTGCAACCGTGTTTTCTTACATATATAGATGTAAAATTAGAATTCTTCAAATCTAGTTGAGATCCTTGAGAAATATTTATCTGAGTGAGGGTATTAATAGCATGGGCTATTCATGTTGCTATTGATACTCTGGATTTCGGATAGATAGTTACTATCGATACGATAGTATAAATTAGCTTGGCTTAGACTATACATCTGGCTATAAATTCGCTTGGCTTAGTTACTATCGATATGAAGTTTAAGGCTGATCTAGCTGAGGGAATGCTACAGCATGAGAGGGAGCATAGTCATCGACTAAAAGTACAACTGCACCATGCACAAAGGGGCAGAAAGGAAATTCAGTCAAGGCTTTTTAAAACATCTTTGGGTTTTTGAGATACTTTTAATGATTTACAGCGCTGTGTAGCTCGATATCCAGTAGAGGAGAAGAAAACTGCTTATCTCATCGATCAATCTGTGGTTTGTTACATGATTCAGGATTCTTTTTGTCGGGAATCTCCGTACGACGGCGCAGTCATTGGTGGGCCCCACAACGGAAAACGGTTGGATGAAAGAAAACGACAAAGATTGAGTTTTATAAATAACAGGCGTAGTTATTCACAATTAACTTTGTTGGATTACACGGTGGTTAAAATACGATGTCTGGCGTTGGTTATAAAGAGCTAGCTACGGTATTACTGCAGTATTGTTGAATTATTGATTAAATGCGTGAAGAAGGCACTACTCAATAATTATTACGGTGAATTCTTGTTCAATATTTTATTGATTCAATAATTGTTGCGTTGCTAGTTTATATTATTATTGTTTCAATAATTGTCCTTTACGCACGTATTTTCCATTATCGGATCAATAATTCATATTATTTGAATAATATTATCGAGATAACACTATTGGCAATGTCTAGAAAGTTACATCTAAGGAGATGTTTGGTCACCTAATTGCGCTTGATAAGGAGAAATCCTTATTGAAAGCCCCTCTTCACGAGAGCGGCACGGTTGTCGATCTTGTGATTACGTAATATTATTTTTAAATAATTAATTATTGATTATTATGATAAAGAAAATATTTATTTTATGTGGATATAGATTGAGAAAATTTTTTAATGTGACAATTGTTGAAAATTAATATTTTATCTTTTTGATAAAATAATTCATTTAAATATATTATTTTAATAATATATTAACGGTGATATTTTTACAATGAATGTGGGATATATGAGTATATGAGGAGGAAGAGTATTTTGTGGCATTAAATGTTTAACATATATTTTTTGTGTTTCGGTGGACACAATTCTTCGCCAAAAATTGATTATAGGTATAAAATCGCTCATTTATGGATTTGGATAATTTCATTTGGAATTTGGAAAATCTTCCATACGTAAAGTTGTAGAGAATTGAATTTCCTATAAAAAGTTGCGAGATTGAATTTTTACGACAAAAGGCTATTTATCATGAATTATTGAAGTTAGGAGTTCAAATAATTGATTTTTGGAAGTTTTAATTATTTTATATAAGAAAAACGTTTTTTGTGGTTGTTGGCACATGGGTGGTGATGTTTTTGACCAAAGAAGGCATGCTAGAGTTTTCAAAACATGTGGGTAGGAATTTGGAATTAATAATAATATATTTTATTAATTTAGTCTCCTTTCAGCGTTCTAACATTTTCCTATAAATAGAGGGCTAAGTTAGAATTGAAAATCACACGAAACTAAGTTTCTCTCTTTCTCTCTCTATATTATCGAGCGTATTCTTGTGAGTATACTTTGAGTGTTGCTATACTGGTGCGAGTTTACATCAAAGACTTATACAGAAATTCGATCGAGAAATACGGTTATTTTGAGGTAAAGGATGTTATTTCTTTCATAAATGATATTATTTTCTTCAATATCATTATGCCAAAATATTGGTTGAACTTTTTATCAAATTTGGAACTTTTTCATGTGGGGGTTACTATTCATGAGTTACTATTCACGAGTTACTATTCACGAGTTACTATTCACACAGTACTATTCACGAAGCATGAAGATGTTTTTTGTGAAATTTCTATCTTTTTGTGTGGGGGTTACTATTCACGATATCGGCACTATTCACGTATCTCTGTGCACTATTCACGAATCTACGGCTTTATTCATAGAAAAATGAAAATTTTTCTTTTTGTCCAAGATGTCTATTTTGGCTACTATCTTTGATTGTATCCATGTTTTGATCATTATTTTTGAGTTCTGCTTCAAAATCGTTTATTATGAAGTATTATTGATCTTGGATAAACTGTTATACGAATCCCTAATATTTGTCCTTCTATCTCACTGGATTCGTTCTTAAAAATGTTTTTCATCATCCTCGGTCCTTAATGGTGATACTTGATGAATATCTTTGGCTGTAGTAGCAAAAGATGAATGATTAAGCGATGAATCTCTTTGGCCCGTAGTGCAAAGATGAACAGTGTTGAGATGAACATTACCAAATGGTGATACAAATGAATATCTTTGGCCCTGTAGTGCAAAGATGATTAAAGATGTATATTGATTGTTGTTACAGGGATGAAATATTGATGATGGACTTTTAAATCTTAGAAGGCAGGTGAGAATTCATTCTCTACGTGACTCTTCTAATGGATTCTTTATTTCCATTTGCATTTGTTGATCTAAAACTTGTTGTCTATTGTATTCTATTAGATTTTTTTCCTGTTGAAGACTAACGATAATTTGTTGTATATTATCTTAGTCATAATATTCTTTTCTTGGGCTAGTTGAGCTCACCCTTTTCCTTGTTGTTCCATTTTTCTTCTCGGGAGGTGAGAACATAGCGAGGATCGAGTAGGGGTATGGAGTGAAGGTTCTAGAGAGAGTTGTTTAGTAGTCCTCACCATTTTTTGTAAAATAATGTATCAATAAATGTGATGAGGATTTATTTGAGTATAGATATTGTCTAGAAGATAATATTTGTATTCAAACTCACAGTTTCTTGTTGTAATAATAAAGTTGTAGTAATTTACGTACCATGTATTTGGCGACTCGAGAATGGGTTGGGTGGAATGGACCTATTTTGGGGCGTCACGGTTTGGTATCGAGCTTAGGGATATGATCTCTGGCGGAGATCGGGGAATAGAACTAGGAGGAGAGGCGAATAAATCCTTCACTAGTGTGTCCTACCTAAGCTTATTTGTTAGTTAATTAGGAGGGTAGGATATTATGTGGTATGTTAATTTGTTTAATTAACCCTTGTTTTATGGGATGTATTTGAGAATGTCGATTTGAGAATGTTAACAATGGAGTAAATGAGGCGTGGAACAACCTTTAGTAAATGTAAAGGGGGAGAGCGTGCAACGGAAAGCAATATTCCTCCTGTAAACAACACTACCGAGCAAGCGATGAGCAGTGGAATGTTTAGGAGCTTTTTGCAGTTCATGCAAAATCGACGAGGAGACTCGTGTACAAAATACGGGTGGAAATGATGGCAGCGCGCTATGATCATCACGACCAAGCGATTCAAGGAGTTGGGACCACGATTTTCATGGAAAGCCGGATCCGATCAAAGCGTAAAGCGTGGGTCAAGCAAATTACCAAAATATTTGATGTCTTGGGATGCGGAGGAGAATGAAGGTTCCATTCGCCACCTTTATGTTTCGTGGTGAAGCGATTCTTTGGTGGGAATCATGAAGCGTACTGACCAGATGCACTTAACATGTCTTGGGAAAGATTTCAAAAGCTGTTCAATGACAAGTACTTTCCGAAAAAGTATTCGTCATATATGAAGGAGGTAGAGTTTATTAGACTCGAGCGAACAACAACATGGCGGTGTCTCGATGCGAGGCAAAGTTCGCAGAGTTATCGAGTTTGCACCTCATTTGGTGGAGAATGAGGAGCATTATGATAGCGTATGTTTACGAGAGGTCTAAAACCCGAGATTCGTCAATACCTTATCTCTCATAAGTTTTCTCCGTATTGGATGTTGTCAGTGAGCTCGATTATTAGGCGAGATAGTGAGTATACTCAATCGAGGGACCACAACGTGGTAGTCATCGAGCGATGATAACGGCGAGGAGGAAAGAATATGGACAAAGCGGTAACCACTCGGTGGTAATCGTGAACATGATAATAGGAAAGGTGACTCAAGTGGAAATTTCGAAGAGAAGATTCAACAATGAATGACGGAAGACATCAATGAAAGACAAATGCCAACAACAAATGCTAGGGGAGGAGAGCGACCGCCGGTTAGATGTTACAAATGCGGGAAGGAGGGACATATATCAGCCCAAACTGTGCACAACATTCCAAGGTATGTTACAACTGTGGAAAGGAAGGCCACATCGCTCGAGATTGTACTATAGAGAAACCAAGTTTAGCGGAAGTGGTGATTCCAAGGGCTGTCCCAGATAAGTTGAAATCAGCGGTTCTTGGAAGAGCGTTTGTCGTGACCGGTCAAAATGCGAGGAACCCGAATGAGTTTAACACGGGTTAGTTAATTATAATTCTTGCGAAGTTTATACCTTACTAGATACCGGTTCTACCCATTCTTTTATCTCTCTTGCTTGCGCTCAACGTTTGAACTTGACTACGGAGAAATTAGACTTTGACCTATTTATGGAGACTCCGTTAGGAGAAACTTTCATTACATCCGTTGTTTGGAAATCTTGCTTGATTCAGGTTGGCACTATCACATTACCTGTTGATCTTATCTCTTTAAAGATACTTGCTTTTGATGTGATTTTAGGGATTGATTGGTTAACTACTCATCATGCCAAATTGATTGCTTTCGTAAGGTTGTTAGTTTTCATATTCCTAAGCAACCTGTTATTCGAATTCAAGCAATCAAACCATTGTAGTCAAACATTTTTATATCAAGCCATGAAGTCATTCGTTTATTACGGATGTCAAGTTTTCTTAGTCCATGTTATGGATTTAAATAAAGACACGTCAGATTTGAATAATATTCCTGTTGTTATTGATTTTTCCTGACGTATTTCCTAAAGAATTTCTTGGCTTACTCCCAAAGCCTGATATTAAATTTTGTATCGACTTTGAATCCGGTACAAAACCCATTTCTAAAATCTCATATCGAATGGCTCCTATTGAATTTCAGGAGTTAAAAACCCAAGTACAAGAGTTAGTACCCGAGCCTTTATATGGTGACTTCCTTTGTGGAATACACCGAAGCCAGACTCTCCGTAGGGGACGCCATATTTGTGCAGTAGTAAACTGATAGGTGTCATTGTGACGTGCTATCCAAGATTGGGATATGAGTCACAGTTGAGAGCAACCTAAGTCAGTAATCGAAATACGTACCTTTCTAGGCTTAGTTGGTTATCATCGGAGATTCGTGGAAAGATTTTCTCAAATCGCTAGTCCATTAACTCAGCTGACTCGTAGAGATACAAAATTCGAATGAAGCACGAAATGTGGGAAGAGCTTCAAAGAAATTAAGAAGAGACTCATTTCGGTACATGTTCTGACCATACCATCCTGGAAAAGCGAACGTGGTAGCTGACGTGTTGAGTAAAAGATCGTATCTGATACGAGTACGATATTGTCAAAGACTCATCTCGTATAACTTACAAATGATGAAGATAGAGTTAAAGACTCTAAGTACCCACGTGATGATATACGAGTATAATCGACTTTTATCGATAAAGTTAAAATCGCTCGGGCTACACAATCGAGATGATGAATATGAAGAAGGAGGTGCAAGAAGTTGGTATTCCAAAAGCGAGAATTGGCGATGTGAGGAAAGCTCAAACCTTGATTTATTAGTTTATTTGAAATCCTCGATCGAGTAGAGTGCGTGGCCTATAGACTAGTTTTACCGCCAAGTATGGCGGCGTGTTCATAACGTTTTTCATGTATCGATGTTACGTAAATATGTGGACGACTCGAACCACATTATTGAGTTAGAACCAGACGAGATAGTCGAAGACTTAACATACGAGGAGGTACCTGTCAAGATTTTGGATAGGAAGAAGCATGTGCTACGTAAGAAGGTCATACCACAAGTTAAAGTTTTGTGGAGAAACCATGCTATTGAGGAAATGACCTGGGAGTTGGAAACGGAAATGTAAGCGAGGTATCTTCATCTTTTCGATACACAGTCGCATACGTCAATTTCGAGGACGAAATTTCATAAGGAGGGGAGGTTGTAAGACCCCAACTTATTATAAATAAAATTGAATTTTCCTTTATTCATTATTCTAAATTAATAAGGGTTAATTTGATATAATTCTTTGGTTATGGGTGAAATATGCAAAGTTTACAAAATAAGCAAGTGGTTATAAAATATTCATTATTGTCGGGAAATATTCGTTTGGTGGTGGAATATTCTTTTTTGTCGAGGAATCTAAATGCAATGTAGCCATGATCATTAGTTGGCCCCACAACGGAAAAGCGGTTGGATGAAAGAAAGCGACAAAGATTGAGTTTTATAAATACTTGGCGTAGTTATTACTGAATTAACTTTGTTGGATTACACGGTGGTTAAAATCTACGATGTCTGGCGTGGTTATCTGATATGCTGCGGTATTTGCAGTATTGTTGAATTATTGATTAAATGCGTAAGAAGGCACTACTCAATAATTATTACAGTAGTTACTGTTCAATATTTTATTGATTCAATAATTGTTGCGTTGCTAGTTTATATTATTATTGTTTCAATAATTGTCACTGCACAGTATTTTCCATTATCAGATCAATAATTCATATTATTTGAATAATATTATCAGATAACATTATTGGCAATGTCTAGAAAGTTCTGTCTAAGGAGAGATTTGGTCACCTAATTGCACGCCAGTAAGGAGAAATCCTTATTGGAAAGCCCCCTCTTTCCTGAGAACGGCCTGGTTGTCAGTACTGTGATTCTATAATATTATTTTTAAATAATTAATTATTGATTATTATGATAAAGAAAATATTTATTTTATGTGGATATAGATTGAGAAAATTTTTAATGTGACAATTGTTGAAAATTAATATTTTATCTTTTTTTGATAAAATAATTCATTTAAATATATTATTTTAATAATATATTAACGGTGATATTTTTACAATGAATGTGGGATATATGAGTATATGAGGAGGAAGAGTATTTTTGTGGCATTAAATGTTTAACATATGTTTTGTGTGTCGGTGGACACAATTCTTGACCAAAATTGATTATAGATTGTAAAATCGCTCATTTATGGATTTGGATAATTTTACATTTGAAATTTGGAAAATCTTCCTTACAGTAAAGTTGTAGAGAATTGAATTTCCTATAAAGCGTTGCGAGATTTGAATTTTTCGACAAAAGGGCTATTTATCATGAATTATTGAAGTTAGAGTTTAGAAATAATTGATTTTTGGAAGTTTTAATTATTTTATATAAGAAAAACGTTTTTGTGGTTGTTGGCACATGGGTGGCTGATGTTTTTGACCAAAGAAGGCATGCTAGAGTTTTCAAAACATGTGGGTAGGAATTTGGAATTAATAATAATATATTTTATTAATTTAGTCTCCTTTGGCGTTCTAACATTTTCCTATAAATAGAGGGCTAAGTTAGAATTGAAAATCACACCAGAAACTAAGTTTTCTCTCTTTCTCTCTCTATATTATCGAGCGTATTCTTGTGAGTATACTTTGAGTGTTGCTATACGGTGCGAGTTTACATCGACTTTATCTAGAAATTCATCGGAAGTACGGTTATTTTGAGGTAAAGGATGTTATTTCTTTCGCAAATGATATTATTTTCTTCAATATCATTATGCCAAAATATTGGTTGAACTTTTTATCAAATTTGGAACTTTTTCATGTCGGGGTTACTATTCATGAGTTACTATTCACGAGTTACTATTCACGAGTACTATTCACGAAGCGTGAAGATGTTTTTTTGTGAAATTTCTATCTTTTTGTGTCGGGGTTACTATTCACGTATATGGCCTTTATTCACGATCTGGCACTATTCACGAATCTGGCACTATTCAATAGAAAAATGAAAATTTTTCTTTTTGTCCACGATGTCTATTTTGGCTACTATCTTTGATTGTATTCATGTTTTGATCGTTATTTTGAGTTACGCTTCAAAATCGTTTATTATGAAGTATTATTGATCTTGGATAAACTGTTATGCGAATCCCTAATATTTGTCCTTCTATCTCCTTTGGATTCGTTCTTAAAAATGTTTTTCATCATCCTCGGTCCTTAATGGTGATACTTGATGAATATCTTTGGCTTTGTAGTGCAAAGATGAATGATTAAGCGATGAATCTCTTTGGGCCGTAGTGCAAAGATGAGCAGTGTTGAGATGAACATGACCAATTGGTGATACAAATGAATATCTTTGGCTGTAGTGCAAAGATGATTAAAGATGTATATTGATTGTTATTCTGAGGATGAAATATTGATGATGGACTTTTAAATCTTAGAAGCGGTAGAATTCATTCTCTACGTGACTCTTCTAATGGATTCTTTGTTTCATTGCATTTGTTGATCTAAAACTTGTTGTCTATTGTATTCTATTAGATTTTTCCTGTTGAAGACTAACGATAATTTGTTGTATATTATCTTAGTCATAATATTCTTCTTGGGCTAGTTGAGCTCACCATTTTCCTTGTTGTTCCATTTTCTTCTCAAGAGGTGAGAACATAGCGAGGATCGAGTCGGGTATGGAGTGAAGGTTCTAGAGAGAGTTGTTTAGTAGTCCTCACCATTTTTGTAAAATAATGTATCAATAAATGTGATGAGGATTTATTTGAGTATAGATATTGTCTAGAAGATAATATTTGTATTCAAACTCACAGTTTTACTGTTGTAATAATAAAGTTGTAGTAATTTCTGCACCATGTATTTGGCGACTCAGAATGGGTTGGGTGGAATGGACCTATTTTGGGGGCGTCACATATATAGTTGATACTCGACAGGAAGGAGTAAAACTAGATCAAATACCTATAGTTAAGAATTTTCCCGATGTATTTCCGGATGACTTACCAGGTTTACCTCCAGATAGGGAAATTGAGTTCGTCATTGATCTTGCACCAGGAACGGCTCCAGTTTCTAAGGCACCATATAGAATGGCACCTATAGAACTGAAATAGTTACTAATACAATTACAGGAACTCTTAGATAAAAAGTACATACAACCTAGTGTTTCACCTTGGGGAGCACCAGTATTGTTTGTAAAGAAGAAGGATGGAACTATGAGGCTATGTATAGACTATAGAGAGCTAAATAAATTAACTATTAAGAATAAATATCCTTTACCAAGGATTGATGATTTGTTTGACCAATTAAAGGGGGCCGAACATTTTTCAAAAATTAACCTTAGAACAGGTTATCCTCAATTAAAGGTAAGAAAGGAGGATGTGCCGAAAACAGCGTTTAGGACACGCTATGGACATTATGAGTTTCTTGTAATGTCTTTTAGATTGACTAATGCATCGGTAACATTTATGGATTTAATGAATCGAGTGTTTAAACCATGTTTGGACAAATTTGTTATAATGTTTATCAACGATATTCTGGTATACTCGAAAACACGGGAAGAGCATACTGAACACTTGAGAGTCGTTTTGGAGATATTACGAAAGGAACAACTTTATGAAAAGTTTTCCAAGTGTGAATTCTGGTTAAAGAGAGTTCAATTTTTAGGTCATGTAATTGACAAGAATGGAATATCTGTAGATCCGGCTAAGATCGAAACGGTTGTGAATTGGGAACAAACAACAACTCCAACAAAATTACGAAGTTTTCTCGGTTTAGCGGGTTATTATCGACGGTTTATAAAAGATTTTTCAAAAATAGCAACCCCATTAACCAATTTAACTCGAAAGACGGTGAAATATGTTTGGACAAATAAATGTGAGGAGAGTTTCCAAGAGTTGAAGAAGCGATTGAGCATGGCTCCAGTGTTATCCTTACCAGATGATACATGAGTCTTTGTAGTATATAGTGACGCATCACACAAAGGTTTAGGGTGTGTGTTGATGCAACATGAGAAAGTGATAGCTTATGCATCACGACAACTCAAAGATTATGAGAAGAGTTATCCTACTCATGACCTAGAGTTAGCCGCGGTAGTTTTTGCTCTAAAAATTTGGAGACATTATTTGTACGGGGAGAAGTGCGAGATATATACAGATCATAAAAGTCTGAAATATATTTTTACACAAAATGAATTAAATTTAAGATAGAGACGATGGTTAGAACTGATAAAGGATTTTTATTGTGAAATCTTATATCATCCCGGTAAAGCCAATGTCGTAGCTGATGCATTAAGTAGAAAAAAATCAGGAGAAATTAAATGTATTAACCACCAATGATATGTTAATTTAAGACTTTGAAAATTTAGAAATTGAGGTGGAATGTCCAACTACCTCTACCCAAAAATAATACATTTTAGAGGGAGTTTCATCTCTGCTTAACAAAGTAAAAGAGATTCAGGAAAAGGATGAAGAATGCCAGAAGTATAAGTCCAATATAAATCATGACAAGTATAACAAATTCAGAATAGAAAAGGATGGAATAATAAGATATGAAGATAGAATCTGGGTTCCGTTAAACCAAGCTTTAAAAGACAAAATTTTGAACGAAGCTCAAAATTCTGAATTTGCCATACATCCTGGCAGTATTAAAATGTACAAGGATTTAAGTCGACACTTTTGGTGGTCAAATATGAAAAGAGAAATAGCTGAATGGGTAAGTAAATGTCTCACGTGTCAAAGGGTTAAGGCTGAGCATCGAAAGCCGAGTGGTTTACTTCAACCCTTACCAATTCCTGAGTGGAAGTGGGAACATGTAACTATGGATTTTGTTGTTGGTCTTCCAGCTACACAAAAGGGCCATAATGCCATTTGGGTAATAGTTGACCGTTTAACTAAATCAACTCACTTTTTACCTATTAAAATTACTCATAACTTGGATCACCTTGCCAAACTGTACATCAATGAAATTATCTAGGCATGGAGTTCCTATTTCCATAGTATCAGATCGAGAACCACGTTTTACTTCAAATTTTTGGAAAAGCCTTCAGAAACACTTAGGAACACAATTAAGATTGAGTACAACTTATCATCCTCAAACTGATGGACAGTGTGAGAGAACTATACAAACATTAGAGGATATGTTGAGAACTTGTATCATAGACTTCAAAGAAAGTTGGGAAGATCAGTTACCTTTAGTCGAATTTGCTTATAACAATAGTTATCATGCTAGCATAGGTATGCCACCTTATGAAGCCTTATATGGGAGGAAGTGTAGAACACTTTTATGTTGGGATGAAGTCGAGGAAAGACAAATGCTAGGACCTGAAATAATTCAACAAACTCA
Organism: Panax ginseng; assembly: GCA_020205605.1. NCBI lineage: Eukaryota > Viridiplantae > Streptophyta > Magnoliopsida > Apiales > Araliaceae > Panax > Panax ginseng. The sequence continues at coordinate 69,747,393 of CM035134.1, read as the reverse complement.
TCGAAACCATCGAATTATTAAATCAAGCGATTACAAGCATCTCAAGATCGACAAAGAAAATATGTTGATCCACATCGTCAACAACGAAACTTTAACATAGGAAGCCACATATTCTTGAAGGTATCTCCTTGGAAAGGCAAGATACGTTTTGGCAAGAAAGGAAAACTAAGTCCGAGATTCATTGGACCTTTTGAAATTGTGAGGAGGGTTGGTAATGTTGCTTATGAAATAGCACTACCTCCTGAGTTAAATCATATCCATAATGTGTTTCATTTGTCCGTCTTATGACCATATAAACCTGATTATAAACACGTTATAAATTATGAGCCAATCTAAATAGAAGAAGATCTTTCTTATGTAGAAGAACCTGTGCAGATCATCGACCGTAAAGAGCAAGTTCTGAGAAATAAAGTAATAGTATCGGTTAAAGTGATCTGGAGAAATCAGAACGTTGAAGAAGCTACATGGGAGCTTGAAGATAAAATGCGAGAGAATTATCCTCAATTATTTACTTAACTTGTATTGTAATTTTGAGGGCAAAATTCGTATTAGTGGGGGTAAATGTAAAAACCCAAAACCCTAATAAGATTCGGTTATGTAAAATCCAGTTATATCAATAAAATTTCTCCATTCTGAATGTGTTATGAGTTAACATATACTCTGTTTAACAAATTTGATCAAATAATATTTTGTCCAAAAAACGTCGTGCATGACACCTCGTGTTTAAAATTTTTCTTTCGAAAATGGACTTTTTGGTAGTTTTGTTTTGACAAGTTGCTTTGTCGTGCTTATACTGACAAAACGCTTTGTCATGCTTGTTAGGATTAGTGAGAAATCTAGGTTAGTAACCCTAGATTAATAAACCCTAACCCTAATCAACAAAAACCTAACCCTAATTCATAAACCTAACCCTAATTAGCTAATTTAACCCTAATTAGATTATCCTAGCACCTAATCATGGTTAGTAAACTTCAATTAAGTACTAATAAACATCATTTAACAATCCTAATCATTAAAAACAAAATCCTAATCAAGATTAGTGAAGATTAGGGCATAATTAAGCTACTAAACTAACCTAACTAGCTCACAAGTATGTTAGGAGTCACCATTCAAGTCCCTAGGCTGCACATGACATGCTTGTAACTCCCAAGCATGACAATAGTCATCAGATCAGATATTTATGGAGGCAAGTTGCTCAAAAATGACCAAAAAGCAAAGTTGAAGAATTCTATAAATAGGAACCTTAGGGCTGAGTAAACTCACGAAATTTCTAAGCCATTATACACTTACTTACTTACCAAATAAAGCCTAGGTGATAGCAACAACAAAATCAAAAGCTAGAATCGAAAATCAATCAAGAAAAGGTGCAAACCCAAATTCATAATTAGCTTTTGATCCTTTGTTATTTTTGTTGTTTAGATGTTTAGGAATATGTATTAGTATGTTAGATTGGTAGAACATGTTTTCATAACATCTAGATGCCTTAATTAAATATTTTTAGAAATCTGAAAATTTTGAAAATCAAGTCTGACAGCCGAATGTCAGGGCTTGTAGATTCAATTGTGTTTATATTTAGGTCTCTTAATTGTATGTTACTTGTAGCCTGTTAGTAGGTCTTTAATCTAGAAAAGAAAACAGGTTCATTAGAACCATAGATTACAAGTTATGATTGGTCAAAGTGGGTTGTCAGTTTGCTGATTCTTGATTTTTTTACGGGTTACCCAGAAAACTCAAGAACAGTCGAACCGGCTACTTTGACCAAACCTTTTGATCGTTTTCTGGTTGTTGTTTTTGTAATGTTTTGTTTTAGATTAGCATCCTAATATATGTACTACATACCTATGATCTTAAATTGCATAAACAACTCATAGGATTACTGGAATTAATGGTCAAAATGCGTTAACCGAGCTTGACCAAGTTTTCTGGGTTGCCCAGAAAACTAAAGAACACGAAGAACAGCGTTTGGATGTACTTTGACCAACATAATTAGAGGCTTTAGAAATAAGCTTTGTTCCAGTTAGTGATATATATATATATATATATATATATATATGTACCTTGACATATATACTACATGTTACAACAAACAAAACACACATCCAATACACAGAATCAAAGATATTCAAGCCACAAAACCGTTGACCGTCCATGACCACTGTTCTGGGTTGCCCAGAAACTTAAGAACAGGTCTGACAGTGAATTTGAGCCTCTATAACTTCTTGTTATATGTAGGTTAAAGCCTCAAATTTGATTCATGATGTACTACTATAAAATTACTATAACATCAAAGCTTGATCAAACCCAAAATCATAACCAGTAGCTGAATAATTCGTGGTCAAACTGGTCACTCGACCATGACCAAACTGTTGCCCACAAACTCAAGAACACCTACAACGACACTTTCTGCCACTGAAGGGCTTTAGCGACAGACAGAAATTGATTTTTCTAAAATTAAATTATAAAAATTAGAAATAATTAATACAAAAATAGCTTTAAAAATTATATTAAATAATTATAATTAATTTCTGATATTTATACATAAATTCAATAAATATTTTATTTTATTTGGATATTATTAATAATTAAATTAATAATAAAGTAATTACGATAATTACTTATAAATATTAAATAATTATTGAAAAATAATATTAATGATATAAAAATTATAATAAATGATTATAAATTATTTAAAATAATAAACAATGGTTTTGTAAAATTCCAAGTAAATATTAATTACTTAAAATAGAAATAAATAATTTAAAAATCATGTAAAGGATAAATAAATGTTTAAAAATATTTTAAAACTTCTAAAAAATTATTATAATGGATATATAAATTATCTAAAATTATAATAAATTTTATAAATAAAATTTAGTCCATTTATCAACTTATTTTATATTCGATAAAGATATTAAACATCGAAACCCTATTGAATCTAACCTGATATTATGTAAATGTTATATTTGGGTATTATTATCAATACTAACGTGTTAGATTTATATATATGAACATCGTAGGTATTTATTAACGATTGAATAACATAACTTGACTTATCTACGCTCATGCAAGTTCTTCTTAAACCTTAAGCTACATATGCAAATTTCCTAAACCCTGTTTATTTGTTGAACAAGATTTTTATCTTGATATGTTGTTGATATAATATACTACACCTACAATTGAATTACCTCTTGTTAAAAGGTTATTGCTATAGCTTCATCATAACTAAGAAATGAATTGTTTATTCATATGAATTGTTAAGCTTAAATTGTTGTGTCAAACCAAATTGTTTGGTAAGTAATCATATTCTGAAGTTGGGTATCCCATATGGGATCTTTCGGTCGATAATATATTGACACTAATTTGGGTGCATTTGAACACTGGTAGGATGAGATGCATACTCCTAAGATGTTGAATGGGTTGATCCCCTATCTCATATCTAAACAAAATTTCTAAGTCTGTGTGACTGACAGAAATATAAATCCATAATGAAATGGTAACAACTATCAGTCAAAATTTGAATTGTTGTATTTCTCAAATCATATATTGTTATAAATACAAAACTTGCTGAGCATGTCATAGCTCACCCTTGCAAATTATTCCCTTTGCAGTTTTAGATGGTAACCCTGGAACATCTGGAGTAGATAAAGGGAAGCGTCCCTGCTTAGATTAGATTATATTCTTGTCTATTTGAATACCTTGTAATAAGAAACCTGTTATGAGAATCATGTAATCGAATCTTAATATTATGATATATGTAGACACTCGAAATTTTACGCACTCACATTATTAACATTGCGGGGAGGGCGATTAAATCTTCGAGATATAACCACGGAAGGCGGCTCACATCCATTTCGGATACTACCGGAAATTCAGTCTCAAACTCGGAACACTCATCGGGAATATCATTGTCAAACTCGGAACACACACTGGGAACGTCATTTCCAACCCCGAAACACTCACTGAAAGGATCAGTTCCAACCTCGGAGATAACCCCGAGTTTCGTCCTTGGCGATAACCCCAAGGAATGCTGTTGCAGTTTCGGCGATAACTCTGAAAATGCTTGTTTCAACTACATGCTATCAACTTCAATCAGACCTACCACCGAGGCACTCATACCTCAAACCCGGAGCTAACACCGGGTAGACGGGCATTCTCACAGATGAGCTTTCGGCATTCAACACTTGCAGCAGTCCAATCTCAGATGTAACCCTGGGCAACGTCTGCTTTCAACTCAAAGTGGTGATAACCCCGGTGAGGAGTCACACGTCATCTTGCTACCTCAACACTTGCGCGTCATCTCAACACTTCATACATACATACATATAACAATGTCCTACAAGAACCAAGGAGTTCTAATCTCGAGTGACTATTACGCGTGGCAGTACACTGGATAGAATTTGAAGCTTGAAGACTATGGGCATGGTCCCCTCTTCCTAACTTCGTACAACCTCTAATCCATGTCATTGCGTAACTCTCGACACAAGCAGCCCAAAGAAGGTCGTATATACCTCGTTCGGATGCTCGGATTGAAGTTCTTCAAGTTCGAGCAGACATTACTGTGCAGGAGTGCACGTACTTCAAGACGATGGGACCCGCAGAACACAGGGCACCAGGCGGCCTGCAGTGTAGCTGCATGGCTCACCGCAGTATACACTCATGACTCCCCTCTATAAATAGAGGGCTTGGGGTAGCCATTTAAAAAAAGAAAAAGGCAAGGAAGCCTTGCCCAATTTGCTCTGTACATACCTATATTGAGTGTTTGCTCTTTTTTAAACACATGTTAGCTCACATATAGCTACACATTTATCGGCGGGAGCTGAGTGTTTATCCATATAGAGTCATAGAAGCCTACATTGGCAGCCCACTGTAAGCCTTCTCACACTGTATAAAGCCTTTCTCTTCATCTTTGCACAAACTATTCTACACATTGAGGGTCGTGTTGTGTGCGTTTGCCCGAACTTCGGTCCGTGGTTTACATTTCTGTCTATATATATATACTTATATATGTATATATTTATATATAGACTAACATTATCGAGTTATGCCTCGATTGAGCCTAGACTTATGTCTGGAGCATTTATCTATATGCACATTGATCCACACACACACACATTCATATAATGGTTTCTTTGAAAAGTGGCGGTCACCATGGTAACACGGATGTCGGGGGGTGCCTAATACCTTCCCTCCGCATAATCAAGCCCCCAAACTCAAATGAATCTTGGTTTCACAGACCCATTTAGCAGTGTTACATCACTGGGTCAATGTGCAAAACTTTTCGATTGCGTTGGTGCAACCAGTTAAAAACACCAACTGGCGACTCTTAAAGTCAAATTGTCGACATTACACATGTTGGACCTTTTTCACTTGTTTTTTCAAACAAATCTGACATTAACATGAGAACACCCAAGAACAAGTAACGAAAAGGGACAAATAAAAATCCAAACGTCGACAGGTGGCGACTCTGCTGGGGACTCCAGTAAGAGGGCTTAAGCCGCTATTACAAGCTTTTCAAAATTATTATATGCTTGTGTGTGAATGTTGCATTTACATTTATGATGAATGTGTACGAATGCATTTTACTTACTGCACTGCTAAATATCTATCTGTGATATTAGTGATTCGCACATGTCATCATTTTGCATAAACGGTGAGACACGTTGTATATGAATATATGTTGTGTGGTCCCTCCTCCAGGAGGCTATCCTGTCAGTGTTTGATTACTGGACTCGTAGGAAGACTAATTCCAACGAGGCTCAGGAAAGGCACCACCCAGATTCGCTCTAGTTGAAAGACCGGATTAACTTTCTGTCAAGTAGATTGCGATGATCTGGGAACCATCATGCCAAAAAGCCGCGAGAGTAACCCTAAGATAGGTTAACCTCTGATAAACCAAACGCAGAGGAAAGTCTCTTTATGCTTTCCATTTTTAATTACTTGTAAAAGCATTTACTTGTAATTTTATTCCATGATCATCTATATGTAATGGAAAATATGAAGAATACCTGTGCATACATGACATGTTATCAATTAACAGCCATTTTTGTAGGACCATATTCCTAAAACGGGCACATCATGATAACATTTACATTATCCCTAAAACTAAACTACATAAGTTTTTTGTAGGGAAGCAATTGGGCCTGTTACCCGCTCAAAATCCAAAAAGGCCACGAGCCTACAACCAATTATGTCTTCTTACTACCCATCTTGTTTTTCGAGAAGAGTTTGTGGATTGAGTAAACAAATTACTGATTTGGGGTACATTACATTGAAAGAATTGCATCAATCGCTCGAGGTACGAAGATGCCTACACATACGTAATCCTCTTCACAAGGAGGAGCTCAAGGTTTGGAAAAAATAATTTCAGAACCTCAGTTGGATACAACCAACAAAGACCCTGAAAACACCCATCTCAAAGGAGATCCAGACACCGGTGACATCAGGAAAAAGGTCTTCTAAATGGAGGAAACTATCTGTGTTCTCAAAGGGATTGGAACACATGGAAGTGTTTCATATGCTGACCTTTGCATATTTCCTGGGGTTCATTATCCAGAGAAATTCAAAACCCCTGATTTTGAAAAGTATGACGGATTAGGGGATCCTTATACACATTTGAAGGTGTTCATTGGAGAACTTGGATCTTATGAGGAAAATGAAAAGCTCAGAATGCAGCTGTTTTAGAAGAGTCTGACTGGAGAAGCCTGTTCATTGTATACCAGATTAGACAACTCAAAGATCCATAGTTGGGAAGAGCTAGCTCACGCCTTCCTCACTCAATACAGTTTTCAATCTCAGATGGCTGCTGACCGATACCAAATTACCAAAGTCAAGAAATAGTCTAACGAGTCTTTCAAAGAGTATGCTCAAAGGTGGAGGTGTTTGCTGCTCAAGTTATTCCTTACATGACAGAATCAGAAATGGTCATGACTTTCATAGATATATAGGAAGCTCCTTTCTATGAGAGAGTTTTAGTCGGCATCGGTAAACCATTCTCTAAACTGATTAAATAGGGAGAAATGGCTGAGATGAGATTAAAGTCTGGTAAGATTCAAGACCTAGCTGCTCTTAAAGAAGTTGCTGAGCACATCCAATCCGAATCTTATGGAAACAACCCACGGAGGGTCCATAAAAAGAAAGAGGAGGATATTTCATCGATACTACAATGATAGAAAGGCAATCAGAATATGCCTATACAGAGGAGAAACTACTCCCCTTTCCAAGCACATTCTTCAAACCCTCCATTGCCTAAAAGTGGAGAAGTAAAGCGCCCTCGAACGTTCACACCCTTAGGGGACTCGTTCGAGAATATTCTTGCTCTTCTGACCACTTAGAAGAAAATCATACGTCTTCTTCCACTAGCCAACCCTAATGGGAGGGGTTTTAATGCTACTCGGAAGTGTGCTTATCATGCTAGAGCACCTGGACATGATACTCAAGATTGTTGGGCCTTGAAACACAAGATCCAAGATTTAATAGACAATGGCGAGATCGTGGTCAGCAAACCAGATCAACCTCATGTGCAAGACAACCCTCTTCCTCAACACAAAGAAGAAGAGGTCAACATGATCGATTGGATAATCGGATGAGTTCCGATTTTAACGATGAATCATCCCCGATCATCAAAGATGGTGTTGACAGATAGGATTATGTAAAGTTCCAGTTTACTAAGGAATGAAAGATGAAAGCTCTTTGCAAACAAATTGAGCAATTGTCAGAACTGGTGACCCATCAGCATCAAGTCACACGCCAATTAATCAAACAGGAGCATGCCTATCTCCTTCCATTTTTTATGAATGCTCCACCATCACCTTTAGAAAGCGAAGCTATGGAGGATAAGGTTGCGAAGAGAGCAAATGCTAAAGCCCGTCGGGATTTTGCCAATCAGAGGGAATTTATATATCTGGGCCAATTTATGGAGGAAATATTTTAAATGTTGATCAATGAAGGAAGAATTACATCCCCTCTACCTCCAATAAATCCCCGTGCAAGACGGTTTAACGCCATTGGAGTGTGTCAGTATCATTCTTATTCTCGCGCTCACAACATAGACGAATGATGGGCACTCCGCCATCTCATTCAAAATCTTATTGATAGCGGTGTCCTACAAATGGCAGACGATGACACTGTGCAACTTGAGGTTGGGAGTGCATGTCCTACCAAATAGAAGGGATCAATAGCAGTTATATCTGACGAGGATTATGAAACTGTTAAAACATTTCCTATACAAATAATTTAACTCAAAGGGGCTGATAATCCTTTTAAAGTGGCCGCACCAGAGCCAATTTTTTTACCTTTCAGACCACAATATCCTGTTATCAGCTTACACAAAGTTCCATGGAATTATGGAGAAGCTGAAGGATCTACGTCTCATACTACTGCTACAATGTCGAAGGAAAATCCATTGTATCTTCCTCAGAGGGTGATAAAGCCTACCATCAAAGCAAAAGGGAAGATTCCCATGGAGAAGATTGAAAAATTCCTCTGCACTATGGGCCATAATGAAGCTAAGGTGGTTTTAAGCTTAAGAGAAGCTCCACATCAGATATCAATACTGGACTTGGTTTTCTCTTCTGAGGATCATCAGAAGATTTTATTGAAGGTTTTGGAAGAAGCCTACTTACCGAAATCAGTGGATGTGGAAAAATTTCAACATATGGTTGATCACATTTTCAACAACAATGTGATATCCTTCACTGATGACGACATACCTCCAGAAGGGACCGGTCATTACAAGCCATTGCACATTACAATTTTGTCTTCCGGGTATATGCTAGCTGGAGTTTTGATAGATGGAGGTTCATCTCTGAATATCTATCCTTATGCCACTTTGGTAAAGATGAATGTCAATCTCAAACGAATCCAAAGCAGCCATACGATCATCAAAGCTTTTGATGGATCTTGACGAAATTCCATTGGAAAGATTGAGTTGCCAATTGAGATTGGTCCAAATACATTCAATGTATCCTTTCATGTCCTCAGAATAGACTCAGGATAAAACCTGCTATTGGGGAGACCATGGATACACATGGCTGAAGCTGTTCCCTCCACACTACATAAGCAACTCAAATACATTATCAACAACAGTCTAGTCACTGTTAACGTTGAGCCGGAATGTCCTGAACAAGGAGATATGCCAATCATCAGCTTCAACTCAGAAGTTGAGCCGGCCAGTTTTCATGCTCTGGAAGTGAGTAACAAGCAATACCATCATATTGGAGCGTCACTTCCCTTACCCAATATTTCTACCGAGGTTATGTCGGCCACTCAAGAAATGATGTCATTGGGTCATCAGCCTGGACAAGGGCTTAGTAAAAATCCGCAGGGTATTAAGCACCCTATTCAAGTGTCCAGTCAAATTGGGACAGCCGGACTAAGCTATTTTGCCTGTTCCAGTCACAGGAATCCTCATAAGCACAAACAAGTTCCTCAAGCTTCTGCCACACGGCAATTTATTCCATCTGCACCGCATGAGCTGATACAGTCTCCAGTTAAGGTGACAACCCCTGTTATGGCTATATTGTGAGACCCCAAATTTTATGAAATGAAAGTATTCAACTTTCTTATAATTATTCTATTTAGTAAATGGTTAAATTGATAAAAGGTTAAAGTTAAGGGTGACATTTGAAATTTTTTCAAAGTAAGTGATGATGAAGTTTTGTTTATTAGCTCAATTATTGCTACAATAATTGTTGCATCATATCTCTCATATTATTGATTCGATTATTGTCACAGTATCATCTGCATTATATGATATATTATTAAATCAATAATTGAGACGATAAAGTTATTCATATTATTAAATTGCAATATTTACAATGTCTAGAAGTTCTACCAAGGAGAGGTTTGGTCACCTAATTGCGCGCCATTAGGGAGAAATCCTTATTGGAAAGCCCCCTCTTTCCTCGGAACGACCTGGTTGTTAAATATTGTGAGTTATGATATTAATGATGAATAAGTTCGTTTTGATTAAAGATAAATTTGATAGTTCCATTGTGCTGGGATTATTGGTGTTAGTTGAAATCAACATCTATTCCGATGATAATTGATGTCTGGGAGTTATATTGATAAATCAGGTAATTTATCGGATAAATGAGCAATTAATTGCTACTAATTCACATGCTTATATAACTATTTGTTCACATGTGTGTACTATTGAATCACATTCTTGTACTATTAGGGGAGTTGGTGCAAGATTGATAATACTTGCATGACTAAGTTAAAAAGGGAGGTATAGATGGAGGTACTACACTGTATTTCGTATTTTCACATGATTATAACTATTGATTCACATAATTGAACTATTGAATCACATGATTTACTATTAGGGGAGGTGGTACAAGTTTGATAATACTTGCAGGACTAAATTAAAAATGAAAGAAAACTTGAAGGTATTGTACTGTAATATTTTGAGCCCCAAAACGTGCAATTATCGAAACTATATTTTTCTATAAATAGAAGCTCATTCTTCTTTCATTTCTCACCAATTCACCAAAGCTATAGAGCAATTATTATAGAGAGAAATTATAGAGAGAAGCTATAGAAAGAAAATCTATAGAGAGAAAGAAGAAAAGAAGTCTGCTACATTTCTATTCCAGTATCCAGCTTTATTCTAAGGTAAGGGATATTATTTGTTGTACCTGTAAGTGGTATTATTTCTTTCTTATTCATGAAGAGAACTTACATTATTCCATTCTTTATTATTATGTTGGAATAACTCAGTATATGCAAAAGTAATTGGATACATGGTGAAATTCTTCTATTATTCCATTCTTTACTATTCGGTTTAGGAATATCCATATGCATGCGCTTTTCATGGGACTGGTTCCATTATTTACTATTCTGTCAGAATATCCTGTCTGTGCATTTACGCTGGACCTGGTTCCATTATTTATTATTCTATTGCAATATCCTGTTGGTGCGAATTTCTTTGACACAGTTCCGATTCTTTATTATTACATTGGAATATCCCCGCTTGTGACGTATCACGCTGACCGGTTCCATTCTTTATTATTCTATTGGGAATAACATGCAGACGGTCTCTATTGCATGCATGGTGAATCCTTACATTATTCCATTCTTTATTATTACATTGGAATAACACGCATACATGTTAATTACCACATGCATGGTGAATGATCCTTTGTATTCATTCCTTATTAAATTGTGGAAAAGATCTATTTATGTTGATTATGATGAGAGTCATAATAAAAACTTTGGACTGATGAAAATCATGGGTATATGAAGTATTAGTAAGTGTTATGATAAGTTATGTTGGTTATTATGTGAAAACATGAAAGTTTATTAGAAATCATAAAGGGTTGAAAAATCAGATTTTGGTGAAAACGGAACATAAAATTCAATTGACCATATCTCCTATTATATTTTGAATTTTTGAGTGTGGTCAAATTCTAGAGTTAGATCTATGAGTTTTGTATCATCTCCAAGTGGAATCACTGTAAAAGGTGTTGTAGATTTTCGGTGTGGTGATTTTAGAAAAGGAGTCAAAAGTCGCAAATACCAAAAATGCTCTTGCTTGATTTTTTAAAAGGGTAGTTTCGGCCACTTAATTTGTGAGAAAAATTCCGGCCTTTTGGGACATGAAAGTATATGGTATAAAGAACATCCTGCCAAAAATGAGCTCATTCCGACTTAAAATGAGCAAGTTATGACCATTTCAATATTTAGATTTTTAAATGAAAAACGCTATAACTGGAGTTCTATAACTCCGATGACCATGAAATTTAAACTGGAAGTTCACATTAACATGTGTAAGATTCTGCCAAGATTTGGGAATTTTTGGAGTTAAACTTGAGGTAGCTAATTTCTTAAGGAATTAATTAGAAATTGATTTTTGAAAAATAGTAAATGAATTTTAAAAATTCCGAGAAAAATGTATGTTCATTATGAGACTATATACTGCTAAATCCCAGAAAAGAAATATTTTTGGGACTGATTTGTTATTTTTCATGAAAATAGTTTAGTTACGAACATATGAGTTAAATATGTTATGCAAAGTAACAAAGTTGGAAAATAGGATTTTATGGCTTGAAAATCCTATATAAGGTATATGCATATTTTGATGAGGGATTTGATCATTGGTGATGAAAGTTATTTTTGGCTTACATGAGAAGATGGACTATTGTTTATTGAATTATATATCTTTGGCTTACGTGCAGAGATAGAATTGGTATGATTATGACCAGGGATTATTCGGTATAGTCATGACCATTGATGATCTAATCAATATCCTTGGCCCGTAGTGCAAGGATAATTCTCTGGACATATGATATCTATCATAACTTAGATTCATGGCCTCCTATGTATGAAGGTTTCCTTGAGCACTTCCCAAAGATTTTAATTCCTAAAATAGTTATTGACTGTACCTTTATGTAAGGTGCAATTGTGACATAAATCAGAGTTGAGATATATATTTGTTTAAACTCACAATATATATGTCGTCGTATTTTGCACGACAGCTGTATAAATGGAGTTTATAATTGATTTTTGTACCATGAATTTGGCGACTCAAGATGGATGATGTATACCTAATTTTGGGGGCGTCACAGTTGGTATCAAAGCTTAGGGATATGATCCCTGGCTGAGATGTGAGATAAGAACTAGGAGGGGAGAGACGGGGAATTCCTTCGCTAGTATGACCTACCTAAGTTTATTTGGTATTTAATTGGTCGGTCAGAGTATAGGGACAATTTGTGATATGTCAATTAACCTTTGTTTTGAAGATATATTCTAGAATGATATCTAAAATATAGGAGATGAGCAATGGAAAAATCATGATACAGAGGATATAACCGGGAAGGTATAATCCAAAAGGAAAGCAAGATATTCTCATCTCTTCGAATACCAGGTACGTACGTAAATTTCGAGGGCAAAATTTCATAAGGAGAGGAGATTGTGAGACCCCGAATTTTATGAAATGAAAGTATTCAATTTTCTTATAATTATTCTATTTAGTAAATGGTTAAATTGATAAAAGGTTAAAGTTAAGAGTGACATTTGAAATTTTTTCAAAGTAAGTGATGATGAAGTTTTGTTTTATTAGCTCAATTATTGCTACAGTAATTGCTGCATCATATCTCTCATATTATTGATTCGATTATTATCACAGTATCATCTGCATTATATGATATATTATTAAATAAATAATTGAGACGAAAAAGTTATTCATATTATTAAATTGCAATATTTACAATGTCTAGAAGTTCTGCCAAGGAGATGTTTGGTCACCTAATTCCGCTCCATTAGGGAGAAATTCTTATTGGAAAGCCCCCTCTTTCCTCGGAACGACCTAGTTGCTAAATATTGTGAGTTATGATATTAATGATGAATAAGTTTGTTTTGATTAAAGATGAATTTGATAGTTCCATTGTGTTGGGATTATTGGTGTTAGTTGAAATCAACATCTATTCCGATGATAATTGATGTCTGGGAGTTATATTAATAAATCGGGTAATTTATCGGATAAATGAGTAATTAATTGCTACTAATTCACATGCTTATATAACTATTTGTTCGCATGTGTGTACTATTGAATCACATTCTTGTACTATTAAGGGAGTTGGTGCAAGATTGATAAAACTTGCATGACTAAGTTAAAAAGGGAGGTATAGATGGAGGTACTACACTGTATTTCGTATTTTCATATGATTATAACTATTGATTCACATGATTGAACTATTGAATCACATGATTTACTATTAGGGGAGGTGGTGCAAGTTTGATAATACTTGCAGGACTAAATTAAAAATGAAAGAAAAGTTGAAGGTATTGTACTGTAAAAGGTATTGTAGATTTTCGTGTGGACTGATTTTAGTAAAGGAGTCAAAAGCTGCAAATACCGAAAATGCTATTGCCCAGATTTTTAAAAGGGCAGTTTCGGCCACTTAATTTGTGAGAAAAATTCCGGCCTTTTGGGACATGAAAGTATATTGTATAAAGAACATCCTGTCCAAAAATGAGCTCATTCCGACTTAAAATGAGCAAGTTATGACCATTTCAATATTTAGGTTTTTCCGATGAAAAATGCTATAACTGGAGTTCTATAACTCCGATGACCATGAAATTTAAACTAGAAGTTCACATTAACATGTGTAAGATTCTTCCAAGATTTGGGAATTTTTGGAGTTAAACTTGAGGTAGCTAATTTCTTAAGGAATTAATTAGAAATTGATTTTTGAAAAATAGTAAATGAATTTTAAAAATTCCGAGAAAAATGTATGTTCATTATGGGACTATATACTGCTAAATCCCAGAAAGAAATATTTTTGGGACTGATTTGTTATTTTTCATGAAAATAGTTTAGTTACAAACATATGAGTTAAATATGTTATGCGAAGTAACAAAGTTGGAAAATAGGATTTTATGGCTTGGAAATCCTATATAAGGTATATGCATATTTTGATGAGGGATTTGATCATTGGTGATGAAAGTTATTTTTGGCTTACGTGCGAAGATGGACTATTGTTTATTGAATTATATATCTTTCGCTTACGTGCAGAGATGGAATTGGTATGATTATGACCAGGGATTATTCGGTATAGTCATGACCATTGATTATCTAATGAATATCCTTGGCCCATAGTGCAAGGATGATTCGACGATGTGGTTTATTTATTAAGTTGAGTCTCAGCGATTAAGTTGATGAAAAACTTTTTAAATCATAAAAGATAGTAGATTTTATTCTTTACCTGACTCTTTTAATTGATTGCTTGCTCCGCTGCTGTTAAACTTGATGTCTATTGTATTTTATCAGTTTAACATTGTTGAAGGCTAATGATAATTTATCCTGCATTATCTTAGTCATAGTATTTCTTACTGGCTAGTTGAGCTCACCCTTTTGGTTTCATTGTTCTCTTCAGGAAATGAGAACATAGCCGGGACTAGTCGGGGAACGGAGTGATGATCCAGATGATAGTATTAGTAGTCCTCACTATTCTATGAAATAGTGTGATAATAAATGTATTGAGGACTTATTTTTGAGTTTGTATACTATCTAGAAGACAATGATTGTATTAAAACTCACAGCTCATGTTGTATATTTAAGTTTGTATTTGAATTTTGTACCATGTATTTGACGACTCAGAATAGGTGATGTATACCTATTTTGGGGGCGTCACATATGTTGTTGCCCAAACCAGTACCATTCAAAGCAAAAGAGGTGCTGATTCCTGATCCCGAAGTGGAAGAAAAGGAGCGGAAACGTAAACACGACATCGCCTTGATGATGTCAGGCATACATGTTATTGTTCATGATGAACATACCAACAGATATACCCCAGATGATGATTGCCCAGATGTCATGGTTATCATTCGGGAGAAGGAGGACAATGACAATCCCTCCATCACTGCAGTCCATTAGGACTTTGCCCTCGACAATTGGAGCAGCACTTCATGCATTGGTCGACGATGGAAAAATGGGCAGAAAATCCCTCTGCCCTGTAGATAACTTTAATTGCTTACTTTTCAATACGGTACTAGCAGTTATTTTATTGAGTACATGCTAACACTTTTGTATGATCAAACAATTGCATATATTAAGTGAAAGCATATTTTGGTTTCAGGACTCTGAATTTAGATGTGCCTGTACCTACTGATGACGTGCCTTCTCTCCACAAGGGCTATAACTTTGATGCAAAGTTGGACTCAGACTTGATGGACATACAAGAGGACATTGAGACACCTCAGAAGATTAAGGAATGGGTCGCAGATAAGCCTAAACCCAACCTTGACCAAACCACTTCTTTCAATCTTGGAACCTTAGAAAACCCTAAGTTAATCCAGATTGGTTCAGACCTCACCCCAAACCAACGGAATGACATGGTTGCATTATTAACCCAATTCCAGGATGTGTTTGCATGGTCTCATGAAGACATGGTGGGTTTGTCCACTGACATTGTTCTTCATCGCCTTCCCATTAAAGAAGGATTCAAGCCAGTTAGGTAGAAGCTCAGGCGATTGAAACCTGAGTGGAGTTTAAAGGTTAAAGAAGAAATTGTGAAACAATTTCTAGCTGGCATTATCATGGTGTCCGGAGTGGATATCCAATATTGTTCTCGTGCCTAAACCTAGAGGAAAGGTGCGAGTTTACATGGATTACCGGGATTTGAACAAAGCTTGCCTTAAAGATAGCTTTCCTGTGCCCTTTATCCACATTCTCATTGACAATACTGCTCAATATAGCATGTACTCCTTTGTGGATTGCATTGTGGGGTACCATCAGATTATGGTTGCTGAGGAAGACTGTGAGAAAACTAATTTCATCACGCATCGGGGAACCTTTTACTACAGACGGTTGTTATTCGGCCTCATCAATGTCGGGGCAACCTACCAGCGAGCTATGATGGCTCTTTTCCACGATTTAATGCATAGAGAGATAGAGATCTACGTGGATGACATCATTGTCAAGTCCCGAAGGGAGGAAGACCACTTAGACCATCTCAGAAAGCTTTTCAACAGGTTGCGTAAGTACAACTTGAAGTTGAATCCAGCCAAGTGCTCCTTTGGCGTCAAATCAGGCAAGTTACTAGGTTTTCTAGTCCGCCACAAAGGGATTGAACTGGATCCTACCAAAATCCAGGCCATCAAGGAAATGCCCATTCCTCAGACAGAGAAGGAAATATAGGGATTTTTTGGGAAGAATCTACTTCATTAGCAGGTTTATTTCTCAACTCACAGCAACCTGTGAGCCCATCTTCAAGCTATTAAGGAAGAATTCCTCCATGAAATGGAACGATGAATGTCAGAAAGCCTTCCTTACCATTAAAGATCAGCTGGTTAACGCTCCTGTTTTGGTACCGCCCAGGGATGATGTTCCCCTATTCATGTACCAGTCCATTAATGACAATGCTATGGGCTGTATCCTGGGGCAAAAATACAATAGAGGCCAAGAACGAGCTATCTATTACCTCAACAAAAGATTCAGTATCAGTGAACACAAGTACACTCTGATTGAGAAGACTTGTTGTGCTTTAGCATGGGCTTCCATGAGGTTACATCATTACCTACATGGTCACACAATGTGACGCCCCCAAAATAGGTATACAACACCCATTCTGAGTCGCCAAATACATGGTACAGAAACAACTACAACTTTATTAATACAATTGTCGTGCAAAATACGACAACACATAAACTGTGAGATTAAATACAAATATTGTCATCTAGACAATATTCACAGCCAAATAAGTCCTCATTACAATTATTGAAACACTATTTTACAAAATAGTGAGGACTTCAAAAAAACAACTTCCTAGAACCTTCATTCCATACCCCGACTAGTACTCGCTACATTCTCGCCTCCTGAGAAGAAAAATGGAACAAAAAGGAAAAGGGTGAGCTCAATTAGCCCAGTAAAGAATATTATGACTAAGATAATATAGAACAAATTATCGTTAGTCTTCAACAGGGAAAAATCTGAGAGAATATAATAGATAACAAGTTTCAGATCAATATTCACAGCGAAAATAATAATTCATAGAAGAGTTACGTAGAGAATGAAATCTATAATTATCTATGAATTTAAAAGTCCATCATCAATATTTTATCCCTGTAACATCAATCAATATACATCTTGAATCAAATATTCATCTTTGCACTACAGGCCAAAGATATTCATCAGTTGGTCATGTTCATCTCAACACCTGTTCATCTTTGCACTACGGGCCAAAGATATTAATCAGAAAATCATTCATCTTTGCACTACAGGCCAAAGATATTCAGTAATATAATCATTTAGGAATGATGATGATGAAAAATATTTTAAAAAAAACGAATCTAGTGAAACAAAAGAACAAATATTAAGGATTCGTACTTTAAACAATCCCAGTTCAAAAATACTTCATAAATAACCATAGTGGAGTAAAATTCAAGAATGATCAAAACATGGATACAATCAAAGCTAGTATCCAAAATAGATATCTTGGACAAAAATGAATTTTTAATTTTTCTGTGAATAGTGTCGTATTCGTGAATAGTGCCGTATACGTGAATAGTAACCCCGACACTAAAAGACAAGAATTTCATAAGAAAAATCTTACTAATATTTCGGCATAATGATATTGAAAGAAATAGTATCATTTATAAAAAAAAATAGCATCCCTTACCTCGAAAAGACAGTACTTCAGATTGGAATACTGAATATAGTGATGAAGGGAACTTGCACTGTATAACAACACTCAAAGTATCAAAATACTCACAAGAATATGCTCAATAATATAGAGAGAGAAAACTTTAGGTTCTGATGTGATTTTCAATTCTAACCTAAGCACCCTATTTATAGGAAAATGCTTAGAACACCAAAGCAGAAAATTTAATAAAATATTAATATATATATATATATATATATTATAAATTCTTACACACACTTTCTTAGATTGAAAACATCAACCACACAAGTGGTCCCCCCTCACCAAAATAAAAAAAATGTGTTTCTTAAAAAAAATAATTAAAACTTCAAAAATCAATTATTCCGGAACTTCAGAACTTCAATAATTCATAATAAATATCCCTTTAATCAGAAAAATTCAAATCTTATGTCCATTCCATAGGAAATTTAATTCTCTACAACTTTGCAGAAGAAAGTTTTTCCAAATTCCAAACAGAAATTGATCGAAATCCACATACGGACGATTTTGCAAACTATAATCAAATTTCAGTCAAGAAATGGGGTCCACCGACATGTTTAACATGTTTTTAACATTTTTTGTAACAAAAATACTCTTTCTCCTCATTTATTCATATATCACACATTCATTATAAAAATATCACCATTATTATATTATTATAATATAATAATATATTTAAATGAATTATTTTATCAGAAAAGATAAAATATTAATTTTTCAACAATTGTCACTTTAAAATTTTCTCCATCTATATCCACATAAAATGAATATTTTTCTTAGCATATAAATCAATAATTAATTATTCACAAATAATATTACAGAATCACAATACTAGCAATCGTAGTTCCTGAGAAAGAGGGGCTTTCAATAAGGATTTCTCTCTTCTGGCGCAAGCAATTAGGTGACCAAACCTCTCCTTAGACAGAACTTTCTAGACATTTTCAATAATGCTATCTAATAATATTATTCAAATAATATGAATTATTGATCTGATAATGGAAAATATTGTGTAATGATAATTATTGAAACAACAATAATATAAAATATCAACGCAAAGCAATTATTGAATCAATAAAATAAAATATTGAACAATAATTATCGTAACAATTATCGAGTAGTGCCTTCTTCACGTAAGAATCAATAATTGGTGCAATGCCATGTCTTCTCGTGTTTTAACCAAGGGTATTCCAATGTAATTAATTGGTAACAAAATCTGTAGTTATTTATAAACAATTTATACTTGTCATTTTTTTCATCCAATCGCTTTCCGTTATGGGGCCCACACAAAGGTTGCGTGCGTAAATGCGAATATTCCCGACAAAGAAGAATATTCCATGACCAAACGAATATTCCCCGACAACAATGAATATTTTATAATCACTTCTTTATTTGAAATATTTGCGCATTTTACCCATAACTAACCACATTAATCAAATCAACCCTTACTATTTCAAAATAATAAATAGAGGAAATTCAATTTTATTTATAATAAGTTGGGGTCTTACAACCTCCCCTCCTTATGAAATTTTGTCCTCGAAATTGACGTACATACCTAGTGTTTCGAAAAGGTGAGGATACCTCGCTTTCATTTCCATTACCAACTCCCAGGTCATTTCTACAATAGCATGGTTCCTCCACAAAACTTTAACTTGTGGTATGATCTTTGTACGTAAGACATGCTCCTTCTTATCCAAGATCTTGACAGGTACCTCCTCGTACGTTAAGTCTTCGGCTATCTCGTCTGGTTCTAACTCAATAACGTAGTTCGGGTCTTTCACATATTTACGTAGCACCGATATGTGAAAAATATTATGAACACGAGACATACTTGGAGGTAACGTGAGTCTATAGGCCATATTTCCTACTCGGTCAAGAATCTGAAATGGACCAATAAATCGTGGATTGAGTTTTCCTCTCTTCCCAAATCTTGTAACCCGGAAGGAGCAACACACAACAATACATGATCTCCAATACTAAATTCCACGTCCTTTCAATGAAGATCCGCATAACTCTTTTATCGATCTTGTGCCGTTTGTATACGTTGTCGAATCATTTGGATCTTTTTCGTAGTCATACGTACCAACTCGGGTCCCAACAATATTGCTTCACCCACCTCATCCCAACATATTGGAGAGCGATACTTTCGTCCATACAATGCGTCGAATGGAGCCACACCTATACTTTCCTGATAACTGTTATTGTTGGAGAATTCCACCAAAGGTAAATACTTATCCCAACTCCCTTTGAAGTCTAGGACACAGAGTCTTAATAGATCTTCAAGAGTTTGAATAGTCCTCTCTGATTGTCCGTCCGTTTGAGAATGGTATGCCGAACTGAATCGTAAATCTGTGCCCATAGCTTTTTGCAAGCTAATCCAAAATCGTGAAGTGAATCTTGAGTCACGATCCTAAACTATGGATACTGGCAAGACGTTCAAGGGAATAAGTCTCCCGTATCGGCAAGAAATGTGCAGACTTGGTTAATCTATCAACAATAACCCAAATAGCATCTATGCCTTGAGAAACCGTGGGAAGACCCGTAATGAAATCCATAGTAATATGTTCCCACTTCCATTTTGGAATCTCAAGTGGTTGCAATGGACCCTTTGGCACTTGATGCTCTGCCTTTACACGTTGACAAGTTAAGCACCTAGAGATAAACTTCACGATCTCTCTCTTCATATTGTTCCACCAAAATGTATATCGAAGATCACGATACATTTTGGTACTTCCAGGATGGATTGCAAATGGTGTATTGTGTGCCTCCATCATGATCTTGTACTTCAAATCAGAGTCGTTAGGAACACAAAGTCTGGAGTTGACTCGAAGTATTCCTTCTTCATCGATTCTTGCTTCTGGAATAACACCTTCTTGCACTTTCTTCTTCATACTCATCAGCTCCGGGTCTGTGGCTTGAGCAACTTTAACTTTTTCGATTAAAGTTGGTTCTATGTGTATACTTGACATCATCGCATGGGTCCCCGGAGTCTTAAATTCTATCTTCAACTTTTGTAAATCACACAAAATGGGCCTTTGTGTTGACAACATTGCACTTATTTCTGCATATGATCTTCTACTCAACGCATCAGCTACCACGTTTGCTTTTCCAGGATGGTATTAAATGATATGGTCGTAGTCTTTCAACAGCTCGAGCCAACGTCGTTACCGCGTGTTGAGTTCCTTTTGGGTGAAGAAATATTTGAGGCTTTTATGGTATGAATATATCTCCACTTTCTCCCCATATAGATAGTGCCTCTAGATCTTTAATAAAAAGCATCACGCTAACTCTAGATCATGAGTAGGATAATTCCTCTCATATTCTTTAAGTTGTCGCGAGGCATAGGCTATGACTTTCCCATGTTGCATGAGAACACATCCTAATCCTTTGCCTGAAGCATCGCTGTAGATAATAAATCCATCCAAACCATACGGTATTGTCAGAACAGGTGCCGAAATGAGTCTCCTCTTAAGCTCTTAGAAACTCTTCTCGCATTCCTCTCTCCATACGAATTTTATATCTTTCCAAGTCAGCTGAGTTAATGGAATAGGGATTCGAGAAAATCCTTCCACGAATCTCCGATAATAACCAGGTAAGCCCAGAAAGCTACGTACTTCGGTCACCGACTTCGGTTTCTCCCAACTTTGTATTGCTTCAATCTTCGCTGGGTCAACAGATACTCCATGTTTTAACACCACGTGCCCAAGGAATGCTACTTCCTCAAGCCAGAACTCACATTTCTTCAACTTGGCATATAACTTGTTTTCACGAAGCCTTTGGAGTACCAGCTTCAAATGGTGCTCATGATCTTCACGACTTTTGGAATATATGAGGATGTCATCAATAAAGACAACAACGAACTGATTCAAATATTCCTTAAATACTCGGTTCATCATATCCATGAAAGCTGCAGGGGCATTAGTCAATCCAAACGACATGACTAAGAATTCATAATGCCCGCATCTGAAGTTTTGAAAGGCGATCTTTGTGATATCCTCGATTCTAATCTTGTTGATGATATCCGTAAGCTAAGATCAATCTTTGAAAAGAATTGTGCTCCTTGCAACTGGTCAAACAGGTCATCAATGTGAGGTAGAAGATACCTATTCTTGATGGTGACATGGTTCAATTCCTGGTAGTCAATACAAAGTCGCATACTCCCGTCTTTCTTCTTTACGAATAAAATAGGAGCACCCCAAGGAGATGTAATAGGACGAATGAAACCGATGTCCAACAACTCTTATAGTTGGACCTTTAACTCCTAAAGTTCAATAGGAGCCATTCGATATGGGGTTTTAGAAATGGGCTTTGTACCAAGTTCAAGATCAATAAAGAATTCAACTTCACGTTCTGGGGGTAGACCGGGAAGTTCTTCAGGAAATACATTAGGAAATTCACTAACAACAGAAATATTATTCAAATCTGACGTGTCTTTATTCAAATCCATAACATGGGCTAAGAAAGCTTGACATCCATTTTTTAATAAACGAATGGCTTTATGGCTTCATATGACAGTGATTGATTTTAGTGGTTTAGTTGCTTGAATTCGCACAACAGGTTGGTTAGGAATATGAAAACTAACAACCTTACGAAAACAATCAATTTTGGCATAATGAGTAGTTAACCAATCAATCCCTAAAATCACGTCAAATGCAAGTATCATTAAAGAGATAAGGTCAACAGGTAATGTGATGGTGCCAACTTGGATCAAACAAAATTTATAAACAGTGGATGTAATGAAAGTTTCTCCTAACGGAGTCTCCATAGATAAGTCAAAGTCTAATTTTTCCGGAGTCAAGTTTAAACGTTGAGCACAAGCATGAGAGATAAATGAATGGGTAGCACCGGTATCTAGTAAGGTATAAACTTCACAAGAATTTATAATTAGCTTACCTATGATCACCTCGTTTGGGTTCCTCGCATTTTGACCAGTCACGACAAACGCTCTTCAAGGAACCGTTGACTTTGACTTTTATGGGACAGCCTTTTGAGTCACTATCCCCGCTGGACTTGGTTTCGCTACAGTACAATCTCGAGTGATATGTCCTTCATTTCCACAATTATAACATACCTTGAACTGTTGTGGGCAGTTTGGGCTGATATGTCCCTCTTTTCCACATTTATAGCATACGACAGATGGTCGTTCTCCTCCTTTAGAACCAGTTGATGCTGGTGCTGACGTCTTCACATTGTCGTTGTTGTACCTTCTCTTTTTAAAATCTCCTCCCGACTCGCTTCTTCTATTATCATGGCCATGATTACCACCAGAGTGGTTACCGCTTTTGTCTCAGATTTTTCTTTCCCCATTGGTTATCGTTGTTCGAGGATTTATTGTCACCTTGTGTATGACCACAGTTGTGGTCCCTCGGTTGAACGTACTCGTTATCTCGCTCTAATAATTGAGCCCTGTTGACAACATTTGAATATAGAGAAAACTTATGATAAATGAGATATTGACGTATGTCAGGTTTCAAACCTCTCAGAAACATCTGCGTCATACGTTCCTCATTCACCACCAAATGAGGTGCAAACCTGGATAACTCCGCGAACTTCACCTTGTATTGGGACACCGTCATGTTGTTTTGCTCCAGTCTAATAAACTCCACCTCTTTCATATGACGAATACTTTCAGGAAAGTACTTGTCATTGAACAGTTTTTGAAATGTCTCCCAAGACATGCTGAGTGCGGCTGGATGGGTACGCTTCACAGATTCCCACTAGTAATCTGCCTCATTACGGAACATAAAAGTGGCAAATGGAACCTTATGTTCCTCCGTGCATCCCAAGACATCGAATATCTTGGTAATTTGCTTGACCCACGTCTCCGCCTTAATCGGATCCGGCTTTCCCCAGAATTCTGGTGGTCCCAACTCCTTGAATTGCTTGGCTGTGATAAACCGTGCGTTGCTATCATTTCCACCTGTAATTTATACACGAGTCTCCCCTAAATCGATTTTGCATGAGCTATGAAAAGCTTCTAAACATCCCATCGTTCATCGTCTGATCAGTGGTGTTGTTTACAGGAGGAACATTGTCGGCCTGTTGCACGTTTTCCTCATTGGTGGGTAAAGGTGTCTCCACGGTCTCATTTACTCCACTGTTAATATTCTCAGTTGCTATTCTCAAATACTGCCATAAAACAAGGGTTAATTAAAGAAATTAACATATCACATAATATCCCTATATTTTGACCTACCAACAAATAAGCTTGGGTAGGACACACTAACGAAGGATTTACTCGTCTCTCCCCTCCTAGTTCTATTCCCCGATCTCCGCCAGAGATCATATCCCTAAGCTTTGATACCAACTGTAACGCCCCCAAAATAGGTATACAACACCTATTTTGAGTCGCCAAATACATGGTACAGAAACAACTACAACTTTATTAATACAATTGTCGTGCAAAATACGACAGCACATAAACTGTGAGATTAAATACAAATATTGTCATCTAGACAATATTCACACCCAAATAAGTCCTCATTACAATTATTGAAATACTATTTTACAAAATAGTGAGGACTTCAAAAAAACAACTTCCTAGAACCTTCATTCCATACCCCGCTTAGTACTCGCTACATTCTCGCCTCCTGAGAAGAAAAATGGAACAAAAAGGAAAAGGGTGAGCTCAACTAGCCCAGTAAAGAATATTATGACTAAGATAATATAGAACAAATTATCGTTAGTCTTCAACAAGGAAAAATCTGAGAGAATATAATAGACAACAAGTTTCAGATCAATATTTACAGCGGAAATAATAATTCATAGAAAAGTTATGTAGAGAATGAAATCTATAATTATCTATGAATTTAAAAGTCCATCATCAATATTTTATCCCTGTAACATCAATCAATATACATCTTGAATCAAAATATTCATCTTTACACTACAGGCCAAAGATATTCATCAGTTGGTTATGTTCATCTCAACACCTGTTCATTTTTGCACTACGGGCCAAAGATATTCATCAGAAAATCATTCATCTTTGCACTACAGGCCAAAGATATTCAGTAATATAATCATTTAGGATTGAGGATGATGAAAAATATTTTCAAGAAAACGAATCCAGTGAAATAAAAGAACAAATATTAAGGATTCGTACTTTAAACAATCCCAGTTCAAAAATACTTCATAAATAACCATAGTGGAGTAAAATTCAAGAATGGTCAAAACATGGATACAATCAAAGCTAGTATCCATAATAGATATTTTGGACAAAAATGAAATTTTAATTTTTCTGCGAATAGTGTCGTATTCGTAAATAGTGTTGTATACGTGAATAGTAACCCCGACACTAAAAGACAAGAATTTCACAAGAAAAATCTTTCCAATATTTCGGCATAATGATATTGAAAGAAATAATATCATTTATAAAAAAATAACATCCGTTACCTCGAAAAGACAAGATTACTTGATTAGAATAATCAAATATAGTCTTTGAAGGAACTTGCACCGTATAGCAACACTCAAAGTATCAAAATACTCACAAGAATACGATCGATAATATAAAGAGAGAAAGAGAGAGAAAACTTTAGTTTCTGGTGTGATTTTCAATTTTAACCTAAGCACCCTATTTATAAGAAAATGCTTAGAACACCAAAATAGAAAATTTAATAAAATATTAATATATATATATATATATATATATATATTATAAATTCCTACGCACACTTTCTTAGGTTGAAAACATCAACCACACAAGTGGTCCCCCCTCTCCAAAATAAAAAAAAAGTTTTTCTTAAAAAAAATAATTAAAACTTTAAAAATCAATTATTCCGAAACTTCAGAACTTCAATAATTCATAATAAAGAGCCCTTTAATCAGAAAAATTCAAATCTTATGTCCATTCCATAGGAAATTTAATTCTCTACAACTTTACAAAAGAAATTTTTTCCAAATTCTAAACATAAGTTGACCGAAATCCACATACTGACGATTTTGCAGGCTATAATCAAATTTCAGTCAAGAAATGGGGTCCACCGACATGTTTAACATTTTTTGTAACAAAAATACTCTTTCTCCTCATTTATTCATATATCACACATTCATTATAAAAATATTACTTATATTATTATAATATAATAATATATTTAAATGAATTATTTTATCAGAAAAGATAAAATATCAATTTTTCAACAATTGTCACTTTAAAAATTTTTCCATCTATATCCACATAAAATGAATATTTTTCTTATCATATAAATTAATAATTAATTATTCACAAATAATATTATGAGAATCACAACATCTGGCAACCATGCCGTTTCAGGAAAGAGGGCTTTCAATAAGGATTTCTCCTCATCGATTTGCACAATTAGTGTCCAAACCTCTCCTTAGATGTAACTTTCTAGACATTGCCAATAATGCTATCTAATAATATTATTCAAATAATATGAATTATTGTTCGATAATGGAAAATATTGTGTAATGACAATTATTGAAATAACAATAATATAAAATATCAACGCAAAGCAATTATTGAATCAATAAAATAAAATATTGAGCGGTAATTATCGTAATAATTATCGAGTAGTGCCTTCTTCACATAAGAATCAATAATTGGTGCAATACTGCAGGTGCAAACATCGTGTGTTTTAACCACCGGGTATTCTAACAAGATAATCTCAGAATAACCACGCCTGAATTATTTATAAACAACTTATACTTGTCATTTTCTTCATCCAATCGCTTTCCGTTATGGGGCCCACACAAGGTTGCGCTGTCGTATGAATATTCCCCGACAGCAAGAATATTCCACGGCCAAACGAATATTCCCCTACAATAATGAATATTTTATAACCACTTGCTTATTTGAAAATATATGCGCATTTTACCCATAACTAACCACATTAATCAAATTAACCCTTACTATTTCAAAATAATAAATAGAGGAAATTCAATTTTATTTATAATAAGTTACGGTCTTACACATAACCCATCTCATATCCCGCATGGATCCTCTCAAGTATGTGTTCAGTAAGCCCATACTGAATTGTCAACTGTCCAGATGGTAGTTGATCCTAGAGCAATTTGACCTCGTCTACGTGACGCAAAAGTCTGTCAAAGGTCAAGGAATTGCGGATCAACTGGCTGCCGCACCTGCAGGGGACTACAAACCCTTGGAAACATATTTCCCTGATAATGGGGGTAATGACAGTTCAGCTACAACATCAGTATGATACATGCCGTACGTGGAAAATGTATTTTGATGGATCTGTTAATACAAAAGGCTCTGGAGCAGTTTTAATATCAAATACGGGGGAACAGTATCCCGTCACCGTCAAATTGCAGTTTGTCAGCACCAACAACACAGCTGAGTATAAAGGTTGTATCATGGGGCTAAAACTTGCCCATTCAATGGGCATCAGGCGGTTAACTGTCTTTGGGGATTCCTAATTGGTAATCAAACAAACCACGGGAGTCTATCAAACCAAAGAATTACATTTGCTGCCTTACCATCGGCAAGTTTTACAGATGGTTTTGGAGTTCGAAGAAATCTCCTTTCTACACATTCCTCGCAATAGGAATGTTTTTGCGGATGCATTAGCAACGTTGGCCTCCTTGATTCATATACCTGACAAGGAAAACATGCCAATCATCACATTTGCTCTACAAAAGGCCCCAGTTTATAGGAACTATGTTGGAGAAGTATAGGATGAGCTACCTCCCATCCACCACCCTTGGTATCAGCATATCAAGGAGTATCTACGAGATGGATCTACACCCGCTGAGGCAAGCCTAACTGAGAAGAGGCGGATCCGTCGACTTGCAATGAAATTCTACCTGAGCGGAGATGCACTCTACAAAAGAGATGCAGGATTAGGTCTTCTCAGATGTCTGGATAAAGACCAAGCTCAGAGGCTCAAGGATGAAATCCATGGTGGAGTATGTGGCCCACACATGAGCGGCCCCTTACTTGTCAAGAAAATTCTCAGAACAGGGCATTAATCGCTTAAGCTCAAAGCTGACTATGATGATCACGTCAAGAGATGCTATCAATGCCAAATTCACGGGAATGCTATCCACGCCCCTCCGAGGAAACTCCACAATATGAGTTTGTTGTGGCTCTTCTCAATTTGGGGAATGGAAGTGATCGGGCCCATCGAGCTCAAAGCCAATAATGGACATCGATTCATATTCACCATGATCAATTACTTCACCAAATAGGTAGAAGTAGCCTCCTTCCCTAGGGTTACCAAAGAAGTCATCATTGTTTTCATAAGAAACAATGTAGTCTGTCGATATGGACAACTAGAGGTCATTGTGTCAGACAATGCTAAGAACCTGAATAACAAAATGATGGAGGAGTTATGCAGTAAATTCCACATCAAACACCTTAACTCCGTCATCTACCGTCCAAAGATGAATGGTGCTGTTGAAGCGGCTAATAGAAACATCAAGAAGATCATGCAGAGAAATGTCCATCAATCACAAAGGATGGCCTGACCTCTTGCCTCTGACATTATTAGTCTACAGAATTTCCATGGGTACTTCCACTGGGGCAACCCCCTACTCATTAACCTATGGGTTGGAAGCAGTGCTCCCCATAGAGGTGGAAATGGAATCTCTTAGAGTGTTGATGGATGCTCAGTTGGATGAAGACCAATGGGTACAAGACAGGTATCACCAATTGTCTCTAATAGACGAAAGGCGAACCGCAGCTATCTTGCATGGTTAGTTATATCACCAAAGGATCGCACGATCCTACAACAGGAAAGTCCGGCTACGACAATTCAAACAACATGACTTGGTTTTGAAGAAGATCATTGACAACCAAGATCAATCTAAGAGAAAATTCGCTCCTAACTGGGAAGACCCATTTGTTGTCAAGGAGGTTTTGACAGGAAGTGCTCTCAGACTACAGGAAATGGATGGCGATGAATTTTCGCAGCTTATCAACTCGGACACCGTGAAACGATCCTATGTCTGAAGTTACCATCAAGCAAACATCCTGGTATTGATCATCTAATCACCAGTCATTCCAGTTTTAAACCCTCTCTTTTTACAAAATCTTTTGCCCCTCAGGGAAACATACATTTCAAACTAGCAGCCTGATTTCACACTACTACAAAACAGTAAATAGACAACGCGAAAAAAACGTTGTGATTTCAATCAGAAAAACGTCGTGGTTAAGAATGTTGTCTATTTGACACCCTTACACAACGTTTTTAAAACGTTGTAGTTAAGCACAATACACAACGTTTTTTAGGAAAAAACGACGTAGATTTATTTTTCAAAAATTAGTAGATGCTTAAAAACGTTGTAGAAAGTATGATTCCACAATATTTTTTGAATAAAAATGTTGTTTAGTATATCAGACAACGTTTTTTAAATGTTGTAGATAAAAAAAAGAAAAAAAAAAAGATGTAGTTCACCTATATTACCAATACACCTGCAATATGCTAATGCCATGATATATAGCCAAAATGTATCAACCATTCAAAATACATCCCAATAATACAATTCGTTTACAGTTTCAAATTACTACATACACAAAATATTACATTGTATTTTATCGGTTATTTGCTGATTAAAGTAAAATCTACTCTTTGATGAGCCTAACTAGGGTATAATCAACATACTGTGAAAACTGAGCCAAATCAAGATCATCATCCTTGGAGTGCATCCCTGCAGTTTTATTCATTGGCCTGTCACAAGTAACAAGATATTGCAGAGGTTAGGCAAAATTATACAGTGTTAACAGGCAAATAGCGCCATCATACATCTCAAAATTCCAACAGTTCAATTGACTCCAACTTAGTAATAGTATGACAGTGTTGTATCTATAACCAGATCTATAATTTTGCTATTTAACTTCATATAAAAGCTGCTATTTAACTTCATATAAAAGCATAGCAACATAATGCGGTAGGAGAAGGAAAAACCTTAGCTTCTTCCATCCCAATACTGGCATTATCAAGTCCATCCAACATAGAGGAGTCCTTGCAGACAAGTGAAACCTTTAGAAGATAGCATATAGCATGTCAGTCATCTAAAGTACAAAACCTTTAGCAAAGGTTGAACACATCATTTTCAATTTATGACTATTTCTCCATCATGCCAAGCACTGACTTAAGTAAAAAGAAAAAGAACATTGAGATTTACCTCGAAAGGAAAATGCCATCAAAATAGAATTTTATACTGAAATCAACAAAAGCAGTAGTCATTTACCTGATGACAGCTCCCATTTTCTGCATTCCAAAGAGAGACTTCATTACAACCTGCTGCAACATATACAACTGGCCTAGCTATAGTGTGTATGGAAGAATTACCACTACAGCTATGAAGTGATTTTTGTCTTGTACATAGTATAATACTAACATAGTGTCATAACCCATTATGTTAAGTGCACAAGTCTTTGGCACAAAAGAGAAGGATGCTAAACAATTTTATGATAATAAAGTAATAAACTTCCACCCAAGTTTCAATTGGCATTTTCATGTTGCATCTTCCCCTGTACGAGTGCAAGATGTACTTAAGCTAAAAGCAGGTGGACAAATGCGCAACCAGTTAAGTGCTAAAGTAAAATATAAACATTATATGATTGTGATGCCTACTCCTATGTGTAGGTTGATGTTTGTTGTTTAGGCTTTATTGCAGTTCCAATATTTGCAGACTTGCATGATTATTCCCCTCAATGATTGTACTTGTTAATAAAACTATCTAAAATTGTCTAACACGCATAGAGAGATTAAAGTACCAAACTATGTGATATGCTGACAGTCTCCTATGACCAGTATATGCCATTAAAGATCGAGGTCAACAACTAGAAAAATAAATTTGAACTCAAAGTTAGGCTCAAGGAATCTACCTGGCTCATATGATTTCACAGGAGAAGAGAGAGAAGATTATTAAGATCACCTTAATTTCAAAGGGTTCCCAAAATTCAGCTGCTAAGGTTTTTTTAATGAAGAAAAATTACTAGTGTGAAGAGATAATTCAAGCATCAGCTGGCAATTAGTCTACACGCCTATAAGAGAAGGGGGGAAACACTCAAAAAAGGCAGCTCCAATCTCTACATAGGTAGAACACAAAAATTCCAGTAAAGGTTCCATTTCACAAAAAAAAGGAAAAAGATAAATAGTCATCACTGCAACAAAATCTCAAATAAAAATATTGAAGTAACACAACCAAATATGTTGTACCTTTTGATGATACATAGTTGCAGATTCAAGAAACTTCCTATAAACATGACCCACCTCTTTCGTATATGGCTTCAAAGAACCTGTACTTTTTTGACATGGGGTTTTGCTACACTCGCAACCTGGTCAATGTATGGCTTGCTAACTTTCTTAACTTCCTGCCATCAAATCAAGTGCACTTTAGGATGCCAGTAAATAGAGCATGTGAGCAACTATATCGAATAACATAAATTATATACCTGATAATAAGGATCCAAAACTTCCTGTACTTTAATAATATGCGGACTTACAACACTCTTAGATTTCTCATTAAACCTCAACAGATTTTGTAGTTAATGACTGCACATGAGGTTCGACGTAAGTTGTTACAGCTATCCACTGTTCCTTGATGGCCGGGATCCATTTCTGCAATTAGTAGGATAGAAACAAAAGGACAACAAAAAATATTTCAGTCAGTCAAAAATCTAATGGAGAAACTAAACCATCCACCAATATTCCAAGTAAACTTCCACCTTAACTAAGGCTCAAAGCTACATGATTGGAGAGGTTTAACTTAGCAAGTTGCAATAGCATGCACAACAAAAATTAAGCTTACAGTTTCAGCCTGGGCTTGCATTTCCTTAAACTCTGCTGCTTTTTGGGGGAATTGATCCAATTAGTTCATTCCTATGTTTATATCATTAGTTAGTTTGGTTAGAACCAAATAAAATTCAGTCAACATAATTTCAACTTAAAACCCATAATTGCCCCAAATGAATCAAAAAGCACAATTAATTAAATCCATATAGTGAAATAAATGTTTAGCAAGGGTGTCATTGGGCATGTACCCAGCAACAAGCAGCCTCTCGTCAACATCGCAGCAATACCCAATCAAATTGAACAGTATACATATGCATATGGATGAGATAATAATGGAAGGGCATTAAAGAGTTTTACCTCTTTCTCAATCTCTTTGCATTTGAAGCCTAACTCTTGCTATTTAGCAGTTGAAGATTCTTTCACTGAAAGAGTCCTCATATTTATAGCATCCACCTACTAAGTCAAAGGAAATAAGAAAATGTACAGATGCATATGTCCAACTGCTACACTATTGTGGATCAGCAAAAGCATGGACAGCCCCCCGGGTATGGCTCAAACTAAACGCAACCAGACCAATTGATAAGGCTCTTACAAGACCATGAGTACATTGAAGCCATGCCTCTCCCTCTCAAAACATTAAGCCTATCAATCACATCTACACAACACCAAAAAATTTCTTAAAACACAATAGGCAATAATAAATTAATAAGATAAACAGAGCTTTAAGAGCATTGAGGCTATCAATCACATCTACACAACACAGAAATTGTTAACCAACAAATACAAGTCTGAGTAATTTTTACACGTAACAAAATATCATGAAGAAGTACTTGCTAACAAATATCCCTCCGATAATAATACAAATGGCTCTAGAAATAGTACTACTTTGTAAAAATATATGCATTTATTTGTATATAGAGAAATATAGGTTGAATGTACCTCTTAAGTAGAGGCCATCAGGAAAAGTGAGAGAAACTTCAATAAAATGAGGATGTTCGAGCTGTCGATTTCTAGAGAGATAGTAAACTGCGGCAACTTTACGGCTCGACTGCTGCTGTTGATACTTCGGCGACTTCTCTATCCACACTTTGGCTCTCTCCGGGCTCCCTTGCCGGTACTTTTTCATTCGTCCTTCCATTTCACCACCTTAAAGCCCTAGCCACACTGATCTCAACACAAATCACCGCTAATTTCTTCTAGCTCTGATCTTCACAAAGGCACTAAACAAATCATTCGTTTTAGAAATCTCAAACAAAGTTCGTACAGTATCTTTAACTCAAATAAAAATATGGAAAATTATGCGGGCTAGATCTTATAATTTGCTGAAAGAGCTCCAAATCTCACAGAAAATAGTTGAGCGTTCCTCACCATTTTTGGCGGAAAAATCCCAATATGTGAGCGTTCCTCACCATTTCTCCTTATTCGGCGGAAAAATCCGAATATTCTGTGCTTCGTTGAATCGACTGCGGATAGGTATTAAAGTGTGCCCTCCGCTTGTCTTTGCCATGGATCTAGAGATTTGAGAGTTATAGGAAATCTAGGCAAAACCTAGCTTTTGTTTTCCAGATGGCTAAACAGAGAGATGAGAGACGAAGACTTGGTCGTTTTCATTTAACCGCCTTTTTTTTTAGCTCCGTGTTTTTCTTGACAACGTTTTAAAAAAAACCGTTATCTAATTAAAACAAAAAAAAATATCTTTTTAAATAGATAATATTTTTGCATATATATCTAAAGCGTTAAAAACGTTATAAAAAAATATCACAACGTTTTTATAAAAAATATTGTGGTTTAAGTGTTGTCTATTTAGTACTTTGTACCGGTGTCACCTCATTTCAAACCTTTCATACAATTTTGGTTGGCCTGAGGACGATATTGAACCATTCACACCTGCAGTTTATCCTGAAGACGGGATTAAACTTTCTACGCTTGCAGTTTGCCCTGAAGACGGGATCAAACTTTTTCCACACCTGCAGTTTATCCCCATTATGGGATCAAGCTTTCTTCTCCCCGCAGTATAGCCTGCACATGGGATTCACACTTCTTTTGTTGCAATTTGTCCTGAGGGGCAAACTACGTTGACCTAATCTCCCTGATACCCAGGAGTACGTAGGCAACCATATTCTATATAGCCCGGTCGCAATAAACAAAAAAACAACAAAAACATTTCTACCCTTCCTCTACAAAAACAAAAACCACAAAAATACTTCTACACCTATCTGTCTTTCACATTCAGCGTTAAACCTCTTACACTAGGTTCGAACTACGCAGACTTGATCTCCTCTTCAATAGAGATACGTGGCGACCATTTATGGTTCGATCTAAACCCTACCGTAACAAAAATACTTGTCACACGGTACTGGGATCAACCTTCAATCTACTACATTTCATCGGCTTCAGACCAAGGGGATGGAATTACCCAACCTCTCCTCACAAATAGAAGATTCGGTGACCATCTAAGCTGCGGTTGTGCCTCGAAGAGAAACACCAATCCATAAGAGATGGAATTAACTAGGCTTCTCACAAATAGAAGTACTGGCGACCATCTGTGGTGCGGTCAATCTCAGAGAGGAAAAGCCACACTTTTCTCCATATTTCCATACAGATACCAGTCCCAAGACACCAAAGATTGTAGGGACAATGATCCATTCTGAGAGATCCTATGATCGCTCAATGTCCACATATCAAGGATAAGTTCAGAATGCATCAAGATCACAAGGCCCACAAGAAGCAGCAAATATCAAGCAAGTATCAAGGCATAAGCGAAAGGGAAGTAAATCAAAATATATTTCTCTGCCATATATACTACTGTTTGATATATACATATGTGTTATACATGACAAAATGGCTAAGCTAGTCTGTGCAGGAAAATACAAAGCTATCTATGGATCTGTATGTATGCGGACTATCAGATCTAACATAGCATTCCTCTCTAAAGACGGAGGTAAAACTGCAAGCTCCTGCCCAATGGCATCTACACGAGCTAGCAAATCAGAGGCTAACTGCATGGTGGCATGATGCTCATTGATATATGCACTCATATCGGCAAGGATGCTAGTCGTAAAGGATCTCATTGAGGTACTGTCTGTAATGGCCACATCCCTTGCAGATAGGGCGGCATCCGGCTCCACAATCAATGCATCCCTAGCTGATCTAGTCTCATCCCTCTCTAATAGAGTGACATCTCTCCCATCAAGAGCTGTCAACATCGCGACCCTAGCCCGATCTCTATCATAGGTCATCAGATGTAAGCTTTGCTCCAAATGTTGTGCTGAATACTGAGTAACAGTGGCACTCGGGGTGGGAGAATCCATCACAAATGCTGGTAGCCCAGCAGTCAAGTCCTCACCAATGGGAATATCAGCCTCCTCTATAGGCTCCTTATCGTCAAAATCAATATCCTGCACTGTGGATACTATCATAGTCGATGCAGTCTCTGTCTCTATCCATGCTGAATACTCTGTAGAATAACCCGGATGACTGACAGAAAACTCAGCTAGCTCTCGTTGATCCCAACAGGCATACAACTTGGATCTGTCCGCTAATGATAAGTGGCGAGAAGCGAAACGCTGAATCACTGCTCCCTCATATGGGTGGAAATCCTGAAACTGGTCAAACGGACACATCACGGCTAGTGGGTGGTAGGTGATCATCCCTCTCAAACCAGCTAGAGGTAGATAATCCATGCCCGAAGCATGAGTAATGAAGCTGTAGGGCAAGCTAAGCCCTGTACACGGCAATATAGCGAATGGATCTTCGATCCCTGCCAAGAAAGCTGACCAAGAAGCAGCATCTGTACACTCCACAGGCTGAAACGAGTACGACAGAGCTATGTCATGGGTGAAACAATATCCATGCCGTCTGAATGTGCCAATCGATCTCAAGTGTGACATAAACCACACGTACAACATGACCGAGCTGCCTGTGAATACTCCTGCCGGATAAGTGCAGCAATATGTGGCCGACCTCAGAGTCTCTGCCATAATCATTGGTAAGATGGTGTGACCCTCCCGGAGAGCTCTCACTGCCATAATGACGCCGATGTCCAACTCATCCATGTACCGTGGCATGTAGACGTATGATAATACGCACAGCAGTAGTACATCCACTCTGGCTGAACGCCAACGATCTTCCGGTGTGGTGAAATCCTCGGAATGCCGTGCATAACTATCCTCAGAGCCAAATCTGTCAAACAGAAAAAGCTGGGATATCACGTGGCCGGATGTAATCTCATCCTGTACCACTCTACGCCTCAATCCGGTGAGGATCATGAACTATCTACTCATGTCTCCGATCGCCATGTGCATGCAAGGTCTGTCCAACGGCAGCATCGTCAACCGTGCATACTCCTCCAAAGTAGGAGTCAACTCTTGGGTCCCAGATCGGAAAACCTGTCTCTCCGATACCCAATGCTCTAGCATACCATCTATGAACCCTGTGGGAACCTGAAACATCAACAAGGTCATAGTGTGCTACAACAAATGATCTATAGTCACCCTGTCTGGTGGTGACATACTATCATACCATGAGCGCATATCAGATGCCACCAAAAATGGTGGGGTATGATCAATACGGCTAATCGTCAAGAAGACATCTCATGACGGGCCGTGTCATAAGACCATCCAGGGGTCAATGCTGAATATCTCTGGACATACATACATATGCATAACATAATAACATGCATGATACAATAGATGGCAATATGATATAGGGAATGAAAAACTGTACATACATTCCTAAGTATATCATCATCTAATACATCTCTGTACAGCTAAAATACAGGGGAATGGGGCAAAGCTACCCAACATCTCAACAGAAGCCTATCAAAAGATATAGCGAGAATGGGGCGAAGCTACCCAATGTCTAACAGAGGCCTATCAAAAGAGATAACGAGAAATCACATCAGAAGAAGTTAATGGTGTCGATATCTACATCATCGATCCTGTCCACCTAATGTAACTCCTCCTAAGTCACTGGATCTCTATCTATAGGGATGTCAGGCCTATACAATTGAGGATCTGCACCAGCAAAGCCATATGAGTCACCTGAGGGGCCAGCGCCATAGCTGGAAGGATCAAAAGTATCTGCCTCTAAAGGATCTCTACCCAAATGCCGGATAAAGAAATGTGCCCGGTCCAACTGCCGAGTCAAACTGTCAATTTGTGTCACATGAGTTGGATCTCTGATACAGGTTAGCCAATCCGTCATCATCACGGATCCTGTAACCATATCCCCCATAAACTGTGTGGCGCGGGTCTGAGCTCCAATGGTACGAGGGAACCACCAATGCTGGAACATCTCCTGAGTGCAGGGGCCCTCTGATAATGTATAATCGTCAACCCCCAACAATGGGATGTCAATGATGGGTGACTGTGAAACAGGCCAATAACGCCTGACAGGAGGCAAGATCAACATGCGAATCTCTTCTGTAGTGCTCCTGATAGCACACTTTCCTAAGTAGAGCTCCCATCCTCCATCTGTGAAGAGAGGAATCCTACGGGTGGACATAACGTGCTCGACCCCAGTTGGGTACCCATCCTCAAATCCAACACTCAAGTGCTCCCAGAGTAGGGAACCCATGTGATGACATCCGTTGTCAACAACTCCAGCTGTAGGCGGCAATAAGTGAAACCCTCAGCTACAGGGACCACCGCCAGTATGGAATGATGCCATCTCCGTCCTCGTGGATAGGTGTTTAAACCTAACACGCTCACAGGACACAAACATGGAAGCCTCTCATAGGCCCAAAACTGCCAACACAAAGGCAAACATCTGCTGTCAGTCAACACTCTTAACCTATACATGGGAAAAGACAAGAGAAATACTCACCAGCAGAAATGGGTAGAATCATAACCAAGCCTCGGTCAAGCCCTGCGATCGCATGCGCATTCCCCTGAGGAAGTAGGCAAAGGTGTAGGAACCCCAATCATAGTCTCCTATATGGTCCACGTGTCGAGTGGCGCTGATCAAAGCGAAGGACACCGTAGAAGAGTTATCAGCTATGAAGCAGCCCCTAATGATCATCAGGAACAATGGTCGGAGAATGCGATCCCTGACTCTCACATCATCAGGTATAGGCTCACTCAACAGCCCGCTCATAAAATCTACGCTCAAAGGACCTGTACGAATAGTCCTGCCGTTGAGCGCCTTTGCCGGAACTCCCAATAAGGATCTGACGGCAGTAGGAGTAATATCCGCCGTGCAAGGCACTGGATCCCCTCCAAACTCCATACCTGTGATAAACTGCCAATCCATCGACGTCATCATCACCTCACAATCCAGCAAATAGAGTGACTGACCACCGCCCAGACAATGCCCTGAGGTAACCCCAGGGACAGTGATGGGGAAGAATGGAAAAGAATGTCCTTAATCCCCAGCCATCTACAATCTCTCTATAGTCATCATGCAAGGCCTGATACATAGAGTGGATACTGAACCAGTTCCCTCGAGGCAGTGTAAAGTCGGGAACCTACATTAAATACAAATCAACATCAGAACCCTTTGCTTCTCATCAATAGGAAATAAGGAAGATTAAAGATCTAACTTCATACCTCATTTGCGTGCAAGTAGACTGAAGGATGCCGACTCAAGTCACGTAGAAGATCTGTGTTCGCCACTTGAATACCTGGCAACTCCCTACGGGGAGCGCGTGCAGCAGGAGTAGGAACCTCAACCGGTACATCCTCCTTCTCGTCCTCGACATCCGACACTTCAACCCGGATAGGATGAATCATCGCCTCCACCAAACGATGAGGTTGCCTAACAGAACGGGGTCGAGGTACTTCAGAAGCCCTCCTCCGTACACCAGAAGTGGTCCTGCGGGAACTACTCGGCTGATCTGTATCCAAAATATCTGGACAACAAGTCTCCAAATCACCTCAAAAAGGGTGTGGTAAATTCTTACCTGAAGCTTTTCAAAATGCTTTTTATGATTACATGCATGCATGCATTGTTTTAACATACATCTACAGTAGAGTTAAAAATGCATGACTACCCAATGCCTACGTTTTGGAAAATTTTTCCCTAGCCCCTTTGTAAATGGGACTATCCACATACACATAGGCATGACCAGGTGGCCATTCAGTAGCACACCTACTAACAGTCATATACATCCTACATGCATTAGTACGTCACAGTAAAAAATCCGTAAGTGTAGTTTAATTACTAGGGTTATTTTACTATTTTACCTTTACTCATTTGTCCTCAAATAGGATAAGAAATGACAGTAAAAGGTACCAATTTGACTGCTTCTAAAGTCAAATTTTTCATATCATTATGTTCAGCATGGTTTAATACTAACATTTACCATGTTGAATATTTTTTATCATATCATATCAACATGCATATTCACTACTATGTGTCTAAGTGCATTTTATATGGTAAGTCATTTTCCAACTGACAGGAACTGGAAAAGAATACATGCATATGTTACCAGGACAGTGAAGAACGCTTATATGGTGATAAAATATGCAGAAAGTTGCCCGAACTCAGCAGGTCTGAAGAGAAGCTCTCAGATTTCCTTCATCGCGCAGCTTGAAAATGACTTATGAAAGCAACCCGCAGGCTTTGTATAGCCACAGTTGGCCGCAGGTCCACCTGCGGCTACTACACATGTATCTACGACACCCCTTTGTGGGTCCCACACCTCCTATTTGCTCCAGTTAGAGTTACAAATGAGGTCTCACAAGCTAAAAAGGCCAAATCAGGAATTAAAATGCTACGCGATTGAGCGAAATAGCCTAAAATCCTGGTTTTCACGGACCACACTCTGGTTCTACATCTCACTCATTGGTATTCACCTGCATACAAGGTATACTATACCGATGGCCTCAACTTTTAGAATTCATGCTCGGTAATACCTCACAAAGGTCCGATACCGTCAGTGCAGGGTCACAACCCTAGAAGTATCCCCGGCGGGGGTTACAACGCCGAAGTTAAGAATCATCTACGTATCCCCGGCGGGGGTTACACTGCCGAAGTTATGAACTAATGAAGTATCCCCAGTGGGGGTTACAACGCCGAAGTTAAGAATCATCTACGTATCCCCGACGGAGGATTTATAATCATGTGCGACCCAAATTCGGTACTTGAAACACGAATTCGAAAGGTTTCACGATATACCATTTCCTTGAGCGAAATAATAATAATATTGTCATAAATATCAAATTTAATTTACATATCAGAGTTGTCTAAATCCCAAGTACGCGACCTTAAAACATTTCATTACATGATAGATAATAATATCATCATCTTATTTAAGTCTAGCTATTATATAAGATAACACAACTTATTTTGACAGCTTTCCTTTCCCTTTGTTTCTGGCAGAGCCCTCTGGTTGATCATACTTAACTGAAAATATTTAAATTAAGCAAGAATGAGCATTCGAGTGCCT
Organism: Panax ginseng; assembly: GCA_020205605.1. Lineage (NCBI taxonomy): Eukaryota > Viridiplantae > Streptophyta > Magnoliopsida > Apiales > Araliaceae > Panax > Panax ginseng. The sequence continues at coordinate 69,707,146 of CM035134.1, read as the reverse complement.
AACAAGTAATAGCAACAATAAACAATATCTTAAAGGATTAAATGTTTTCTTTGAGTGACACTTCTACAACGAAGCAATAATTGTGAAGTAGCTAAAAAAATTCTAATCAGCATACCAATTCTATTTCAAAATTTGGAAACTACGTACTGACTATAAATGGAGATCAGTTGACAGACTATGAACATTGTTTTCTATTTTTGAAAAGGTTTAATAGAACTTCATCAGTAAACCGTCATAACTTACGGGCACGGGGGGTGATCAGCCCGTTATGCTCTGTATTGATCAATAATACATACCAGAACAATATTATCATTCATCATAACCGCCTTGGGCTCACAAAAGTTTCCCAGATTCGGGATGTTCATACTTAGCCTGAATCCGAACCAAAATAATTTGGTTGGATAACAATAATATTCTATCATGTTCAACGATATTCTTAAATCTGTGTCTAGCAGAGTCAAATAGCTTAGACGATTTTTTTTTAATTAAGGTATACATACTGGAAATCAACAAGTATGTATCAACATGTACAATAATTATCCAAGTGAGGACACTTGTATAACCATACTTAGAATTTTAACGAACAAAATATATATATCTGAATCTTATAGTAATACGATACTGATAAACAATAAATGAATAAAGTCTGGGAACTTGTATGAATATAAATGATTGGATACATAATCAATAAAAATAGAGTTTAATAATCTGACACAATGATAATAAAATTCTGAAACTTTCTTACTCATGTCCATTGCATAAAGGAAATGCAAAGGTTAGGATGCTTGCATAATGTAAAAGATAATTCAGATACTTGCTCAATAATGATTGGAGTAAGTTTAGGAAACTTTCCTATACGTGTCCATTGCATAAAGTAAATGCAAGGGGTAAAGATACTTGCCTTAAGCGTAGTTTATCCACGCAAATAAATCAATACTTTCGAATCCTATTTATAGCGTATTATAAGTACAAAATGCTCATTAGCTAACATATTCGTCAATCAAGCTCGACATGATTCAAGTATACACATATGGTACAAAATCAGCTTATATGTTTATCACGAAGTCAATTAGCTAGTTATTTCATAAGCAAATTAAGAATGCTCAAGTTTAAGGTATTTTCACCCATGAACTTTCATTATCCAAAGAAAACACTATCTTATTACGTAGTCCTCACATATATACATGTATTAGTAGTTTTAAACCACTTCTAGCAATATAGGTATCATATAAGTTAACTATCCAGAATCATATTGCAAAATCTCAAATTCCAGACTGGCGCAGCTGCGCATCACTTTGGCCAAGCCAAGACTCAGCTGTCGCCTTGTGGTTTCTGTTTGGCATGAGCACAACATTCATACATAATATATTTTGTCATGGTAAAGGTCTTTTCATGCTCCTCAAGTCAATCTAGGTTCCTTCTTTCATATTATGGTTCTAAGTTAAACATTTAAATAAGTTAAGGCCATTCAAGGTAACGAAACCACAAAGTCTAACATGCTAGCCTTCTAAACATACAAGATAGTCATATAACTCATATTAGGAATGCTTGTGAGCATTCATATCATATATGTGTAATTAACATCGTTTTGGTTGGAAATATGCTTTGTTTAGGCTTTACGTGAATTATTATACACAAGTATGGTATATATATGTTCAAGTTACATGAGCAAGTCTAAGAGTATCATCAAACATGATCACAAAAGTCAGATTCTAACTTCCAAAGTAGTATGTTAACATTCGTATGCAAAGTTCGTATTTTCATTAGTAACTTTACTAGTAGGTTCTACATATTCAACATATATGGATCATGTATAGGGATATTATAGACATAACATGGCATCACAACCCTTTAGAATCTAGATAATTATGTGTTGCACCTATGCTTTGAAAATATGTTCAAGTTTGCTTTTGAAACTATTTTAAACTTGAACAAGGTAATTTAACATATACAAGGCAACTCTTAGAGCTTTAATCATAAGTAGTAAAGTCATGTTATCATGCTCACAAGGTCAGAATATAAAGCATGTAGTAGTCATGCATGTTAACTCACTATAATAAGTTAAACAACTTCTTTAATACAAATCCTAAGTAAGGTGTTCATGAGCAAAGAACTATGAATCATATAAACACAAGTTAACGGGTTATTCATGCGTTAATAAATCATACCAACAAGCTTGCAAAGTCAGTATATGAACATAGCATACATACATCTCAAGTTCTTTTCTAAAGTCCTAATTTCATTTTAAACTCTACACCTTCATTAATCATGTATGCTAATCTAAACATGCTCTCATTAGGTTAACCATACCTATATATACATATTAAACATATTTGCATGCTAGCTTAAGTCATAATAATTGACTAACATTGATCAGATTTTTAACAGAAAGCAAAAATCGAAGCAGAGATCGGAAAGTATTCTACGTTTGCGCCTCAATGTAAAATGCCTGGCAATTGCTTGTAGTCTGGTTCGAGCCAAGAACGATGCGCTTTCAGAGAACTTTAGCCCAACCACAAAAATTATAAACAAACTTGATTCTAAACATCCATATATCAGTTTAAACATGCTTGTATGATCATATAACAACTAATTAAACATTACTCAACCTCATCATTATCTAATTTCACATAATTAATAAATTAAAATTTCAAGAACTCAAGAATTCATTTTAGCAGAGAATGAAAATGGAAAGCAACGAATGGGGCTTATACCTCTGCAATTGTGAAGTGAACTTGCTCCAAATGAACTTCCAGTTACTTAGAATACTAGTATGCCCCCAATCTCACACTTAACAAATTATTAGACAATTTAAGCAACATAGATAATGAAGGGAAGTGTTCAATATATAGAGAATTCCTTGACCATGCCAAGCCATTGTCCAAGAAATCAAACCAAAGCATGGAAGAATGGCATGAAGGTTATCAAGGAGTTGGTAATTGGTAGTTGGTTTGCATCATTATTCCCACTCCCCCCATAATCATCACCTAGATTGCTAGCTTGAGCTTGGAAGAAGGAAAAGATAATAGGCCTTAGCCTTTTTGGTAGTTCACGTGAATGTGAAAATAGGGAGCATTTTGGACACTAAATTTGGGACAACCCAAATACTTAGCAATCTTGTAACACTTATACAATTTCCTACTCTTATGTTATATAGTATACCCATATCAACAATTCATTAGTTATAATTTAATGTCACAATATGATTTACATAATTAATATTTCAAGGTAGTAGATGTAATATAGAAATGTAACATACATATAATACATGTACATTTTATCACACCGGTATACATTATTAAAATAATAGTTTACAATATGATCATGGTATGTTATTTTAATATACACCCACATACATATTGTCACATACACCTTTCATCTCACATAGTTTCAATAAATCTTAATATATGGTTACTATCTATAGTATAGTCACATAAATACCACATTACACTATATATTATAGTTGCATTCCATATATATATATATATATATATAATATCTATTTAATTATTACACATTTGCACATAATATTCAAAGTATAATCTTATTATATAATTTCTATGGTGTATAATATAATTATTATTAGGTGTCACATTTCATACTCTTCTTAATGTAATTACTAACATTGCTACATACTTGGCACACATGAATTAAATAAGTATTACATACCCTAGTTATGCAATTTACTTTACTCACAATAACAATTAATAATCACAATTTATTAATTGATCACCATAAATATTTAATTGATATAACCCTTAATAATTAAAATTTCTTAATTGCTCACTTGGTAATTCCTTCGTTAATTAATATTATTATTAATATTTCCCATCATCGACACACAAAGCTTTCCACGAGTCCATCACAAACTCCGCATATTCTTCCATTATTCAATTATTTAATATAATTGAGTTAACTTATCTCAACCATTCATATTCGAATTTATTTCCATTAACATATTCATATGTCATGGAAATTCTCAGGTATTACATCTCTCATAATAATTCTAATAATCATATCATATATACAATAATCATATATTCACGGAAAATAAATAATAACTATCTTTATTACCAAATTATTTTATTATAAGAATATAATCTATAATGATCAACAAGTCTAATAAGAAATTATTTACATCTAATAGATAATTTTATTTATCAGATATATACATATACTTTACCTTGCACATATTCCCACCCTTATCCATATATAAAAAATAATTATTCGCAAAATTTCTTATTGAAAAATATTGGGTTATTACATCCACCCTCCCTTATAAGGATTCCATCCCCGGAATCACCGCTTTAAAACCTATAGACACTAGGGCAAATAGCATACGCAGTCATTTTAAGTAGATCTCGATCAGGTTTGATCGAACTGACCTTTAATAACTCAACATAAAGCTTGTCTATTAATTCTACGGAAATTTAATTTCTAACAGAACTCAAATTTCTCCTTCAAAATTTCTTTATAAATTAATTTACTATATTTAAGAAAAAAAATCATATATACGAAAATAAAGTTCGTATGAATAATACCTGAAGTTCCATCCCCCGCTGCTACGGTATCCTGAACAGTCATATTGAGGACTCTTGCGGTTGATTTCGTCGAAGTTGGTCCCGTTATCGCCATTGTTCCACTGCCTTTCCCCGCATTCACGCTTCCTATATCCATTCTCCTTTTGGGATAGTCCTTCACCTTATGCTCCGTTGATCCACACAGAAAACACCCACCGCTCATCCTAGGATTGGGGCAGTTAGGAGAGATATGTCCTTCCTGCCCACACTTGTAGCACACAAACTTGCCTTTAAGACACTCACCTGAATGACTCTTCCCACAATTCTTACACTGCACAGCCTTCTTTTTCACACCTTCCTGCTTGACTTGGACACTACCAACATTGCTCCACTTCCTTTTCTCACCCCTACCTACTTCTACCTTCTCGGTTCCATCACCCTTATTCTTCCTCTCCCTATTGTAGAGGCTCATGGCCTCACTTCCCCCTTCAGCTATGATAGCCTTTTCTAATAGTGCGGCAAACGTATTGATCTACAACACCACCACCTTATTGTAGAGCCAGGGTTTTAGGCCTAGCTCAAACCTCCTTGCCTTTCTTGCTTCCGTATCAACTTGATGCAGAGTGAACCCAGCTAATTCATTGAACTTTGAGGCATACTCCGCAACTGTCAAGTTCTCCTGATTTAATTCTAAAAACTTCACCTCCATCCTAGCCTATACACTAGCCGAGAAATAATTCTTGAAGAATAGCGTCTTAAACCTAGTCCATGCTATCACTCTTTCTCCTGCCCTAACTTGATTTGCCTCCCACCAGAAATTCGCTTCTCCTTTCATCATATAGGTGGAAAAAGCTATCTTTTGCCCCTCATCTACCCTAGCAACTACAAATGCTTTTTCTATTTCTTTAACCCAAGTTTGGGCTTCTATCGGGTCAGTGGTAACTCTAAATTTGGGCTGTCCTACAGCCTTAAAATCCTTGAAGTTCGCAAATCGGTTCTCTGGCTGATTTTCCATTATTGGCCCTCCATTCTGCATGGCCTAAGCTACCATGTTTGCAAAATTCTGCATCAGGTCTGGTTGTTGTCCTCCAGCATTGTTGACAGATTCTTCTGCCCTTTGGTTTTGAGTTTGACGTCTTGGTGGCATTTTTTGGTTAAATAAAACAAAATCTATATTTTATTAACTTACATTCTAAACCTTATCATATAATTTTAATATTTCAAACTTATTCCATTAATCAAACATAGATTCATATTCATTTGACTAATTCATAGTACATAGCATAACACATACTGCTTTAAACATTCGATATCCCTTTGTGACAACAAAATTCGGGATTCTCTGTTACAACTTATACAAAGGTGGAAATACTACATTACACATGCATACTTATCATATATGCCGCACTGAACACACTTATTCCTATAGTACTTATACTACTTATTCGCTACGCCTTTTCTTGATCCCGGACAACCTTTCGCTCGATGACCTTCCAATCCACAAATAAAACATGCACCTAGCTTAAAGTCGGGACAATGATGAGAGATATGTTCCTCTTGTCCACAAATATAACATATCTTTTTCCCTTTCCTACATACGCCGTCATGTTTCTTGTCACAGTTTGTACACTTTTCTATTTTACTAGCGTTCTCTTGGTCATTATCGAAATTTCCTAAGTCACGGTCTTTTATCTTCCTTTTCCCCTTTTTGCTCGGACCTGCACACGATTCACTACTTTTGGCTCGCATCTAATCAATTTGGATTTTAAGCTTATCTTGTCTTCCATCGTTTCGATTAAGGCCTTTTGCAATTGACTATTTAGTAACTTTTCTATTTCCCACAACCTTTCCAGAGAAGAAACCTTGTTCTTCAGATTCTGCACTTCGGTTGATGCTTGATTAGCTCCAACTTTGGTGTCCGAATCACTATCTGTTAGTTCCACCATTTCTGGGTCCGGTACTATATTTTCCAAAATGATCACCTCATCAAGGTTATCTTCAACGTGAGCCTCTATTTCAGCTATTGGCTTTGATATTGGCTCATTCTTTACGATCTTAGGGTATCCTAATCCTTTTCCTCCCGACATCTACACATAAATTATCCGGATTAGCATATAATATATACACATTAAGTAAAAGTTTTATATAAGTTATCTTTTATTTTGGTTTGACGATGAATTTATTCGATTCATCTCCTTTTAAACTCTATATGAGTTATTTGTACTTTTAACATTTTTCTCTGCTCTAAGGTTATAGCCTAAGATCTACTCCCACCTATGGTTTCTAACCCTAAAGCTCTGATACCAACCTGTGACGCCCCCAAATTCAGGTACTTGAAACCCGAATTCAGTGCTTCACGATACCATTTCTTTGAGCGGAATATTAATAATATTGTCATAAATATCAAATTTAATTTACATATCAGAGTTGTCTAAATCCTAGGTACGCGACCTTAAAACATTTCATTACATGATAGATAATAATATCATCATCTTATTTAAGTCTAGCTATTACATAAGATAACACAACTTATTCTGACAGCTTTCCTTTCCCATTGTTTCTAGCAGAGCCCTCTGGTTGATCATACTTAACTGCAAACATTTAAATTAAGCAAGAATGAGCATTCGAGTGCCCAGCAAGTAATAGCAACAATAAACAATAGCTGAAAGAATTAACTGTTTTCTTTGAGTGACACTTCTACAATGAAGCAATAGTTCTGAAGTAGCTGAAACAATTCTAATCAACATACCAATTCTATTTCAAATTTTTGAAACTATGTACTGACTATAAATGGAGATCAGTCGACAAACTATGAACATTGTTTTTTATTTTCGAAAAGGTTTAACAGAACTTCATCTGTAATCCGTCATAACTTACGGGCACAGGGGGTGATCAACCTGTTATGCCCTGTATTGTTCAATACTACATACCAGAACGATATTCTCGTTCATCATTACCGCCTTGGGCGCACAAAAGTTTCTCAGATTCGGGATGTTCATACTTAGCCTGAATCCGAACCAAAATAATTAGGTTGGATAATAATAGTATTCTATTATGTTCAACGATATTCTTAAATCTGTGTCTAGCCGAGTCAAATAGCTTAGACGATTTTTTTAATTAAGGTATATATACTGGAAATCAACAAGTATGTATCAACATGTACAATAATTATACAAGTGAGGACACTTGTATAACCATACTTAGAATTTTAACGAATAGAATATATATATCTAAATCTTATAGTAATACGGTACTGATAAACAATGAACGAATAAAGTCTGGGAACTTGTATGGATATAAATGATTGGATACATAATCAATAACAATAGAGTTTAATAATCTGACATACTGATAATAAAATTATAAAACTTTCTTACTCATGTCCATTGCATAAAGGAAATGCAAAGGTTAGGATGCTTGCACAATGTAAAAGATAATTCAGATACTTGCTCAATAATGATTGGAGTAAGTTTAGGAAACTTTCCTATACGTGTCCATTGTATAAAGTAAATGCAAGGAGTAAAGATACTTGCCTTAAGCGTAGTTCATCCACATAAATAAATCAACACTTTCGAATCCTATTTATATCGTATTATAAGTACAAAGTGCTCATTAGCTAACATATTCGTTAATCAAGCTCAACATGATTCAAGTATGCACATATGGTACAAAATCAGCTTATATGTTTATCACGAAGTCAATTATCTAGTTATTTCATAAGCAAATTAAGAATGCTCAAGTTTAAGGTATTTTCACCCATGAACTTTCATTATCCAAAGAAAACACTATCTTATTATGTAGTCCTCACATATATACATGTATTAGTAGTTTTAAACCACTTCTAGTAATATAGGTATCATATAAGTTAACTATCCAGAATCAGATTGCAAAATCTCAAATTCAGATTTGGCTCAGCTCATTGCGCCCGCGGCTAAGACTAGGTAGGCTAAGCTACTACTACGCCTCACATGCCAAGCCAAGACTCAGCTGTTACCTTGTGGTTTCTATTTGGCATGAGCACAACATTCATACATAATATATTTTGTCATGGTAAATGTCTTTTCATGCTCCTCAAGACAATCTAGGTTCCTTCTTTCATATCATGGTTCTAAGTTAAACATTTGAATAAGTTAAGGCCATTCAAGGTAATGAAACCACACAGTCTAACATGCTAGCCTTCTAAACATACAAGATAGTAATATAACTCATATTAGGCATGCTTGTGAGCATTCATATCATATATGTGTAATTAACATCGTTTTGGTTGGAAATATGCTTTGTTTAGGCTTTACTTGAATTATGATACACAAGTATGGTATATATATGTTCAAGTTACATGAGCGAGTCTAAGAGTATCATCAAACGTGATCACAAAAGTCAGATTCTAACTTCCAAAGTAGTATGTTAACATTCGTATGCAAAGTTCGTATTTTTATTAGTAACTTTACTCGTAGGTTCTACATGTTCAACACATATGGATCATATATAGGGATATTATAGACATAACATGACATCACAACCCTTTAGAATCTAGATAATTATGTGTTGTACCTATGCTTTGAAAATATGTTCAAGTTTGCTTTTGAAACTATTTAAAACTTGAATAAGGTAATTTAACACATACAAGGCAACTCTTAGAGCTTTAATCATAAGTAGTCAAGTCATGTTATCATGCTCACAAGGTCAGAATATAAAGCATGTAGTAGATATACATGTTAGCTCACTATACTAATTTAAACAACTTCTTTAATACAAATCCTAAGTAAGGTGTTCGTGAGCAAAGAACTATGAATCATATAAACACAAGTTAACGGGTTATTCATGCCTTACTAAATCATACCAACAAGCTTGCAAAGTCAGTATATGAACATAGCGTACATACATCTCAAGTTCTTTTCTAAAGTCTTAATTTCATTTTAAACTTTACACCTTCGTTAAACATGTATGCTAATCTAAACATGCTCTCATTAGGTTAACCATACCTATATATACATATTAAACATATTTGCATGCTAGCTTAAGTCATAATAATTGACTAACATTGCTCAGATTTTTAACAGAAAGCAAAAATTGAAGCAGAGATCATGTGAAATTTGCCTGCGCCTCAGATGTAAATCCTCAGTCGTCATTGCTGCTGCGTGCGTGCAGCTCAAAGCTAAGAACGATGCTGCTTGGCAGAACTTTAGCCCAACCACAAAAATTATAAACAAACTTAATTCTAAACATCCATATATCAGTTTAAACATGCTTGTATGATCATATAACAACTAATTAAACATTACTCAACCTCATCATCATCTAATTTCACATAATTAAGAAATTGAAATTTCAAGAACTCAAGAATTCATTGTAGCAGAGAATGAAAATGGAAAGCAACGAATGGGGCTTATACCTCTGCAATTGTGAAGTGAACTTGCTCCAAATGAACTTCCAGTTACTTAGAATACTAGTATGCCCCCAGTCTCACACTTAACAAATTATTAGACAATTTAAGCAACATAGATAATGAAGGGAAGTGTTCAATTTATAGAGAATTCCTTGACCATGCCAAGCCATTGTCCAAGAAATCAAACCAAAGGATGGAAGAATGGCATGAAGGTTATCAAGGAGTTGGTATTTGGTAGTTGGTTTGCATCATTATTCCCACTCCCCCCCATAATCATCACCTAGATTGCTAGCTTGAGCTTGGAAGAAGGAAGAGATAATAGGCCTTAGCCTTTTTGGTAGTTCACGTGAAAATAGGGAGCATTTTGGACACTAAATTTGGGACAACCCAAATACTTAGCAATCTTATAACACTTATACAATTTCCTACTCTTATGTTATATAGTATACCCATATCAACCATTCATTAGTTATAATTTAATGTCACAATATGATTTACATAATTAATATTTCAAGGTAGTAGATGTAATATGGAAATATAACATACATATAATACATGTACATTTTATCACACCTGTATACATTATTAAAATAATAGTTTACAATATGATCATGGTATGTTATTTTAATAAACACCCACATACATATTGTCACATACACCTTTCATCTCACATAGTTTCAATAAATCTTAATATATGGTTACTATCTATAGTATAGTCACATAAATACCACATTACACTATATATTATAGTTGCATTATATATATATATATATATATATATATATATATAATCTATTTAATTATTACACATTTGCACATAATATTCAAAGTATAATCTTATTATATAATTTCTATGGTGTATAATATAATTATTATTAGGTGTCACATTTCATACTCTTCTTAATGTAATTACTAACATTGCTACATACTTGGCACACATGAATTAAATAAGTATTACATATCCTAGTTATGCAATTTACTTTACTCACAATAACAATTAATAATCACAATTTATTAATTGATCACCATAAATATTTAATTGATATAACCCTTAACAATTAACATTTCTTAATTGTTCACTTGGTAATTCCTTCGTTAATTAATATTATTATTAATATTTCCCATCATCGACACACAAAGATTTCCACGAGTCCATCACAAACACCACATATTCTTACATTATTTAATTATTTAATATAATTGAGTTAACATATCTCAAAACCATTCATATTCGAAAAAAATATTTATTTCCATTAACATATTCATATGTCATGGAAATTCTCGGGTATTACATCTCTCATAATAATTCTAATAATCATATCATATATACAATAATCATATATTCACGGATAATAAATAATAACTATCTTTATTACCAAATTATTTTACTATAAGAATATAATATATAATGATCAATAAGTCTAATAAGAAATTATTTACATCTAATAGATAATTATTTTTATCAGATATATACATATACTTTACTTGCACATATTCCCACCCTTATCCATATATAAAAAAAATTATTCGCAAAATTTCTTATTGAAAAATATTGGGTTATTACAACAACGCCGAAGTTATGAACTAATGAAGTATCCCTAGCGGGGGTTACAACGCTATTCAACCATTGATACACACATCAATGAAGGTCAAGCAACCTTGATGTTGTCTTAGCCGATGGCAAGTAAACCCATTGAAGCAACCTTCCCCAGAAGGGATTCATCCGGTGATACACACATTAGCGGAGGTCAGGCAACCCTGACAAGTGCATACTGTTGGCAGTAACTCCGACAAGATGATGGGATATGTTATACACATCTTCAAGCAAACAAAGCTTTATCCCCAAAGATCTCTTATACACAACATGCACCTCTATGGAGAATGAAGTCTGTGTCTAGGATTCACGACTTTGGTTATAGCCCCAACGTCAACATCCTTGAAGACTTGGATCACATATCCAAGGCATCACTGATTGTCATTCAAACAGGATTAGCCGACAATTATTTCATTCATGCATTATACATTTGCATCATGTTGCTGCACATAACATCATGTTTATCTTGTTGTATTTCAAGTGTCTAGTATTCTTTATCCTATCCATGCCTTGCATTGCATGAATATGATAAAGAGGGGCATCTGTAGACACTCGACATTTTTTGCACTCCTGTTACTAACATTGCAGGAGGGCAGATTTGTCTTTCGGATATAACCCTAGAAGACAGCTCACATCAATTCCGGATACTACGGAAGTTCAGTCTCAAACCCGGCACACACACCGGGAACATCATTGTCAAACTCGAAACACACACCGGGAACATCATTTCCAACCCCGGAACACACACCGGAAGGATCAGTTCCAACCTCGAAGATAACCCCGAGTTTCGTCCTTGGCGATAACCCCAAGGAATGTTGTTGCAGTTCCAACGATAACTTCGAAAATTCTTTTTTCAACTACATGTTATCAGCTTCAATTAGACCTACCGTTGAGGCACTCAAACCTCAGACCCGGAGCTAACACTGGTCAGACGGGTATTCTCATAGATGACCTTGCGGCATTCAACACTTGCAGCAGTCCAATCTCAGATATAACCCTGGGCAACGTCTGCTTTCAACTCAAACCGGTGATAACCCCGGTGAGGAGTCACACGTCATCTTGCTACCTCAACACTTGCACATCGTCTCAACACTTCATACATACATACATACATATAACAATGTCCTACAAGAACTAAGGAGTTCCAATCCCGAGTGTCTATTACGCATGGCAGTACACCGGATAGAATTTGAAGCTTGAAGACCATGGGCATGGTCCTCTCTTCCTGACTTTGTACAACCTCTAATCCATGTCATTGTGTAACTCTCAACACAAACAGCCCGAAGAAGGTCGTATATACCTCATTCGGATGCTCGAATTGAAATTCTGCAAGTTTGAGCGGACATTACAGTGCACGAGTGCATGTACTTTGAGACGATGGGACCCGCAAAACTCGGGGCATCCCGGGCAACCGTAGGTGTAACTGCGGCTGCCGTAGATACACCTGCGGCTCCCCCCTCTATAAATAGAGGGCTTGGGGTAGCCATTTTAAAAAAAAAAGAAAAAGGCAAGGAAGCCCTGCCTAATTTGCTCTGTACACACCTATATTGAGTGTTTGCTCTTTTTTAAACACCTGTTAGCTCATATATATCTACACATTTATCGGCGGGAGCTGGGTGTTTATCCATATAGAGTCATAGAAGCCTGCATTGACAGCCCACTATAAGCCTTCTCACACTCTATAAAGCCTTTCTCTTCATCTTTGCACACACTATTCTACATATTGAGAGTCGTGTTGTGTGCATTTGCCCGGACTTCGGTCCATGGTTTACATTTATGTCTGTATATATATACTTATATATGTATATATTTATATATGGACTAACATTATCGAGTTATGCCTCGATTGAGCCTAGACTTATGTCTGGAGCATTTACTTGCTTATATATATATATATATATATAATTGTTGTCAGACATATCTGATGAGCCTGGATTTTACATTCGGATCGTTTATTGCTTTTATATATATATATGTATATATATAATTGTTGTCGGACATATCCGATGAGCCTGGATTTTACATCTGGTGCATTTACTGCTTATATATATATATTTATTTACATTTCTGTCAGGCCTGGAGTTTACTTTGTGGCCTTTTACAGCTTTATTTACATTTCATCCCGCTTAGAGTTTACTTCGTGGCAGTTGATCGCTTTTACAGCTTTATTTACATTTCGTCCCGCTTGGAGTTTACTTCGTGGCGGTTGATAGCATTTATTGCTTTATTTACATTTCTGATCCCCCATGGAGTTGCTTCGTGGTGGTTGATCATGTTTGTATATATATATTTACAGCTTATATATATATATACAACTACTTATTGCTTTCCATATAAACTGCAGTATCATGTGAGCCTAGGAATCATGTGATCACAGATTCAGTCTACTGAATCTAGATTAGGTTCCTGTGATGGACATTTTTCAACTGTAAGCAGCTTGTACATTATTTATAGTGTTTGAATTTCCTTGGACGGCTATCATGCCCATGAGGAGTTCGAAACTGCTGTATATTATTTTCTCGAAGATACGTCGCATCTCAAAAATAAAAGCAAACAAGCCGAACATTTTAATAATAAAATGGAAGTATGAAAAGGTCTCAATTCCTATTGAGCACAGGGTTTGAAAAACCTCTTTTAACAAAACTTCATTGCTATATCTTGCTTAAAACTGAATTTTTCTATAAATTCAAACCCTTTGTATATAGGTACGAACGAGGCCTCACACTACTTTCAAATAATTGCCCATTGATCCACACACACACACACACACACACACACACACACACACACACACACACACATTCATATAACAGTTTCTTTAAAAAGTGACGGTCACCGTGGTAACACGAATGTTGGGGGGTGCCTAACACCTTCCCTCCGCATAATCAAGACCCCGAACTCAAATGAATCTTGGTTTCACAGACCCGTTTAGCAGTGTTACATCACTGGGTCAATGTGCAAACCTTTTCAGTTGCGTTGGTGCAACCAGTTTAAAACACCAACTGGCGACTCTTAAAGTCAAATCATCGACATTACACATGTTGGACCTTTTTCACTTGCTTTTTCAAACAAATCTCACATTAACATGAGAAAACTAAAGAACAAGTAACGAAAAGGGACAAATAAAAATCCCGACGTCGATAATATATATATATATATATATATATATATATATATATATATATATATATATATATAACATCTTTCATTTCATAACCGTGTTTTCTTACATATATAGATGTAAAATTAGAATTCTTCGAATCTAGTTGAGATCCTTGGGAACTATTTATCTGAGTGAGGGTATTAATAGCATGGACTGTTCATGTTGTTATTGATACTCTAGATTTTGGATAGATAGTTACTATCGATACGATAGTATAAATTCGCTTGGCTTAGACTATACATCTAGGTGAGGGTATTAGTATTATGGATTGTTCATGTTATTACTGGTACTCTGAATTTTGGATAGATAGACTCTAGTCACATATACAGTTCATATATCCAAGTGAGGGTATCCAAACACAGTAATAGTTCTCTTGAGAATTATCATCTGTTATGGGATACTGTGAATCTTGGATCTATGGGAATTATATCTGATAGTCCCTCTATTTAATATAATATTATAATAAGATACCATGGGTGTATATATTTAAATGCATTATATTGATTCATTGTAAACACCATATCGGATACCGTGGGAGTATGGATATGGGGGTGTTACATTAAGTCTTGCTAGGACTACTTATTGGTTTTATAGTAACCCTATTCAATATCTTATAATATTCATTTCATTTGATTTAAAACACTTTTTACGTTCATTAACACTTATCACGGTGTTTCGACGTTTATTCGTCACACACCCAATTTGTCTCTCTTGTGTGTGCTTAGTATGCATTTACAACTTATCTAATATATCATTTATTAATGTTAAGCACCATTATATTTTATAATATTCATGTTCTATAACTTAGAACAACATCTTTTATCATCAATAGCACTACTCTTGCATACGTGCTTGCTCGACGCCCTCCAATTGCCTCCAAAAACATAACAGTCCTAAAGATGACCATTTTGACCTATGTTTCCGACCTCAAATTGAAACACTTGAAGAATGAAAGTTGTAGGTCTATTCTTCCTCGTTCCGGATCATCTTGAATCATCTCAATTAGAGTTCGTATTAAAATGTTATGCCTATTTTACTAAAACAGGTCAAAACAATCACACCTGACATACTTTGGGCGCAGCTGCGCCCAATTAAGCCTTGGGCATAGTGCAGCTACACCCCAAATGACTTAGGACACAATGTAGCTGTGTCCGTTAGCAGAAACGGACCTAAAGCTACTGTTCTCGCAATTTTTTTGAACCTTTTCTCCTTCTAATCTTCATAACTTGAGTTATACACATCCAAATTAGTCCGTTTTCGATTCTATGAATTCTTAATTCATAGAACTACAACATACTAGAATTATAACGATTTATAAAAATATTAACCAACCTAAAATTTAACCCAAAACACATGTCCATACTCTATTTTCATGTTTTAACATCTCTAGTAAAATCGAACAACACAAATTTATTTCTTAACCATTTGACACTATTCCAACTATGTTTTTTTTTGTAATTCAACATACTAACAACATCTAGCACCAATTTCAGATTCTATTCATGAACTATCTAACAATTTTGACTCCAAAATAAGTCGTATCATATATATAATCACAAAACTAAATTTATTCTTTTAAAACATAATTACATGAACCTAATTACTGAAAACTCAATTATAGAACAAATTATACATATCTAAGAATATATATAATCCAATTTCTTGACAAATCCTCCACCAAAATTCATTTATAAAGAAAAACTCAAGAAATAAAAAATCAGAGTTTTAGGGCTAGGTTATTACCTTTGATTAGCCACAAAGCTTAAACAATCTTCTTGTTTCTTCATTTGATTCTCATAAAGCACATTCTTCTTAATTTAATAAAGGATTTCTTCTCTTTCTGTAAGACCTCAACTTTTATGAATAAAAATGAATTTTCTATAAATATCATTTTTGAATATTATGGAGTGAATTTAATATAATGTTATAGTTGTGGGTAATATTTATAAATTTTGAAAAGTACGCAAGTTCTTATATTATATTCGATTGGTCAGGGAATATTCGTTTTAACAGGGAATATTCGTACAATGGCACAATCATTGGTGGACCCCACAATAAAATTATTGCCGGATTGAGAAAACGACAAAAATATCTTTTATAAAAATAACGGCGAAAGTTTTACCGTTAACTATTGAAACACTCGGTGTTAAAAGTACAGTAATGCGCGTGGTTGCATAGTAGCACACGTTATTGATTATCGATGCTTACGTGAGAAGTCACTCAAGTTTTGTTCAATTATTGCTACATTAATTGCTGCATAGTATCTCACATTATTTGATTCAATTATTGGCGATATTTTATATATTAGTAAATCAATAATTGAGATGACAAAGTTATTAAAATTATTATTTGCAATATTGACGATGTCTAGAAGTTCTGTCAAGGAGAGGTTTGGTCACCTAATTGCACGCCAATAGGGAGAAATCCTTATTGGAAAGCCCCCTCTTTCCTGGGAATGACCTGGTTGTTAAATATTGTGAATTATAATAAATGATGGTAAATGTTGTTAAAAATATTGAAGAAATTTTTATAAAGTATTTGTTGTAAATTGGCTTATTATTTGGACCCCCCATTTACCCATCTTTCAAAATAATCGGTAGAAAGTTATTTAATATAATAAAAGTGGGGCCACATGTGGGGCCCACTAAAAGAAAAATGAATTATGGGGAGGAGAAATTAAAGTGTCACGGGTGGGAGAAACATTGTATATATATATATATATATATATAATAGTTGACATACATTCTGGTGGAGCAATATGAAGAGAGAGATAGTGGGGTTTATCTCAAGGTGTCTAACTTGTCAACGAGTCAAAGCGGAGCATCAAGTGCCAAAAGGTCCATTGCAACCACTTGAAATTCTAGAATGGAAGTGGGAGCACAGTACCATGGATTTTGTCATTGGTCTTTCCAAGGTTTCTCAAGGAATAGATGCAATTTGGGTCATTATTGATAGATTAACCAAGTCTACTCATTTCTTAACTATACGAGAAACTTATACACTTGAACGTCTTGCTCGTATGTACATAAATGAGGTTGTAAGATTGCATGGTATGCTAGTATCTATAGTTTCTGATCGAGACCAAAGATTCACTTCAAGATTTTGGGTTAGTTTGCAAAGAGCTATGGGCACGGATTTACGATTTAGTTCGGCATATCATCCTCAAACGGACGGGCAGTCGGAAAGGACTATTCAAACTCTTGAAGATTTATTAAGACTCTGTGTCCTTGACTTTAAAGGAAGTTGGGACACGTTCTTACCATTGGTGGAGTTTTCCTACAACAATAGTTATCAAGCAAGTATTAACATGGCTCCATTCGAGGCTTTGTATGGATGCAAGTGTTATTCTCCAGTATACTGGGATGAGGTGGGTGAAGTAACGTTGTTGGGACCAGAGTTGGTACGTATGACTACGAAAAAGATTCAAACGATCCGACAACGTATAAAAGCCTCATAAGATCGACAAAAGAGTTATGCTGATCTTCATCGAAAGGACATGAAATTCAATATTGGAGATCATGTGTTGTTACGTGTTACTCCATGGAAAGGAGTTACAAGATTTGGAAAGAGAGGAAAGCTCAATCCTCGATTCATTGGCCCATTTTTAATCCTTGACCGAGTAGGAACTATGGCCTATAGACTTGCTTTACCGCCAAGTATGTCTCGTGTTCATAACGTTTTTCACGTATCTATGTTATATAAATATGTGAAGGACCCGAACCACATTATTGAGTTAGAACCTGACGAAATAGCGGAGGATTTAACTATGAAGAGGTACCTATTAAAATCTTGGATAAGAAGGAACATATTCTACGCTCCAAGGTTATACCTCAAGTCAAAGTTTTGTGGAGAAATCACGATGTTGAGGAAATGACCTGGGAATTAGAATTTGAAATAAAATCAAGGTATCCTCACCTATTCATCATACCAGGTATGTACCCTAATTTCGAGGGTAAAATTTTATAAGAAGGGGAGGTTGTAAGACCCCAACTTTTATGAATAAAAATAAATTTTCTATAAATATCATTTTTGAATATTATGTAGTGAATTTAATATAATGTTATAGTTGTGGATAATATTTATAAATTTTTCAAAGTACGCAAGTTGTTATATTATATTCGATTGGTCAGGGAATATTCATTTTAACAGGGAATATTCATACGACGGCACAATCATTGGTGGACCCCACAACAGAATTATTATCAGATTGAGAAAACGATAAAAATATCTTTTTATAAAAATAACGGCAAAAGTTTTACCGTTAACTGTTGAAACACCCAGTGTTAAAAGTACAATAATACGCGTGGTTGCATAGTAGCACACGGTATTGATTATCGATGCTTACGTGAGAAGTCACTCAGTTTTGTTCAATTATTGCTACAGTAATTGCTACATAGTATCTCACGTTATTTGATTCAATTATCGTTGATATTTTATATATTAGTAAATCAATAATTGAGACGACAAAGTTATTAATATTATTATTTGCAATATTGACGATGTCTAGAAGTTCTGTCAAGGAGAGGTTTGGTCACCTAATGCTGCGCTTAATAAGGAGAAATCTCATCGGAAAGCCCCTCTTTCACAGGAACGACACATGTCGTTAAATATTGTGAATTCTAATAAATGATGATAAATGTTGTTAAAAATATTGAAGGAATTTTTATAAAGTATTTGTTGTAAATTGGCTTATTATGTGGACCCCCCCATTTACCCATCTTTCAAAATAATCGTTAGAAAGTTATTTAATATAATAAAAGTGGGGCCACATGTGGGGCCCACTAGAAGAAAAATGAATTGTGGGGAGGTGAAATTAAAGTGTCACGGGTGGGAGAAACATTGTATATATATATATATATATATATATATATATATATATATATTATATGATTCACGGGATTTTGGCAGGATGAATCACGGGGGTTATGTCCCGTGAGATTATATATATAATATATAATATATAATATATATTATATTTTATTTAAAAGTTTTGTTTTATTAGAGTATTTTATTGCATAGTATCCTTTCCATTCTCCTATAAATAGGATGCTTAGTTAGAATTGAAAATCACACCAGAATCAGAGAATTCTTCTTCTATAATCTTGGCGTAATTTCTTTCGAGTTTTAGAAAGCTTTGAGCATAGAAAATAGTGAAAGTTTTCTTCAAGAATATCCCCGCTATACCAGTTGGAATACTCTTCTTTTCAAGGTAAGGGATGTTATTTTTGTTCAATATTCGCTTGAAATAATATTTTCTTCCATACCCTGTAGTATGTAAGTAATATTATTTCGTTTCAGATTTCGAATTCTATACTCGTTTTGTTAAAGTTTTGGTTTCTAAACTCCATGAAATTAGTAGAATATCCTTGATATTTGCGCTTCATCCAGTATCTTTTCATGGAAACATTATTCTGAGCATTCTTGATAAGTTTTAACTTTTTCATGCTGGAGTACTATTCATGGAGTTACTATTCCTGAAGTACTATTCACAAGGTACTATTCACTCGAGTACTATTCACCCGGGGTACTATTCATGATAAAAATTGATTTGTTTTCGGTCCAAATTATTTTTAGTACAATAATATTCTTGAATTTTACTCCACAAAGCAGTATCATGTTGACAATTTGGACGTTATTGATTTCTGGATAAATTAAATTATAAATCTTTAAAAATTTATCCTTTAACTTGTTTTATTGAATTCTTATATCATTGTCATCATCCTCATGTTTATATTATGTTGAAAGTTATCTGTGGCCTGTAGTGCATAGATGGACTTGTTATGATTATGACCAGGGATTATTCGGTATAATCATGACCATAATGTTATAAATGATGTGGTAAAAGTCCTCATTGGCCCATAGTACATTGATGCACAGTTGTTGGCATGATCATGACCATTGATGAATACACGAATATCCTTGGCCCGTAGTGCATGGATAATTTGTGGTCATGATACTAAAGAATATCCTCAGTAGTAAGCGAGGGTGATTCGATGATGTGGATTATTTATTAAGCTGAGTCTCAGCGATAAAAGTGATGAAAAACCTTTTTAAATCATAGAAGATAGTAGATTTGATAGTCTACTTGACTCTTCTAATGGATTGTTTGTTCTGTTGTAGTTAAACTTGATGTTTATTATATTTGATCAGTTTAACACTGTTGAAGGCTAACGATAAATTATTTTGCATTATCCTAGTCATAATATTTCTTACTGGGCTAGTTGAGTTCACCCTTTTACTTTCATTGTTCTCTTCAAGAAATAAGAACGTAGCCGGGACTAGTCGGGGAGCGGAGTGACGGTCCAGATGTTTGCATTAGTAGTCCTCACTATTCTATGAAATAGTGTGATAATAAATGTATTGAGGACTCCATTTGAGTTTGAATACTGTCTAGAAGACAATATTTGTATTAAAACTCTCAGTTTATGTTTTGTTGTATTTTACACGATAGTTGTATTATTAAGTTGTATTTGAATCTTATACCATGTATTTGGCGACTCAAGATGGGTGATGTATACCTATTTTGGGGGCGTCACACTTTCTCTCTCAATTTCTCTCATATTCTTTGTTTTCTCTATTCTTAGGCTTTAGGAACAAAACACATATATCAATATAACTGATATAAACATAATGCGTATGCATTATGGCTTCATCAGTTACAATAACAAAGGGTCACTAAGCCATGTTTGGCTAGCACCCAAAATCTCCTTTTTCAATTTATTTGAATAATCCTCTATTATATGGTACATTTGTCACATATAACCAAACAAATCTTATAATTTCATATTAAGTTACATTGTGTTTATTAATAACTTAATTTATCAAATCACTCCTTATCATCATAATAAATTTATTTAATAAATCATTCATCCTCTAATTTAATTATTTAATTAAATTAGAGCCTTGTCATTCCATTAGCGTAATAAAATACGCACTTCGATTATACAATTGTTTATCATCGGTTTACTTAATATCATCATACATGAATAAATTATTCCATAATAATTTCTATCAAATATTTACTTTATTTAATAAATATCTCAACTAAAATATTTATTTTACTTGATAATTATCTTAACTATTTATAAAATTCATAATTAAATTACATTAACATATTACATTTATATGTAACACATTAACCTCTCATTTTATTAAAACAAATATATTTACATTAATTCACTATTTTAATTAAGTTAATTACTCTCAATATTTATGAAATTTAATTCATAACAATTCCATTGCCAATAAGGCATAATAATCAAATTATATTATTTCATACTCAAACTCAAAACATCTCATAATAAGAATTTTAGTTATTAAACTTCTATTTTAATAACTTATAAAAATTCAGTTCTTTCTCCCCTTATAAGGATTCCGTCCTCGAAATCAACGAAACTTCCCTTACTCGGTTTTCACCAAATCTCTTTTCAAAATGTATCATTGAATATCTTCAACACATTACCTTAATATAGGTTTTATTTATTACCACTACTACCATTCTTTATAATACATTCTTGTAATTTTTATTTCATAAACTTTACTTATACTCAATTATATTTGAGTATTACATATTCTTTAATCCATTCATTATCCTTCTCTAAGGATCATTACTATATACTAGATTCTCAAACTCTCGGGACATTACATTCACCCATTCTTCTAAGAATTGCATCCTCTAAATTTTGACTTACTAATATTCGTTCATTCCATTTATCAAAAAAGATTTTATGTCAATATCTATTTATTCATTAGGTTCTACAACCAAATTCTTTCTCTCAGGATCTTTCTAAGACCATCATATTCCTCACCTCTTCCTCTTCTAAGAGTTTCACATTTATCTTCTTTCTGAAATTTCAATTCTTTCTTGAAATTATTTTGTTTTTCTTAATTTTCTCATCCTTTCCACTTTCACCTTTCAGAATAATAAGAATCCTCCACAATTGCTCAATAATTGGGAAACGATATGAATAACAGGAATTTAAAAGATTCCAAATCATGCTGAGGGTCATAAGACCTTGAACTATGTCCACGGTTATAAGTACTCTTTCAACTTAAGCCTTAATAGTCATTAGACTATAGGGACTCCCGTACTTAGGGTGTTAAGCCCTTCGTACGATGTATTGTGCACTCTGTCCATGGTTATAAGTACTCTTTCAACTTAAACCTTAACAATTATTAGACTGTAGGGACTCCCATACTTAGGGTGAGCAACCCTTCGTACCATGTATTGCGCACAAACATCTAAACGCTTCCGCGTACTCCCCTATAAAAGGGTTGTTCATATCAGCTTTTCGACATCTGAATCCGCACCAAAGCAATTTGGGTTGGCATAACTTCTCAAGAAACGCTTGAATTTCATGAACATCTTTTAATATTCCTCTAACTGAATCAAATAGCATAGACTTCTATAATGATTCGGACATCAATCAAAATATATATATATATATATATATATATATATTCTCATATCTTAAAGAAATCTCAAAAATCTTTTTTTATGACGTCATGATTATGACGTTATCATACTACATCTAACCGTAGCGGGCTGAGGATCATATGATCACATCCAACACCAGGCTCCATTGCATTGATGACTCCATCTTTTATCATATCACCCGATACATATAGGTAAAATATATTTTGAAAATTTAAAAATCATTTTTTTCTAGTCGAAACAAACAGCATAGATACGCGAAAAATAGCACTGTTTTAAAATTTCTTTGGTTCACTAGTGTGATCCAACATTTTTCAAAAATTAAAAATACAACCATCGGCACGAAGTCAATAAATCTCTAAAGTCTAGCGTAGCTAGTAGATTTAGAATATCTAGGTATCCATCAACTTCAATCTTTACTCTATTACTTCATTACTTAACCATTCTATCAATCTTCAACTTCATCAATGCCTTCTATACTATAACTATTTTCTACCCAATATAGTTCATCAAACTTACCATACTTTGGAAATCCAGGAACTTGCCACAATAATATGAGTTTAAGAACTTATCCTAGTCAGACCATAGACGTCCATTCGCTGAGGGGTTCAAAACATACCATATTATTATGAGTCACGAACTTACCATAGACGTTAGTTTTAAGAACCGCGCCTAATCCTAATAATATCTGACTAATCTTAATAGTTTCTAACTATCAAACATACACATGAGAAAAGAATCACCTTTTCGCCACATATACATTGATAGCGTGACACCAATATTCTAAAAATTATCAATGTGATAAACTGAGTGCAAGCACAAAACCCTCGCCCATACAAAGATTTGTAAAACTCAGCCATCATATTAGTTCTCAATTGAAATCCCACCTAACTCTATCTTACTCTTTGCTCGATATGAATTCCTCGTATCACATTATCTATAACTCTTCGTGAGTTTATCTCGTACTATATCATAGTACATTATCTTCATAGCATCAAGCTATAATTATTCAAACATTACAGACCATCTTTCTTTTATAACTCAAACAAATCACGTCATGATCTTATTCTATAATCATCTCCCTTAAGATTCTTTTCTTAACTCGTGATCGTTTTGTTTTACGATCCTCTTTCTTTCCTTTATCATCATCTATGATTTCATTTATGCTTTTAATCATACAAACTTTATCTATTCATCAGTATTCATTATCTTGGCTATTGGAGTTAGGGTAACTCCCATTTCTTATCTTTATATCTCTTCAAGATTTTTCTTTGAATTTTCTTGTTTATATAACAATTCTTCCTTTAAGAATTTTTAAATTCATTTACATTGCTCAACATTTTATTCGAGTTCCATATTTTCATCATACATATCCATTTTCTATACTTGGTACACATCGAGTCTCTAACAGTTTCAATATGGTACGCTGAGTGGTTTCCCATAAATAACCAACAAACTAGGTTCTGAGTTACGAGGTCGTATATACCTCCGCTCTATGAAGGAATCGTTTAGCCCAGATACCATATATCAACTATTAAAGAGTGCAATTGTACCATACTTAAATATAACTTTTTATTCTTAACTTTCTTTATCATTCTCTTCTTATAGACATTGTCTATTTATTATCACCTTACATGATTTGGGTAATCCCATATTCATATTCTTTATAACTCTGCGAGATTCTTCTTTGAATCCTCTCACGCATGTTTTAATCCCTCCTTTATAAATTTCTTAAATTACTTCTTCTTGTTCAAACTCTATTTGAGCTTATTCTTTAATTATCTTCACCTTCCTTCTCTAAAGTTATAGCCTATGGTACTCCTACCTAAGGTTTATAACATACAACTTTGATACCAACTGTAACGACCCCAAAATTCATACAATAATATTCTCCTTCTCGATCGTTAACAATACAACTTTAATCTATCTTTACATCTTTATTCGATATCAAACTCACTAAAAATGTAGAATATTTAAAACTTTTGTACATTTCCTTCTATATTTCCTTAAATCGTAACCTTTACATTACATCTCTTCGATTCAAATTTATATCACGAATCGTTACAACAAAATGACTATACAAAGTCTTACATCATAAATAGATATCCAAATACACCAGATAGCTCAACTTACAATTCAACAACATGTTACATTCAAAATATTAAATACATTTCTTATAAAACATAAGTAGTCTTCGCGAATGTGGATCTCTATAATTCACTTAGCACATATCCTTACCTTGAAATCTTGACCTGCAAAAATGGTTATTTTCAAGGTTGAGCTCGACAGCCAAGTAAATCTAACAGTTTTCATGCATCACGTAGCACATAAAAACATGCTCAACATATATCTCATAAACATCGGACTAACATAACATACATACTATAGTTCATATAACAAGTATAAAGATTGAGTTCCTTACTCAATTATCATGCTTTAGTCAACTAACGTAGTCATAAATTGACTTTAACATTTTATACATTCAACATATATATAACACATCATGCTCTTTGTAACAAAGATTTAAAACAGTTAATCATCAAGTTCACATAGCAAATAGGAACTGAAAGACTTGCCTTGATCGTTATTTACCAAGAACAATTTAACAGCTTATAGTTATCTGCACTTCACGTGCCCTACACAATTACATAATCATACACATCAACTATTAGTCACATAGCAACGCATATTAGTTGTAATGTAAACTTTACTCTACATCTCGTAACCCTTCCTATTATATATACACAATGTTCAATTATATTGTGTTAACTTTCGACTTATATTACACTATATTTCATATTCAAAGTTCATTTAAGTGTTTAAGTCTTGCTAGGACTACTTATTGGTTTTATAGTAACCCTATTCAATATCTTTTAATATTCATTTCATTTGATTTAAAATACTTTTTACGTTCATTAACACTTATCACAGCGTTTCGACGTTTATTCGTCACACGCCCAATTTGTCTCTCTTGTGTGTGCTTAGTATGCGTATACAACTTATCTACTATATCATTTATTAATGTTAAGCATCATTATACTTCATAATATTCATGTTCTATAACTTAGAACAACATCTTTTATCGTCAAGAGCACTACACTTGCATACGTGCTTGCTCGACGCCCTCCAATTGCCTTCGAAACGATGACCATTTTGACCCCTATTCCCGACCTCAAATTGAAACACTAAAAGAATGAAAGTTGTAGGTCTATTCGTCCTCATTCCAGATCATCTTTAATCGCCTCAATCGGAGTTCGTATGAAAATGTTATGCCTATTTTACTAAAACAGGTCAAAACAGTCACACCTGACATACTTTGGGCGCAACTGCGCCCAATTAAGCCTTGGGCATAGCGCAACTGCTCCTAATTAAGCCTTGGACACGGTAGCAATTTATACCATAGCGTAAAACAGGACCAAGCTACTTGTTCTCGCGATTTTTTTGAACCTTTTCTCCTTCTAATCTTCATAACTTGAGTTATACACATCCAAATTAGTTCGTTTTTGATTCTATGAATTCTTAATTCATAGAACTACAACATACTAGAGTTATAACGATTTATAAAAACATTAACCAACCTAAAATTTGACCCAAAACACATGTTCATACTCTATTTTCCTGTTTTAACATCTCTAGCGAAATCGAACACCACGAATTTGTTTCTTAACCATTTGACACAATTCCAACTACGTTGTTTTTGTAATTAAACATACTAACAACATCTGGCATCAATTTCAGATTCTATTCATGAACTAACTAACAATTTTGAATCCAAAATAAGTCGTATCATATATATAATCACAAAACTAAATTTCTTCTTTTAAAACATAATTACATGAACCTAATTACTAAAAATTCAATTATAGAACAAATTATACATATCTAAGAATATATGTAATCCAATTTCTTGACAAATCCTCCACCTAAATTCATTTATAAAGAAAAACTCAAGAAATCAAAAATTAGAGTTTTAGGGCTAGGTTATTTCCTTTGATTAGCCATAAAGCTTAAACAATCTTCTTGTTTCTTCCTTTGATTTTCACAAAGCACATTCTTCTCAATTTAACAAAGGATTTCTTCTCTTTCTCTCAATTTCTCTCTTATTCTTTTTTTCCCTCTATTCTTAGGCTTTAGGAACAAAACACGTATATCAATATAACTGATATAAACATAATGCGTATGCATTATGTCTTCATCAGTTACAATAACAAAGGGTCACTAAGCCATGTTTGGCTAGCACCCAAAATCTCCTTTTTCAATTTATTTTAATACTCCTCTATTATATGGTACATTTGTCACACATAACCAAACCAATCTTATAATCTCATATTAAGTTACATTGTGTTTATTAATAACTTAATTTATCAAATCACTCCTTATCATCATAATAAATTTATTTAATAAATCATTCATCCTCTAATTTAATTATTTAATTAAATTATAGCCTTGTCATTCCATTAACGTAATAAAATACGCACCGATTATAAAATTGTTTATCATCAATTTACTTAATATCATCATACATGAATAAATTATTCCATAATAATTTCCATCAAATATTTACTTTATTTAATAAATATCTCAACTAAAATATTTAGTTTACTTGATAATTATCTTAACTATTTATAAAATTCACAATTAAATTACATTAACATATTACATTTATATGTAACACATTACCCTCTTATTTTATTAAAACAAATATATTTACATTAATTCACTATTTTAATTAAATGAATTACTCTCAATATTTATGAAATTTAATTCATAACAATTCCATTGCCAATAAGGCATTATAATTAAATTATATTATTTCATACTCAAACTCAAAACATCTCATAATAAGAATTGACACAACCTAAGGAGGCGTATCAATTGATAGAGACAATGGCAGCTAACAACTACTAGTGGCCCAAGACAAGAATGACACAACCTAAGGCAGCTGGAGTGTTAGAGGTAGATGGAGTGACGGCATTAGCAACGCAGATTTCAGCGCTCTCAAAGAAAGTAGATGCTTTGTCAGGGGTACAGACACAGCAGGTTACAGTTATTTGTGAATTTTTCCCGGGTGAACATCATACGGAACAATGTGTAATCAACCCAGCGTCAATACAATTTACGGGTAGCTACAACAGGATTCCACAGAAAATGTATCAGAATGTATACAATCCGGGGAATAGGAATCACCCTAATTTTTATAGAGTAATAATCAGCATCAGCAAGCTCCATGACCATCATATCCCCCAGGATTTCAGAATCAACATCAATAAACAACTCAACATTAAGAGAGAAAAACAGATTTAGAGTAGTTGTTGTCGAAATATATAACTAGCAACGAGGCAGTTATTGTGACGCCCCCAAAATAGGTATACATTACCTATTCTGAGTCACCAAATACATGGTACAGAATACAAATACAATCTTTAATATACAACAAGAAAGCTGTGAGTTTTAATACAAATATTGTCTTCTAGACAATATCCACTCTCAAGAATAAGTCCTCATTATATTTATTATCACACATTTAACAGAATAGTGAGGACTACTAATACTATCATCACGGACGGTCACTCCGGTTCTCCCGACTAGTCCCGGCCACGTTCTCATTTCTCAAGAGAGACGGTGAAAGAAAGGGTGAGCTCAACTAGCCCAAGAAGAAATATTATGACTAAGATAATGCGAGAATAAATTATCATTAGTCTTCAACAGTGTTAAACTGATAAAACACAATAGATAACAAGTTTAACTGCAGCGGAACAATCAATCCATTAAAGAGTCAAGTAGAGAATAAAATCTACTATCTTTTATGATTTAAAAGGTTTTTCATCACTTTTATCATTTGGGACTCGACTTAATAAATAATCCATCATCATCCCCAAGACTACTACCAAGGATATTCATTAGTATCACGACCACAAATTATCCATGCACTACGGGCCAAGGATATTTATGTATTCATCAATGGTCATGATCATGCCAACAACTGTCCATTAATGCACTATGGGCCAATGAGAACTTTTACCACATCATTTGTAACATTACGGTCATGATTATACCGAATAATCCCTGGTCATAATCATACCAAGTCCATCTATGCACTACAGGGCACAAATGACTTTCAACATAATATAAACATGAGGATGATGACAATAATATAAGAATTCAATAAAACAAGTTCAAGAATTAATTTAACTAAAAACTAATAACGTCCAAATTGTCAACATGATACTTCTTTGTAGAGTAAAATTCAAGAATGCTCAGAAGAATATTTCCATGAAAAGATACTGGATGAAGCGCAAATATCTAGGATATTCCACTAATTTCATGGAGTATAGAAGTTAAAACTTTAACCAACTGAGTATAATAAAGAATGGAATAACAAAAGAAATCACCAGACATCCGATAGGCCAAGAAATGGTGAGTTATTCCAACGAGAATAATAAAAGGCGGAACCAGTCCGGCGTAGAAATGCATGCAGACGAGGATATTCCAACAAAATAATAAAGAGCGGAACTGAGTCCCGCCGTAAAAACGCCATGAATAGGATATTCCAGCGAGAATAATAAAGAGCGGAACCGGATCCGGCGTAAGCGCCTGCACAGGATGTTCCAATGAATAATAAAGAATGGAATATGAAGAATTTCACCATGTATGCGGTACTTAGCATGAGCAAAGTTATTCGAACATAATAATAAAGAATGGAATAACAGAAGAATTTCACCAAGTATAGGGTAGTCCGCGTATACAAGTTATTCCAACAGAATAATAAAGAATGGAATAACAGAAGTTCTCTTCATGAATACAAAAGAATAATACCCCTTACCTTAAGAAGAAGAGTATTGGATGTAGGAGTAGTGAAGTAGCAGAATACTTTTCTTCTTTCTCTCTATAGTTTCAGTGAATTCGTAAGAAATAATGAAGGAATGAGCTTCTATTTATAGAAGAATTGACTGCATAGTAACTAATTCATGAACGGTCCAGATTGATTTACTTTTAATCGGACGATCCAGATTTAAAGCAAAATCTTTTAAATAAAATATAATATATTCTATTTATAATCTAATAAAACGAATAACTTTATAAAAGTATTCTATTTTATATAAAAAGATTTTACTATGCAAAATACTATGCAGGCACTATGCAACACTATGCATAATAAAATATAATATATTCTATTTATAGAATAACTTTATAAAAGTATTATGTTTTATATAAAAAGATTTTACTATGCAAAACACTATACATAATATAATATAATATATTCTATTTATAGAATAACTTTATAAAAGTATTTTGTTTTATATAAAAACTTTTCTATTTTATTACATTAATAATATCAATAAAACAAAATGGTGACTTATCACGTAGCATTATTAATAATCAATACCGTGTGCTACTATGCAACGCATGCCAGACATCGTACTTTACTACTGAGTAGTTCAACAGTTTTAACGGTAAAACTTCCGCCATTATTTTCATAAAAATATTTTTGTCATTTTCTCAATCCGACAATAATTCTGTTGTGGGGTCCACCAATGATTGTACCGTCGTATGGATATTCCCTGACAAAAAGAATATTCCCCAACCAATCGAATATAATATGACAACTTGCATACTTTGCAAAATTTATAAATATTACCCACAACTATAACATTATATTAAATCCACATCATATTATTAAAAAATTTATTTCGAGAAAATTAAATATTTATTCATAAAATCTAGGGTCTCACAATCTCCCCTCCTTACGGAATTTTGCCTTCGAAATTTACGTCACGTGCACAGTATCTTAGAAACGGTGAGGATACCTTGACTTCACTTCAAATTCTAACTCTTGAGGTATAACCTTTGGCGTCGAATATGATCCTTCTTATCCAAGATTTTAACACGTATCTCCTCATACGTTAAATCTTCTGCTATCTCGTCCGGTTCTAAATTAATAATGTGGTTCGGGTCGTCCACATATTTACGTAATATCAATACGTTAAAAACGTGATGAACACGCGACATACTTGGCGGTAAAACGAGTCTATAAGCCACAGTTCCTACTCGATCGAAGATTTTAAATGGGCCAATTAAATCGAGGGTTGAGATTTCCTCTCTTCAGCAACTCTTGCTTTTAAAATAACGCCCTCTTGAACCTTCTTCTTCACATTCATCAGCTCCGGGTGTGTAGCTTAAGCGGCTTTAACTTTATCGATTAATGTCGATTCTACTCGTATATTCATTATCTTCACGTGGGTTCGTATATTCGCACTTGTAAACGCATACGATCTTCTACTCAACAAGTCAGCTATCACGTTCGTTTTCCCACAATGGTATTAAATGGTACGATTGTAATCTTCAACAGCTCAAGTCAACGTCTTTGGCGCATTATACGTTCGTTTTAAGTAAAGAAATATTTGAGGGTTTAAGAAATGGGTTTTATCTTTGGGGTCAATAAAAATTGATTTCACTCTCGGGGGTAGGCTAAGAAGTCTTGAGAATCGTCGAGAAATTTATTAATGATAGAAATATCATTCAAATCTGTGACCCTTATCCAGGACTTGGATAGTACGTCACATTGATACCTATCAACTTGCCATCTTCATTCACAATGTCGCCTACAAAAAGTCTGGCTTCGGTGCATTCCACACAAGGAAGTCAACAACGAAAGGATCGGGCTCTTTACTTATGTCTTGATATGACAATGATTGATTTTAGTGGTTTGGTTACTTTGAATTCGCATAACAGGTTGGTTAGGAATATGAAAGCTAACAACCTTACTAAAAGCATGAGGAGTAGTTAACCAATCGATTCTTAAAATCACATCAAAGGCAAGTATTTTCAAAGAGATAAGATCGACAGGTAACGTGAAAGTGTTGATTTGAATCAAACAAGATTTATAAATAGTGAAGGTAATGAAGGTTTCTCCCAACATAGTTTAAACAGATATATCAAAGTCTAACTTCTCCGGAGTTAAATTTAAACATTGAACACAACTAGGTGAAATAAAAGAGTGAGTAGAACCGGTATCTAACATGGAATAGACTTTGCAAGAATTTATGACTAACATACCCGTGATAATTTTATTCAGGATCTTCGTCAAGAAAAAAAAATGCTCTCTCTTAAACTACCAGCTTTGGCTTGTCTAGGACATCCTTTGGCATCACTATCCCAGCTAGACTTGACTTCACCATACGACAAAATCGAGCTAGGTGACCTTCTCTTCCGCAATTAAAACACGCTTTGGATTCTGCGTGCGCTGGTTTTTACCGGATGTGTCCCTCCCCGTCCACATTTTAAACATCTGATAGGTGGTCATTCTTCTTCCTTTGAAGCGGGTCTTTGGTGTCGACTTCTTCACGTCATTGTTGAACCTTCTCTTCTTGAAATGTCCATTCTTATTATTTTGGCCATGATTACCATCAAGTGGTTACCATTTTCGGCATGTTGATTCCTCCATGCTTATTGTCACCACTTTGATGATCAATTATCACATGATTATTATCATTTGTGTCATTTGCTCTCTTTTGGTTGGGTTAACTCATTATCGCGCTCCAATAACTGAGCCCTATTAACAACATCTGAATACAAACACAGTTTATGAGAGATAAGATATTGATGTATCTCAGGTTTCAAACCTCTTAGAAACATTTGCGTCATTCTATCCTCATTATCAACCAAATAGGACACAAATTGGGACAACTCAGCAAACTTGGCTTCGTACTGCGACACGGTCATGTTGTTTTGCTCCAACTTGATAAACTCCACCTCCTTCATGTGACGAATACTTTAAGGAAAGTACTTGTCATTGAACAGCTCTTGGAACTTCTCCCAAGACATCTTGAGTGCGTCAGGCTGGGTATGTTTTACAGATTCCCACTAGTAATCTGCCTCTTCACGTAACATAAAGGTGGCAAAGGGAACCTTTTACTCCTCTGAGCATCCCAAGACATCAAATATCTTGGTGATCTTCTTTAACCACGTCACTACCTTAAGTTTTTTTGGCTTTCCCAAAAACTCCGATGGTCCCAGCTCCTTGAACTGCTTAGCGGTGACCAACCGTGGGTTGCCATTGTTTCCTCCTGCATTATGAATAGGAGTCTCTCTCGTCTGGTGTTGCATGAATTCTAAAAAGCTCCTAAACATACCGTCATTCGTCATTTGGTCAGTGTTGTTGTTTATACGAGGATTATCGCATTCCTGTAGCATATTATCTTGATTATTAATCTATGGAGACTCAACGGTCTCCTGTGCTCCATTGATATTCTCAACATTCTCGGATGCCATTTTCAAATACTGCCACAAAACAAGGGTTAATTAACATATCACATATTATCTCTATACTCTGACCAACCAATTAAATACCAAATAAACTTAGGTAGGTCATACTAGCGAAGGAATTCCTCGTCTCTCCCTCCTAGTTCTTGTCTCACATCTCAGCCAGGGATCATATCCCTAAGCTTTGATATTAATCTGTGACGCCCCCAAAATAGGTATACATCACCTATATTAAAGTGCCAAATACATGGATACAGAATACAAATACAATCTTTAATATACAACAAGAAAGCTGTGAGTTTTAATACAAATATTGTCTTCTAGACAATATTCACTCTCAGAATAAGTCCTCATTACATTTATTATCACACTATTTAATGAATGGTGAGGACTACTAATACTATCATTTGACAAGAATCTGGTCCCCGACTAGTCACAGCTACGTTCTCATTTCACGAAGAGAACGGTGAAAGAAAGGGTGAGCTCAACTAGCCCAGTAAGAAATATTATGACTAAGATAATGCAGAATAAATTATCATTAGTCTTCA
The DNA here is from genome assembly GCA_020205605.1 of Panax ginseng. Classification (NCBI taxonomy): domain Eukaryota; kingdom Viridiplantae; phylum Streptophyta; class Magnoliopsida; order Apiales; family Araliaceae; genus Panax; species Panax ginseng. The sequence goes on along the minus strand of CM035134.1, from coordinate 69,673,238 downwards.
ACAGTGTTAAACTGATAAAATATAATAGACAACATGTTTAACTGCAGCTATGTTTAACAATCAATCCATTAAAGAGTCAAGTAGAGAATAAAATCTACTATGTTTTATGATTTAAAAGGTTTTTCATCACTTCTATCGCTGGGACTCAGCTTAATAAATAATCCATATCATCCCTGCACTACGGCCAAGGATATTCATTAGTATCATTACCACAAATTATCCATGCACTACGGGCCAAGGATATTTATGTATTCATCAATGGTCATGATCATGCCAACAACTATTCATCAATGCACTACTGGCCAATGAGGACTTTTACCACATCATTTGTAACATTACGGTCATGATTATCTTAGAATAATCCTCGGTCATAATCATACCAAGTCCATATATGCACCTCACTGTGCCACAGATGACTTTCAACATAATATAAACATGAGGATGATGACAATAATATAAGAATTCAATAAAACAAGTTCAAGAATTAATTTAACTAAGAACTAATAACGTCCAAATTGTCAACATGATACTTCTTTGTAGAGTAAAATTCAAGAATGCCCAGAAGAATATTTCTATGAAAAGATACTGGATGAAGCGCAAATATCTAGGATATTCCACTAATTTCATGGAGTATAGAAGTTAAAACTTTAACCAACTGAGTATAATAAAGAATGGAATATCAAAAGAAATCACCAGACATGCGATAGACCGCAGAGGCAGGTTATTCCAACAGAATAATAAAGACGAACCAGTCCGGTAAAATGCATGCAGCAGGATATTCCAATGAGAATAATAAAGACGGAACCGAGTTCGCTACAGAAACGCATGAACATGATGTTCCAACAGAATAATAAAGAATGGAATGACAGAAGAATTTCACCATGTATGCGGTACTTCGCATAGACAGGTTATTCGAACATAATAATAAAGAATGGAATAACAGAAGAATTTCACCAAGTATAGGGTAGTCCGCGTATACAGGTTATTCCAACAGAATAATAAAGAATGGAATAACAAAAGTTCTCTTCATGAATACAAAAGAATAATACCCCTTACCTTAAGAAGAAGAGTACTGGATGTAGGAGTAGTGAAGTAGCAGAATATTTTTCTTCTTTCTCTCTATAGTTTCTCTCTCTAGAGTTTCAGTGAATTCGTAAGAAATAATGAAGGAATGAACTTCTATTTATAGAAGAATTGACTGCATAGTAACTAATTCATGAACGGTCCAGATTGATTTACTTTTAATCGGACGGTCTGGATTTAAAAGCAAAATCTTTTAAATAAAATATAATATATTATATTTATAATCTAATAAAACGAATAACTTTATAAAAGTATTCTATTTTATATAAAAAGATTTTACTATGCAAAACACTATGCAGGCACTATGCAACACTATGCATAATAAAATATAATATATTCTATTTATAGAATAACTTTATAAAAGTATTCTATTTTATATAAAAAGATTTTACTATGCAAAATACTATGCATAATAGAATATAATATATTCTATTTATAGAATAACTTTATAAAAGTATTATGTTTTATATAAAAAGCTTTTCCGTTTTATTACATTAATAATATCAATAAAATAAAACTGAGTGACTTATCACGTAAGCATTAATAATCAATACCGTGTGATACTATGTAACCACTCGTATTACTGTACTTTTACTACCGAGTAGTTCAACAGTTTTAACGATAAAACTTCCGCCGTTATTTTCATAAAAATATTTTTGTCATTTTCTCAATCCGAAAATAATTCTATTGTGGGGTGTACCAATGATTGTACCGTCGTATGGATATTTCCTGACAAAAAGAATATTCCCCGACCAATCGAATATAATATGACAACTTGCATACTTTTCAAAATTTATAAATACTACCCACAATTATAACATTATATTAAATCCACACCATAATATTAAAAAATTTATTTCGAGAAAATTAAATATTTATTCATAAAATCTAGGGTCTCACAGTTATGAAATCACAAGTTGTAGCCATCAAGAACCTAGAAAATCAGATGGGACAACTGGCTTTTGCATTAAATAATAGACCTCAAGGAACATTACCAAGTGATACAGAGAAAAATCCAAAAGGTAATCATAAGCAATGTCAGGCAATTATGTTGAGAAGTGGAAAATAGCTTGAGGGGCAGAAAATAGAAAATTTGGCTGCAAAAGAGGATAACAAAGAAAGTGAAAATAAAGTGGTTGAGGACAGACAAGATGAAGAAAAGCATGTGGAAAAGAGCAAGACAGTTAATGAACCTGTTGTTTATCCTCCCCCACCTTTTCAGCAAAGAATTCAAAAATAGAAATTGGATAAGCAATTCGCTAAATTTTTAGAAGATTTTAAGAAACTTCATATTAACATCCCTTTTACAGAAGCCCTAGAGCAGATGCCAAGTTATGCTAAATTTATGAAGGGTATTCTGTCTAGGAAAAAGTAGTTGGAAGATTTTAAAATTGTGGCACTAATAGAGGAGTGCAGTGCAATTTTACAGCAAAAGTTACCACCTAAGTTGAAAGATCCGGGGAGTTTTACCATTCTTTGCACAATTGGGAACATGGCATTCAACAATTGTTTATGTGATTTGGGGGCAAGTGTGAACCTTATGCCATTATCAGTTTATACAGAATTGGGTTTACCAGCTCCAAATCTTATGAACATCTCGTTGCAGTTAGCAGATAGGTCAGTCACATACCCAAGAGGCATTGTGGAGGATATTTTGGTCAAGGTAGACAAATTCATATTTCCTGCGGACTTCATAATTTTGGATTTTGAGGAAGATAAAAACATCTCAATCATTCTAGGGAGACTATTTTTGGCTACTGGTAGGACTCTTATCGATGTGCAAAAAGGTGAACTTACTATGAGAGTGCAAGATCAGGAAGTCAAGTTCAATGTGTTTAAAGCCATGAAGTTACCTATGGATGAAGAAGAGTGTTATCGGGTGGATTTTATTGATCAGATAGTTAATGAAGACATGGTAAAAAGTTTGGTTAATGATCCATTGGAAACTACATTATTGGGAGATGAAGATTTGGATGATCTGCAGTTTGTGGATTACTTGCAAATGTTAGATTCTTTGCCACGAGTTAGTAGATTCAAAGCACCATTTGAACTGTTGCACACGGAGGAAAGAGCCACAACAAGGATGAAACCTTCATTAGAGGAGTTGTAAGAACCCAAATTTTCAGAAAATATTAAAATAAGAATTTAGTAAATAAAATTCTTAAGGCATGTGAAGGGTTCAAATAAGAATATATATATATATATATATATATTTATTAAACACAACGTCACTTATTACATAGCTCATATTACCCTATGTAACACAATACCACATACCTTGTAACACACACACACACACACATATATATATATATATATATATATATATATATATATCATTATTACATTTATTTTTTTATTGAAGAAGCGAGTTATTTGAAGTAAAGAAGATGGATAGAAATTATCTATCAATATTAAATAATTTATAGAATTATTTTATCATAGTAAGTTGCTGACATTAAATATCTTTGATAATCACCAATTTTTTTGAGTATATGTACAAGTAAGTATCAAGTTTAAAGCAGTGCAACCGTTCCCTTTAATGGTTGATGTATAAGAGCTGGGCTAAACGATTCCTTCAGAGAGCAGAGGTATATACGAAATAATAACAGATCTAACTCACTGTGAAAATAGTGTAGACGAGACGGAAACTAATTTGTTGGTTGTTTATGGGAAACCACTCAGTGTACTATATTGAATACCATTAAAGACTCGATGTGTGCTAGGTTTGGACTTGTATATATGTACGTTGTTGACGAGAGAATAAAGTCGATATATCTTTAGATAAATATTGGTTAGAGATTTATGGATTAATATTGGGATATGGTTAAATGTATAGATTAAAGAAAGAAGAGTTGAACTTGAAGTTTAATTTCTAAGTTATTGAAGAATGTAGAAATGGATATTGTAAAGTCAACAAGGAAATCGATTTTGGTTAATGTAATAAGATAGCATGTATGGAGCATGTTAAAGGATTTGCAAGTTAAGTTCTGTTTCTATTAAAGCATAACTTGTCTGCGTCCTAACTTGAGGTGGCGCGGCCGCGCCACTCTCAAGCCTAAGACGAGAGGCAGCAGCGCTACTTATGTATACGATTCATGATTAGTTCGTGTAATCTGAACTTTAGGATTTGTGTATTAGTAACTAATATGTTATAATAAGGATCATAATTGGTGTTCCAACTGTCCATTAATGGTTTGAGATAACGAATCATGAATTGAATGAGAATTTATTTATGGAAATTAATATTGGTTAATTAAGTTATATTATGTAATATTATAATTTAATGTTAAAGCCTTGTATGGTAGTGGCGTGATAGTAAATTGAATGAAATGAGTAATTCACTTAAGTAAAATGGTGAATTAATAGCTTTACATGAAGAAAATGAAATAATTATGTTAATTAATTTTCATATATTACATGATATGATAATATATGAAAGGATTTAATACTTGAAAGATGATAATGGAAAATGGATGATGAATAATAGAAGAAAACCAATATATATTAGTGAATATTGGCTAGAGATTTATATATTAGATTAATATTTGAGATGCGGCTAAATGTAAATATTGAAGAAGTTATCTTAGGACGATCGAATAATTATACTTATAATTGTATAATTTAAATAATGGAGTAAAGGTTAATGATTATTTTCTTAAATAAAGGTGTTATGAATATAAAATTCATAAAGCTTAGTATAGTAGTTCTTCATATTATAAGTGTACAATTATTTATAGTAAGCTAAATAAGTTAGCATTAATGTAAAGTGTGTCACACACACTTTATATTAAATAAATATTAAAATAACGAGGAATTGGGGAAAAGCCAAACGTGGCCTAGACCCCTAATATTTTATTGTTGAGATTATGAGCTTGAGTTATATAACTCTAGAAAGTGGGATAAATGAGCCTTGTGTGTGGCCTGAGTATTAAAGTTAAATCAGACTAAAAGGTTTAACTGAAATTACTAAAAGAGAATTAATGATTGATAATAATCATTATGATATTTATGTGTGATATGAAATAATTGGTTGAAAGTACTCAACTAAATTATATTTAGCCCAATTAAAATATTATTTGGACTAGCCCAGATGTACATGGATTATATGATATGGGAATATATTAGATCCCTAATTTTCATATTATAGTAACAATTATACATTAGAATTACATTTTGGGAAATTAAAGTAACTAAACTAAGCTAGTTGCTGAGATATAAGTTTGTCCCATTTTGTAAGTCTTATCTCATTCATCATGTGAATAGGCCATTGATCTAGCCTAGTGTTTCTGCTGAAAACAATAAGGCTGATGATGAGAGTTGGTATTACTTTCCACCAACTCTCTCTTAACAGATGGCTTTCCCTTCTTCCCCTTGGTTTAATTTCTTGGGAAAACTTCCAATTGGACAATAGTTTGGCTATATAAGGAAGCCTTCCCCTTTATTCTCAAGGCTGCTAAATTGTTAAGGTGGTTGTTATTGCATAAAGAGAGTAATGTTGCAATTGAGTGAGGTTGCTGATTTTGGGCTATAATCAGAAGTCTGAGGGGCAATGTTGAGTCATTTAAGCTTGATAGAGGTATAATTCTTAAACCATGTTCTAAAGTTTAAGTTTGATACATTCTTAAGGATTAGAATGAATTCTTGATAATTAATTTAGGAATTATTATCATGATGTTATATGAGTTGGTATGTATGTTATGGACATTGTATAGTTGGGTTGAGCATGCTAAATGAAAGTGTAATGGTTGTTTGGGCCGAAATCTGTAGAAGCAGAGGCCTTGTCTGGGCTTGCACCGAAGTGGCGCGGCCGCGCCACTTCCCAGTACAAACCTAGTGTGACCGCGGCGTATGTCTATCTAGAAATCCAACTTCTGTTATAAGTTGCTATTTAAGCATGCTAGTTTGGCCTAACTAAATAAGTAAATGGATCTAACATATGATTTTAAGTTACCTTGCATATAATGAGTTGTATTAGCTTGGTATTAATTATTTTCTAAAGAGACTTGAAGATTGTGAAAACAAATCTAGACTAACCTTGAGACCTTTGTATTCTGAGATTTGTAGCTTGTGTAGATGGCTTAGTCATGCATACAAATGAAAACATTACTCTCTCAAGCTTATTCTCATTGAGTGAGGTTGCATTGACTAACCTTGAGACCTTTGTATTCTGAGATTTGTAGCTTGTGTAGATGGCTTAGTCATGCAATTGAGTGAAGTTAACATCAACGTTAACAAGTATGGAAAACCAAATTTGTTTTAAACCATATCTTTATGTGTTGATACTGTGTTCAAAGATATTAAGGTGTTAGCAAAAGAACTAGACTTTTGAAAATTTCAGTTCTGGTTCTGGCAGGGAGTAGCGTGGTCGCGCCACTCCCAAGCTTATTCTTACAATGATCATACCAGGTCTTGAGTAGTCGAAAAGTTTGTTAAGCATCTAGAATTTAAAGCCTGCTTATATATATACTTAAAGACCGTGAAAGACAAAATAAGATTGTTTTGAAAGAATAAGTATGAGAGTAAAATGGACTAGCAACATAGCTATCCTAAGAGTATACCAAAGAAGTGAACTAGAACGATGTAAAATTTATTGTTTCATTGAGAATAAATGAATGTATGACTGATTGATATGAATCCATGATTATATAACTGTGTAGGAACACACTCAGTGCAAATAAGCTTTAAGCAGTTAAGTCGTAGTTGATAAACTACGAATCAGGCAAGTCTTTCAGTTCCTATTTTATATATGAATTTGATAACTGTTAGTTGAGCTATATTATGCTATGCAAATGTTGATGTATATATATGAAATGAGAAAGTTGATCTTTGATGATATGCTTGTGATATAAACCTCTACACCTGTTATGTGTGAAGTAACATGTATAGTAAATATTCATTTATTATGGATGCATGAACTGAGTATGATATTATATGTTATGTGCTGCATGAAAACTGTTAGAATTGCTGGGCTGTCAAGCTCACCCTTGCAAATAAACACTTTTGCAAGTTAAGGATTCACGGTAAACATTACGTGCTACTTGATTGATAAAGTCCAATAGTATCGAAGGAGATTGATGTGACGCCCCCAAAAATAGGTATACATCACCTATTCTGAGTCGCCAAATACATGGTACAAAATAAAAATACAAACTTAATTATACAACACGAGCTGTAGTGCAGAATACGACCACAGTTAAGATGTGAGTTTTAATACAAATGTATGTAACTCTCATGGTGCCTCGACCACAACCTTACAATGGTACTTCACATAAAAGTACAGTCAAATACTGTTTTAGAAATTAAAATCTTTGGGAAGTACTCAAGGAAACCTTCGTATATGGGAGGCCATGCGTCTAGGTTATAATAGATATTATATGTCTAAAGAATTATCCTTGGTTGACCCAATAGACCCCAAAGAAAAAAGAGAAGATTACTATCATCTTCTTTCCAATGGTGAGTCTTCTCTTGACATATAACTATCTCCAATGTCTCCAAGTAAAAATTATATCTCAAATAAACTCCAAGATCGTATAGATAGTGCTTGTAGATATACTCAGCAAGTGGATGTGCACAACCGTGTCTTATGATAACACGAGGTTGTATGTCATTAGACATCTTGTATGATAGTGGCAAAACACCCTTCCAAAGTTGGGTTCACCTCACCCTATTCGGTTCACCAAAAATTAAATATCAACTGACATATACAATACGACACACTTATCTAAAGTTCTTAATAAAATTATTTCCATACTATTTAGGGAGAACCTCAACAGCTATAGACCACCGTTCTTTTCCCCTGTTATTCTCGCTCGACCCAGCTACATTCTTATTACCTGAAAGGAATTGTGAAGCAAAAAGGGTGAGCACGACTAGCCCAGTAAAGAATATCATGACTAAAGATAATTTACATCATCAATAGCCTTCATCAGTAATAAATCAGAGATTTAGAACATATGGTAGATGATAAAACTTTTCAACCATAGTTGCAACAGAACGAGCAATCCATTAGAAGAGTCAAATAGACCATCAGATCTATTATCTTCTTTATGTTAAAAGTCCACCGATAATGTTTTATCCCTGTAACATCAATCAACAATACCTGTCCACAATCATATGAATAACTCATAATCACAATTGTGATTCTAAATTCTTCTTCGCACCCAGGACGAAGATAATTTTCATCACCTATCTTCACCTGAAACATCAAAAATCATGGTTATACCAAATCACAATTTCTACTCATAATCATACTAATAAATTCATCTTTTCACTACGGCCAAAGATATTCATTAATAATTCATCTTTGCACTACAGGCCAAAGACATACAACTGTATTTTAAAAGAGTCAAGTAGAGCATGATATCTACTATCTTTTACGAATTAAAATTTTATTATCAATATTTTATCGTTGAGACTCAGCTTAATAAATAATCCACATCACCGAATCACCCCTGCACTACGGCCAAGGATATTCGTTAATATCACATCCATGAATTATCCATGCACTACGGGCCAAGGATATTCACTATTATCACATCTATGAATTAATATTTCATTGCTGAGACTCAACTCAATAATTAATCTACATCATCGAATCATCCCTGCACTACAGGCCAAGGATATTCTTTAGTATCACGACCACGAATTATCCATGCACTACGGGCCAAAGATAATCGTATTTTCATCAACGGTCCTGATCATGCCATAAAACAATTCATCTTTGCACCCTTGGCCGAAGAGAATCCATAGTCATAATCATACCAAAAACTGTCCATCAATACACTACGGGCCAACGAGGACTTTTTCCACATCATTTATAATATTACGGTCATGATTATACCGAATAATCCCTGGTCATAATCATACCAAGTCCATCTATGCACTACAGGCCACAAATGACTTTCATCATAATATAACCGTGAGGATAATGACAATGATATAAAGAATCAATCAAATGAGATAAAGGATAAATATTAAATATTTATAATACAATTTATCCAGCGTTCAATAATAACCAAAACCCTTAACAAAGATCTGCATATACCTTATATAGGATTACCATGCCATAAAATTCTATTTTCCAATTTTGTTACTTTACATAACGTACTTAATTCATTTACTCATAACTAGTCCATTTTCATAAAAAATATCAAATCAGTTCCAAAAATTAATCTTTTCTGGGATTTAGCAGAATATAGTCCCATATTGAACATATATTTTTCTCGGAATTTTTAAAATTTATTTACTATTTTTCAAAAATCAATTTCTAATTAATTCCTTAAGAAATTAGCTACCTCAAGTTTAAGAATGGACTGAATAGTAACTAATTCATGAATGGTCCAGATTTATTTACTTTTAAACGGTCGGTCCAGATTGATTTATTCTAATAAAACAAAATCTTTTAAATAAAATATAATATATTCTAATTATTGTCTAATAAAATAAATAACTTTATAAAAGTATTCTGTTTTATATAAAAAGATTTTACTATGCAAAACACTATGCATAATAGAATATAATATATTCTCATTATTGTCTAATAAAACAAATAACTTTATAAAAGTATTCTGTTTTATATAAAAAGTTTTTCTGTTTTATTATATTAATAATACTAATAAAACAAAACTGAGTGACTTTTCACGTAATCATCAATAATCAATACTGTGTGCTACTGTGCAACCACGCGTATTACTGTACTTTTACTATCGAGTAGTTCAACAGTTTTAACGGTAAAACTTCTGCCGTTATTTTCATAAAAATATTTTTGTCGTTTTCTCAATCCGACAATAATTCCGTTGTGGGGTCCACCAATGATTGTTCCGTCGTACGGATATTCCCTGATAAAAAGAATATTCCCCGACTAATCGAATATTTCCCGACACAACGAATATTTTATATCAACTTGATTACTTTAAAAAAAAATTCACATATTACCCTTAACTTTAAACTTTTATCAATTTAACTATTTACCAAAACAGAAAAATTGAATACTTTTATTTCATAAAATTCGGGATCTCACAAGTGATTTATTATTTAAATAAATGTTCTTGAACCATGTTTAGGTTTTAGGAGATGTACATGATAATAGTTTCGATGTGTAATACATGAAAAGTTTTTCTATGTAATACATAGAGGAATTTGAATCGAGATGTAAAGATTTATACAGTAATTCGAATAGAATGAATCATAACATAATTTGATTCAAGGATATGTAATTGATTTAAGTTAAGCGATTGATAAAAGATTTATTTTTTTTAAAGGAGATTGAAAAAGTTTAAATTATTTCATATATTTTTATAACATCGAATATGATGTAAGACAGGAAGGGTAAATAACCAAGATTTAAAACTTATAAAAGTTTGTGGTCATTATACATATCCTGGAAATGGAAAGAATTTATATTCTAAATTGTAATAAGTAAAGTTATATTCATTAAATTATGAATAAAAGATATAAATAGTTTGATGATAGTAGTATCGTGATGGACCAGATCTGAGGTTCGAAGGGAACCGGATTTGGGGGTGTCACAAGAGCCACCTACACTTGAGCTTAAGCCACTCCCTAAACACCTCAGGTATGCATATTTAGGCAATTCTAACACTTTACCTGTTATTATTTCTACTGCGCTTAACGAATTTCAGGAAAATAAGTTGTTGAGAGTGCTTATAGAACACAAATCGGCTATAGGATGGACAATTGCAGATATCAAAGGAATCAACCCATCCTTTTGCATACACAAAATTCTTATGGAAGAGGATGCAAAGCCAACAGTGGAGCAACAGAGACGGCTCAATCCAATAATGAAAGAAGTAGTGAAGAAAGAAATTCTAAAATGGTTGGATGCGGGAATCATCTACCCAATTTTAGACAGTAAGTGGGTCAGTCCGGTTCAATGTATGCCAAAAAAGGGAGGAATGACCAAAGGGAGGAATGACGACAACGAATTAATTCCAACGAGGACAGTAATTGGTTGAAGGGTTTTCATGGACTACAAGAAGTTGAATAAGGCGACCCGCAAAGACCACTTTCCTCTGCCTTTTATCAATTAGATGTTGGATAGATTGGCGGGCCACGAATTTTACTTCTTACTGGATGGATATTCGGGATATAATCAGATAGTCATTGCTCTTTAAGATCAAGAGAAGACCACTTTCACGTGCCTATACGGAAGATTCTCATTCAAGAGAATGTCTTTCGGCTTGTGTAATGCACCCGCTACCTTCCAACGGTGTATGATGGCCATCTTCTCGGATATGGTAGAGAAAATGTGGAAGTCTTCATGGACGAATTTTCTGTGTATGGAGATGATTTTGATGCTTGTCTAGAGAATTTGGTGATGGTTTTAAAGCGGTGTGTGGAGACAAATTTGGTACTTAACTGGGTAAAGTGCCATTTCATGGTTGAAGAATGAATAATTTTGGGGTATAAGGTCTCAGCGAAGGGGTTAGAAGTTGATAGAGCAAAGCTGGAAATGATTGAAAATCTTCCACCGCTAACTTCAGTAAAGGGAATCCGCAGCTCTCTTGGACATGCATGGTTCTATAGGAGATTTATAAAAGATTTCTCTAAGATTGAAAAATCATTATGCAGTCTCTTAGAGAAAGATTCAGTTTTCAAATTTGATGAGGAGTGTAAGTTAGTAATTGAGTTATTGAAGAAGAAATTAACTACAGCTCCAGTTATCATCGCATCAGACTGGAATATGCCTTTTGAATTAATGTGCGATGTAAGCAACTATGCGATAGGGGCTGTGTTGGGTTAACGCCGAGAGAAGACATTCCACGCCATATACTATGCAAGTAAAACACTTACGGAGACCCAAATGAGTTACACAACTACGGAAAAGGAGTTACTTGCAGTAGTATATGCCTTTGACAAATTATGGGCATATTTGATCGGGACAAAGGCAGTAGTTTATACGGATCACTCGGCCATTCGGTATCTAATCTCGAAGAAGGATGCTAAGCCACGCCTTATTAGATAGATCCTCCTTCTATGGGAATTTTATTTGGAAATAAAACATAGAAAGGGGACGGAGAATCAAATTGTAAATCATTTATCGAGGCTGGAAAATTCGGGTAAAAATGAAGAGGACAAGTGTGTAATCAATGAGTCATTTTCGGATGAGAAGCTGTTTGGAGTCAATGCAGAATTTCCGTGGTACGCGGATTTTGCTAACTATCTAGTGAGCAACATCCGTCCCCCTGATCTTACACGACAGCAGAAAAAGAAATTCCTATATGACGTCAAGTGGTACATATGGGATGAGCCATACCTATTTAAACAGTGTGCCGACAAGATGATTCGAAGATGTGTGCCACACAGTGAGGTGAAGAATATATGCACGAATGTCATTCATCTGCATACGGGGGACATTATGGAAGTGAGAGAACAACGGTAAAAGTGCTTTAAGTCGGGTTCTATTGGCCTACATTATTTAAGGATGTCCACCAGTTCGTTAAAAGCTGTGATAGATGTCAAAGGGTGGGTAACATATCGAAAAGGAATGAGATGCCACTACAAACTATCTTAGAAGCTAAAATTTTTGATGTATGGGGCATGGATTTTATGGGGCCATTTCCTTCCTCCTTTAATAATCAATACATCTTGCTTGCGGTTGACTATGTATCGAAATGGGTTGAAGCCGTAGCACTCCCCACAAAATGATGCCAAGGTGGTTCTTAAATTCTTGCACAAGAATATTTTTACAAGATTTGGCATGCCAAGAGCTATTATAAGTGATGAGGGTAGTCACTTCTGCAACAGATCGTTTACAGCTCTTTTGGCAAGATATGGGGTCAATAATAAGGTAGTTACAACATATCATCCCCAAACAAGTGGGCAAGTTGAGGTTTCAAACAGGGAGGTAAAGAAAATCTTAGAGAATGTGGTAAATCTGAATAGAAAAGACTGGTCTCTCAGATTGGATGATGAACTATGGGCTTACAGGACTGCTTACAAAACACCAATTGGAATGTCACCATATCAGTTGGTCTACAAGAAAGCATGTCACCTACCTGTGGAGTTACAACATAAAGCCTACTGGGCAATTCAGAAACTCAACTTTGAACAAGCAGCTGCGAGTGAAAAGAGACTACATCAGTTAAATGAACTCAATGAATTCTGACTTCAAGCTTACAAGAACTCTAAGTTATATAAAGAAAATGTCAAGAAATGGCACGACAAGAAAATCATGCAGAGAACGTTCGAACCGGGGCAATCAGTACTATTGTTCAACTCAAGATTGTAGTTGTTCCCACGAAAGCTAAAATCAAGGTGGTCGGGTCCATTTACCATAAAAAGGGTTTTCCCACATGGCGCTATTGAACTATACAGTAGGAATCCTTTAGATACATTCAATGTCAACGGTCAGCGGTTAAAACATTATTGGGGTGGCGAATCTAACATGGATGTCATAACAATCACACTCGCCGACGCGCCAAAAACAGGGAGTAGTCAGGCTGAACAACTTAAAATCAAGCGCTAATTGGGAGGCAACCCAATCTTACTTTTATTCGTCCTATTTTTATTCTTGTTCATCAAATTATAGTTAAAATAATAATTAATATAGAATAAGTTCATTAAATAATTAGTTAAGTTACATTTTCTTAATAATCTAACATACTATGCTTAATTTTCTCAATTTAACTTCTGTTCATGTTTTAATGATGTTCAGGTACTTAAGAAGCTAATAGATGTGCTAAGGAGGTAAGGAATGGGAAAAATAAAGGCCATTAGCGACCACCATTAGCCCAGGGGTGGGCACCTTTTGTTAATACCCCGGCAAGTGGGGTCTCTCACTAATAATAATAGATGACAAGCCAGTCGGGGCAAGCCTTTAAGGCATAATACCCCCTGCCGAGGCGGGGGTCCGATATTTGAAAAGTCAGTTGCAGCAGTTATGTAATGTTTAGCCCATTTTCTCCCAACTTTCTTTTACGTGATACACAATCTCTACCCACGAACTTGCAAATTACTCCCCATCTTCCCACTACTTCAACCCAACAACCCACAATTCTATACATCACCCCATTTCTATAAAGCCATAACTACACAACACCATTTAACCACATCAATTTAGGGTTCTTCTTGAGCGGATTTTTGCAACACAAAGGGAAGAGATAATCAACCACTTGGAGATATTTAGAGAGTGAGTAGTTTGTTTTTACAAATTCTCAACATCTACTACCATATTAGAAGCAAGATCACTAAGTTTAGGGGAATTGTATGTCTTGCACACCAAGTGTTCGACGGATTACTTAAGTGAAGTTTGGGGGAAATTGTTGTTGAAGCTCATCAATTCCAAATCAATGGGACCTAAATCGGCATCAAAATGACAACGTGGAGAGACTTCAAGGTCCACACCACCAACACAGGCCTTTGATAGGCAAAAATTCTTAAGTGTCGCCGCCAGCGACCGTTACAACTACCTTGTGACAAAAGCACTCACACTAGAGCGGGGGTTAGCACCTGACCATGTTGACGGTGAAATGATGCAACAAATCTATCAAAAAGGTTGGAATAAGTTCACAGAAGAGCCCGAAGCTGTAGTTGTGAATGTGGTAAAAGAATCATATGCTAACACAGAGGATAAGGCCCCCTTCAACACATTTGTACGGGGCAGGTTAGTTCTTTTCAGTGCCGACGCCATCAACATATACTACCAATTATGAGTGCCTAGACATTGCCAGTACGCTAACATATGTGACCATGATCCTGATTATAAGACTATTTTGAAGGAAATGACAAAGCCAGGTACCATATAGATCAAGGGCCGAAAAGGGGGCACTGTCTTTCACAGTAAGGATCTCAGTCGGTATAGGAAGATATGGTACGCATTCCTGTGCGACAAGTTATTTCCATCCACACACACGTCATATGTGCCCAAGGAGAAGGCATTGCTTTTATATGTCGATGACCAAGATTTTATAGTCAATGTGGGGGCTATAATCAATTTTTCCATCCAAAGATGCCTGCGAGTACCATTCTCTAGAGGCTTGCCACACCCATCACTCATTTGTGGGTTGTATAGACAAACGAGAGTACGATGGATCGATGATGAGATCACCTAAGTGCCACTACAGCCGTTAGATACAAGGATGATTGCGTTGTATTCGGTGTGGCCCGGGGGCAAGTCGCACCCAAGAGGAGTCAGATTTGTATTTCCATCAGCCTCGGAGGATGAGGCTGACGCTGAGGACACCTTGGATGACGACGAGTTTCAGGGGGATGCGGCGATGGGAGAGCAAGGAACGGAGGCGACACCATAGTTCGAAGATATATCTAGCCCTCAATTCTAGAGCCTTTAAAATCAAGTGGATGGGTACAATAAAGAAGCACGTAGACAGATGATGAGACTTGCACAGAGGCAAGACCATATGTTCGAGGTTATGAATCAGTCCTTTGCCTCATTAAACGTGATGCTCCAAAGTTTCAACCCTAATGCACAATTCCAATATCAGTAGCCAGCCCCGATACCAAGGTTTCCACCCAGTGATTCAGATGAAGAATAACAGCCACCACCACCCCTAGCTTAGGCGATTACAGGGAAGTCCTCGCACATTTATTGCTTTATCCATACAATGAGGACATTGTAATTTTCAAGTTTGGGGGAGTTAGTTTAATTTTCATGTTTCGTGTTTAATTTCATTAGCTAGATTTGCATATGTTAGTTTTAGGATTATTAAATGTTTGCATTCATGTAGTAATGTAGTTGCATAGTAGCTTAGGATTAGTTTTATTAATTAATTGTCAATCATGTTATGCTCATCTTTCATCACATATATAAAAAAATTAGTTAAGTATGGTGTTATATTGCATATGTCCAGTAGTTTGATGTAGTTTCATTTTATTTTGGCCAATGATGAGATTGTGATTAAGTAGACAAGTACAGTACCGATTATTAGAATTTTGATGTAGTTTCTGTATGTTTAAAATTGGTATAATAAGGCTAGCACATTAATAACACCTATGTGGACTGATTAGTTCAAATAGATACATAAGAAATTTCTAAAGGATAATGCTAGTTTAAATGAAAGAATGACAAGGATAGGTAGTGAAGACGAAGAATAAGGCAAGAACCTAAGTTTGGTGGAAAAATTGGGGTATATAAGCTTCATAAAAATATATATATAAATAAATATCATGGCTAGTCTTATTTTATGGCCTTTGTTACTTGAGCAAGTACGCTCGAGAGGATTGTCTTTACACCTAGCGCCCTAAGGTCTTTTATGGTCTGGGAGTCATTGGTAGAAAGCTCGCTAAGGGGTAACACTGTTAGCCTAATGGAATGATGTGACACCCCCAAATCTGGGTTACCTGACCCCCGAGTTTGGTGCTCACGATCCATAATATAATAAGCATCTAACTACCCATTCATTGATGAATAGAATATTACACCACATTAACTTATAAAGTTAATACATTAGTCCCAGGTTCTCTAACCTTAACATTACAAACATACCCTTTAGATATACAAAAAGGGTTTACAAACATAACATAATAATAATATTATTCATAACTAATTTATAACTATGCCTTTTCCTTTGTCCTTCACAGCACCTCTTGCCACTTCGTCCCTAGCTGAAAAATTTTATTTAGCAAGGGTGAGCAACAAATTTGCCCCACAAGTTAAGACATCAATAAATGTATAAGAATTAATAAGAACAGACTATCTATTTTGATAGAATGAAACCAAAGTTCAGGGAACTTTGAAATAGCTAAACAAATTTCTAATTTCTAACAAGTCCTCTCACAATCTGTGCAACACAATAATTTGATAATGAAATAGTGCAACGCTTTTAAAGTTTCTACGATATTCTAATGAATAACAATTTAGAAATATTCTCCAAGGTGTATACTAAATGATCTTAAATGATCCTAAAATTATATTTTCGAGTAACTATCAAAGATTTACTTTGATATACCCAAATAACAAGATGGAAATATTTTCCTGAGTTATGCTGAGTGGTCACAAGGATCTAGAACTTACTTGTCGAGTAACTATCAAAGATATACTTTTATATACCCAAGTGTATCAGATAACCATATAGATTAAGTCATACCCCTCTGTAAGTACTTAGAGGGGCCAATTCCTTGTACCCTATATTATGCATAATACTTACACACGCACAAATGCCGAATATACGACCAAATATGTTTCCTTTGTAAAAAAAGGTTGTTCTTCTCAGTCTTAGAATCAGAATTTGATTTAACAACGAAATACAATGATTTCAATATCTAATCACTTCTCTTCTCTTCTCAAACCTATCAAGTTTTCTTTTTCGATCTAGCCGAAATAACTGGCATTGATCTATCAATAATAATTGAATTCTCTTCTCTTCTCTTCTCGAACCTATCAAGTTCTAACAAATGATCGTCTAGCCAAAAAAATTAGCTAAGACACTTCTCAACACAATTCTACAATAGACATGAATTATCTGTACTATTTACAATCATTAATAGCTTCTACGGATGTGAATATCCAATAACAATTATTCTTTAAGTATATTTTCAGAATTACTAATTCAGTTTAAATTACTAAATATGCACTAACTGCGAATAATCAACAATAAATTCTCAGATGTGGTCTAATCAACAATAATTAACCACTATAATAATTATACAATATTAACTCAATGTTGAGTTAAGGAAACTTGCCTTCCGTGTTGATTACAGCTACACAATATACTTATATGCGTTCGTAAGACCTAAAATCAACAATATTGGTCTCACAATTAGCATAATAATTCACAATACCTATCACTATAATTTATAGTCAATACTTCTCTTAGACACATTACCACATAGCCACATTAGTGTTTATAACCTATATAAATATTTATCAAGTCTAACTAGTTCAGTCTCATCTCGGTGTACTAGTCACCCTATCTGACAATTTACACATTTATTTTCAATTAAACTTGGTCTCTAAGCTTCAATATTATATTAGATAAGCCATATATCATTTATAATATTTTTCGGAAGCTTTCAATAATTTAAAAATAATTATTATAATTTATAATAATTTTTCAAACATAGGAATCATTTTTAAATGATTTAAATCAATTTAATTCCATCATCATTAATATTTAATAATATTAAAATATTAATGATATATTTATCAAAATATTAAAGTTATTAAGAATAACGTAAAATATTTTAAATCACCAATATTCTATTTAAATGATTTTTAAAAAATTAAAATCATTTTTAAACCATCACCATTAATATTTAAATATTAATAAAATTCTTATCAAAATATTAAAAGTCATTAATTATAACTTCAAATATTTTTAAATCATTTTTCTCATTTTTAAATGATTTTTAAATCAATAAAATCATTTTAATTCATTTATTTAATTTAATAATTAAATAAATCTAATATCATTAATATTAAATTATTAATGAAAATTCTCCAAAACTATTAAAAATTATATTTTGTAATTCAAAATATTTTTGAACACTTTATTCTTATTTAAAATGATTTTTATAATATTAAAATTATTTTTCTCTAATTTATTTAATATACTAATTAAATAAATTAAATACCATTAATATTTAAATAATTACAAATATTAATAAAAATATCCCAAATAGTCAAAAATTATTTTTCATAATTTAAAATAATTTTTAAAACCATTTTTGGTAATTTTTAGAATTTATTTCTATTTTTAATCAATTTCCGAAAAAATCAGAAATTAAAATTAATAAAACCGTCGCCATAGGCTATAGCGACACAAAGCGTCGTTTTTGGTCTTCTTGAGCCTCAAGAACACTGACAGTCAGTGTTCAAGGGGTCTACTTTGACCGCCTTTGATTCTCAGTCAAATCATGTTCTCGGCTTTCTTATGCAACAATTTTGTAGTAGGTATGTAACACTACCATTTACAACCAACACCTTGGTCATACAACATCATAACAAGGAGATTCAGCCTCTCAAAGTCACTGTCAGATAGCTCCTGGGTTTTCTGGGTAACCTAGAAACCCAAGCAGTTGCATGGTGCCACTTTCGAGTTCAATTAATTCTATGTTCCGATCATGATTTATGTGTTCTTATGATTCAAATATGTAGTCCTTGTGTCAAGGAACAACACTACAACAACAGATGGAATAAACAACAACAAAATCACAAGTTACAGCTTGGTCAAAGGTTGTCAAAAAAATTGCTCATACGGTTTCTGGGTTTTCCAGAAACTGTATCCGTGACCAAATGGCTAGGTTTGACCATTCATTACATTCGATATATTGATGTTTTGAAGAGTCTAAAGACATGGATTAAGAGTACATCCAATAAGCTACAAACTAGATACAAACACATCATCATAACACATAAAACCTGTCAGATCTGGGCTTTACAAAACGTTGTCAGACACTGTTTTATAATTTCTAGGTTACCCAGAAATTGATTGCTCATGCCCGGTCAACGGGTTTTGACCAATTATAACATGAACTCTAGACATCCAATGACTGTGATTCCACTTCCAGATTAAAGACCACATACCAAACTATAGATCTAAAACATAAAACATTAAAAACCAAAAATAAGGAAAAATTTATGGCTCCTGACATTAGCTTGTAAGACCATTTTGACCGTTCTTGAGCAGTTTTTGAAAACTTCATTTTAAAGCCTTTTGATGCTATGGATCTATGTTAGATCATCATAGATCATCTAAAAACATTTTCTAACAAGTATCTAAACACAAAAACACCACTTTTTAACTAAGCATACAAGATCAAAAGTGAACTAGGGTTTATACCTCTCTTGCTAAATCATTGATCCTTGCTCTACTGAACTGATATTGATGATCTAGAAGGTGTTTTAGGGACTGATACACTTTGTTTTTTCGGAGGTTAGGAGAGAGAATAGGTTTGTTGAGAGCTTGATAGCAAAATGACTAATATTTGTGGCTCTCTCTCTCCTAAATCTCTTATAATCACATGGCCCACTACTACAAAACAGTAAATAGATAACGCGAAAAAAATGTTGTGATTTCAATCAGAAAAACGTTGTGGTTAAGGGTGTCATCTATTTGACACCCTTACACAACGTTTTTAAAACGTTGTAGTCAGACACATTTTACAACGTTTTTTAAGAGAAACGTTGTAGATTTATTTTCTATAAATTAGCAGATGCTTAAAAACGTTGTAGAAGGTATGATTCCCCAACGTTTTCTGGCTAAAAATGTTATAGTTTAATATATCAGACAATGTTTAGACACATTTACACAGCGTTTTTAAAATGTTATAGATTAAAAAAAAGAAAAAAAAAATATTGTGATTCACATACATTACCAATGCTCCTGCAATATGTTAATGCCATGATATGTAGGTAAAAGGTCTAAATTCTCATTTAAATTAAAGCCAAAATGTATCAACCATTCAATATACATCCCAATAATACCATTCGTTTACATTTTCAAATTACATCCACAAAATATATACCAAATTATCCATATATCCAACACGTATCTATTCAACCATCACCGCAATGTATGCCAACTCTATATCTCAATATACAGACAGAAAACTAATATCGAAATATCGATATACAGACAGAATTAGGAAAATTACATACAACTTGGTGCAGAAAGTTGTTGGAGAAATTTTAGACTCCTCAACCTCTCTCTCAAGCTTTGTAACTGTGTGCATTTTCAACTTCATGTGGGTTTGCCTTGACATAACGATGATTGAATGTACATCCATCATGCATGTCAACGTTGTGATCATCTTTGAGATGCGTAACAAGCGCTCGAATGTCACCTGTGATGGAACATTCAGACCCAGCATATGGACAATTATAAGGACAGAATCGGCAGTGTTGTTCGTGCTTGAGCTTGCTGTAGTATGGAAAAATATCATGACAGCCAAGACTCTGGTATCTGCAGGGTAAGTAAAATGCCAAAATAAGCAATAAAATGCCAATAAGCATGCTAAATAAAATGCCAAAAAGGGAGAAGGAATAGAGATGCTAATGAGGAAAACTTTATATCAAGTACTCTCCATCTCCCTAGTTTGCTCCTGAGCCACCTACATCCAAATAAGTTTATACAGCTTATCTATAACAAAGCTTAAAAGACTAAAGAGAATGTGGTTGGTTTCAGCTGAAGAAATTGATATACAAAGCGTAAAGACTAAAGAAAATGTAGTTGGTTAAATATGTAGGTTGGTACAATCGTAAGTATCATAAGATCAAAATGAATGTTCTCAGGGCATCCCACAAATGGCCAAATATTGTGAAATACTACGTGTTCACATGTCAAACCTGGAGAAAATATCTCCCATCTGTCCAAAGAGTTGCTTTTTGCATTGTGACAACTGCAATACCAGCACTACCAGTGAAACCTGATATATAGGCTCTTCTCATATAACATTCAACAATAAACTCGCTCTGGATACAAAAACAAAATGGAATCAGAAATGATAAGAGGAACCATTTGTATACGGAGCTTAGTCGATGCAAGTTCAATATTGAATCAAAATGAGCTTAATTATTCATTTGAAATAAAATTAATCCGAGCTCAGATAAGCCCTCAATGAAGCACCAGTATGAACCCTTCAGTCAATTCTACCATTAAGAAACACTACTGAATTACACTTCTAATTTGAATTCTACTGTC
The DNA here is from genome assembly GCA_020205605.1 of Panax ginseng. NCBI lineage: Eukaryota > Viridiplantae > Streptophyta > Magnoliopsida > Apiales > Araliaceae > Panax > Panax ginseng. Next base: position 69,651,534 of record CM035134.1, on the reverse strand, counting down.
ATTCCAACATTATTGGTTTTGTTCAAATGACTGGGTCACTGATATCAATTCTAAACAAGTCTTACATTATCGAAAAGAACAGTTGAAATTCTTAAACATACAAATATTATAGTGTCATTCACCATCTAACTCAATTCCCATTAGGATAAAATCAAAATTGAATTCATATTTAAGGCAGAACAATGAGAATCCAAATTCAACAATAAAACATCAATAATATCCACTTATCACATAAAATGAATAAAATCAAGAATAAAAAGAAAGTACTAATTCTAATTCAAACAAAAAAATGGGTATTAATTCAAATAACAAGAGGTAAAAATGTCAATATAAAAGACAGCCAATAACTGCGGGGCCTTGCCAACATAAAGACCAAAACTATGACAGGATATACTAGTCTAAGATATACCTCTAGAGGAACAGGGTGATGTGTCCAAGTGACGACGCTTACCCATACAAGGAAGTGTTGTATCCGTGTGAAATGACTCATTGTGAGAGCAATCTGACAGTTCACAGCCCATATAATGCAAGTAAACATAGTGGTACGTACAGCAGCCATGTCACTGGAAGACTGACCTGTAAGCAGACCTCAGAAGAAACATCTTGTTCGAAGACCCCAAGCGAAATGACAGGTAATGAGGTAAGAACGACATTGAATAGCAGCTTATACCAGTCGTCATAAACTGATTGCCCAGAAAAGCCGGTGAATGCTTCAAAGTAGAACAGTGTAAGGCCAAAGGCGATGTTCTTGTAGAAGAAATAATAAATCTGAATGCAGAGAATTGCAGTTCAATGAGAAAGACTAAGTAATGATCAACACAAGAAAAGAGAATTAGATGTGTTATGCCTGATGTGTGGATGTGTGTCTGTGTTTATGTGCGCAAGGGCACGCCTGTGAGTTCAGAATAGTTTGACATGCCAAAATAAATAAGCATTTCTGCTTGTGAACATGCAAAAAACTGATTGGTTTATAGTAAATATGGCAAGGATTAATTTGGCCACTTCTTAATTATTACCATTTGAGCTATCCGCTTGTAGCACCAGTGCCCATGGACAACCAGAAGTCTCTCCAGAAACCGAAATTGTGCAATAGCAAAATCACTAGCCATCACAGCCTGCAAAAAGCTGAGAAATTTGTGAGCTTGAAAACAAAATTGAAGAAGATTGAAGAGGGGAATATGTCATTTGTACTATATATAGTCGGTAACAATAGTAATACTTCACTATAACAAGTAGGGATTTTGTCAAAAAGTGATTAGCAACCCAATGGTTACGTGTCTATGGGAATTAAGTTAGTCATGCCACTTGCAATATGTAGTAAAATGAGTTTTCACTTCATCATTATTGCCAGTAGTGTAGTGTAATGAAGTGTGTTGTCTGTTCAGAGAGTAATGAAGTGTGTTGTCTGTTCATAACGACATGCCAATAGTGACTGGTGTGTATTAGAATATCATAAGGGTTGTATCCAAATAATGCACAAAGCAATGCTGAATGTTTGACTAAAATAATATAGAAAATAGTGCAAGTTATGCACTTAAGCATATGATAATTCCTCTTCACTGAAAGTCCATAGAACTTGGCTAGAGATGGGCTAGTTAACAGAGTCTCATCTCCGGCATGAGGGTGAATGTAGCAAGGTCACTGGAGAAGAGAAAAATGCCGACACACAACCATTGACAGGAAAATCATAGAATAGCTTATACCATGCATAAGTAGTAGGGGCAATGCTACTGATGTATATATGACTTCACATAATGTAATTTGACTTCACATAATGTATATATAACTACAAGAGAATTTAAACAGGAATGAGAATTAGTAATATGTAGCTAGACTAAGGCCCAGCTTATAATGTTCAATTGTAGCTTTCACTAGCTCATAAAAAAGGCTGTCAAAAGTTAGTAAAACGCATATTATTCGATCATCAATATTATTAATATATCTCCACTATTACTGCATCAATACCTTCTCAACTTCTGCAGCAGCCAAATGGATTCGAAAGTAGCAAACAATATAGTCACTAATGTTTTTAATTATTCACATATTTTCACTTCATGGAAATAGTTCCCTAAATGTACCTGGATTTGTCATATGGATTCACCACGAGAGAACTAGAATCCGGAGTACTGATTTGAGCTATGCTCTTCAAGCTGATGGGGGTTCCATAGTACTCTACCTATATACATATAGAGAAAAGAGGACAGAGTTGTAATCATTCGAAAGAAATTGAGATTCCAAGCATTAATACCAGTAATATTCTGATAATGCTGAAGTAGGGGACTGATTTGGGATAGTTACCTGTCAACTGTGCAGTCAAGGTTAAAAGCTATGTTAGCAGGGACGAAGCCAGGATTTAGTTAATTAATTAATGGATTAATTGAACAAAAAATACTACAGCTGAACACTGAATGAACCAAATCAAGTAAAATGAAAAAAATAACTCAATAAATTAAAGAAAATTGGGCTCTAATCAAACGCAAAGAAATAATACATAATCTCAAAATATTTTTGCAACCCAGTTGAGAATTCAATGTTTATAAACACAAAAACCTAGATTTACTTACATTCTTGTCGAAGGAATCAAAAATTGAAGTGATTGGAAAAGGCAGAGAACATAACTAAGGGAAAAAAGCTCTCGCGAACAAAACAGTGTCTCTTTCTCAGTCTACAGAGGATCTGGTGAAGAAATATAGTGATGCTCTGATGGAATTGGGAACATGAGGTAAGGGAGCTGGAGGACAAGAGGAGATGGAGACGGATATGGGCTGGGCAGCTGGGGCGGAGTTCACCTATCATCCCATCGAGCAAGACGGCAAAGAGCTCGCCGCCGGCGCAAAGCTCCATAACTAGGTTCACGGAATGGTTCACGGCGCCAGCCTTTCCTCGATTGTTCCAACACTTGTTTGCAGTTGGAATTGAAGCAAAGCTTCGCCAAGAAAGAAGAGGGCGTCCTATTCAAAGCGAAAAAAAAGGAAGCAAGTAAACCCTAGGTGGGAGAGAAAGTGTGGCACGTTTCTCATCAGATGAAAATACATTCTTTTTAATTATAAGTTTTCAAGTGTACCACCATATTTTTTTATAAAAATGTTGTGGTTTAATTGTTGTCTATTTACTATTTTGTATTATAGTGCAATGAATTTTGCTTGCATAGATGCTGATTTAGGCTGAGTTGTTGGAGTTTTTAGGTTACCAAGTCAAATTAGTAGGTTACCAACTCTTGATTTGGAAAGATTTACAAGTTATCTATTAAAGAAATCCAAAAAGGGCATTTTAAACAATTGCAATATAATTTTAATGGAATGCATGGAACTTACCAAACCTTTAGGGTTTAACCTTAAGGTTCTAACCCTTAGGTTTTATAACCTTAGCTTCTAGGATTTTTTAAACTAGGATTATAAAATAAAAAATTAAGATCTTAAAAATATAATTAGGGTTTATTAATTATATTAACGGTTACTAATCACATTAAAGTTTACTAATCACTTTAGAGCTTACTAATTAGGATTAGGGTTTCCTAATTAGGGTTTAGGATTCCCGAATTTAAAATTAGGGTTTTTCGGCTTTCAATTAGGGTTCCTAACTACACGTTAGGGTTTCTAATCTTGAGATCAGGGTTTTTAATCCCTTATTAGGGTTTACTAATATTGTACCCTACCCAATCAATCATTGATCAATAATTCTAAACAATACAAACACGCACTATTTAATACAATTATTGTACTTGTATTTTCTATCGAATCCCTATCCGGACTTAGGGTTAGGGTTTCTATTCTCTGTTAAGCACAACTATACTCTTAATTCTCAATTAATACACAATTTCACTACATCTCAATACTCGCATCATAGATACACAGCACAATATTAACAGTCAATATTAATATTAAATAAAAAAAGTTATTTGTAAAATTCATATTATTCAAAATCCCGGGTTATCACATTCACCCCTCCTTAAAAGAATTCCGTCCTCGGAATCACCGCTTTCTTATTCTCTACAATCTTTTAAAGTTGTATCATCAATTCATTTTATTAAACAAAATATTAATTTGTGTTTCATTTTCTAACATGTGACTTGAATCTATACAAGAAAACAGTTCACAGCGATATTTATCCAATATTACTCGCGTAATTTAAGTATTAAGCGAAATCGTTACCTATCGCCACTTCCTGGACAGCTACTACATCTTGCGTCGTCATGTTGAATGTATGGGACGTTGGTCTTCCTGGCTGAGTAGGTCCTCGAATTGCCAAGGTTCCGCTACCGGGTCCCTTGTTGACACTTTCCTTCTCCGCATTCCTCTTAGGACAGTATCAAACCAAATGATCAGTTGATCCGCACGTAAAACAACCTTGAATCTTCTTCGGACTAGGACAATTGGGTGAAAGGTGTCCCTCTTGACCGCGATTATAGCAAACTCCCTTCTTCTTCAAACAAACTCCCAAATGGTTCTTTCCACATGTCGCATATGGCTCCCTCCCTTTCTTATTCCCTTCTATCTTATTACCCGACTGGGTATTCTCGCTCCACTTCCTTTTGTTTGGATTACTACCACCACTGCTTCTTCCATCATTTGTTTTCTTCTTCTTCTCCTGATGAAATCGAGCTGCAGCTTCGCTCCCTCCTTCAGCAATTAACGCTTTCTCCAACAAAGCTGCGAACGTGCTAATCTGCAATACGCCTACTTTGTTGTATATTCCCAGCTTCAATCCATTCTCAAACCTTCTCGCTTTCTATAATTCCGTGTCCACCTGATGAGGTGCAAATCTTGATAATTCGTTGAATTTAGCAGCTTATTCAGAAACAGACATATTCTCCTACTTTAGTTCTAGAAACTTGACTTCCATTCGAGCTTGCATACTTGACAAAAAGTAGTTCTCAAAGAACAACTCCTTGAATCTTGTCCAAATCACCATCATTGTATCGGTATATCGCTGATTAGTCTCCCCACCGATGAATGGCTTCTCCTTCATCAATCACGCTGCAAAAGTCTCTTTTGCTCCTCTGTTACTCTGGCGATAATGAATGCTTTCTCCATCTCCTTCACCCAAGTTTGGGCTTTAATTGGATCCGTGGTCCCTTTGAATTTAGGCGGTCCTACCGCTTTAAAGTCTTTAAAATTTGCCAATCTATCAGTTAGCTGATTTCTTGCTCTTCCTCTTGCAGATGGAGCTCTATTTCCCATAGCTTCGGCTATTATATTTGCAAAGTTTTGCATCGGGTCAGCTTGACTTCCTTCATTATTCACCGATTGCTCTTCTCTTTGATTTCGATTATGTCGTCTAGGCGGTATGATCTGATTTAAATAAAAATCTTACATTAATTTTATTTTTCTACACAAATTCTTAACACAATAAGAATTCAACACATAGTTCTCATATAATCGCATATTTATTCAATTAGCACATAGTACATTTAGTACTTAACATATACAACTATCCCTTTTTAATCAAATATTAGGATTAACAACACAAATTTACATTAAAAGTTGCAATTCTCCATTCACACATAGTTATTCCCAGTTCGTCAAACTTACCACACTTATGAGTTCAGGAACTTGCCGCAATTATATGAGTGTATGAACTTATCCTAGTCAAACCATTGGCGTCCATTCGCTGAGGGGTTCAGAAACATTTCATATAATTATGAGTCATGAACTTACTATAAGTGTGAGTTTTAAGAACTCACAAATTAATCTTAATCTTATATTCATATAGAAAATAAAGATTTCATTCATACAAACATATATATATATATATATATATATATATATACATATGCTTACATCTCGTTCTCGATATTACAAGCTTTAATATCATAACCTACTACTAAAAGATACTAACGCTCAAACTTAAACTATCTACCGTCCACTCCCTTCACCAGTCTTTTTCTTGTTGGGACACTTATTGAATCCGTGACCCGTTTGCCCACATGAAAAAAACTTCCTCATATTCGGCTTAGGACAATGTAGGAAAATATGTCCTTCCTTCTTACAATTGAAACAAACGTTCTTCAACATCATGCATTCTCCCGCGTGAGTCTTGCCACACTTGCTACAAACTTGCTTCTTCTTCGGGTTTGAATTTTCAGAATTATCACTGTTGTTGTCCCTCTTTCTCATATTCTTTCCCTTCAGCTTGAGTGTTCCTTCAGACGATCCACCGCCTTCAGTCTTCATCCTTTCTACCTGCACCTTTAGCTCGTTCCGTTCTTCAGTAATTTCGCGTAATGCTCGCTCCATCTTCTATAACTCCTCCAAGAGAAATACTTTACTCCGGAGTTCCTGGACTTCTGCAGATACTTGATCTAGTTCTCCTACTTTGGTCTTACTCTCCTTCTCCACCTTGGCTTCTTCAGACTCTGACTCCTCATCACCACTCAGATACATCTCGGGATAATCATCATGATCACTCCCTAGATTAACCATAGGTTCATCTTTTCCCACCTCCTCAACTAACTCACTTTGCGCTGGCACCTCGGCTACTGGCACTGGTGCTATAGCCACTAGCATCTCCGTACTCCTTTCATCTTCTCCTGACATCCTACAGTAAGTTAAACAACTTTACTAGTACTTCACCAGTACAAAATTCTCACACTATGTGTCCACATATCTCACTATTGACGCACTTCGACAATCCCTCACTTAGTACTCTACATGAGTATTCTAGATTTCGCTTATGGTTATAATCCTAGGGTTTTCCCCACCCCACTTAAGGTTTATAACCTACATCTTTGATACCAACCTATGACACCCCCAAATCCGGGTTACCTGACCCCCGAGTTTGGTGCTCAAGGTCCACAATATAATAAGCATCTAACTACCCATTCATTGATAAATAGAATATTAAACAACATTAACTTATAAAGTTAATACATTAGTCCCAGGTTCTCTAACCTTAACATTACAAATATACCCTTTAGATATACAAAAAGGGTTTACAAGCATAACATAATAATAATATTATTCATAACTAATTTATAACTATGCCTTTTCCTTTGTCCTTCACATCACCTCCTGCCACTTCGTTCCTAGCTGAAAAGTTTTATTTAACAAGGGTGAGCAACAAATTTGCCCCGCAAGTTAAGACATACAATAAATGTATATGAATCAAATAAGAACATACTATCTATTTTGATAGAATGAAACCAAAGTTCAGGAAACTTTGAAATAGCTGAACAAATTTCTAATTTCTAACAAGTCTTCTCATAATCTATGCAACACAAAAATTTGATAATGAAAAAGTGTAACGCTTTCAAAGTTTCTACGATATTCTAATGAATAACAATTTAGAAATATTCTCCAGGGTGTATACTGAATGGTCTTAAATGATCTTAAAATTATCTTTTCGAGTAACTATCAAAGATTTACTTTGATATACCCAATGAACAAGATGGAAATATTTTTCAGAGTTATGCTGAGTGATCACAAGGATCTAGAACTTACTTGTCGAGTAACTATCAAAGATATACTTTGATATACCCAGGTGTATCATATAACCATAAAGATTAAGTTATACCCCTCTACAAGTACTTAGAGCGGCCAACTCCTTGTACCCTATATTATGCATAATACTTACACGCGCGCAAAGGCCGAATATACTACCAAATATGTTTCCTTTGTAAAAAAAAGGGTATTCTTCTCAGTCTTAGAATCAAAATTTGATTTAACAACAAAATACAATGATTTCAATATCTAATCACTTCTCTTCTTTTATCTTCTCAAACCTATCAAGTTTTTTTTTGATCTAGCCGAAACAACTAGCATTGATCTATTAATAATAATTGAATTCTATTCTCTTCTCTTCTCGAACCTATCAAGTTCTAACAAATGATCGTCTAGCCAAAAAAATTAGCTAAGACACTTCTTAACACAATTCTACAATAGACATGAATTATCTGTACTATTTATAATCATTAATAGCTTCTACGGATGTGAATATCCAATAATAATTATTCTTTAAGTATATTTTCAGATTTACTAATTCAATTTGAATTACTAAATATGCACTAACTGCGAATAATCAACAATTAATTCTCAGACGTGGTCTAATCAACAATAATTAACAATAATTAAACAATATTAACTCAAGGTTGAGTTAAGGAAACTTATCTTCCGCGTTGATTACAGCTACACAATACACTTATCTGCGTTCGTAAGACCTAAAATCAACAATATTGGTCTCACAATTAGCACAATAATTCATAACACATATCACTGTAATTTACAGTCAAAACTTCTCCTAGACACATAGCCACATTAGTGTTTATAACCTATATAAACACTTATCAAGTCTAACTAGTTCGGTCTGGTTGAACTTCAGTCTCATCTCGGTGTACTAGTCACCCTATCCGACAATATACACATTTATTTTCAATTAAACTTGGTCTCTAAGCTTCAATATTATATTAGATAAGTCGTATATCATTTATAAAATTTTTCGGAAGCTGTTAATAATTTAAAAACAATTATTATAATTTATAATAATTTTTCAAACACCGGAATCATTTTTAAATGATTTAAATATTATTTAATTCCATCATTATTAATATTTAATAATATTAAAATATTTATGATATATTTGTCAAAATATTAAAGTTATTAATAATAACTTAAAATATTTTTAAATCACCAATATTCTATTTAAATGATTTTTAAAATAATTAAAATCATTTTTAAACTATCACTATTAATATTTAAATATTAATGAAATTCTTATCAAAATAGTAAAAGTCATTAATTATAACTTAAAATATTTCTAAATCATTGTTCTCTTTTTTAAATTATTTTTAATACATAAACTCATTTTTAATTCATTTATTTAATTTAATAATTAAATAAATCTAATATCATTAATATTAAATTATTAATGAAAATTCTCCAAAAATATTAAAATTATATTTTGTAATTCAAAATATTTTTGAACACTTTATTCTTATTTAAAATGATTTTTATAATATTAAAATTATTTTTCTCTAATTTATTTAATATACTAATTAAATAAATTAAATACCATTAATATTTAAATAATTACAAATATTAATAAAAAATATCCCAGATAGTAAAAAAAATTATTTTTCATAATTTAAAATAATTTTTAAAACCATTTTTGGTAATTTTTAGAATTTATTTCTATTTATAATCAATTTTCAAAAAAATTAGAAATTAAAATTAATAAAACCGTCGTTATAGGCTATAGCGACACAAAGCGTCGCTGTTGGTGTTCTTGAGCCTCAAGAACACTGACAGTCAGTGTTCAAGGGGTCTACTTTGACCGCCTTTGATTCTCAGTCAAATCATGTTCTCGGCTTTCTTATGCAACAATTCTGTAGTGGGTTAACAACCAACACCTTGGTCATACAACATCATAACAAGGAGATCCAGCCTCTCAAAGTTACTGTCAGATAGCTCCTGGGTTTTTTGGGTAACCTAGAAACCTAGGCAGTTGCATGGTGCCACTTTCCAGTTCAATTAATCCTATGTTCTGATCATGATTTATGTGTTCTTATGATTCAAATTTGTAGTCCTTGTGTCATGAAACAACACTACAACAACAGATCGAATAAATAACAACAAAATCACAAGTTACAGCTTGGTCAAAGGCTGTCAAAAAAATTGCTCATACGGTTTCTGGGGTTTTCCAGAAACTGTATCCGTGACCAAATGGCTAGGTTTGACCATTTATTACATTTGATATATTGATGTTTTGAAGGGTCTAAAGACATGGATCAAGAGTACATCCAATAAGCTACAAACTGGATACAAACACATCATCATAACACATAAAACCTGTCAGATCTAGGCTTTACAAAACGCTGTCAGACACTGTTTATAATTTCTGGGTTACCTAGAAATTGACTGCTCACGCCCGATCAATGGATTTTGACCTATTATAACATGAAATCTAGACATCTAATGACTGTGATTCCACTTTCAGATAAAAGACCACATACCAAACTATAGATCTAAAACATAAAACATTAAAAACCAAAAACAGGGAAAGATTTATGGCTCCTAACATTAGCTTGTCAGACCATTTTGACTGTTCTTGAGTAGTTTTTGAAAACTTCATTTTAAAGCCTTTTGATGCTATGGATCTATGTTAGATCATCATAGATCATCTAAAAACATTTTCTAACAAGTATCTAAACACAAAAACACCACTTTTAACTAAGCATACAAGATTAAAAGTGAACTAGGGTTTATACCTCTCTTGCTAAATCTTTGATCCTTGCTCTACTGAACTGATATTGATGATCTAGAAGGTGTTTTAAGGACTGATACACTTTGTATTTTCAGAGGTTAGGAGAGAGAATAGGTTTGTTGAGAGCTTGATAGCGAAATGACTAATATTTGTAACTTTCTCTCTCCTAGATCTCTTATAATCACATGGTGCAATGAATTTTGCTTGCATAGCTGCTGATCTAGGCTGAGTTGTTGGAGTTTTTAGGTTACAAAGTCAAATTAGTAGGTTACCAACTCTTGATTTGGAAATATTTACAAGTTACCTATTAAAGAAATCCAAAAAGGACATTTTGGAAAATTGCAATATAATTTTAATGGCATGCATGAAACTTACCAACCCCTTAGGGTTTAACCTTAAGGTTCTAACCCTTAGGTTTTACAACCTTAGCTTCTAGGATTTTCTAAATTAGGGTTATAAAATAGAAAATTAAGATCTACAAAATATAATTAGGGTTTCTTAATTATATTAACGATTACTAATCACATTAAATTTTACTAATCACTTTAGAGCTTACTAATTAAGATTAGGGTTTAGGATTCCCGAATTTAAAATTAGGGTTTTCCAGCTTTCGATTAGGGTTCTTAACTTCACGTTAGGGTTTCTAATCTTGAGATTAGAGTTTTTAATCCCTTATTAGGGTTTACTAATATTGTACCCTACCCGACCAATCATTGATCAATAATTCTAAATAAATCAAACACACACTCTTTAATACAATTATTTTAATTGTATTTTCTATCGAATCCCTATTCGGACTTAGGGTTAGGGTTTCTATTCTCTGTTAAGCACAACTCTACTCTTAATTCTCAATTAATACACAATTTGACCACATCTCAATACTCGTATCACAGATACATAGCACAATATTAACAGTCAATATTAATATAAAAATAAATAAAATTATTCATAAAATTCAGATTATTCGAAACCCCGGGTTATCACGTTCACTCCTCCTTAAAATGATTCCGTCCTCGGAATCACCGCTTTCTTATTCTCTACAATCTTTTAAAGTTGTATCATCAATTCATTTTATTAACAACATATTAATTTGTGTTTAATTTTCTAACCTGTAACTTGAATCTATACAACAAAATAATTCACAGCGATATTTATCCAATATTACTCGCGTAATTTAAGTATTAAGTGAAATCATTACCTGTCGCCACCTCCTGGACAACTACTGCATCTTGCACCGTCATGTTGAATGTACGGGCCGTTGTTCTTCATGGCTGAGCAGGTCCTCGAATCGCTAAGGTTCCGCTACTAGGTCCCTTGTTGACACTTTCCTTCTCCGCATTCCTCTTAGGACAGTATCGAACCAAATGATCAGTTGATCCGCACGCAAAACAACCATAAATCTTCTTCGACCTGGGACAATTGGGTGATAGGTGTCCGTCTTGACCGCAGTTATAGCAAACTCTCTTCTTCTTCAAAAAAACTCCAGAATGGTTCTTTCCACATGTCGCACATGGCTCCCTCCCTTTCTTATTCCCTTCTATCTTATTACCCGACTGGCTATTCTCGCTCCACTTCCTTTTGTTCGGATTACTACCACCACTGCTTCCTCCATCATTTTTCTTTTTCTTCTTCTCCTGATGAAATCGAGCTGCAGCTTTTCTCCCTCCTTCAGCAATTAACGCTTTCTCCAACAAAGCCGCGAACGTGCTAATCTGCAATATGGCTACTTTGTTGTATATTCCCGGCTTCAATCCATTCTCAAACCTTCTCGCTTTCCATAATTCCGTGTACAATTGATGAGGTGCAAATCTTGTTAATTCGTTAAATTTAGCAGCGTATTCAGAAACAGACATATTCTCCTACTTTATTTCTAGAAACTTGACTTCCATTCGAGCTTGCATACTTGACGAAAAGTAGTTCTCAAAGAACAACTCCTTGAATCTTGTCCAAATCACCACCGCTGTACCAGCTCTCGCTTGATTAGTCTCCCACCAATAATTGGCTTCTCCCTTCATCAAGTACGTTGCAAAATCTGTCTTTTGCTCCTCCGCTACTCTGGCGATAATGAATGCTTTCTCCATCTCCTTCACCCAAGTTTGGGCTTCAATTGGATCCGTGGTCCCTTTGAATTTAGGCGGTCCTAACGCTTTAAAGTATTTAAAATTGCCAATCTATCAGCTGGCTGATTTCTCGCTCTTCCTCTTGCAACTGGAGCTCTATTTCCCATAGCTTTGGCTATCATATTTGCAAAGTTTTGCATCGGGTTAGCTTGACCTCGTTCATTATTCACCGATTGCTCTTCTCTTCGATTTTGATTCTGTCGTCTAGGCAGCATGATCTGATTTAAATAAAAATCTTACATTAATTTTCTTTTTCTACACAAATTCTTAACACAATAAGAATTCAACACTTAGTTCTCATATAATCGTATATTTATTCAAATAACACACAGTACATTTAGTACTTAACATATACAACTATCCCTTTTTAATCAAATATTAGGATTAACAACACAACTTTACACAAAAAGTTGCAATTCTCCATTCACACATAGTTATTCCCAGTTCGTCAAACTTACCACACTTATGAGTTCAGGAACTTGCTACAATTATATTAGTGTATGAACTTATCCTAGTCAGACTATTGACGCATATTCGCTGAGGGGTTCAGAAACATTTCATATAATTATGAGTCATGAACTTACTATAAGTGTGAGTTTTAAGAACTCACAAATTAATCTTAATCTTATATTCATATAGAAAATAAAGATTTCATTCATACAAACATATATATATATATATATTTATATATTCTTAAATATCATTCTCGATATTACAAGCTTTAATATCATAACCTACTACTAAAAGATACTAATGCTCAAACTTAAACTATCTACCGTCCACTCCCTTCACCAGTCTTCTTCTTGCTGGGACACTTGTTGAATCCGTGCCCCATTTGCCCACATGAAAAACACTTCCTCATATTTGTATTAGGACAATGTAGGGAAATATGTCCTTCCTTCTTACAAATGAAACAAACGTTCTTCCACATCATGCATTCTCCCACGTGAGTCTTGCCACACTTGCTACAGACTTGCTTCTTCTTCGGGTTTGAATTTTCAGAATTATCACTGTTGTTGTCCCTCTTTCTCTTATTCTTTCCCTTCAGCTTGAGTGTTCCTTCAGACGATCCACCACCTTCAGTCTTCATCCTTTCTACCTGCACCTTTAGCTCGTTCCTGGACTTCTACAGATACTTGATCTGGTTCTCCTACTTTTGTCTTACTCTCTTTCTCCACCTTGGCTTCTTCAGACTCCGACTCCTCATCACCACTCAGATACAACTCGGGATAATCATCATGATCACTCCCTAGATTAACCAAAGGTTCATCTTTTTCCACCTCCTCAACTGACTCGCTTTACGCTGGCACCTCGGCTACTGGCACTGTTGCTACATCCGCTAGCATCTCCGTACTCCTTTCATCTTCTCTTGACATCCTACAGTCAGTTAAACAACTTTATTAGTACTTCACCAGTACAAAATTCTCACATTATGTGTCCACATATCTCACTATTGACGCACTTCGGCAATCCCTCACTTAGTACTCTACATGAGTATTCTAGATTTCGCTTATGGTTATAATCCTAGGGTTTCCCCCACCCCACTTAAGGTTTATAACCTACAACTTTGATACCAACCTGTGACACCCCCAAATCCGGGTTACGACCCCCGAGTTTGGTGCTCACGAGTCACAATATAATAAGCATCTAACTACCCATTCATTGATGAATAAAATATTACACCACATTAACTTATAAAGTTAATACATTAGTCTCAGGTTCTCTAACCTTAACATTACAAACATACCCTTTAGGTATACAAAAAGGGTTTACAAACATAACATAAAAATAATATTATTCATAACTAATTTATAACTATGCCTTTTCCTTTGTCCTTCACAGCACCTCCTGCCACTTCGTCCATAGCTGAAAAGTTTAATTTAGCAAGGGTGAGCAACAAATTTGCCCCGCAAGTTAAGACATACAATAAATGTATAAGAATCAATAAGAACAGACTATCTATTTTGATAGAATGAAACCAAAGTTCGGGGAACTTTGAAATAGCTGAACAAATTTCTAATTTCTAACAAGTCTTCTCACAATCTATGCAACATAATAATTTTATAATGAAAGAGTGCAACGCTTTCAAAGTTTCTACGATATTCTAATAAATAACAATTTAGAAATATTCTCTAGGGTGTATACTGAATGATCTTAAATGATCTTAAAATTATCTTTTCGAATAACTATCAAAGATTTACTTTGATATACCCAAATAACAAGATAAAAATATTTTCCAGAGTTATGCTGAGTGATAACAAGGATCTAGAACTTACTTGTCGAGTAACTATTAAAGATATACTTTGATATACCCAGGAGTATTAGATAACCATAAAGATTAAGTCATACCCCTCTGCAAATACTTAGAGCGGCCAACTCCTTGTACCCTATATTATGCATAATACTTACACGTGCGCAAAGGCCGAATATACGACCAAATATGTTTCCTTTGTAAAAAAAGGCTGTTCTTCTCAGTCTTAGAATCAGAATTTGATTTAATAACGAAATACAATGATTTCAATATCTAATCACTTCTCTTCTCTTTTCTTCTCAAACCTATCAAGTTTTCTTTTTTGATCTAGCCGAAATAACTGGCATTGATCTATTAATAATAATTGAATTCTCTGCTCTTCTCTTCTCGAACCTATCAACTTCTAACAAATGATCGTCTAGCCAAAACAATTAGCTAAGACACTTCTCAACACAATTCTATAATAGACAGGAATTATCTGTACTATTTACAATCATTAATAGCTTCTACGGATGTGAATATCCAATAACAATTATTCTTTAAGTATATCTTCAGAATTACTAATTCAGTTTGAATTACTAAATATGCACTAACTTCGAATAATCAACAATAAATTCTCAGACGTGGTCTAATCAACAATAATTAACCACCATAACAATTAAACAATATTAACTCAAGGTTGAGTTAAGAAAACTTGTCTTCCGCGATGATTACAGCTACACAATATACTTATTTGCGTTCGAAAGACCTAAAAACAACAATATCGGTCTCACAATTAGCACAATAATTCACAACACGTATCACTGTAATTTACAGTCAATACTTCTCGTAAACACATTACCACATAGCCACATTAGTGTTTATAACCTATAGAAACACTTATCAAGTTTAACTTGTTCGGTCTGGTTGAACTTCAGTCTCATCTCGGTGTACTAGTCACCCTATCCGACAATTTACACATTTATTTTCAATTAAACTTGGTCTCTAAGCTTCAATATTATATTAGATAAGTCATATATCATTTATAATATTTTACGGAAACTTTTAATAATTTAAAAATAATTATTATAGTTTTAATAATTTTTCAAATACCGAAATCATTTTTAAATGATTTAAATATTTATTTAATTAAAATCATCATTAATATTTAATAATATGAAAATATTAATGATCTATTTGTCAAAATATTAAAGTTATTAATAATAACTTAAAATATTTTTAAATCACCAATATTCTATTTAAATGATTTTTAAATAATTAAAATCATTTTTAAACCATCACCATTAATATTTAAATATTAATAAAATTCTTATCAAAATATTAAAAGTGATTAATTATAACTTAAAATATTTTTAAATCATTTTCTCATTTTTAAATCAATAAAATCATTTTTAATTCATTTATTAAATTTAATAATTAAATAAATCTAATATCATTAATATTAAATTATTAATAAAATTTTTTAAAAATATTAAAATTATATTTTATAATTTAAAATATTTTTGAACACTTTATTCTTATTTAAAATGATTTTTATAATATTAAAATTATTTTTCTCTAATTTATTTAATATACTAATTAAATAAATTAAATACCATTAATATTTAAATAATTACAAATATTAATGAAAAATATCCAAATAGTCAAAAATTATTTTTCATAATTTAAAATAATTTTTAAAACCATTTTGGTATTTTTTAGAATTTATTTCTATTTTTAATCAATTATCAGAAAAATAAGAAATTAAAATTAATAAAATCGTCGCTATAGGCTATAGCGAGACAAAGCGTCGATGTTGATGTTCTTGAGCCTCAAGAACAACCGACGATCGATGTTCAAGGGTCTACTTTTGACCGCCTTTGATTCTCAGTCAAATCATGTTCTCGGCTTTCTTATGCAACAATTCTGTAGTAGGTATGTAACACTACCATTAACAACCAACACCTTGGTCATACAACATCATAACAAGGAGATCCAGCCTCTCAAAGTCACTTTCAGACAGCTCCTGGGTTTTCTAGGTAACCCAAACCCAGGCAGTTGCATGGTGCCACTTTCCAGTTCAATTAATCCTATGTTCCGATCATGATTTATGTGTTCTTATGATTCAAATCTGTAGTCCTTGTGTCAAGGAACAACACTACAACAACAGATCGAATAAACAAAAACAAAATCACAAGTTACAGCTTGGTTTTGGGCTGTCAAAAAAATTGCTCATACGGTTTCTAGGTTTTCCAGAAACTGTATCTGTGACCAAATGGCTAGGTTTGACCATTCATTACATTCGATATATTGATGTTTTGAAGGGTCTAAAGACATGGATCAAGAGTACATTCAATAAGCTACAAACTATATACAAACACATCATCAAAATACATAAAACCTGTCAGATCTGGGCTTTACAAAACGTTGTCAGACACTGTTTTATAATTTATGGGTTACCCAAAAATTTACTGCTCATGCATGGTCAACGGGTTTTGACCGATTATAACATGAAATCTAGACATCAAATGATTGTGATTCCACTTCCAGATCAAAGACCACATACCAAACTATAGATCTAAAACATAAAACATTAAAAACCAAACATAGGGAAAGATTTATAGCTCCTGACATTAGCTTGTCAGACCATTTTGACTGTTCTTGAGCAGTTTTTGAAAACTTCATTTTAAAGTCTTTTGATGCTATGGATCTATGTTAGAACATCATAGATCATCTAAAAACATTTTCTAACAAGTACCTAAACACAAAAACACCACTTTTAACTAAGCATACAAGATCAAAATAAGTCTTTGATCCTTGCTCTACTGAACTGATATTGACGATCTAGAAGGTGTTTAAGGACTGATACACTTAGTATTTTTGGAGGTTAGGAGAGAGAATAGGTTTGTTGAGAGCTTGATAACAAAATGACTAATATTTGTGACTTTCTCTCTCCTAGATCTCTTATAATCACATGGTTCAATGAATATTGCTTGCATAGCTGCTGATCTAGGCTGAATTGTTGGAGTTTTTAGGTTACCAAGTCAAATTAATAGGTTACCAACTCTTGATTTGGAAAGATTTACAAGTTACCTATTAAAGAAATCCAAAAAGGGCATTTTCGACAATTGCAATATAATTTTAATGGCATGCATAGAACTTACCAAATCCTTAGGGTTTAACCCTAAAGTTCTAACCCTTAGGTTTTAGAACCTTAGCTTTAAGGATTTTCTAAATTAGGGTTAAAAAATAGAAAATCAAGATCTCAAAAATATAATTAGGGTTTCTTAATAATATTAACGGTTACTAATCACATTAAAGTTTACTAATCACTTTAGAGCTTACTAATTAGGATTAGGGTTTCCTAATTACGGTTTAGGATTCCTGAATATAAAATTAGGGTTTCCCGGCTTTTGATTAGGGTTCCTAACTACACATTAGGTTTTCTAATCTTGAGATTAGGGTTTATAATCCCGTATTAGGGTTTACTAATATTGTACCCTACCCGATCAATCATTGATCAATAATTATAAACAATACAAACACTCACTCATTAATACAATTATTTTGATTGTATTTTCTATCGAATCCCTATCCGGACTTAGGGTTAGGGTTTCTATTCTCTGTTAAGCACAACTCTACTCTTAATTCTCAATTAATATACAATTTGACCACATCTCAATACTCGTATCAGAGATACACAACACAATATTAACAATCAATATTAATATTAAATAAAAAAAAAGTATTGGTAAAATATGGATTATTTGAAATCCCGAGTTATCACAAATGAGATATTGCACAGTCATGGGAAATATCTATAAAAAAAGGAATAAAACGGGAAATAAGTGCAAAAAGCCCACGTAATGAAAATAATTAAAGCATAAGTACCCTATATGTACCCTTAATATTGGTAATTGCTTGGTTTTAGTTGGATCTCGTCTGTTTTTGAATTTCTTGAGTTTAAGTTGTACGATGCCTTCTAAGAGACTTGTTATGTATTAAATTTGAATTCGCATCAGTTAGCATGGATGTTAAGAACACACGTACTATACCATTAATAACGGTTTAAGATTCGAGGATTGATAAGGAATTATTGATTGGGTTTGATATGAAGTGTTGTAGTGTTTGCTTGATTTCTCTGAGGCCGGTTGAATAAATTTGATTCTATAATGACTGCTGGATTCGTAGGCATATAGATTAGAAGCACTACATCTCATTGCATTGCATTGTTTAGAATTTTGTTTTTGTTTTGTGCTCAAGGATGAGAACGGGTTATGTTTGGGGGATTTTGATAAATATTTTTATACCCACGAATCGGCTACTAATTCAAGCTTAATCGGTGTTAATTCCTTGATTTTATGTTTTGTTTTTACTTGTTTAGTGTTGTTTTGTGTTTAAGTGTGGTGGAGTGACAAATGGATTAAAAGGCTGGAGTTTTGGCGAAATGTGGCAAGTTTGGAGCTAAAAAATGGATAATTAGCGAGGAAGTTTATGCCGGTAGGGGCTAGCTATTTCTATATACAAAACCCGTCAGGGGGTGGTGGGGGTGCAAACTCAATTGACAAAAGCTATGCCCGGTGGGTCAGCTATTTTTTAAGAACACACCCACGGGGCTGGGTAAATGAAGAAATTTCGATTGTCCTGTTCTTTTCAAATGCTACATAAACGTAAGCTTAAGTGTTGGCAATTGCTTGGGACTCAACTATGGATGGAATTGTAATCAGAATACGTGTCTAAGCATATAATTAACAACAAACAACAAGATTGAGATAACAATTCCATCCTTCTCTACAGCCCAAGATTGTTATAGAGAAGCTTAGGGCGAAGTTGTAAGCTTAGTTAAACTAGAATAAAGGGTAATAATCAGAGTGAAGCTTAGGGTGAAGTTGTAAGCCTAATTCTCCAATAATTGTTTAAAAATTCAGTTTTTATATTTGTTGATTGTTTGGTATTTTTAATAATTTTGGGTTTTAATAATTATATTCATTGAATTGGATAGTTTAATAAAATTTGGATTAATATACGACTGGTAATTGTTAGGATTAAATTCATACTAATTCTCTGTGGGAACGATACTCTACTTTCACTTTATTACTTGTTGACCATGTATACTTGCTTGTTTTGCGTAATTAGATTTTACCTAACAATTAGTAGTTGTTTTTTCATGCTAACACTTTGTATGATTAAACAGTTTCATATATTAAGAGAAAGCATTTTGTTTCAGGACTCTAAAGTTAGATATGCCTAAACTTGATGATGAGGTGCATATTCTTCACAAGGACTGCAACTTTGATGTAAAGTTGGACTCTGACTTGATGGAGATTGAACAAGAGGACTATGATATACCTTAGGACATCAAAGAATGGGTCAAAGACAAACCCAAGCCAAATCTTGATCAAACCACCTCTTTTAACCTTAGAACCTCAGAAAACCCCAAATAAATCCAGATTGGTAAGTACCTTACTCCAAGCCAAAGGAATGGCATGGTTACTTTATTGAACCAATTCTAGGATATTTTTGCATGGTCTCATGAAGACATGGTCAGTTTGTCAACTGACATAGTCATTCATCGCCTTCCCATCAAAGCGGGATTTAAGCCAGTTAGGCATAAACTCAGGCGATTAAAACCAGAGTGGAGTTTGAAAGTCAAAGAAGAAATTGTGAAACAATTTCAAGTTGACATCATCATGGTATCAACATAACCTGAGTGGCTATCCAACATAGTCCCCGTGCCTAAACCCGGAGGGAAGGTGCAAGTTTTTTGGATTACAAGGATCTGAACAAAGTTTGTCTCAAAGATAGCTTTCTCGTACCATTCATCCACATACTCATTGACAATACAACTCAGTATGACATGTACTACTTTGCTGACTGCTTTGTTGGGTACCATCAAATCACGTTTGATGAAGAGGATCGTGAGAAAATTGCATTCATCACTCCTTAGGGAACCTTTTGCTACAGACGGTTGTTATTCGGCCTCATCAATGATAGAGCTACCTATCAGCGAGCCATGATGGCTCTTTTCCATGATTTAATGCATAAAGAGATAGAAATCTATGTGGATGACATCATTGTCAAGTCCTAAAGGGAGGAAGACCACCTACATCATCTCAAAAAGCTTTTCAACCAGTTGCACAAGTACAACTTGAAGCTCAATCCGGCCAAGTGCGCCTTTGGGGTCAAATCAGGTAAGTTACTAAGATTCCTAGTAAGCCACAAAGGCATTGAGCTGGATCCTGCAAAAATCTAGGCCATCACGAAAATGCCCATACCCCAGACAGAGAGGGAAATATGGGGATTTTTTGGAAGAATCAACTTCGTCAGCCAATTCATCTCCCAACTCACAGTTACCTGTGAACCCATCTTCAAGATGCTATGGAAGAACTCCTCCATGAAATGGAATGAAGAGTGTCAACAAGCCTTCCTTCTCATCAAAGAACAGCTAATCAAAGCTCCTATTTTGGTACCGCCCAGTGATGGTGTTCCCCTATTTATGTAACTGTCAATCAATGACAATGCCATGGGCTACATGCTGGGACAGAAAGATGATAGTGGCCAAGAAAGAGCTATTTATTACCTCAGCAAAAGATTTAGCATCAGTGAGCACAAGTACACTCTGATTGAGAAAACTTTTTGTGCCTTAACATGGGCTTCCATAAGATTACAACATTATCTCCATGGTCACACAACCCATCTCATATCCTGCATGGATCCTCTTGAATATGTGTTGAACAAACCTATATTAAATTGTCGACTGTCCAAAATGGCAGTTGATCTTACAACAATTTTACATCATCTACGTGACTCAAAAGTTTATCAAAGGTCAAGGAATTGCGAATCAATTAGCCTCCGCACCTTCAGGGGATTTCAAACCTTTGGAAACCTACTTCCCCGATGCAGGGGTAATGAAAATTCAACTACACCATCAGGAGAATACACACCAACTATAGAAGATATATTTTGATGGAGCTGTAAACATGGAAGGTTCTGGAGTCAGAGCAGTTCTAGTATCCATTTTGGGAGAGCAGTATCCCATTGCCATCAAATTATAGTTTGTCAACACCAACAACACAGATGAGTATGAAGTCTATATCATGGGGTTGAAACTAGCCCAATCCATGGGCATTCAACGGTTAACTGTCTTTAGAGATTTTGAACTGGTAATCAGACAAACCACTGGGATTTATCACACCAAAGAATTACATTTCCTGCCTTACCATCGACAAGTTATCAGGCTTCGGAGTTTGAAGAAATATCCTTCCCCCATATTCCTTAGAATATGAATGATTTTGTGGATGCACTAGCAACTTTGGCCTCCTTGATCAACATACTTGATAAGAAAGACATGCTAATTATCACATTTGCCCAGCAAAAGGCACCAGCCTATGAGAACTACATTGGAGAAGTATCGAATGAACTGCCTTTAATCCAAAACCCTTGGTATCAGCATATCAAGGAGTATCTGCGAGATGGATCTACACCCGCTAAGGCATTTCCAGCTGAATGAAAGCGGATCCATCGAATGGCTATGAAATTCTACCTAAGCGGAGACGCACTATACAAAAGAGATGCAAAACTAGGCCTCCTCAGATTTCTAGACAAATACCAAGCTCATAGGCTCATGGATGAAATCTATGGTGGAGTATGCGGCCCACACATGAGAAACCCTCTACTTGTCAAGAAAATCCTAAGAACCGGGCATTTCTGGCCCTCTCTCAAGGCTGACTATGATGATCAAGTCAAGAGATATTTCCAATGCTAAATTCATGGGAATTCTATCCATGCCCCTCCAAGGGAGCTCCACAATATGAGTTTGCCCAGGCCCTTCTCAATGTGGGGAATGGACGTGATCGGGTCCATCGAGCCCAAAGCTAGTAATGGTCATCGATTTATCTTCACTATGATCGACTACTTTACCTAATGGATAGAAGCAGCCTCCTCCCCTAGGGTTATCAAAGAGGTGATCATTGGTTTCATCAGAAACAATGTCATTTATCGATATGGACAACCAGAGGTGATTGTATTAGACAATGCCAAAAACCTCAACAACCAAATAATGGATGACTTATGCAGTAAATTCCATATCAAACATCTCAACTCCGTTATCTATCGTCCAAAGATGAATGGTGTTGTTCAATCAAAAAGATCATGCAAAAGATGTCTGCCAATTACAAAGGATGGCCCGACTTATTACCTCTAACTCTATTAGCCTACAGAACGTCAATGCGTACTTCCACTGGGGCAACCCCCTACTCATTAACCTATGGGATGGAAGCAGTGCTCCCCATAGAGGTGGAAATGGAATCCCTCAGAGTGTTGATAGACACTTAGTTGGATGAAGAATAATGGTTATAAGATCGGTACCACCAATTATCTCTAATAGATGAAAGGCGGGCCGCAGCCATCTTCCATGGTCAGTTATACCAACAGAAGATCGCTCGATCCTACAATAAGAAAGTCCGGCTATAGCAGTTTAGAGGACATAACTTGGTGTTGAAGAAGGTTCTTGACAACCAAGATCAATCCAAAGCAAAATTTTCCCCAAACTGGGAAGGCTCGTTTGTTGTCAAGGAGGTATTGACATGAGGATTCCTCAGATTACAAGAGATGGATGGCAAGGAATTTCCCCAACTCATCAACTCAGACACAGTGAAATGGTACTATATCTGAAGTTACCTGAAAACCAGCATCCTGGTCTTGGATCATCAGATCCCCAGTCAATTCAAGTTTTCAAAACCTTTCTCACTACATAAAATCCCCAACACTTCAGTTTGCCCCACTTGGGATCAAACATTTCACCACTTCAGTTTGTCCCACCAGGGATTAAACATTTCACACCTTCAGTCTGTCCCACTAGGGATAAAATTTTTCACAACTTCAGTTTATCCCACCAGGGGCGAACTACACAGACCATGATCTCCCCAATACACGAGAGTACGTAGGCAGCTATTTTTATGGTCCGGTCTAAGTACAGAAAAAAAATAAAATCTCAACACCCTTTTAACCACCTACAACTTTCAACATTTTCATACTAGGTTGGAACTACGTAGACCTAATCTCCCCTTATAAATTGGAGTACGTAGGCAGCCATTCATGGCTCGGTCTTACCCCTACCAAAATATAAAAACTTGTCAACGGTACTAGGATCATCCTTCCACCCTTCCAAACCACACCTCATCGGCTTAGACCAAAGGGATGGAACTACCTGGTCTCCTCACATAAATGGGAAAAAACTGACAACCATCTAAACTGCGGTTGAGTCCTCAAAGAGAAACACCAATCCATAAGAGATGAAGCTACCTGGACTCCCCAATACAAAGGAGTATCGGCGACCATCTGTGGTGCGGTCAACCATAGAGAGGAAATCCACAATCCTCTCAATAACCACATACAAAACCAGTCCCAAGACAACATAGGGTAGGGAATACAAAGATCAACGATCCATTATGAATGATCATAAGACATCTCAATGTCCATCCATCAAGGAGGAGTTCAGAATATATCAAGATCACAAGCCCAGGAGAACATGTAACTATCAAACAAGTAACAAGGTATAACTAAAAGGGAAGTGAATCAAAATATATTTCCTTGCCATATAATATTGTTTGATATATACAATGTGTCATGTACATGACAAAAATGGCTAAGCTAGTCTATGTAGGAAAATCAAAGCTAATCTACAAACCAGTGGATAAACGTGCTATCAAATCTAACATGGCATCCCTCTTAGAAGAAAGGGGTAACTCTGTGAGCTCCTGGCCTAGGGTATCTACACGAGCCAAGAGATCCACAGCCATCTGCATGGTGACACTATGTTCATCAATGAATGTGCTCATCTCTGCAATGATATCAGCAATATGGGATCACAATGCAGTACTATCTGTAATGGCAGCATCTCGAGCAGATAAAGCACCATCTCTCTTAATAATAGCTGCATCCCTAGATGATCGAGCCTCATCCCGCTCAACAACAGCAGCATCCCTATGAGATAGAGCATCATCTCTCTGAACTAGAGCGGCATCTCTACCAGAAAGAGTTGTCAACATCAAGTCCCTAGCGTGATCCCTCTCAAATATCATCAGATGCAGACTCTGCTCTAAATACTCTACAGAAGGTGGAGTCATAGTAGCAGGAAAACTCGGAGAATCAACCAGAGCTATTTTCAAACCAGCAAACAGCCATGTATCTATAGAAAGACCTGGATAGCTAGTAGTAAAATTAGCCCTCTCACACTGGGCCCAACAGGCATAAACCCTGGATAAATCCTCTATTGATAAAAGTCAAGATGACAAAAGCTGGCCCAATGCCCCATCGAAGGGATGAACATCCTAAAATTGGTCAAACTATGCCATCACAGCCAGTGGGTGATATGTGGTCACGCCCCTCAAACCAGCCAGAGGAAGACAATCCATGTTAGAAGCATGAGTGATAAAGCTGTAGGGAGAACTGAGCCCTGAACACGGCATAATATCAAATGAATCCTCGATCCCTGATAAGAAAATTGACCAAGAAGTAGCATATGTACACTCCGCTGGCTGAAAGGAGTAAGACATGGCTATCTCATGGGAAAAACTATACCCATGGCGTTGGAATGTGTCAATCGATCTCAAGTGTCATGAACCACACGTACAACAAGATCGAATTGCCTTTAAATACCCCTACAGGATGGGTGTGACAATATGTGGCCGACCTCAATGTCTCTAACACAATCATCGATAAAATAGTATGTCCCTCCCGGAGAGACTACATTACCATAATCACGCCGATGTCTAAGTGGTCCATGTATAATGGCATGTACAAATAAGCCACCAGACACATCAAGAGTACATCTACTCTGGCGACACGCCACTTATCCTTTAACATGGTGAAATCCCTGGAGCACTGTAAATAACTGTCCAAAAAGCCAAATCTGTCGCATCAGAAAATGCATGGACACTACATGCCCTGAGGAGATCTCATCAGGGCAACTCTATGCCTCAAACCTGTGAGGGTCATAAACTTCCAGCTCATGTCGCCGATAGCCATCTTAGCGCAGGGCCTGTCCAGCGGAAAATCTGGCAGTCGCTCATACTCCTCCAAGGTAGGAGTTAACTCATGGGTCTCAAATCGGAACATCTGCCTCAACGGTACCCAGTGCTCCATTATGCCCTCTACAAAACCCAATGGAACCTGGAACATTAAGAGGGTCATAGAGTGCTGCAATAGCTGATCTACGATCTCAAACAGGAGGCCACCAATATTAGTGGAATATGATCTATCTGGCTAATTGTCAATGAAGTCATATGTCGGGTTGTGTTATAAGACCATCTAGGGGTCAATGCTGAACTCATCTTTGGAAATACATATGCATAACATAATACATGCATGATAAACAATAGATGACAATATGATGTAGGGAATGGAAATGTAAAAACCCAAAACCCTAATAAGACTGAATATATAAACTCAGTTATATTAATAAAATCTCTCCATTCTAAAAGTGATATGTGTTATTATATACTCTGTTTAAAAAATTAGGTCAAATAAATTTTTGTTCGAAAATTGACGAGCTTGACACATCGTGCATAAAAATTTTCTTCCAAAAATAGACTTTTCGGTATATTTGTTTTGACAATCTGCTTTGTCATGCTTACACGGACAAAACACTTTATCGTGCTTGTTAAGATTTATGTAATGTCTAGGTTAGGAATCCTAGATTATAAACCCTAACCCTAGGTTACAAATCTTAATCCTAATTTATAAACCCTAACCCTAATTAGGTTATCCTAACAACTAATTATGATTACTAAACTTCAATTAGGTACTATTAAACATCATTAAGCAACCCTAATCATGAAAAACAAAACCCTAATCAAGATTAGTGAGGATTATGGCAAAATTAAGATACTAATCTAACCTAACTAGCTCACAAGTAGGTTAGGAGTCACCAAACCAAGTTTCAAGGCTGTACATGAGCTGATAACAAACCCTAAGCAGCACAAGTAACTTAACATCAAATATTTAAGGAGGTAAGTATGTGAAAAAGACCAAAAAACCTAAGTTACTTAAGCCTATAAATAGCAACACATCCTCTGGCCAAACCTATGAATTCTCTAAGCCTATACTCTCTTATAAACATACCAAATCAAGCCTGGGTGATAGCATCATCAAATTCAGTAGCCAGAAATCAAAATTAAGTAAGAAAGGTGCAAACCATAATTTATAGCTAGATCTTTGATGCTTTGTTCAAATTGTTGTTTAGATGTTTAGATTTGTGTAATAACATGTCAAAAAGTATGTTAGGTTGATATAACATGTTTTCATAACATCTAGATGCCTTAAATTAGTGTTTTAAGTAATCTGGAAATTTTGGAAAAATAGGCCTGACAGTTGAATGTCAGAGCTTGTAGATCCATGTATGTTAATAATTAGGTCTGTTAATTGTGTGTTATTTGTAGTATGTGTTGGGTAAAATCTATATACGCACATCACGCAAGTATACGTGGTTAACAAGTAATATAATAGTTAGTAGAGTATCGTTCCCATAGAGAAATTAGTATGAATTTCAACCTCACAATTATCAGTTTCCTATTAAACCCAATTTTATTAAACTATCCAAATTAATGATTAAAATTATAAAAACTAAAATTATTAAAAATACTAAGATCACAAAATAATCACAAATCTCAAAAACTGAATTTTTAAACAAGTATTGGAGAATTAGGCTTACAACTTCACCCTAAGCTTCACTCTGATTATTACCCTTTATTCTAGTTTAATTTACTATCCTAGTTTATTAATCAAGAACACAAAAGTAGAATTAGCCACCTCTCGATGCACTAACACCATATTAACTTAAATCCACAAATTAGATAGAATTAAGTTAAACACCTTAATTAACTAACTCACTATATCTCTATGTGAATTACAATCAAAGAAAGTTTAAGTTCAAGTTCTTTATTTGATTACATGCGATGTTAAGCATATCTCTACCCTAACATTCATCAAGATTTTGTTCATTCACAAAATTCAAGAACATATGCTATATTAACTAAGTCTAGACTCGTACTTCCTCTCTCGAATCCATACAAGTCCAAAAAGAATTGTTGATCAGGAAAGTCATAAATTCAAGAAAAAATTAATATAAATAAACTAAATAATAGCTTATTAAACTGAAAATCAAAGTTACATAACCATCATTCCACTTAAAGATCCGTCATAAGCCTAAAAAATAATTTAGTTCATCATAAACGAAATAAACACTGAATAAATTAAAGATATCATCCTTTCAATTACAAAAATAAACTAAGAGAAAAAAATAAATCCAGCCACCCTTTTCTTCAGCCCAATTCGTAATTGATACGAAAATTCTTCAATTATCTTCCTCCAATGCTTGCTCTGTAAATCTGTCTTCTTACTCTGTTAATTGCCTTATTTGGTATATCTCGTGTTTTTTGTTAATTATATGCTTAGACACGTATTCTGATTACAACTACATGCCAATATGAGTCCCAAGCCATTACCATCACTTAAACTCCACGTTTGTAGCATTATAAACCAACTAGGAGATTACTCTATCCGTAACCCATATTTTGGGGTGGTGTAACTGAAAATGGCACATACTGGCCGGCATGTATACTTACTCGAGTTTGGACCCCAGCAAGGGCATGGCTTCTGCTAGATGGTCATGTATTGCTCCAAACTTGCTAAGTTTTTGCCACAATTGCACCCTTTTTGATCAAATATCACACCACCAAACCTACACACAAAATAACAATAAACAAGTAAAAATAAATATAAAAAAAAGAATTAACACCGATTAAGGTTGAATTAGGAACCGATTCGTGGGTATAAAATCCACTTATCAAAATCCCCCAAACTTAAACCGTGCTAGTCCTCGAGTACAAAACAAACGAACATACTATGCAATGCAATGCAATGATATGTGATGCATCTAACCTATATGCCTACGCATCCAACAGTATCATCGAATCAAAATTTTTAACCGGCCTCAGAGAAATCAAGCAAACACGATGACACGTCATATCCAAACTAATCAATAATCCCTTACTAATCATTGAATCTTACACTATTATTACTGCTATAGTGTGTGCGCGCTTAACTTCCATGCTAACTGATACAAATTCAAATTTAATACATAACAAATCTCTTTGAAGGTGTCATACAGTTAAAACTCAAGAATTTCAAAAACAGATGAGATCTAACTAAAATCAAACAATTACTAATTATAGACACTCAAAATTTTTTGCCTACCTGTTACTAACATTGCAAGAAGTGCGAAATCTTCTTTTAGAGATAACCCTGAAAGACAGCTCAGCTTAATCCTGGAAAAACCACCAGAAGTTCAGTTTCAACCCCGAAAAACACACCGGGAGTATCATTTCCCCACCTCAGAGATAACCCCGTGGATAGTAGTGCAAATACCGGAAATGCCACCAGAGAAAGCCAATTCATCTTGGAGATAACCTGAGATGTTCAGTCTCAGTCCCAGAAACAACATCGGGAAAGACAATATCAACCTTGGAGATAACCCCAAGAAGTGCAGTTGCAGTTTCGGAGATAATCCCGGAGATGCTCATTTCAACCCATGAAGTCAGCTTCAACCTTGGGACTCACACCGAGGCACTCAATTCACAAGCCCGGAGATAACCTTGAGAGGACAGGTGTAACGCCCTCATATCTATACTCCCACGGTATCTGATATGGTATTTACAGAAAATAAACACAATGCTCTTAAATCTATACACCCATGGTATCTGATTATAAGATTACATTAAATAGAGGGACTATCAGATATAATTCCCATAGATCCAAAATTCACAGTATCCCATAATAGATGTAATTCTCAAGAGAACTATTACTGTGTTTGGATACCCTCACTTGGATATATGAACTGTATCTGTGACTAGAGTCTATTAATCAAAAATTCAGAGTATTAGTAATAACATGAACAGTCCATAATACTAATACCCTCACCCAGATATATAGTCTATGCCAGACGAATTTATACTATCGTATCGATAGTAACTATCTATCCGAAATCCAGAGTATCAATAACAAAATGAACAGTCCATGCTATTAATACCCTCACTCAAATAAATAGTTCCCAAGGATCTCAACTAGATTCGAAGAAGTCTAATTTTACATCTATATATGTAAGAAAACACGGTTGCGGAAATAAAAGATGTTATATATATCATAATATTAAGATTCGATTACATGATTCTCATAACGAGTTCTTATTACAAGGTATTCAAACAAACAAGAATATAATCTAATTTATGTAGGGACGCTTCCCTTTATCTACTCCAAATGTTCCAGGATTACCATCTAAAACTGCAAAGGGAATAATTTGCAAGGGTGAGCTATGACATGCTCAACAAGTTTTGTATTTTATAACAATATAGGATTTGAAGAAATATAACGATTCAAATTTTAACTGATAGTTGTTACCATTTCTGGATTTCTATTTATTTTAACCATTTCTGGAATTTTTCTTTATTTCTGTCAGTCACACAGACTTAGAAACTTTGTTCAGATGTGAGATAGGGGATCAGCCCATTCAACATCTTAGGAGTATGCATATCATCCGACCAGTGCTCAAAATACACTAAATGTCAATATATTATTGACTAAATTTCAATCCCTTACGGGATATCCAACTTTAGTATAAGATGTCTTACCAAAACAATTTGGATTGACTCAACAGTTTATGCTCAATAAACATTATCATATGAATAAACAATTCATTTCTTAGTTATGCTGGAGCTATGTCAATAACTTTACAATAAGAAGGTAATTCAATTGTAGGTGTAGTAAATTATATCAACAGAATATCAAGATAAAAATCTTGTTCAATAAATAAACAAGGTTTAAGAAATTTGCTTTATAAGAGATTTAAGGATAGAGAACTTGCCTGAGCGTAGATCAGTTAAGTTATGCTATTTAAACGTTAAAAATACCTACGAATGTTCATATATATAATTTTAACACGTTAGTATTTATAATAATACTCAATTATATCATTTACATATGAACGAATTAAATCAATTAAGTTTTCGGTGGTAAGTACCTTTGATAAATGGACTAAATTCTATTTATAAAATTTAATTATCCTTTATAATACCTTTTTAGAAATTTTAAAGTATTTAAAATATTTATTTATCTTTAAAAATGATTTTTAAATCATTTATTTCTATTTATAACTAATTAATATTTACATAAAATTTTACAAAAATATTGATTATTACTCTTAAATAATTTATATTCATTTATTATAATTTTTATATCAATAATAATATTTTTCCATAATTATTTAGTATTTATAAATAATTATTCTAATTTCTTTATTAATAAGTTTATTATTAATAATATCAAAATAATATAAAATAATTATTGAATTTATGTAAAAATATCGTAATTTAATTATAATAATTTAATATAATTTTTAAAACTATTTTTATATTTATTTATATTTATTTATTAATTATTTCTAATTTTTATAATTTATTTTAGAGAAAAATAATTTACGTCTGTCGCTAAAGCCCTTGGTGATAGAAAGTGTCATTGTAGGTGTTCTTGAGTTTACGGGCAACAGGTTTGGTGGTGGTCAAGTGACCGGTTTGACCCGATAATTATAAGGCTCTTCGCTAATTATTTTTGGTTTGGTCGGCAGATTGATATTGTAGTACTCAATACGAAGAATACAATATGAAACAAAGTTTAGGCTTTAATCTACATATAACAAGAAGTTATAGAGGCTCAAAGTCCTTTATCGAGCTATTCTTGAGTTTTTCGGGCAACCTGAGCAGTGAGTAAATAAGGTCAACGGTTTTGTGGTTTAAATATCTTTGATTCTGTGTATTAGATGTGTGTGATGTTTGTTATAACATGTAGTATATATGTCAGGGTACATATATATAACATTAACTTGAACAAATCATAACTTTAAGGTCTCTAATTATCTTTGGTCAAATCTGACCAGAATATTTCTTCTTCGTGTTCTTGATTTTTGGAAAACCCAGAAAACTTGGTCAAGCTTGGTCAACGAATTTTGACCATTGATTCCAGTAAACCTATACGTTGTTTGTTCAATCTAAGATCATAGATATGTAGTATATATACCAGGGTATGAATTTATAACAAAAACTTACAACAATAACAAACAGAAGATGATTAAACAGATTGGTCAAAGTAGCCGGTTCGACTGTTCTTGAGTTTTCTGGGTAACCCAGAAAACTGCAATCCGTGAACGGTCAACCCACTTTGACTTCTTATGACTTGAAATCTATGGTTCAAATGAACCTGTTTTCTTTTCCAGATTAAAGTCATACTAACAGGCTACAAATACCAAACAATTAACGGGCCAAAACATAAACACATATGAATCTATAAGCCACGACATTGGTATCATGGGACTTAGTTTTCAAAATTTCCAGATTTCTTAAAACACTTAATTAAGGCATCTAGATGTTATGAAAACGTGTTCTACCGATCTATCATACTTTCTAACATACTATCACATAATTCTAAACATCTAAACAACAAATCTAACATAGGATCAAAGAGCTAATTACGAACTAGGGTTTATACCTTTTCTTGAATGATTTTTGATTCTAGCTTCTGATTTCGTTGTTGCTCTATTACCCAGGCTTGATTTGGTAAGTTTATAAGTGTATCTAGGCTTAGGAATTTCTTGAGTTTGCTCAGCCCTAAGATTCCTATTTATATAATTCTTCAACTTGGCTTTTTGGTCATTTTTGAGCAACTTGCCTCTACAAAGATCTGATGCAAAGTTACTTGTGCTGCTTAGGGTTTACTAACAGCTCATGAGTAGCCTTGGAACTTGGTTGGGTGACTCCTAACCTACTTGTGAGCTAGTTAGGTTTAATTAGTAGCTTAATTAGGCTTTAATCTTCACTAATCCTGATTAGGGTTTTGTTTCTAATGATTAGGATTGTTAAGTGATGTTTATTAGTACCTAACTGAAGTTTACTAACCATGATTAGGTGTTAACATAACCTAATTAGAGTTAGTTTATCTAATTAGGGTTAAGTTTACAAATTAGGGTTAGGGTTTTGCTAATTAGGGTTAGGGTTTGTTAATCTAGGGTTGTTAACCTAAATTTCTCACTAATCGTAACAAGCACGACAAAGCATTTTGTCAGTGTAAGCATGACAAAGCAACTTGTCAAAATAATTTTACCGAAAAGTCCGATTACGGAAAAAAATTTAAGCACGAGGTGTCAAGCACGATGTTTTTCGGACAAAAATTTATTTTGTTAAATTTGTTAAACAAGGTATATAATAACACATAACACATTCAGAACGGAGAAATTTTATTTATATAACGGGATTTATAAATAAGAGTCTTATTAGGGTTTTGGGTTTTTACAACAGGCACACCTCAGAAATAACCCTGAGGGCATTCAACACCTGCAACAGCCCAATCTTAGAGCTAACCCTGAGCAACATCTGCTTTATCTGCCAAAACCAGAGATAACCCCGATGAAGGGCAAAGTCGTCAAATTTCCACCCCAACCCCACATGGCGTCGTCTCAACAAATAATAGTCAACATACATTCTACACAACAATGTCCCGTAAGAACCAAAGAGTTGCAATCCCGAGTGACTACTACGTAAGGCAGCACACCGAATAGAATTTGAAGCTTGAAGAGATAGGACATGGTTCCATCTTTCTGACTTCGTATAACCTCTAATCCCATGTCATTGCATAACTCTCGACAACGGTAGTCCGAAACAGGTCTTATACACCTCAATCGGATGCTCAGATTGAAGTTCTGCAAGTTCGAGCAGACAACACGTAGCACGCGTGCACTTACTTCGAGACGACAGGACCCATGGAGCCCGAGGCACCCCGGGCAACCGTAAGTGCATCTACGGCTGCCACAGGTACACTTGCGGCTCCCACCTCTATAAATATAGGGCTTGGGGTGGCCATAGTCAAGAGAAAAAAAATAGGTGACGAAGCCCTGTCAAATTTGTTCTGTATACACCCTATATTGAGTGCTTTCTCGTTTTAAACATTTGTGAGCTAACATATAGATATATTTTTATCGGCGGGAGCCGAGTGTTCATCCACTTAATGCCATAGAAGTCTTATTTGGCAGCCCACTATAAGCCTTCTTACACACTATAAAGCCTTTCTCTTCATCTTTGCACACAATCTTATTCATGTTGAGAGTCGTGTTGTGTGTGTATGCCCGAACTTCGGTCCGTGATTTTCATTTCTGTTTATGCCTCGATTGATCTTAGACTCACGTCCAGAGCGTTTATTTGCTTTTATATATATATATACTTGTATATATGAACTGTTGTCGAACTTTGTTCGATGAGCACAGATTATACATCTAGAGCATTTACTATATATATATATATATATATATATATATATATATATATATATATATATATATATATATATATATGACAAATCATTTGAAATGATAAACCGAGAAATTTGGGATCGATATATATCCTATGTGTTTTACCGCTTTTATATATATATATATATATATATATATATATATATATATATATATATATATATTTACATTTTATGTCAGCACTGGAGTTTACTTTTGTGGCCTTTTCTTTATTTACATTAAGTCCTTTGAGTTTACTTCTTGGCGGTTGATCGTTTCTACTGCTTTCTTTACATTCAGTCCCGCCTGGAGTTTACTTCGTGGCGGTTGATTATTGGGTAAAATCTAGTTATGCAGAATAAATTATCCATAGTCTTCAATAGTGTTAAACTGATACAATATAACAAACATCAAGTTTAACTGCAGCGGAATAAGAAATCCATTAAAAGAGTCAAGTAGAGAATAAAATCTACTATCTTTTATGATTTAAAAGGTTTTTCATCATTTTTATCACTGAGATTCATCTTAATAAATAATCCACATCATCGAATCACCCTTGCACTACGGCCAAGGATATTCTTTAGTATCACGACCAAAAATTATCCATGCACTATGGACCAAGGATATTCGTGTATTCAGTAATGATCATGATCATACCAACAACTGTCCATCAATGCACTACGGGCCAATGAGGACTTTTTCCACGTCATTTGTAACATTACGGTCATGATTACATCGAATAATCCCTGGTCATAATCATACCAAGTCCATCTATGCACTACAGGCCACAGATGACTTTCAACATAATATAAACATGAGGATGATGACAATGATATAAGAATTCAATAAAACATGTTCAAAAATTATTTTATCCATGAACTAATAACGTATAAATTGTCAACATGATACTTCTTTGTAGAGTAAAACTCAAGAATGCTCAGAAGAATATTTCCATGAAAAGATACTGGATGAAGCACAAATATCAAGGATATTCCACTAATTTCATGGAGTATAGAAGTCAAAACTTTAACCAACTGAGTATAATAAAGAATGGAATAACAAAAGAAATCACCAGGTATGCGATAGAGCCGCATGCATGAGTTATTCCAACATAATAATAAATAATGGAACCAGGTCATGCGTAAACGCACAGACAGGATATTCCAACAGAATAATAAACAACGGAACCAGGTCATGCGTAAATGCACAGACATGATGTTCCAACAGAATAATAAATAATGGAACCAGGTCATGCGTAACGCATAGAAAGGATGTTCCAAAAGAATAACAAAGAATGGAAATAATAGAAGAATGTCACCATGTATGCGGTACTTCGCATAGACAGGTTATTCCAACATAATAATAAAGAATGGAATAACAGATGAATTTCACCATGTATAAGGTAGACCGCGTATACAGGTTATTCCAACAGAATAATAAAGAATGGAATAACAGAAGTTCTCTTCATGAATGAGAAAGAAATAATACCCCTTACCTTAGTAGGAAATTGGATACCGCAATATTGTAGTAACAGAAGATTCTTCTTCTTTCTCTCTTATTCTCTCTACTCTTTCTCGCTCTATAGCTTTAGTGAATTCGTGAAAAATAATGAAGGAATGAGCTTCTATTTATAAGCTTGGTAGAGTAAGGGTAAAATAGTCTTTTCGCCATAATTTATGACATCATAAACACATCATCGATCATATGACATCATTGCTTACATCATCGACCAGATGACATCATTCTTACCTCATCGTTTCGATGACATCATCATTTACATCATCGTAATTCAAATTCAATTTGTTCTCTTCCACCTCATTTTACTTTTATACCATGAATTTACTATAATAATGTTACCATTCAAATTATAAAAAACATACTATCATATAATCACATCATACTACTATAATATAATATTATAATAATATATTTAAATGAATTATTGATTTGATAATTTGAAATCTTGTGTAATGACAATTATTGAATCACAAATATCAACGTAAAATTATTGAATCAATAAAATAAAATATTAAGCGGTAATTCTTTGTAACAATTATTGAGTAGTGCCTTTTACGTAAGAATCAATAATTCAAAAATAATATGCAATACTGCAGTGTGCTACTTACGCAACAACGCGCGTATTCGTATTTTAACCACGTGTATTCCAGCGGTGTTAGCGGTAACACTTAAGCAGTTATTTTCATAAAAATATTTTTGTCGCGTTTTCTCAATCCAACAATAATTACATTGCGGGGTCCACCAATGATTGTCTTAGTTGTCACGAATATTCCCTATTAAAATGAATATTCCAGACCAATCGAATATTATATAACAACTTGCGTACTTTGCAAAATTTATAAATATTACCCACAACTATAACATTATATCAAAATCATTCCATAATATTCAAAAATGATATTTATAGAAAAATCATCTTTATTCATAAAAGTTGGGGTCTTACAACTGATATATGGTTGTCAGACAACATTTTTAGTTCAAGAACAGTTTTTGAAAAACTTTATTTTTAAGGCATTTGATGCTATGGATCCATGATGGATCAACATAGATCATCAAAAAACATCCTATAACACATGATTAAACACACAACCACAAAATTTTTCTTACTATATAAGATCAAATAGGGACTTAGGGTTTATACCTTTCTAGTTCAATCTTTGATTCTTGCTTTCCAATCTTTTCCTGGGTGATCTAGGGGTTGTTTATGTGAGTGATCTACTTTAGAATTTCGGTGGTTTGGGAGAGAGAAGGAGTTGGTGAGAGCTAAAGAGAAAAATGGCTAATTTTATAGATTTTCTCTCTCTTAAATCTATATATATGATGATATAATAACTTAGATTTGATGTTTCTGGCTGATATTGCTGGATTTTATGTCACAAAGTCAAGCTAGTTGGTCACCTACTCTTGATTTGGTAAGATTTACAAGTTAGCTTAATAAAAATACAAAAAGGGCACTATAGTCATTTGCATTATCATTTTAAAGGCATTCTTGACAATTGATCTTACCCTTAGGGTTTAACCCTTCGGGTTTAACTCTAAGGTTCTAACCCTTAGGTTTTACAACTTTAATTTCTAAAATTTCTAATTAGGGTTTTAATTAGAAAAATTAAAATTTCTAAATTACAATTAGGGTTTTCTAATTATATTAGATTTTACTAATCATATTAACGTTTAATAAACACATTAGGCTTGCCAATTAGCTAGGAATATGGTTTCTTAATTAGGGTTTAGGATTCCCGAATTTTAAATTAGGGTTTTTCGGCATTCGATTACAGTTCCTAACTAAGAGTTAGGGTTCTTAAATCTGAGATTAGGGTTTTTAATCCCTTATTAGGGTTTACTAAATTTAAACCCTTATCTGATCCATCATTGATCAATAATTTCTCTACAATACAAACACGTACATATCAATACAATTATTAAAATTATATTTTCTACCAAATCCCTATCCGAACTTAATGTTAGGGTTTCTAAAGCTGTTAAGCACAACTCTACTATTATTTTTCAGTTATTACACAAATTGACCACATCTTGAGACTCCTATCACAGATACATAGTACAATATTAATAGTCAATATTAATATTTAAAAAAATATTATTCGAAAAATTCGGATTATTCAAAATTCCGGGTTATCACATTCACCCCTCCTTAAAAGGATTCCGTCCTCGGAATCACCGCTTTCTTATTCTCTACAATCTTTTAAAGTTGTATCATCAATTCATTATTATCAACACAATATTAAATTGTGTCTTATATTCTAACCTGTGACTTGGATCTATAAAAGATAACAATTAACAGCGATATTTATCCCATATTACTCGTGTAATTTAATTTCTCAGCGAAATCGTTACTTGTCGCCACATCATGGGCAGCTGCTGCATCTGGAATTATCATGCTAAAAGTGAATGTTGTTGGTCTTCTTGGCTGTGCAGGTCCTCGAATCACTAAGGTTCCACTATCGGGTCCCTTGTTGGCATTTCCCCTCTCCGCATTTCTCTTCGGACAATTTCGAACTAGATGATCGGTCGATCCACACGCAAAACAACCTTGTACCTTCTTTGGATTGGGACAATTAGGTGATATGTGTCCCTCTTGACCGTAGTTATAACACACTCTTTATTTCTTCAAACAAACTCCTTGATGATGCTTCCCGCAAACTACACATGGTGCACCTTTCTTCCTAATCTCTTTTGGATAATTTCCTGAATTAACATCACCATCCCTCTTACGTTTATTAAGATCACTACCTCCACTACCACCTATCATATTATTTCCTTGAGCCTCCTTTCTTTGTTCTTGACTATTCTTTAATACAACTTCAATTTCTCCCTCAGCGATAATGGCTTTTTCTGATAAAGTTGAAAATGAATTAATTTGCAGCACATCTAACTTCTCGAATACCAACGATTTCAATTCGTTCCTAAAACATCGTGCTTTAAGCTCCTCAGTGTCCACTTGATGTGGAGCGAATTTAGCTAATTCGTTGAACTTAACAAAATATTCTGCCACTGACATATTCCTTTATTTCAGATTCAAAAATTGTTCTTCCATATTTCTCTTTAGACCTCCCTTCCTTGGTGGCATTATCTGATAAAAATCTTACATTAATTCTCCTTCTTTACACAGATTCTTATTAATAACACAATAAGAATTAAAAATTTCTCATATAATCGCATATTTATTCAAATAGCACACAATACATTTAGCACTTAACACATATATAACACTATCCCTTTTTAAATAATATCAGGATTAACAACACAACCTTAAACAAAAGTTACAATTCTCTGACTTTAAACAAAAAGTCGTAATTCTCCATTCACACATAACTATTCCCAGTTCATCAAACTTACCACACTTAGGGGTTCATGAACTTGCCACAATTATATGAGTGTATGAACTTATCCTAGTCAGACCATTGGCGTCCATTTACTGAGGGGTTCAAAACATCTCCTTTAATTATGAGTCATGAACTTACCATAAGTATGAGTTTTAAGAACTCACAAATTAATCGTAATCTTATATTCATATAGAAAATAAAGATTTCATTCATACAAACATATATATTTGCATATGTTCACATATCATTCTCGATATTATAACCTTTAATATCACACATTATCAAAAGATACTATCGCTTAAACTTAAGTTATCTACTCTCCACTCCCTTCACCAGTCTTCTTCTTGTTGGGACACTTGTTGAATCTGTGACCCGTTCTACCACATGAAAAATACTTCCTCATATTCGTCTTAGGACAATGTTGAGAAATATGTCCTTCCTACTTACAATTAAAGCACACGTTCTTCCACATCATGCAATCTCCCACGTGAGTTTTCCCACACTTGCTATAGACTTGCTTCTTCTTCGGGTTTGAATTTTCAGAATTATCACTGTCGTTGTCCCTCTTTCTCTTATTCTTACCCTTCTGCTTGATTGTTCCTTCAGACGATCCACTAACTTCAGTCTTCATCCTTTCCAGTTGCGCCTTCAACTCGTTCCTTTCTTCAGTCATTTCACGTAACGCTCGCTCCATCTTCCACAACTCCTCCAAGAGAAATACTTTACTCTAGAGTTCCTGGACTTCTACAAATACTTGATCTGGTTCTCCTACTTTGGTCTTACTCTTTTTCTCCACCTTAGCTTCTTCGGACTCCACCTCCTTATCACACTCAGATACATCTCGAGACAATCATCATGATCACTCCCCAGATTAAGCATAGGTTCATCTTTTCCCACCTCCTCAACTGACTCATTTTATACCGGCACCTCGCTGCCATCGGCATGTGTGCAATGTACCGCTAGCATCTCTCGTACTCATTTCATCTTCTCCAGACATCCTACTATCAGTTTAAATAACTTGATTAATACTTTACCAGTACAAACTTCTCACACTAT
Source organism: Panax ginseng (assembly GCA_020205605.1). Classification (NCBI taxonomy): domain Eukaryota; kingdom Viridiplantae; phylum Streptophyta; class Magnoliopsida; order Apiales; family Araliaceae; genus Panax; species Panax ginseng. The sequence continues at coordinate 69,611,685 of CM035134.1, read as the reverse complement.
GTGTCCACATATCTCACTATCAATGCGCTTTGGCAATCCCTCACTTAGTACTCTAAATGAGTATTCTCTATCTCGCTTATGGTTATAATCTTAGGGTTTTCCCCCACCCACTTAAGGTTTATAACCTCTGACTTTGATACCAACTTGTGACACCCCCAAATTCCAAGTTACCTCAACCCCGAGTTTGGTGCTCACGATCCATAATATAATTAACATCTAACTACCCATTCATTGATGAATAGAAACATACACTACAATAACTTTTATAGTTAATACATTACCCTAGGTTCTCTAACCTTTATATTACAAACATACCCTTTAGATATACAAAAGGGTTTACAAACATAACATAATAATAATATTCATAATAACTATATTTATCACAATACTTTTGCCTTTTGCCCTTCACAAAGACCTCTTGCCACTTCGTCCCTAGTTAAAAAGTTTTATTTAGCAAGGGTGAGCAACAAATTTGCCCCTGCAAGTTAAGACATACAATGAATATATAAGAATCAAAAATAACAGACTATCTATTTCGATAGAATGACACCAAAGTTTGGAGAACTTTGAAATAGATGAACAAATCTCCAATTTCTAACAAGTCTTCTCACAATCTATGCAACACAATAATTTGATAATGAAAGAGTACAACGCTTTCAAAGTTTCTACGATATTCTAATGAATAATCAAGAATCAATTCTATGCAATAACAAACTGGAATATTTTCCAGATTTATGCTGAGTGATCACAAAGGATCTAGAACTTCTCTTCTGTAGATATCAAAGATTTACTTTGATATATACGCAGGTGTATCAGATAACCATAAAGATTAAATCATACCCCTCTGCAAGTATAACAAGTGATCAACTTTATTATACCCTATATTATGCATAATACTTAAAACGCGCGCAAAGGCCGAATTTACGACCAAAAATGTTCCCTTTATATAAAAGGTTATTCTTCTCAGTCTTTGAATCAAAATTTGATTTAACAACGAAATACAATGATTTCAATATCTAATCACTTTCTTTTTCTTCTCTTCTCAAACCTATCAAGTTTTCTTTTTCGATCTAGCCAGAAATAATTGGCATTGATCTATCAATAATAATTGAATTATCTTCTCTTCTCTTCTCGAAACTATCAAGTTTTAACAAATGTTCGTCTAGCCGTAATAATTAGCTAAGACATTTTTCAACACGATTCAACAATAGACGGGTGAATTATCTCGTATACTATTTACAATCACTAATAGATTCTACGGATGTGAATATCCAATAACAATTATTCTACAAATATATATTCTCGTAATCACTAATTAAATTTGAATTAATAAACATGCACTAAATCATGTAATAATCAACAATAAATTCTCGACGTGGTCTAATCAACAATAATTAACCACCATAATATTTGAAAAGATATAACTCAAGGTTGAGTTAGAAACTTGCCTTTCGTTGATTGATTATCGCTACACAATATACTTATCTGCGTTCACAAGACCTATAATCACAATAATAGCGGTCTTACAATTAGCACAATACATCACAAACACATAACACTATAATTTACAGTCAATACTTCTCCTAGATACATTACCACATAGCCACATCAGTGTTTAAAACCTATATAAACACTTATCAAGTCTAACTAGTTCAATCTGGTTGAACTTCGGTCTATTCTCGATGTAGTGGTCACCCTATCCGACAATTAACACTTATATTGTCAACTAAACTCGGTCTCAAAGCTTCAATATTATTTTAGATAAGTCAAATATCCTTTATAATAATTTTTGGAAGGTTTTAATAATTTTTCAAACAATTATTATAATTTATAATAATTTTTCAAACATAAATCATTTTTAAATGATTTAAATATCAAATAAATCCATCATCATTAATATTTAATAATATAAAAATATTAATGTTATACTTGTCAAAATATTAAAGTTATTATTAATAACTTCAAATATTTTTAAATCATCAATATTCTACTTAAATAATTTTTAAATTAATTAAAATTATTTTTAAACCATCATCATTAATATTTAATTATTAATGAAATTATCATCAAAATATTAAAAGTTATTAATTATAACTTAAAATATTTTTAAATCATTTTTCATTATTTTTAAATGATTTTTAAATCAATAAAATCATTTTTAATTCATTTATTTAATATAATAATTAAATAAATCTAATATCATTAATATTAATTTATTAATGAGAATTCTCCAAAAATATTGAAAATTATATTTATAATTCAAAATATTTTTAAACACTTTATTCTCATTTAAAATGATTTTATAATATTAAAATCATTTTTCTAATTTATTTATTTAATATAATAATTAAATAAATTAAATATCATTAATATTAAATTATTAGTGAAAATTCTCTAAAAATTTTAAAAGTTATATTTTATAACTCAAAATATTTTTAAATACTTTATTCTTATTTAAAATGATTTTTATAATATTAAAATCATTTTTCTCTAATTTATTTAATATATTAATTAAATAAATTAAATATCATTAATATTTAAATAATTATAAATATTAATGAAAAATATTACAAATAGTCAAAAATTATTTTTCATAATTTAAAATAATTTTTAAAACCATTTTTAATAATTTTTAGAATTTATTTTTATTTTTTAAATATTTTTCGAAAAATCAGAAATTAAAAATATTAAAAACCGTCGTTATAGCCTATAGCGACACTAAGCGTCGCTGTTGGTGTTCTTGAGCTCAAGAACACTGACAGGTAGTTCACAAGGGTCTCTATTTGACCGGTTGTAATTCTCTATACATTCTAGTTATGGGCTTTCTTAAAACTCGACCTTGTAGTGTTTATGTAACACTACAAGTATCAACAATAATTTAGTTCATAACTTAATCTACCAGCAAGATCCAACGCCCCAAAGTAGTTGTCAAACATCATATGGGTTTTCTGGGTTACCTAGAAACCCAGACAGTCTCGAGGAACCACTTTCAAGCTCACTAATCTTAGTGTTCTGATCATCAATAGGTTATTATTAAGGTTTAAATCTATAGTTCACACGTCAAGGAACATATATACATCACCAGATCAGTCCAAAAACAACAGAATCATAATTTATCACACTCGATCGAAAGGTCGCGGAAGCCATGCTCTTACGGTTTTCGAAAATCCCAAAAATGCAAATCGTAATCTATTTGGTCAAGTTTGACCGCATCCACTACATTCTATCGACTTGTTGTTTAAGAGATCGAAAAGTACGCGGTTCTAGAGTCCACATAATAAAGCTATAAATTGGTTACAAACACATCACTAAAACAGCAGATCCTGGAAGTTACAAAATCTTGTTAAATATTCGAAAACCATTTCTCGGTTACCCAAAATTTGATTCGGCCACGCCTGCGGTCAGCTGAGTTTCAATAGTTTATAACTCTGCAACTGGACATCCAATAGTTATGATTCCTGTTGCAGATCAAAGTACTCATGGCATACTACACATCCAAAGCTTAAAACAACACAAAACATTAACAGACAACGATCTACGGCCACTGACATATGGTTGTCAGACAACATTTTTAGTTCAAGAACAGTTTTTGAAAAACTTTATTTGTAAGGAATTTGATGTTATGGATCCATGATGGATCAACATAGATCATCTAAAAACATCTTATAACACATGATTAAACACATAACCACAAAATTTTTCTTACTAAATAAGATCAAATAGGGACTTAAGGTTTATACCTTTCTAGTTCAATCTTTGATTCTTGTTTTCTAATCTATTCTTGGGTGATCTAGGGGTTGTTTATGTGGCTGATCTACTTTAGATTTTCGGAGGTTTGGGAGAGAGAAGGAGTTGGTGAGAACTAAAGAGCAAAATGGCTAATTTTATGGATTTTCTCTCTCTCAAATCTATATATGTGATGATATAATAACTTAGATCGATGTTTACGGTCGATATTCTTTGGATTTTATGTCACAAAGTCAAGCTAGTTGGTCACCTACTCTTGATTTGGTAAGATTTACAAGTTACCTTAATAAAAATACAAAAAGGGCACTATAGTCATTTGCATTATCATTTTAAAGGCATTCTTGACAATTGATCTTACCCTTAGGGTTTAACCCTTAGTGTGACACCCCCAAAACAGGTATACATCACCCATCTTGAGTCGCCAAATACATGGTATAAAATTTAAATACAACTTAATAATACAACTGTCGTGTGACATACAACAAAACATAAAGCGAGAGTTTTAATATCTTAATATTATCTTCTAGATGTGATTCAACTCAAATGGAGTCCTCAATACATTTATTATCACACTATTTCATAGAATAGTGAGGACTACTAATGCTATCATCTCGACCGATCACTCCGCTTTCCCCGACTAGTCCCAACTACGTTCTCATTTCTGAAGAGGACAATGAAAGCAAAAGGTGAGCTCAACTAGCCTAGTAAGAAATATTATGACTAAGATAATGCAGAATAATTTATCGTTAGCCTTCAACAGTGTTAAACTGATAAAATATAACAAACATCAAGTTTAACTGCAGCGGAACAAGCAATCCATTAAAAGAGTCAAGTAGAGCATAAAATCTACTATCTTCTATGATTTAAAAGGTTTTTCATCACTTTTATCATTTGAGACTCAAATTTTAATAAATAATCCACATCATCGAATCACCCCTGCACTATGACCAAGGATATTCTTTAGTATCACGACCACAAATTATCAATGCACTACAGGCCAAGGATATTCGTGTATTCATCAATGGTCATGATCATGCCAACAACTATCCATCAATGCACTACGGGCCAATGAGAACTTTTACCACATCATTTGTAACATTACGGTCATGATTATACCGAATAATCCATGGTCATAATCATACCAAGTCCATCTATGCACCACTGAATACATATGACTTTCAAATGAATATAAACATGAGGATGATGACAATGATATAAGAATTCAATAAAACAAGTTCAAGGATAAGTTTTTAAGGATTTATAATTTAATTTATCCAGAAATCAATAACGTCCAAATTGTCAACATGATCTTTTGCTTTGTGGAGTAAAATTCAAGAATAATAGTACTTCGAAAGTGAATACTACCCCGTGAATAGTACTTCGGCATGAAAAAGTTAAAACTTATCAAGAATGCTAAGAATAATATTTTCATGAAAAGATACTGGATGAAGCGCAAATATCAAGGATATTCTACTAATTTCATGGAGTATAGAAGCCAAAATTTTAACAAAATGAGTATAGAATTCGAAATCTGAAATGAAATAATATTACATTCTACAAAGTATGGAAGAAAATATTGTTTCAAGCGAATATTGAACAAAAATAACATCCCTTACCTTGAAAAGAAGAGTATTCCAACTGGTATAGCGGAGATATTCTTGAAGAAAACTTTCACTGTTTTCTACGCTTAAAGCTTTCTAAAACTCTAAAGAAATACGCTCAATATTATAGAAGAAGAATTCTCTGATTCTGGTGTGATTTTCAATTCTAACCTAAACGTCTATTTATAGGAAAATGCTAGAACGCCACAGGAGACTAAAATAATAAAATAATATTATTATTTTTCTTTTCCTACGCACATGTATTAGACTAATTCAAGCACTCCATTCTTGAACCAAAAATTTAGCACATTTTAATTCCTGAAACTTCAACAATTCATAATAAATATCCCTTTTATCAGAAAAATATGAATTTTATGTCCATTCCACACGAAATCAAATTCTCTACAACTTTGTAGCTTTAAGTTTTTCCAAATTCCAAACAGAAAATATCCGAAATTCACAAACGAATGATTTTCTACACCTCTTAAAATTCATAACAAATCATACGCTAATTTTAACAGTTCAAAATTTGTGGACATATACTCAACTTATATATGTATAACATATCCAAAAATCACAACGATCCAATGGTCGGATTATAACTCACGCAATAGAGCTTTAAGAACACCGATTTGATTTTTTAATACCTCCAATCCGACAAAATACTAATAAAACACCTCAGCATTAATTCCTTCATTTATAACCACATAGAATAAATATTTTCCTATCCATCATTTATGTCCACATAAAATAAATATTTTCTTATCATATAAATCAATAATTAATTATTCATAAATAGTATTACAGAATCACAATAATGACAACCAGGCCGTTCCCAGGAAAGAGGGGGCTTTGCGATAAGGATTTCTCCTTACTGGCATGCTAGGTGACCAAACCTCTCCTTGACAGAACTTTCTAGACATTGCCAATAATGCTATCTAATAATATTATTCAAATAATATGAATTATTGATTTGTTAATGGGAAATAATGTTCAGTGACAATTATTGAAACAACAATAATATAAAATATCAACGCAACAATTATTGAATCAATAAAATAAAATATTGAACAGTAATTACTGTAACAATTATTGAGTAGTGCCTTCTTACGTAAGAATCAATAATTCAAAAATATTGTGCAATACCGTGTGCTACTATGTAACCACGCGTATTACTATATTTTAACCACCGGGTATTCTGACAGTTAACGGTAAAACTTTCGCCGTTATTTTTATAAAAAGATATTTTTGTCGTTTTATCAATCCGACAATAATTCCGTTGTGGGGTCCACCAATGATTGTGCCGTCGTACGAATATTCCCTGTTAAAACGAATATTCCATGACCAATCGAATCTAATATAACAACTTGCGTACTTTGCAAAATTTATAAATATTACCCACAACTATAACATTATATTAAATTCACTCCATAATATTCAACAATGATATTTATAGAAAATTCATCTTTATTCATAAAAGTTGGGGTCTTATAACCTCCCCTTCTTATGAAATTTCGCCCTCGAAATTATGGTACATACCTGGTATGATGAATAGGTGAGGATACCTTGATTTTATTTCAGATTCTAACTCCCAGGTCATTTCCTCAACATCGTGGTTTCTCCATGAAACTTTGACTTGAGGTATAACCTTGGAGCGTAAAATATGCTCCTTTTTATCCAAGATTTTAACAAGAACCTCTGCATACGTTAAATCTTTCGCTATTTCGTCCTGTTCTAACTCAATAATGTGGTTCGGGTCTTTCACATATTTATGTAATATAGATATGTGAAAAACGTTATGAACATGAGACATACTTGGCGGTAAGGCGAGTCTATATGCCACAGTTCCTACTCATTCGAGGATTAAAAATGGGCCAATGAATCGAGGATTGAGCTTTCCTCTCTTTCCAAATCTCGTAACTCCTTTCCATGGATCACCACGTAATAACACATGTTCTCCAATATCGAATTCCACGTCCTTTCGATGAAGATCAGCATAACTCTTTTGTTGATCTTGTGAGGTTTTTATACATTGTCGGATCATTTGAATCTTTTCTGTAGTCATACGTACCAACTTCGGTCCCAACAACGTTGCTTCACCCACCTCATCCCAGCATACTGAAGAACGACACTTTCTTCCATACAACGCCTCGAATGGAACCATGTCAATACTTGTTTGATAACTGTTGTTGTAGGAAAAGTCCACCAATGGTAAGAACTTGTCCCAACTTTCCTTAAAGTCAAGGACACAGAGTCTTAATAGATCTTCAAGAGTTTGAATAGTCTTCTCTGATTGCCCGTCCATTTGAGGATGATAAGCTGAACTAAATCATAAATCTGTGCCCATAGCTTTTTACAAACTAACACAAAATCTTGAAGTGAATCTTGGGTCTCGATCAGAAACTATGGATATTGGCATACCATGCAATCTTGCAATCTCGTTTATGTACATACGAGCAAGATGTTCAAGTGTATAAGTTTCTCGTATAGGTAAGAAATGAGCTGACTTGGTCAATCTATCAACAATGAACCAAATCGCATCTATGCCTTGAGAAACCTTGGGAAGACCGGTAACGAAATCAATGGTAATGTGCTCCGACTTCCATTTTGGAATTTCAAGTGGTTGCAATGGACCTTTTGGTACTTGATGCTCCGCCTTGACTCGTTGACAAGTTAAACACCTTGAGATAAACTTCGCTATCTCTCTCTTCATATTACTCCACCAAAATGTATATCGAAGATCATGATACATTTTGGTACTCCCAGGATGGATTGCAAACGGTGTGTTGTGCGCCTCCATCATGATTTTATACTTTAAATTAGGGTCGTTAGGAAAACAAAGTCTGGAGTTGACTCAAAGTATTCCTTCTTCATCTATTCTTGCTTCCGGCATAGCAACTTCTTGCACTTTCTTCCTCATATACATCAGCTCCAGGTTTGTGGCTTGAGCAACTTTAACTTTATCGATTATAGTCAGTTCTACTTGTATATTCGCCATCATCATGTGGGTCCCTGGAGTCTTTAACTCTATCTCCATCCTTTGAAAGTCATATAAAATGGGCCTTTGCGTTGATAATATCGCACTCGTACCCGCATATGATCTTCTACTTAATGCGTCAGCTACTACATTCGCTTTACTAGGATGGTATTGAATGGTATGATCATAATCTTTCAACAGTTCAAGCCAACGTCGTTGCCGCATGTTGAGTTCCTTTTGGGTGAAGAAATATTTGAGGCTTTTATGATCCGTAAAGATCTCCACTTTCCCCCCATACAAGTAATGCCTCCAAATTTTAAGTGCGAAGACAACAGTTGCCAACTCTAGATCATAAGTAGGATAATTCCTCTCATATTCTTTGAGTTTTCTTGAGGCATATGCTATGACTTTCCCATGTTGCATGAGAACACATCCTAACCCTTTGCCTGAAGCATCACTGTAGATGACAAATCCCTCCGAGCCAGATGGTATTGTTAGAACATGTGCTAAAATGAGTCTCCTCTTGAGTTCTTGAAAACTCTTCTCACATTCCACGCTCCAACCAAATTTTGTATCTTTTAAAAGTCATTTGAGTTAATGGAGTAGCGATTCGAGAAAACCCTTCTGACGAATCTCCGATAATAACCGGCTAAGCGCGAAAGCTACGATTTGATCATCGATTTAAGTTGCTCCCAGCTTTGAATAGCTTCAATCTTTGTCGTGTCAACAGATATTCCATGACTTGATACTACGTGCCCAAGGAATGCTACTTCCTCAAGTCAGAACTCGCATTTCTTCAACTTGGCATAAAGCTTGTTTTCACGAAGCTTTTGGAGTATCAGCCTCAAGTGTTGCTCATGATCTTCACGGCTTTTGGAATATATGAGGATGTCATCAATAAAGACGATCACAAAGTGATACAAATATTTCTTGAATACTCGGTTCATCATATCCATGAAGGCAGCAGGAGCATTAGTCAATCCAAAGACATGACTAGGAATTCATAATGCCCGTACCGAGTTCTGAAAGTCGTCTTTGAAATGTCATCGGTTCTAATCTTTAACTGATGATATCTGGAATGAAGATCGATCTTTGAAAAAAATTTGGCGCCTTGCAACTGGTCAAACAGGTCATTAATACGTGGCAATGGGTACCTATTTTTCATGGTGACATGATTCAACTCCCGATAATCTATACAAAGTCGTATACTCCCATCTTCTTCTTCACGAATAGAACAAGAGCACCCCAAGGAGACGTACTAGGACGAATGAAAACGATGTCTAACAATTCCTGCAATTGGGTCTTTAACTCCTGAAGTTCAATAGGAGCCATTCGATATGGGGCTTTGGAAATGGGTTTTGTACCAGGTTCAAGGTCGATACAAAATTCAATTTCACGCTTTGGGAGTAGGCCAGGAAGTTCTTCAGGGAATACTTTAGGAAATTTATTAACAATAGAAATATCATTCAAAACTGATGTATTTTTTTTAAATCTGTGACATGAGCTAAGAAAGCTTGACATCCATTTTTCAATAAACGAATAGCTTTATGGCTTTAGATGACAGTGATTGATTTTAATGGTTTGGTTGCTTGAATTTGCATAATAGGTTGGTTAGGAATATGAAAGCTAACAACCTTACGAAAATAATCACTTTTTGCATGATGAGTAGTTAACCAATCAATCCCTAGAATTACGTCAAATGTAAGTATTTTCAATGAAATAAGATCGACAGGTAATGTGAGGGTACCAATTTGAACCAAACAAAACTTATAAACAGTGGATGTAATGAAGGTTTCTCCCAACGGAGTTTCAACAGATAAGTCAAAGTCTAATTTCTCGCGAGTCAAATTTAAATGTTGAGCGCAAGTAGGAGAAATAAAAGAATGGGTAGAACCGGTATCAAATAAGGTATAGACTTTGCTAGAATTTATGATAAGCTTACCCGTGATGACCTCGTTCAGGTTCCTTTCTTTCTGGGAGGTCACGGCAAACGCTCTCCCTTGAACTACCGGCTTTGACTTTTCCGGGATGGCCTTTGGTGCCTCCATCCCAAATTTGGACTTGTCTTGATTGCCGCGACAAAAATCGGGCTAGGTGACCTTCTCTTCTACAATTATTACACGCTTTGGACTGCATCGCGCAGTTTGGACTCCACCTCCTTATCACACTCAGATACATCTCGAGATAATCATCATGATCACTCCCCAGATTAAGCATAGGTTCATCTTTTCCCACCTCCTCAACTGACTCATTTTGCGCCGATACCTCGTCTACTGACACTGATGCAACAGCCGCTAGCACTTCTGTACTCATTTCATCTTCTCCAGACATCCTACTATCAGTTTAAATAACTTGATTAATACTTTACCAGTACAAACTTCTCACACTATGTGTCCACATATCTCACTATCAATGCGCTTCGGCAATCCCTCACTTAGTACTCTGAATGAGTATTCTCTATCTCGCTTATGGTTATAATCTTAGGGTTTTCCCCACCCACTTAAGGTTTATAACCTACAGATTTGATACCAACTTGTGACACCCCCAAAGTCGGGTTACCTGACCCCCGAGTTTGGTGCTCACGATCCATAATATAATTAACATCTAACTACCCATTCATTGATGAATAGAAACATACACTACAATAACTTTTGTAGTTAATACATTACCCTAGGTTCTCTAACCTTTACCTTACAAATTTACCCTTTAGATATACAAAAAGGGTTTACAAACATAACATAATAATAATATTCATAATAGCTATGCTATCACAATACTTTTGCCTTTGCCCTTCACAGCACCTCTTGCCACCTCGTCCCTAGTTAAAAAGTTTTATTTAGCAAGGGTGAGCAACAAATTTGCCCCGCAAGTTAAGACATACAATGAATATATAAGAATAAAAAATATCAGACTATCTAATTCGATAGAATAACACCAAAGTTTGGAGAAATTTGAAATAGATGAACAAATCTCCAATTTCTAACAAGTCTTCTCACAATCTATGCAACACAATAATTTGATAATGAAAGAGTACAACGCTTTCAAAGTTTCTACGACATTCTAATGAATAATCAAGAATCAATTCTATGCAATAACAAACTAGAATGTTTTTCCAGATTTATGTTGAGTGGTCACAAAGGATCTAGAACTTCTCTTCTCGGGTAGATATCAAAGATTTACTTTGATATATACGTAGGTGTATCAGATAACCATAAAGATTAAATCATACCCCTCTGCAAGTATAACAAGTGATCAGCTTTATTATACCCTATATTATGCATAATACTTAAAACACGCGCAAAGGCCGAATTTACGACCAAAAATGTTCCCTTTATATAAAAGGTTATTCTTCTCAGTCTTTGAATCAAAATTTGATTTAACAACGAAATACAATGATTTCAATATCTAATCACTTATCTTTTCTTCTCTTCTCAACCCTATCAAGTTTTCTTTTCTGACCTAGCCGAAATAATTGGCATTGATCTATCAATAATAATTGAATTATCTTCTCTTCTCTTCTCGAAACTATCAAGTTTTAACAAATGTTCGTCTAGCCAGAATAATTAGCTAAGACATTTCTCAACACGATTCAACAATAGACAGGAATTATCTGTACTATTTACAATCACTAATAGATTCTACGGATGTGAATATCCAATAACAATTATTCTACAAATATATATTCTCAGAATCACTAATTAAATTTGAATTAATAAACATGCACTAACTGCGAACAATCAACAATAAATTCTCAGACGTGGTCTAATCAACAATAATTAACCACCATAATATTTGAAAAGATATAACTCAAGGTTGAGTTAGGAAACTTGCCTTCCGCGTTGATTACTGCTACACAATATACTTATCTGCGTTCACAAGACCTATATTCACAATAGCGGTCTTACAATTAGCACAATACATCACAACACATAACACTATAATTTACAGTCAATACTTCTCCTAGATACATTACCACATAGCCACATCAGTGTTTAAAACCTATATAAACACTTATCAAGTCTAACTAGTTCAATCTGGTTGAACTTCGGTCTATTCTCGATGTAGTGGTCACCCTATCCGACAATTAACACTTATATTGTCAACTAAACTCGGTCTCAAAGCTTCAATATTATTTTAGATAAGTCAAATATCCTTTATAATAATTTTTGGAAGGTTTTAATAATTTTCAAACAATTATTATAATTTATAATAATTTTTCAAACACTGAAATCATTTTTAAATAATTTAAATATCAAATAAATCCATCATCATTAATATTTAATAATATAAAAATATTAATGTTATACTTGTCAAAATATTAAAGTTATTATTAATAACTTCAAATATTTTAAATCATCAATATTCTACTTAAATAATTTTTAAATTAATTAAAATTATTTTTAAACCCTCATCATTAATGTTTAATTATTAATGAAATTATCATCAAAATATTAAAAGTTATTAATTATAACTTAAATTATTTTTAAATTATTTTCATTATTTTTAAATGGTTTTAAATCAATAAAATCATTTTAATTCATTTATTTAATATAATAATTAAATAGATCTAATATCATTAATATTAATTTATTAAAGAGAATTCTCCAAAAATATTGAAAATTTTATGTTATAATTCAAAATATTTTTAAACACTTTATTCTCATTTAAAATGATTTTTATAATATTAAAATCATTTTCTCTAATTTATTTAATATAAAAATTAAATAAATTAAATATCATTAATATTAAATTATTAGTGAAAATTCTCTAAAAATTTTAAAAGTTATATTTTATAACTCAAAATATTTTTAAATACTTTATTCTTATTTAAAATGATTTTTATAATATTAAAATCATTTTCTCTAATTTATTTAATATATTAATTAAATAAATTAAATACCATTAATATTTAAATAATTATAAATATTAATGAAAAATATTACAAATAGTCAAAATTATTTTTTCATAATTTAAAATAATTTTTAAAACCATTTTTAATAATTTTTAGAATTTATTTTATTTTTAAATATTTTTGAAAAATCGAAATTAAAAATATTAAAAGCCGTCGTTATAGCCTATAGCGACACTTAAAGCGTCATTGTTGGTGTTCTTGAGCTCAAGAACAACGGCGTGTAGTTCACAAGGTCTCTATTTGTGGGTTGTAATTCTCTATACATTCTAGTTATGGGCTTTCTTAAAACTCGACCTTGTAGTGTTTATGTAACACTACAAGTATCAACAATAATTTAGTTCATAACTTAATCTACCAGCAAGATCCAACGCCCCAAAGTAGTTGTCAAACATCATATGGGTTTTCTGGGTTACCTAGAAACCCAGACAGTCTCGAGGAACCACTTTCAAGCTCACTAATCTTAGTGTTCTGATCATCAATAGGTTATTATTAAGGTTTAAATCTATAGTTCACACGTCAAGGAACATATATACATCACCAGATCGGTCAAAAACAATGAGAATCATAATTTATCACTTTCATTAAAGGTCGCCGGAAGCCATGCTCTTACGGTTTCTGGAAAATCCCAAAAATGCAAATCGTAATCGGCTGGTCAAGTTTGACCGTCCACTACATTCTATCAGCTTGTTGTTTAAGAGATCGAAAGGCACGGTTCTAGAGTCCACATAACAGGCTATAAATTGGTTACAAACACATCACTAAAACGACAGATCTGGAAGTTACAAAATCTTGTTAGACGCTGAAAACCATTTCTCGGTTACCCAAAATTTGACCGGTCATGCCCGGTCAACGGGTTTTGACCGTTTATAACTCACAATCTGGACATCCAATAGTTATGATTCCTGTTGCAGATCAAAGTACTCATGGCATACTACACATCCAAAGCTTAAAACAACACAAAACATTAACAGACAACGATCTACGGCCACTGACATATGGTTGTCAGACAACATTTTTAGTTCAAGAACAGTTTTTGAAAAACTTTATTTGTAAGGAATTTGATGTTATGGATCCATGATGGATCAACATAGATCATCTAAAAACATCTTATAACACATGATTAAACACATAACCACAAAATTTTTCTTACTAAATAAGATCAAATAGGGACTTAAGGTTTATACCTTTCTAGTTCAATCTTTGATTCTTGTTTTCTAATCTATTCTTGGGTGATCTAGGGGTTGTTTATGTGGCTGATCTACTTTAGATTTTCGGAGGTTTGGGAGAGAGAAGGAGTTGGTGAGAACTAAAGAGCAAAATGGCTAATTTTATGGATTTTCTCTCTCTCAAATCTATATATGTGATGATATAATAACTTAGATCTGATGTTTCTGGCTGATATTGCTGGATTTTATGTCACAAAGTCAAGCTAGTTGGTCACCTACTCTTGATTTGGTAAGATTTACAAGTTACCTTAATAAAAATACAAAAAGGGCACTATAGTCATTTGCATTATCATTTTAAAGGCATTCTTGACAATTGATCTTACCCTTAGGGTTTAACCCTTAGTGTGACACCCCCAAAACAGGTATACATCACCCATCTTGAGTCGCCAAATACATGGTATAAAATTTAAATACAACTTAATAATACAACTGTCGTGTGACATACAACAAAACATAAACTGAGAGTTTTAATACGAATATTATCTTCTAGACAGTATTCAACTCAAATGGAGTCCTCAATACATTTATTATCACACTATTTCATAGAATAGTGAGGACTACTAATGCTATCATCTGGACCGTCACTCCACTCTCTCCCGACTAGTCCCAGCCACGTTCTCATTTCTCGAAGAGGACAATGAAAGCAAAAAGGTGAGCTCAACTAGCCTAGTAAGAAATATTATGACTAAGATAATGCAGAATAATTTATCGTTAGCCTCCAACAGTGTTAAACTGATAAAATATAACAAACATCAAGTTTAACTGCAGCGGAATAAGCAATCCATTAGAAGAGTCAAGTAGAGCATAAAATCTACTATCTTCTATGATTTAAAAGGTTTTTCATCACTTTTATCATTTGAGACTCAAATTTTAATAAATAATCCACATCATCGAATCACCCCTGCACTATGACCAAGGATATTCTTTAGTATCACGACCACAAATTATCAATGCACTACAGGCCAAGGATATTCGTGTATTCATCAATGGTCATGATCATGCCAACAACTATCCATCAATGCACTACGGGCCAATGAGAACTTTTACCACATCATTTGTAACATTACGGTCATGATTATACCGAATAATCCATGGTCATAATCATACCAAGTCCATCTATGCACTACAGGCCACATATGACTTTCAACAGAATATAAACATGAGGATGATGACAATGATATAAGAATTCAATAAAACAAGTTCAAGGATAAGTTTTTAAGGATTTATAATTTAATTTATCCAGAAATCAATAACGTCCAAATTGTCAACATGATACTGCTTTGTGGAGTAAAATTCAAGAATAATAGTACTCGAGTGAATACTACCCCGTGAATAGTACTTCGGCATGAAAAAGTTAAAACTTATCAAGAATGCTAAGAATAATATTTTCATGAAAAGATACTGGATGAAGCGCAAATATCAAGGATATTCTACTAATTTCATGGAGTATAGAAGCCAAAATTTTAACAAAATGAGTATAGAATTCGAAATCTGAAATGAAATAATATTACATTCTACAAAGTATGGAAGAAAATATTGTTTCAAGCGAATATTGAACAAAAATAACATCCCTTACCTTGAAAATAATAGTATTCCAACCGGTATAGCGAGGATATTCTTGAAGAAAACTTTCACTATTGTCTACGCTCAAAACTTTCTAAAACTCTAAAGAAATACGCTCAATATTATAGAAGAAGAATTCTCTGATTCTGGTGTGATTTTCAATTCTAACCTAAGCGCCTATTTATAGGAAAATGCTAGAACGCCATAGGAGACTAAAATAATAAAATAATAATATTATTTTTCTTTTACTACGCACATGTATTAGACCAATTCAAACACTCCATTATTGAACCAAAAATTCAGCAAATTTTTCCACCAAAACAAAAGCGGGTCCCCCCATATTTTAATAAAAACATTTTAATTTTCGAAACTTTAACAATTCATAATAAATAGCCCTTTTATCAGAAAAATACGAATTTTATGTCCATTTCACACGAAATCGAATTCTCTACAACTTTGTAGCTTTAATGTTTTCCAAATTCCAAATAGAAAATATCTGTAATTCATAAACGGATGATTTTCAACACCTCTTAAAATTCATAACAAATCATATGCTAATTTTTAACGGTTCAAAATTTGTGGACATATACTCAACTTATATATGTATAACATATCCAAAAATTACAACAATCCAACAATCGGATTATAACTCATGCAATAAAGCTTTAAGAACACCGATTTGATTTTTTAATACCTCCAATCCGACAAAATACTGATAAAATACCTCAGCATTAATTCCTTCATTTATAACCACATAAAATAAATATTTTCCTATCCATCATTTATGTTCACATAAAATAAATATTTCCTTATCATATAAATCAATAATTAATTATTCACAAATAGTATTACAGAATCATAATAATGACAACCAGGCCGTTCCTAAGAAAGAGTGAGCTTTCCGATAAGGATTTCTCTTTACTGGCGCGCAATTAGGTGACCAAACCTCTCCTTGACAGAACTTTCTAGACATTGCCAATAATGTTATCTAATAATATTATTCAATTAATATGAATTATTGATTTGATAATGGGAAATACTGTGGAGTGACAAATATTAAAACAAAAATAATATAAAATATCAACGCAACAATTATTGAATCAATAAAATAAAATATTGAACACTAATTACTATAATAATTATTGAGTAGTGCCTTCTTACGTAAGAATCAATAATTCAAAAATACTATGCAATACGTGTGCTACTGTGCAACCACGCGTATTACTATATTTTAACCACCGGGTATTCGAACAGTTAACGGTAAAACTTTCACCGTTATTTTTATAAAAAGATATGTTTGTCGTTTTCTCAATCCAACAATAATTCCGTTGTGGGGTCCACCAATGATTGTGCCATCGTCCGAATATTCCCTGTTAAAATGAATATTTCCTGACCAATAGAATATAATATAACAACTTGCGTACTTTGTAAAATTTATAAATATTATCCACAACTATAATATTTTATTAAATTCACTCCATAATATTCAAAAATGATATTTATAGAAAATTCATCTTTATTCATAAAAGTTAGGGTCTTACACTTAGGGTTTAACCCTGAGGTTCTAACCCTTATATTTTACAACTTTAATTTCTCAACTTTCCAATTAGGGTTTTAATTAGAAAAATTAAAATTTCTAAATTACAATTAGGGTTTTCTAATTATATTAGATTTTACTAATCATATTAACATTTAATAAACACATTAGGCTTACCAATTAGGAATAGGGTTTCCTAATTAGGGTTTAGGATTCTCAAATTTTAAATTAGGGTTTCTCGACATTAGATTAGGGTTCCTAACTAAGCGTTACGGTTCATAAATCTAAGATTAGGGTTTCTAATCCCTTATTAGGGTTTACTAAATTTAAACCCTTATCCGATCCACCATTGATCAATAATTTCTCTATAGTACAAACACGTACATATCAATACAATTATTAAAATTATATTTTCTACTGAATCCCTATCCGAACTTAATGTTAGGTTTCTAAAGCTGTTAAGCACAACTATATTCTTATTTTTTCAGTCACTACACAAATTAACCATATCTCGAGACTCGTATCACAGATATACAGTACAATATTAACAGTCAATATTAATATTAAATAAATAAAAAATTTATTCGTAAAAATTCAGATTATTTTAAATCCTGGGTTATCACAATGGTGGTTGATCTTCTTTCTCTGAATCACTCAGTGGAAAACTTGGCATTGGTATGAATGGTCCTTTGGTATGGAAATTGGGCAAATTTGGATTGAAAGCTCGAGTGTCATATTGAGTGAAGCGAAAGATATGTTCGTAGCGTCAAATATGTGGTCTTGTCTCAATGAGAGTCATCGCATCTCCCGACGTGCTGCCTTGTTGTGCTCATCTATTTGACGTTGAAAAGCAAGAAACTGAGGACTAGATAATGCGTCGGACTGCGGTACCTGCTCTGTTCCTTGATCTCCCATAGTCTCATCCTCATCCTCCGAGGTGTCTGCAGCGTCAACTTCGTCCTCCGAAGCCGATGGAAAAATAAAACCCAGACCTCTAGGATGGGAATCGCCCCCGGCCCATACTGAATACTGTGCTATCATTTTGGAATCTAGTAACTGAAGTGGCATCTATGTGGGTTCATCATCCGACCATCTAACACCCGCTTGGCGACACAACCCACGTATGAGTGATGGGTGTGGCAAGCCGCCTGAAAAAATTCCTCGTAAGCATCGGCGGATGGAAAAACATATTATGGCCCTAACATCAATGATGAAATCTTGAACAATTGCGTATAGCAGTAGTGCGTTCTCCTTAGTCACGTCCGATGTGTATTGGGACGGATACAATTTAGCATATAAAAAAGCATACGAAATTTTACCATACCGACTGAGATCTTTGCTATGAAAAACTGTGCCTCCCTTTCGACCTTTGGTCCATGTTGTTCCCGGCTTAGTCATTTCTTTGGTTATCGCTTCATAGTCCGAATCAAAATCGCATAGGTGAGCATATTGACATTGTCATGACACTCATAATTGATAATAGGTGTTGATGGCATCGGCACTGAATGTTACTAATCGACCCCACACATACGCATTGTAGGGGGCTTTGTCCTCGGCGTTCGCATAAAACTCCTTGACTATGTTGACAACGGTGGGTTCCATCTCTTCGGTGAATTTGCTCTAACCCTTTTGATAAATTTGCTGCATCATTTCCCCATCGACATGGTCCGGTGCCAACCCTGGCTCCGGTGTAAGGGCTTTTGTCATCATATAGTCGTACCGGTCGGCGACGATGACACTTAAAAAATTTACTGCGATCAAAGGTCTATGTCGGTTGTGCGGGCCTTGAACTTTCTCACCATTATCGTTTCAATGTGGATTGCGAAGCCATTGACTCTCGGATGCCTTAATAATAGTATCTTCACCCCAAACTTGGTTCACGCAAACCGTCGAACACTTGGTGTGCACAGAAATTTCTTCCCCCAAACTTGTCGATTTTATGTGGGAAATAGGGTGAGAGAAGATGAAGAATCTATAGTATCGTGCTTCACACTCAATTGCTCTAAATTTACCCCAATATCTTGCTGAATTGGTAGCTTTTTGTAGAAGGAGTGGAGAGTATGTGGTGAATTTGGGGTTTGAGGGAGTGAATTTATAGAAGGTGATGTGAAGTAATGGATTAATGGATTGGACTGGTGGGGAAAAGTAATGGAGTAGTGGAAATCGTTGGGGGTGAAGTGGGTGTAATGGATGGGGGTTGGAGTTGTAATGGAGGAATAAGTAGTGGGGAAGTGGTGTGTAGTTGGGAAGAAAAAGAAGAAGGCGTGTTTAACTGTCGAGTCGGTTGGGTTTTCAGGACCTCCCCAAATAGGGGTAGTAGAACATAAAGCCCGCCCCGGCATAATACGATCTGTTAATTGAGTTGGGGGACCCCCCCTACAAGTGCAAGGAAAATATAGCCATTTCCCGTGGGCATGCTCACTGTCAATTTTCTTGGGAGACCCAGCTTACGGGGTATAGTTCATTAGGGGTACGCGCCCGTGCATGGGTGCTTCTTCATCGCAAACTGACCTCCTTTTCTCTTCTTTTCTTCATGCTATGCCACTTAATGATTATTTTCTCATACTGTAAGCCATAAAACATAAAAGTTAGTAGATTGTTGATCAATTTGAGCATGGTTGAGAGATTAACAAGACTCATACAATATAATACCTACCTAATAAAGTTATTATAAACTATAATCTAACAATTATAAATGAAAATACGAAAAATAAACGTATAATTGGGTTGCCTCCCAATTAGCTCTTGATTTTAAGTCGTTCAGCCTGACTACTTCCTGTTCATGGTACATCGGATAATGTGATGGCGATGACATTAGTGTTGGACTCACCACCCTAATAGTGCTTTAATCATTGACAGTTGACTTTGAAAGTTTCTAAGGGATTCTGGCTGTAGAGTTCAACGACGCCATGAGAGAACACCCTTTTTATGGTGAATGGTCCCGACCATCTTGACTTAAGCTTGCCTGGGAACAATCTCAATCATGAGTTGAACAATAGGACTAATTGCCCCAGCTCGAATGTTCTTTGTATAATTTTCTGGTCGTGCCATCTCTTGACCTTTTCCTTATATAACTCGGAGTTCTCGTAGGCTTGAAGTCAAAATTCATCGAGTTCGTTTAATTGCAGTAGTCACTTTTTCCCCACAGATGCTTGATCAAAATTGAGTTTCTAAATCGCCCAGTAAGACTTGTGTTATAGCTCGACAGGTAAGTGACAAGCCTTCCCGTATAGTAGTTGATATGGTGACATACCAATCGGTGTTTTATACGCAGTCCGGCAGGCCCATAGGTCATCATCCAACCTGAGTGACCAATCCTTTCGATTTGGGTTTACCACTTTTTCCAAGATTTTCTTTACTTCCCTGTTTGAAACCTCAGCTTTCCCATTGGTTTGGGGATGATAGGCCATCGCCACCTTGTGGTTGACATACTTTGTCAATAGAGCTGTGAACGATTTGTTGCAGAAGTGACTACCTTCATCACTTATAATAGCTCTTGTCATGCCAAATCTCGTAAAAATGTTCTTCTGAAGGAATTTTAGAACCACTTTGGCATCGTTAATTGGGAGTGTTGCGGCTTCAACCAACTTTGAGACGTAATCCACTGCGAGCAAAATGTACTGATTGTGAAGTGATGAAAGGAATGGCCCCATGAAATCTATGCCCCATACATCAAAAATCTCAACTTCTAGAATTGTTTGTAGTGGCATCTCATTCCTTTTTGATATGTTTCCCACCCTTTGACATCTATCACATGTTTTAATAAATTGGTGGGCGTCCTTGAACATTGTAGGCCAATAAAACCCGGCTTGAAGCACCTTTGCCACTGTTCGCTCACTACCATAATGACCCCCATATGCAGATGAGTGACACTCATGCAGTATGTTCTTCACTTCACTGTAGGGCACACACCTTCTAATCATCTTGTCAGTGCACTGCTTGAATAGATAAGGTTTGTCCAACATGTACCATTTTACGTCATGAATAAACTTTTTTTTCTGTTGTCTTGTAAGATCAGGTGGAAGAACGTTGGTCACTAGATAATTCGCATAGTCCGCGTACCATAGAAATTCTGTATTTATCCCAAACAACTGCTCATCCAAGAATAGCTCGTTGATTGCACACTTGTCCTCTTTCTGTTTATCTTGATTTTCCAACCTAGACAAATGATCCGCGACTTAGTTCTTCATCCCCTTTCTATCCTTTACTTCTAAATAAAACTCTTGTAAAAGGAGAATCCATCTGATAAGGCGTGGCTTAGCATCTTTTTTTGTAATGAAGTACCGAATAGCTGAATGATCCGTGTAGACTATCACCTTAGTCCCGATCAAGTATGCCCTGAATTTGTCGAACACATACAGCACTGCAAGAAATTCCTTTTTCATAGTTGTGTAATTCATTTGAGTCTCTGTGAGTGTCTTGCTTGCATAATATATGGCGTGAACTACCTGTTCTCAGCGTTGCCCCAAAACAGCTCCAACTGCATAGTTGCCTTGCATCACACATTAGCTCGAAATGCATATTTCAATTCGGTGCGATGATCACGGGGGCTGTAGTCAACTTATTCTTCAATAACTCGAAAGCCAACTTGCACTCCTCATCAAAATTGAAAATCGAATCCTTCTTTAAAAGACTGCACAAGGGTTTTGCAATTTTAGAGAAGTCCTTTATGAATCTCCTGTAGAACCTAGCATGTCCTAGAAAACTTCTAATTCCCTTAACTAAACTCGGTGGAGGCAGTTTCTCAATTATTTCTAGCTTAGCTTTATCAACTTCCAATCCTTTAGCCGAGACCTTGTGACCCAAAATTATGCCCTCCTCAACCATGAAGTGGCATTTTTCCCAGTTAAGTACAAGGTTCGTGTCTTTGCATCTTTATAACACCATCACCAAATTCCCTAGGCAAGTATCAAAATTGTCCCCATAGATAGAAAAGTCGTCCATGAAGACTTCCACGTTTTTCTCCACCATGTCTGAGAAGATGTCCATCATATACCGTTGGAAGGTAGCAAGTGCATTACACAAACCGAATGACATTCTCCTGAATGCGAATGTGCCGTATGGGCATGTAAATGTAGTCTTCTCTTGATCCTCAAGAGCGATGACGATCTGATTATAGCTCGAGTATCCATCCAATAAACAGTAGTACTCATGTCCTGCTAATCTTTCCAACATTTGATCGATAAAGGGCAGAGGAAAGTGATCTTTGCGGGTTGCGTTATTCAACTTCCTGTAGTCCATGCACACCCTCCAACCAGTCACTGTCCTTGTTGAAATTAGCTCGTTGTCCTCATTCTGTACCACGGTCATTCCTCCTTTATTCGGCGAACACTGAACCGGACTAACCCACTTACTGTCAGAAATTGGGTAGATGATACTGACATCCAATAATTTTAGAATTTCTTTCTTTACAACTTCCTTCATGATTGGGATGAGTCGTCTTTGTTGCTCCACTATCAGTTTTGCATCGTCTTCCATCAGAATTTTGTGCATGCAAAAAGAGGGGCTGATTCCCTTGATATCCGCTATCGTCCATCCTATCGCTGATTTATGTTCCCTAAGTACCCTCAGCAACTTTTCTTCCTGCAAATTGTGAAGTGCAGCAGAAATAATAACAGGTAAAGAATTTGAATTATTGAAATAAACATACTTGAGGTGTTTAGGCAGTTGCTTAAGTTTAAGAGTCGATGGCTCTTCCAATGACGGTTTCAATTTGATTGTTAATTTTTCCTCCGTGTGCAATGGTTCAAATGGTGCTCTGAATCGGCTAACTCGTGGCAATGAGTCTAACATCTACAAGTAATCCACAAATTCTGGGTCATCGAACTCTTCATCCCCCAATAATGTTGTTTCCAATGGATCGTTGACCAAACTCTTGCCCATGTCTTCACTAATTATCTGCTCAATAATGTCCATCCTGAAACATTCTACTTCATCCGTAGGGAATTTCATGGCCTTGAACACATTAAATTTAATTTCTTGATCTTGGACTCTTATAGCAAGTTCGCCTTTTTGTACGTTAATGAGTGTCCTACCCGTAGCCAATAAAGGTCTACTTAGGATAATCAGGATGTTCTTATCTTCCTCAAAATCCAAAATGATGAAATCTGTGGGGAATATAAATTTGTCAACCTTTACCAATATGTCCTCCACAATGCCTCTCGGGTATGTGACTGACATATCCGCCAAATGTAATGAGATGTTCGTAGGATTTGGCGCGAACAAACCTAATTCTGTGTAAACTGATAACGGCATAAGGTTCACACTTGCCCCCAAATCACACAAACATTTGTTGAACGCCATATTCTCAATTGTACATGGAATGGTGAAACTTCTCGGGTCTTTCAACTTTGGTGGAAACTTCCACTGTAAAACTGCACTACATTCCTCTGTTAATGCCACTGTTTCGAAGTCTTCCAATTTCTTTTTCCTCGACAGAATCCCTTTCATGAACTTCGCATAACTTGGCATCTGCTTTAGGGCTTCTGTGAACGGGATGTTAATCTGAAGTTTCTTAAAAACTTCCAAAAATTTTGTGAACTGCTTATCTAATTTCCGTTTTTGGACCATCTATTGAAACGGTGGTAGAGGATACACAACTGGCTTGTCATCTAACTTTGTTTTCTCAATCTACTTATCCTCACCCTGACTTCCTTCAACCACTTTGCTGTAATCAATTTTGTCATCCGATACAGCTGATTTTTTTGCACCTTTCCCTTCTAAATGTTTTTCAGTTCTCAATGTGATTGCCTGACACTGTTCAAGGTTTCCCTTCGGATTTCTCTCGGTGTCACTCGGTAGAGTCCCTTGTGGCCTGTTATTCAATGCTAAGACAATTTGTCCAATATGATTTTCCAAATTCTTGATGGCCATTACTTGGTTTTTCATCGCTGCCTCATTGCTTGTTATGTATTTTGACAACAGCTCCTCTAAATATGATTTTCTTTCTTGATGTTAAGCCGGTTGTTGATGATTCTGAAAACCTGGGGGATATAATGGTCGTGGAGCTTGATGTTGCTGATTATTACTCCACGACAAATTTGGGTGATTCATATTCCCCTTGTTGTAAGTATTTTGATACATATTCTGTGGAACCTTGTTATAGCTACCCACAAATTGCACGGATGTTGGATTGATTGTGCATTAATCTGTAGGATGATCACCCGCGCACAATTCACACACAACCGCAACACGCTGTACTTGTGCCCCAATCATAGCGTCCAACTTCTTGGAAAGTGCTGAAATTTGCGCTTGTATTGCCGTCACACCATCTACTTCTAACACTCCAGCTGCCTTTGCCTGTGTCATTCTTGCTTTGGGCCACTGGTAGTTGTTAGCCGCCATTGTCTCAATCAAATTGTAGGCCTCCTCATAACTCTTGGCCATGAACGCTCCACCCGACGCTGCATCAATATTGGTCTTGAGATTCCCATGTAGTCCGTTATAGAAAGTATTCATTTGCAACCACTTAGGCAACCCATGATGTGGGCACTTTCTGAGCAATTCCTTGTATCTCTCCCATGCCTCGTACAGTGATTCCCCATGCTGTTGTTCAAACATCGTTATCTCATTCCTTATTTTTGCAATTTTCGCCGGTGGGAAAAAAATTGCAAGGAATTTCTAAGCTAAGTCTTCCCACGTAGTTATCGATCCCGGCGGTAGAGAGTGTAACCAACTCTTCGCCTTGTCCAGTAAGGTGAATGGGAACAAGCGAAGTCTTACCACATCATCCGACACTTTTTATACCTGAAGGTGTCGCAAATCTCCAAAAAGCTGACTAGGTGTTCATTCGGATCGTCATTTGCCAATCCCCCAAACTGAACTGAATTCTGGATCATCTGAATCATCCCAGGCTTGATTTCGAATGTGTTTGCAGCTATTGCAGGCTTGGTGATACTCAACTGCAGTTCAGTCACCTAGGGTGTGGCGAAGTTCTTCAACGCTTTCTGATCTTCAGCTGTCATTACCTCTTCTTTTTTAGG
Source organism: Panax ginseng (assembly GCA_020205605.1). Taxonomy (NCBI): domain Eukaryota; kingdom Viridiplantae; phylum Streptophyta; class Magnoliopsida; order Apiales; family Araliaceae; genus Panax; species Panax ginseng. Next base: position 69,586,140 of record CM035134.1, on the reverse strand, counting down.
GTTTTCGAATTCTTCTCTTATTTCCTTGATCCACTTACTTAACCTCTGAAACCGTTTCTCAATGTCGTACTCAAAAGGCAGCAAGTTTGGATTTTTGGACCGAGTTTGTATAAACCACTTCAAAAACCTGAAATAAGAGGAACAAAACAAAAATAAAAATGTTTATAAAATCTATACTAAATTTGTCCCCAGCAATGGTGCCAAAAACTTGTTGGGTAAAATCTAGTTACGCACAGCACGCAAGTATACGCGATCAACAAGTAATATAATAGTGAGTAGAGTATCGTTCCCACAGAGACAAATTAGTAAGAAATTTAACCTTACAATTATCAATTTCCTATTAATCCTTATTTTATTAAACTATCCAATTCAATGATTAAAATTATAAAAACTAAATTATTAATAAATATACTATCACAAAACAGTCACAAAAATCAAAACTAAAATTTCAAACAATTAATGAAGAATTAGACTTATGATTTCACCCTAAGCTTCACTTTGATTTTTTCCACCTTTATTCCAATTCAACTCATTATCCCAGTTTCTTAATCAAGAACACGAAAATAGTACTAGCCACCTCTCGGTGCACTAATACCGTATTAACTTAAATCCACAATTTAGATAAAAACAAGTTAAACACCTTAATCAACTAACTCACTATATCTCTATGTGAATTAAAATTAAAGAAGGTTTAAGATTAAGTTCTCTATCCGATTACATGTGATGTCAAGCATATCTCTACCTTAACATTCATCAAGATTTTGCTATCCACAAAATTCATGAACACATGCCATATTAACTAAGTCTAGATTCTTATATCCTCTCTCGATTCCATATAAATCCACAAAGAATTGTTGATCAGGCAATTCATAAATTCAAGCTCAAATTAATATAGATAAACTGGAAAATAGCTTATTGAACTGGAAATCAAAATTACAAAATCATCGTTTAACTTAAGGATCCATCATAAGCCTAAAAAGTGAATTAGTTCATCATGAATGAAATAATAACTAAATAATTTAAAGAAAACATCCTTTCAATTACAAATATAAGACTAAGAAGAAGAATAGTGAAAAACACCCTTCACGTAGCCTAAATCTGCAATCGACATGAAAATCTCTTCAAAGTCTTCCTCCAAAGCTTGCTATGAAAATCTGGAATTGATCTCTGTAATTTGCCTTATGTGTTATTCAATTCGTTGTTAATTGCTCCATATACATCTAACACACGTTTTTGTCAAAGTCCTATGCTCATTAGAGTTCAATTGCAATCCAAGTGCCAACAAACCATGTTCCAGCAGAGTTTGTAGCAAAACAGGACACTCATCATTCGAGACCCCCCGCCCCGGCGGGGGTAGGAGCCTATAATCAGCCCGCCCCGACGGGCATGAATTCTGTAAAACAATATTGAAGACCCCCCCACCCCCGCCCCGCCTTGGGTAGAGGGGTGTATAAAAAGGCCCCATACAGGGTGGGTAGGTTCTGCTAGTTAATGTTGCTTGCTTTATGTTTGCTTCCATAATTGCTCCAAATGGCGTCCTTTCTTCGCTACTTACAACAACAACCACCCTACACATAGAAGAACATGAAACGAGTAAAAACGAACATGAAAACAAGAAAGTAACAACGATTAAGCTTGAAATGGACATCGATTCGTGGATATAAAATCCACTTATCATTGATTGCATTTATTACTTTATTTACATTTCTGATCCCCCATGGAGGTGCTTCGTGGTGGTTGCTCATGTCTCTATGTATATATATTTATCGCTTTTATATATTTACATTTTCGATCCCCCATGGAGGTGCTTCGTGGTGGTTGATCATGTCTGTATATATATATTTACAGCTTTTATATATATATATATATATATATATATATAATTGCTTATTGCTTTTCATATAAATTGTGGCATCATGTGAGCCTAGGAATCATGTGATCACAGATTCAGTCTACTGAATCTAGATTCGGTTCCCGTGATGGACATTTTTCAGCTGTCAGCATCTTGTAAATTATTAACGGTGTTTGAATTTTCTTAGATGACTTTCATGCCCGTGAGAACTTCAGCACTGCTATATATTATTTTCTAGAAGATGCTTCGCATCTCAAAAATAAAAGAAATCAAGCCGAACATTTAATAATAAAATGGAAGTATCAAAGGCCTCAATTACTATTGAGCACAGGGTTTGAAAAAACCTCTTTTATAAAACCTCATTGTTATATCTTGTTTAAAACTGAATATTTCATACAAATTCAAACCCTTTGTATATAGGTGCGAACGAGGCCTCGCACTACTTCAAAATAATAGCACATTGACCCCCCCCCCACACACACACATACACATTCATATAACAGTTTCTTGAAAAGTGGTGGTCACCGTGGTAACACGGATGTCGGGGGGTGCCTAACACCTTCCCTTTGCATAATCAAGCCCCCGAACCCAAATGAATCTCGGTTTTACAGACCTATTTAACATTGTCACATCACTGGGTCAATGTGCAAACATTTTCTCGGTTGCATTGGTGCAACCAGTTAAAAACACCAACTAGCGACTCTTATAGTTAAATCGTCAACATATACATTTCAGATCTTTTTCACTTATTTTTTCAAACAAATCTCACATAACATGAGAACACCAAAGAACAAGAACAGAAAAAGGGACAAATAAAAATCCCAAAGTCGATTGTGTGGCGACTTTCTTTGGGGACACCAAAGAAGAGAGGGCTTAAAGTCTCGCTATAAGCTTTTCAAAACTGTTATATGCTTGTGTGAATGTTGCATTTGCATTTATTGATTAATGTGTAAGAATGCATTTTTACTTACTGCACTGCAAAATATCTATCTGTGATATTAGTGCTTCGCACATGTCATCATTTTCATAAACGGTGAGACACGTTATATGTGAATGTATGTTGTGTGGTTCCTCCACCAGGAGGCTATCCCGTCGGTGTTTGATTACTGGACTCGTAGGAAGACTAATTCCAATGAGGCTCAGGAAAGGCACCACCTAGATTCGTTCCAGTTGAAAGACCGAATTAACTTCACGTCAAGTAGATTGCGATGATCTGGGAACCTTCATGCCAAAAAGCCACGAGAGTAACCTAAGATAGGTCAGCCTCTGATAATCCAACGTGGAGGAAAGTCTCTTCATGCTTTCCATTTTCAATTACTTGTAAAGACAATTACTTGTAATTTTATTCCATGTTCATCTATATGTAATTGAAAATATGAAGAATATTTGCACATGCATATTAAGACTTGACATGCTATCAAATAGCACCCATTTTGCAGGATAATATTCCTAAAATGAATACATTATGATAGCATGTAAACATTTATACATTCCCTAAAGACTAAACTACACAAGTTTTTGTAGGGGAAACAATTGGGCCTGTTACCCGCTCAAAATCTAAAAAGGCCACAAACCTACAGCCAATTATGTCTTCATCTGACCCGTATAATCCTGCTACTGTTTCTCGAGAAGAGTTTGACAGATTAAGCAAGTAAATTACAAATTTGGTTGTTCTGCTTAAAGAACTACATCAGTCTACTCAAGGTTCGCGAATACCCGTACATACAGAATCCTCTTCATAAGGAGGAGCACAAGGTTCAAATAAAACAAATCCTAAACTTCAGTTGGATACAACCAACAAAATTCCTGAAAACACCCATCTTAAAGAAGATCAAGACACCGGTGATATCAGGAAGAAAGTCCTTCAAATGGAGGAAACCCTCCGTTATATCGAAGGAATTGGAGCACACGGGAGTGTTTCCTATGCTTACCTTTGTATAGTCCCTGGTGCTCATTATCCAGAGAAGTTCAAAACTCCTGACTTTAAAAAGTATGATGGGTTAGGGGATCCTTACACACACTTGAAGGTATTCATAGGAGAACTTGGATCTTATGCAGAGGACGAGAAGCTCAAAATGCAGTTGTTCTAGAAGAGTCTGACTGAAGAAGCCCGGACGTGGTATACCAGATTAGACAACTCAAAGATCCATAGCTGGGAGGAACTAGCTCATGCCTTCCTCACTCAGTATAACTTCCAATCTCAGATGGCTCCTGACCGGTACCAGATTACCAAGGTCAAGAAATAATCTACTGTGTCTTTCAGAGAGTATTCTCAAAGGTGAAGGCGCATTGCTGCTTAAGTCATTCCTTCCATGATGGAATCAGAAATGGTCATGACTTTCATAGACATACAAGAAGTTCCTTTCTATGCAAGAGTTTTAGCTGGCATTCACAAGCCATTTTTTGAAATGATCAAGCACGGAGAGATGGCTGAGATGGGATTGAAGTCAGGAAAGATTCAAGACCAAGCCGATCATAAAGTAGTTGCTGAGCACATCCAGTCTGGAACTTATGGAAACAACCCCGGAGGTTCCATAAAAAGAAAGAGGAAGATGTTTCCTTGATACTACAAGGTCAAAAAGGCAGTCAGAACATTCCTATTCAGAGGAGAAACTACTCCCCTTTGCAAGCGCAGTCTTCAAACCCTCCATTACCTAAAGGTGGAGAGGGCAGACGCCCCCTAGTGTTCACACCCTTAGGGGACTCACTCAAAAATATCCTTACTCTTCTAACTACTCAGAAGAAAATTACACATCTTCTTCCACCAGCCAACCCGAATGGGAAGTATTTTAATGCTACTCGGAAGTGTGCTTATCATGCCGGGGCACCGGGACATGACACTCAGGATTGTTGGGCCTTGAAACACAAGATCCAAGACTTCATTGACAATAGGGAGATTGTTGTGACTAAACCTGACCAACCTCATGTGAAAGATAATCCTCTCCCTCAACACAATGAAAGAGAGGTCAATATGATTAATTGGAGCAGTGACAAAGTTCCAATTAGGTTGTTGAATCTTCCCAGACCAACAAAGACAGTGCTGACAGATGGGATTATGCACAGTTCTAGTTCATGATGGAGCGAAAGATTATGGCCCAATTGATTCATGAACACCAAGTCACACGCCAATTAATCAGTCAGGAGCATGCTAGTCTCCTTCCTTTTGTCATGAATATTCCATCCTTGCCTTCAGAAAGTGAAACACTGGAGGATAAAGTTGCGAAAAGAGCAAGTGCCAAAGCCCGTCGGGACTTTGCCAATAAACGTGAATTTACATACCCTAGCCAACCTATGAAGGAGATATTTGAGACATTGATCAATGAAAGAAGAATTACATCCCTTCTACCTCCAATCAATCCATGTTCGAGACGATTTAGTTCTGAGAGAGTATGCCAATATCACTCCCACTCTCGCGGTCACAGCACAGAAGAATGTTGGGCACTCCGCCACCTCATTCAGAATTTAATTAACATCGGTGTCCTGCAAATGGAAGACGATGATACTTTGCTACTCGAGAGTGGGAACACATGTCCTATAAAATAGAAGGATGGCATAGCAATTATATCTGCTGAGGATGATGTGGCTGCTAAACCACCCACAATACAAGCAATTCAACTAAAAGGAGCTGACAATCCTTTGAAAGTAGCTGCACTAGAACCAATTAACTTACCATTCAGACCACAGTATCCTGTTGTCAGCCTGCACAAAGTCCCATGGAATTATGGGCAAGCTGAAGGATCTACTTCACATACATCTGCTGCAATGTTGAAGGAGAGTCCACTGTATCTTCCTCATTGGGTGATGAAGCCCACCATCAAATCAAATGGGAAAATTCCCATGGAGAAGATTGAAAAATTCCTCCGTACCATGGGCCATAACGAAGCCAAAGTGGTTTTAAGCTTAAGAGAAGATCCACATCAAATTTCTATACTGGACTTAGTTTTCTCTTCCGAAGATCACAAAAAGATATTGCTAAGGGTCTTGGAAGAAGCCCATTTACCGAAATCAGTGGATGTGGAAAATTCCAACATCTGGTTGATAACATTTTCAACAACAATGTGATATGTTTCACTGATGACGACATACCCGCTGAAGGGACCGGTCATTGCAAGCCATTGCACATAGCATTTTTGTCCTCCGAATATATAGTGGGAGGAGTCTTGATAGATAGAGGTTCATCTTTGAATATCTGTCCTTATGCTACCTTGGAGAAGATGAGTATCAACCCCAAGTGGATTAAAATCAGCCATACTATTATCAAAGCTTTTGATGGGTACCAACGAAACGCCGTTGGAGTAATTAAATTACTAGTGGAGATTGGTCCACATATATTCAGTGTATCATTTCATGTGCTCAAAATAGCCACATGATATAACTTGCTGTTGGGAATACCATGGATTCATATGGCTGGAGCCGTCCCTTCCACCCTTCATCAACAACTCAAGTACATTATCAACAATAGCCTAGTCACTGTTAATGCTGAGCCAAAATACCCGGAACAAGGTGATATACCACTCATCAGCTTCAATTCAGAAGTTAAGTCAGTCAATTTCCATTCCCTGGAGGTGAGCAACACTCATTACCATCCCATTGGGGTGCCACCTCTCACACCCAAGATTTTTACTGAGGTTATGTCGGCCACTCAAGAGATGATGTCATTGGGTTATCAACATGGAAAAGGGTTGAGCAAAGATCATCAGGGTATTAAGTACCCAATTGAAGTGCCCAGTCAAATAGGGATAGTTGGATTAGGTTATTCTGCTAGCTCCAGTCATAGGAATCCTCATAAACACAAACAGTTTCCTTCAACTTTAGCCATACGACGATTTTCTCCACCTACAAATCCTGAGCCTATACTGTAACGCCCCAAAAATTTTGGATTTTTGAGAATTAAATTTTTATTTTTATTACGTGGATTAAATGAATTTAATTAATTATTTATGGGAGTAAGCTAATTGAAGGTTGTTCTATGACCTAGATATATCGGAATGTCGTAGTATTTTGGCTACGTGATAGAATTAAAGTGTTTGAATTTCAAGACGAAAATAAAAGCTTTAGAGAAATTTTTGAAAAAACTTTGTTCACGCATTTACGCTTTCGGAATTATTTTGAACTTCCAAGAAATACGTAATGATAGAATATCGAGGTGAGATAGAATATCCAATAATATTTTAGTTATGCCAAATGCAGTTTTTCACCTGCGGACTTAAAACCTAACGATTAAGGAAAGTGAGTTCCGAGAAGAAAATGTAATATGTATAATGAATTAAAGCGTTGATCGTATAATATATAGGTATTGTACGAGGTAATGAATACGAGTATAATACGAGGTGTTATACGAGTATGAATGAATGATGGTATGTCATATGTGAATAAGTATATGAAGTGGAATACGAGATTAATACGTAAATTATATGTTATAAGGCTTTAAGCCATATATAATGAATTTGTAGAATTGTGTAGGAAATTGTAATGTCCAATTGGGATAATAATTAAGCCCAATACAAATTAATGTTAAAGCCCAAATATTTGTAATGTTAAGTCCAATATAAATTATTGCACAAGCCCAAGTCTTTGTTTAATTGTAAACCCAATGTATAAGATAAGTTAAATAAGCTAATTAATGAAAAGCCCAAGGTAAGATTCAATGGGTAAAGGTTGATCCATGGGGCAACCCATGGGTGAATTGGTGACCAAGTATTAAGGGTGTTGAGCAAGTAGATTTAAGTGTTAAGCAAATGATAAGTTAAGTAATTTAAAGGCTAAGTAAATTGCTTATGTGTGATAAGCAAGTAAAGTGCCTAAGTGTGGTGGCCAAGTTTACTTAATTAGCTAGGTAATGAATATTAAGGAGGTGGAGTGGCTTAATAACCAAGTAGACTTAATGGCCAAGTATTGTGGGGAGCAAGTTAACTTAGTGCTTAAGCTTGGAATAGTAAGGAGGTGATTAAGGAGGTGGAATGGATTAATGACCCTTATGCCCTAATCTATCAACTCCTATAAATAGCAAGCTTTGGATTTCATTTGTTCCTTGTTTAAAAAAACCAACAAGTTGAGAGCTTATTGGTTAGAGAGAATAAGCACTTATAAGTTAAACATCCCTTATGAGATTTTCAAGAAGCAAGATGGAGATTAAAGCTTAGTCAAGTGATATTCAAGGGTAAGAACTTAAACCATGAATCTCTTTCTCTTCCATTGGTAGGGAGATGGGTAGTGGTAGAACATGTATGCTAAAGAATGATAGGAATGAGTAATCAAAGAGCTTAAGTCTTAATAAGCCGTAAAAGTCATGAATAAGTAATTCAAACTTAATTAAGTTGTGAACTCATTAGGAACTTAGATGAACTTCTCATATGTTTAATTTAATAAGATTGTATGATAATAAGATGCAAGGATGATGGTTAAAAGATTTAAGCTATGATAAGTCATGCAAAGTGAAATCATAAGTAGTTCATACTTTTACAAGTTATAGACTAATGAATAACAAGTAATAACTTATCATGTCAATAAGTTAATGAAGTATGTATGTCAAGATGTTAGTATGTTGGATATGATATGAGAACATTGAGTAAAGGACTTAAATCAATAATAAGTCATAAGTAAATAAAATCATGAAAGTTATAAAAGCCATGAACTTATGAAGAATAAGTCAAAACCTAATTTGAAAATAAGTTAATGTAATAAGTAGTTTGAAATGTTTATATGATGGTTAGAATCCATTTAGAACAATGATCAAATCGTTAGTAAAGAAGTTATACCGGAATTCACACGATTGGACGTTAAGCGTCGAATTCGTGAAATTCTAGGAATGGAAGTCGTATTTTGTGTTTGAGCTTAGAAACATTGGTTTTCAATGGAGACAAGTCATATTTGGAATTATAGAGTTACAGACTCAAAAATGACCGGATTCTGACTTAGAACGAAGAAACGAGCGTTCAGCGTTCACGAACGTTTATCATTTTCGTTAAAATGAACTAAAAGGTGAAATTTTATCAAAAGAAGTCAAATAGATAAAATTCTTGCATTAACGCATAGAGTATGTAATTTGTGAACCGTAGGCTTTTGAACGAGCCAATTCGGACTTATAACGAAGAAGTTATGCGTCCGGGAAGTTCACAAAACTTAAAATCTGCAAAAAAAATTCTAAAGGCACGCGAGTTGGCGCGCATGCCAATCCAATCAAGGCCAAATGGTGGCAAATACCGCATAATGATGTCGAGAACTTAATCGCTAACTCACGTCCGCAAAGGCGAGATGAAGAGCTAAGTGTGGCGCCGCGACGCCATTCCCAGAGTTTTGACAGACAAAAATGTTTACAAGTATAGAATGAAAGATAACTCATTAGTAATGAACTAAGATGTTAATATAACAATGTTAAAACATTGTTAGACACTTAATGTATGATAATTAAAGGTTAATAATCAATTGAATATGAACGTAATGAGAACAACGTAATGTGTTAAGCCGGCTATAGAAATTTGTTGACCAAGTTGATTACGAATCCAATGGTTTGCAATACAAGTATAAGTTATGTAATTACTTAATGAATATGATAAGACCTTTCCTAAATCACTGTTATAGTGATGACTTTAGGAATTTAATGTTGTTTAATGAATAGTTAAACGACGAACGTAAAGTATAAAGAATGTGAACCGTATTCAATAAAGATAAGGCCTATGACGTTAAGAGTTACAGCTAAAAGTTGTTAAGTAATACGTTAACGTAAATGGTATGCAATAAAGTGTACTTAACAAATGACGATCGAGTTTCGATTAATAACGTAAGGATGTTAGTAAGCCGTGAGGAAGGATGATTAACTCGAAATGAGTTGTATTAATAAAGTAAATCCAAGTAAGACATAGAAGAGAAAGAAGTTGGTTAGAATGATGTAAGTTATAACAATAAGCCGGAACCAATAAATAACAAATCTAATTCAGGATTAGATTAAGAAGAAGGGTAAGATACATTAGGAACCATGTATGTTCATTCATGACCTAATGTGGTATGTTATGTGGTTATGTGTTGTAGAGACTGTAAAGACTGAAAGGAAACGTTATTATACTGTAGCAGATGCTGAAGGCAAGTTTTTCTTAAATGCTTGTCTAATCATCGTGTTAGCCAAGTTTTTCTGTGATTCATGTTATGAGATGCATGAAGTGTTTTACTAAAGGGTCGATGCCAATTTTATCTCGGCTAGACTAATCTTGAACAGTTGATTGATTTATTTTTAAGTCTTTCAATATAGAACTGTTAACGCTATCCTACGCCAATTGTTTGGTACGGATTCAAGGTAAGCATAAGTATGAGTAAACAAATGTATTTTCATCGATTATTCGATGGGCACGCGAGGTTACCAAAACTTAAACGTACACACGTTTAATTGATGTAGTGTTGATCAACATAGAGTACTATGGGCTGATCACCCAGAAGTGCTCGTAAGCTATGCCGGACTTACGGACTTAGTGTCGGGTTGTCCTTTTCAAAGAAATTATAAAATGCTCATGGTCTTGAGCCAGAATTGATGTTTTACTGAATATTGTTATTGTAAAACGTTTTGAAGGAAAAGAAATGCTATTTTGAATTATTGGTAGTACTTCATAACTATTATTCAGTTATTGAAGATATACGATTCCTATGTTTCAAGCATGTTGTTTAAAAGAAAATTGTTGTACTTGCTGAGCTTGTTATGCTCACTCTTGCTTGAACCATATGAATGCAGCTAAAACCGAATGAACCGAGGGATCTGACAAGGATAGAGGCAAGACGAAGCTGAACGATTAATTTACCTTGTAATAAACTAGTAAGTTGTATATATTATAGAATGATGAACAAAGAATGTAAAGGTTTTAGAACTTGGGAACGAGATGTAATATTAGTAATGTATTAAGAATGTCGTTGAGTCACACATTTTGATGTCATTTCAATAGAATGAATGTACAGTTATGAGTACCGTGTAGCACCATCTGTCGAGTTGGAAGATACCCAAATTTTGGGGTGTCACAAGTTGGTATCAAAGCATTAGGTTATAAAACTTAAGGGGGGGAAGAACCTGAGGCTAATAACCTCGTTAAGGAAGAAAAGTCCGAAGGAAGTAAGCTCAAGCTTTACTTTAGTCGAATGAGTTAATAAGGTATTGAGGAAACTCAGTACCAAAAGATTTAAAAGATGGAAAGTAACCCTAAATAAATTAAATGTGATTTGTGCTTATACTATTTTGTGTTATGTACTAATCAACATATGTGTTATTGAAGGATGTCGATCGATAGCTTGATGTATAGAGATATATATGTGGTGAGCGAAGAAACTGTGAATTGATCAGAGCCTGTACCCATGCCAGTGGTGGAGGTACTATTAGTGATTCTAGAGGAGTCGGAGACAGTGGAGTACTTTTCTGAAGAGGACTACTCCGAGGGAAATATGGATATAACGTCATATCTTAATATGATGGTCTATAAGGAGGAGGAAATGGAGGTAACATCGATTAATACGGTGGTACCTACACTAGAGTCAATACCTCCAGATGCTTTTAGCATTGTATCTGGCAGTACTTGACAGGAATGTGCAATTGAGTACAACTGTGCAGAACCAGAGTGAAGAGATTAATTATCTCCATGAAGCTAAGGTGTCTGTAGAAATAGATTTTGAGTTAGAGCACGATAAGCTTGTGCTTATGACAGAGCAAGCTAAGGTTTATAAGGGAGAGGTCGATAAGCTTCGCAAGAAAATAATTAAGAAGGACCGGAAGATAGCATGGATGTCTAACATCCACAAGAGTGCTCATAAGGATTTCAAGCTTAAAGTTGTTTGTTATCCCATGGAGTCCGGGCAAACTCGACATACTATTAGTCGGGATACTGTAATGAAGATTGCGAATGAGAAACACGAGGACACTGTTATGCATTATTAGAAAGCTAGAGTTATAAATATGTGTGTAGTGACGTAAAATCATCTTTTGAATAACAAGGTAGTCTTTTTGTAAATCCCAACTTTTGAGAAGTTCAATTGAGGGATAGAAATGTAATAGCTTTTGGATATGTAAAACAAATTGTAAATAGTTTCAAACTACGAAGAAACATATTAATATAATGAAGTTTTTATTTTAATGTGCTTTGATGTGGTATGAGGTATTAGTATGGAAGGATAACCAAGCAAGTAAATAGATAATAATGAAATTTTAGTTATTTAATCAGTAAATGCCGTCAAGAAGAAGACAACGTAATCAGGAAGCGGAATCACGTAAGGAAAATTAAGGTGGTCAAAACAAACCTATGCAAGAGTTCGTTAATTTATTAACGGCTGCATTTAACTAAACTGGGGGTAGAGTACCCACCGAACCTAGGTTAGCCAGAATGACTACCTTTAAAGAATTTAAAAGCGTAGGTCCGCCAGAGTTCAAAGGAACAACGGGCCCATTAGAAGCCCAGACATGGGTAAAGGAAATAGAGAAATCGTTTGTTATTATAAATGTAGGTGAGGCGTAAAAGACTTCTTTTGCGACTTATATGATGAAAGTGGAAGCCAACTTTTGGTGGGAGGCTCACCAGGGTGGGGCTAGAACCGATGGGGGTAGCGTGGGAACAGTTTAAGAAGGTTTTCTTCAAGAATTATTTCCCTACAAGCATGTAAGGAAGGAAGGAGATTAACTTCTTAGGACTTAAGCAAAGGGACATGACGGTTCCCCAGTACGCAGCCAGATTCGATGAATTGGCAAAGTTTGCTCCACATCAAGTGGACACTGAGGAGAGGAAGGCTCGTAGGTTTGAGCAGGGCCTGAAACCCTGGCTCTATAGTAGGATTTTGATGTTTCAGATTGTTTCCTATGGGACCATTCTGGAGGAAGCGATTATAACAGAGGGTGGTAGTGAGGCGTTAACTCAATATCACAAAGAGAGAAAGAATAAGAGCAAGGGAGAGGGAGGAAGCAAGGTAGAGAATGCCAGTGGCAATATGCCCAAAAGAGAAAATTTTAATTCCGGGAATACTATAATGGGACAAGGGGATCCTAAGCATAAGATTGAAGCATAAGATATATGGAAAGACTCATCTAGGAGTCTGTCTGAAAGGGATTATAAGTACCTCTAAATATTAAGGTAGAGAATCAGGAAATAACTTTCGTTAATTATATTCGTGGAAATGGCTTCATGAATAAGGAATGTAAGCAAGTATTGGCATATAAGTACCGATAAAGTTGAGAGAATTTGAAGTAATTCTCGGTATGAATAAGTTGATTAACTATAGAACTTTAATAAATTTTTAGAATAAAAGAATGGATCTTCGGTTTTCTAAGTAACCCAAGGTAGTATTTTATGGTAATAAAATACCGCGACGCTCTTGTTGTCTAACAATAAAGCAAGTTAGGAGGATGTTAAGGAAGAGGATGAGTCATTACGGTTGTGTATCGACTATTGTAATAGGAGTAAGTTAGCGGTTAAGAATGAATACCCATGGCCCAGGATCGATGATCTATTTGATCAGTTGAAGAGGGCAAAGAATTTTTCTAAGGTAGATTTGAATACGGGGTATAGTCGATTGAAAGTAAGGAAGAAGGAGAAAGTACCTAAGATGACATTCAGAACTTGTTATAGTTATGACAAGTTTCTGGTTATGTCAATTGGGTGGACTAATGTACGGAAGTTAGATTTTTTGTAAGAGGCGTTGAGCAAGTTGGGGGTAAATTGATAGGTACACTTATGAGGTGCTATGATTAAAAGTACCACTAGCATCACAGGTTGGTATTATCGAAACGGGAAGTGAGAAAAAAAATAGTTTTGAGGAACTAAAAAGGGAAGATTAAGTGAGACATCAATATTGTCTTTATCAGGTGGTATGGGGGATTTTATAGTGTATCTCGATGTTTCACATAGAAGACGAGATTGCGTGCTTATGTAGCATGGCAAAGTCATTAGGTATGCATCACGCCAGTTAATGGATTATGAGAAGGTTTATCCTACTTATGATCTATAATTGGCAGCTGTAGTTTTTGAATTAAAAATTTGAAGATAGTATTTATACGGGGAGAAGTGTGAGATATACATGGACTCTAAGAGTCTGAAATATATCTCCGCACAGCAGAAGTTGAATATGAAGTAGAGAAGGTGATTAGAATGGATAAGAGGTTACGACTGTGATATATTATGTCATACCTGGAAGGTAAAAGTAGTAAACGACACGTTAAGTAGGAAGGGTAGGGAAAAGCTATTGATGTTAACAACGGAAATGACAAAAACAAAGTTAGAAGTTAAATTACGGAATGAAGTGGTAGAAATGTTATTCACAGCGTAGACTCAATCCACGATACTTGAACGAGTTAAGTAACTACAAGTAGGTAATGAGGAATGTACGCGAATGAAGAAAAGGATGCATGATAAAGGGAAGATCAAGTATAATCTTGTTTTGAAGGAGGAATTTTAGTTTCAAATAATTCTAAGTTAAAAGCTAATGAAAGGGTACTAACGTAATGTGTCAATAAGTATTTAACTTCCAACTCAAATTATTGATAGGAAGTGACAAGTCATGAAGAATAAGATAATACCTTCGGTGAATGTGAAATGAAAGAATCTCAATGTTGTAGAAGCATTGTGGGAATTTGAAATTAAAATGATGGAAAAAAAAATTTCCTCAATGGTGTATGTATTATTAGCGTGATTCTGGGGACAGAATCCTTATAAGGGGGGAAGAGTGTAACGCCCCAGAAATTTTGGATTTTTGAGAATTAAATTTTTATTTTTATTAAGTGGATTAAATGAATTTAATTAATTATTTATGAGAGTAAGCTAATTGAAGGTCGTTCTATGACCTAGATATATTGGAATGTCGTAGTATTTTGGCTATGTGATAGAATTAAAGTGTTTGAATTTCTAAGACGAAAATAAAAGCTTTACGAGAATTTTTTTGCAAAACACTATTCACACATTTCTGCTCGGGAATTATTTTTGAACTTCCGAGAAATACGTAATGATAAAATATCGAGGTGAGATAGAATATCCAATAATATTTCAGTTATGGCAAACGCAATTTTTTGCCTGCGGACTTAAAACCTAACGATTAGGGAAAGTGAGTTCCGAGAAGAAAATGTAATATGTATAATGAATTAAAGCGTTGATCGTATAATACATAGGTATTGTACGAGGTGATGAATACGAGTATAATACGAGGTGTTATACGAGTATGAATGAATGATGGTATGTCATATGTGAATAAGTATATGAAGTGGAATAAGAGATTAATACGTAAATTATACGTTATAAGGCTTTAAGCCATATATAATGAATTTGTAGAATTGTGTAGGAAATTGTAATGTCCAATTGGGATAATAATAAAGCCCAATACAAATTAATGTTAAAGCCCAAATATTTATAATGTTAAAGTCCAATGTAAATTATTGCACAAGCCCAAGTGTTTGTTTAATTGTAAACCCAATGTATAAGATAAGTTAAATAAGCTAATTAATGAAAAGCCCAAGGTAAGATCCAATGGGTAAAGCTTGATCCATGGAGAAACCCATGGGTGAATTGGTGACCAAGTATTAAGGGTGTTGAGCAAGTAGATTTAAGTGTTAAGCAAAGGATAAGTTAAGTAATTTAAAGGCTAAGTAAATTGCTTATGTGTGATAAGCAAGTAAAGTGCCTAAGTGTGGTGGCCAAGTTTACTTAATTAGCTAGGTAATGAATAGTAAGGAGGTGGAGTGGCTTAATGACCAAGTAGACTTAATGGCCAAGTATTGTGGGGAGCAAGTTAACTTAGTGCTTAAGCTTGGAATAGTAAGGAGGTGATTAAGGAGGTGGAGTGGATTAATGACCCTTATGTTCTAATCTATCAACTCCTATAAATAGAAAGCTTTAGATTTCATTTGTTCCTTGTTCAAAAACACCAACAGGTTGAGAGCTTATTGGTAATAGAGAATAAGCAGTTATAAGTCAAACTTCCATTATGAGATTTTCAAGAAGCAAGAAGGAGATTAAAGCTTAGTCAAGTGATATTCAAGGGTAAGAACTTAAACCATGAATCTCTTTCTCTTCCATTGGTAGGGAGATGGGTAGTGGTAGAACATGTATGCTAAGGAATGATAGGAATGAGTGATCAAAGAGCTTAAGTCTTAATAAGCCGTATAAGTCATGAATAAGTAATTCAAACTTAATTAAGTTGTGAACTCATTAGGAACTTAGATGAGCTTCTCATATGTTTACTTTAATAAGATTGTATGATAATAAGAAGCAAAAATGATGGTTAAAAGATTTAAGCTATGATAAGTTATGGAAAGTGAATTCATAAGTAGTTCATACTTTTACAAGTTATAGACTAATGAATAACAAGTAATAACTTATCATGTCAATAAGTTAATGAAGTATGTATGTCAAGATGTTAGTATGTTGGATATGATATGAGAACATTGAGTAAAGGACTTAAATCAATAATAAGTCATAAATAAATGAAATCATGAAAGTTATAAGTTGATAAGCCATGAACTTATGAAGAATAAGTCAAAACCTAATTTGAAAATAAGTTAATGTAATAAGTAGTTTGAAATGTTTATATGATGGTTAGAATCCATTTAGAACAATGATCAAATCGTTAGTAAAGAAGTTATGCCGGAATTCACACGATTGGATGTTAAGCGTCAAATTCGTGAAATTCTCAGAATAGAAGTCGTATTTTGTGTTTGAGCTTGGAAACAATGGTTTTCAATGGAGACAAGTCATATTTGGCATTATAGAGTTACGGACTCAAAAATGACCGGATTCTGACTTAGAACGAAGAAACGAGCGTTGAACGTTCACGAACGTTTATCGTTTTCGTTAAAATGAACTAATAGGTGAAATTTTAGCAAACGAAGTCAAATATATAAAATTCTTGCATGAACGCATAGAGTATGTAATTTGTGAACCGTAGGCTTTTGAACGAGCTAAGTGTGGCATCGCGGCGCCAGTCCCAAAGTTTTAACAGACAAGAATGTTTACAAGTATAGAATGAAAGATAACTCATTAGTAATGAACTAAGGTGTTAATATAACATTGTTAAAACATTGTTAGACACTTAATGTATGATGATTAAAGGTTAATAATCAATTGAATATGAACGTAATGAGAACAACGTAATGTGTTAAGCCAGCTATAGATATTTGTTAACCAAGTTGATTATGAATCCAATGGTTTGCAATACAAGTATAGGTTATATAATTACTTAATGAATATGATAAGACCTTTCCTAAATCACTGTTATAGTGATGACTTTAGGAATTTAATGTTGTTTAATGAGTAGTTAAATGACGAACATAAAGTATAAAGAACGTGAACCGTATTCAATAAAGATAAGGCCTATAACGTTAAGAGTTACAACTAAAAGTTGTTAAGTAATATGTGAACGTAAACGGTATACAATAAAGTGTACTTAACAAATGACGATCGAGTTTCGATTAATAACGTAAGGATGTTAGTAAGCCGTGATAAAGGATGATTAACTCGAAACGAGTTGTATTAATAAAGTAACTCCACGTAAGACATAGAAGAGGAAGAAGTTGGTAAGAATGATGTAAGTTATAATGATAAGCCGGAACCAATAAATAACAAATCTAATACAGGATTAGATTAAGAAGAAGGGTAAGATACATTAGGAACCATGTATGTTCATTCATGACCTAATGTGGTATGTTATGTGGTTATGTGTTGTAGAGACCGTAAAGACTGAAAGGAAACGTTATTATCATCAGAAATCGATCGTGAAGGCAAGTTTTTCTTAAACGCTTGTCTAACCTTCGTGTTAGCCAAGATTTTTTGTGATTCATGTTATGAGATGCATGAAGTGTTTTACTAAAGGGTCGATGCCAATTTTATCTCGGCTAGACTAATCTTGAGGAGTTGATTGATTTATTTTTAAGTCTTTCAATATAGAACTGTTAACGCTATCATACACCAAGTGTTTGGTACGGATTCAAGGTAAGCATAAGTATGAGTAAACAAATGTATTTTCATTGATTATTCGATGGGCACGCGAGGTTTCCAAAACTTAAACGTACACATATTTATTGGATGTAGTGTTGATCAACATAGAGTACTATGAGCTGATCACCCAGAAGTGCTCGTAAGCTATGCCGGACTTAGTGTCGGGTTGTCCTTTTCAAAGAAATTATAAAATGCTCATGGTCTTGAGCCAGAATTGATGTTTTACTGAATATTGTTATTGTAAAACATTTTGAAGAAAAAGAAATACTATTTTGAATTATTGGTAGTACTTCATAACTATTATTCAGTTATTGAAGATATACGATTCCTATGTTTCAAGCATGTTATTTAAAAGAAAATTGTTATACTTGCTGAGCTTGTTATGCTCACTCTTTCTTGAACCATATGAATGCAGCTTGGACCGAATGAACCGAGGGATCTGACAAGGATAGAGGCAAGACGAAGCTGAACAATTAATTTACCTTGTAATAAACTAGTAAGTTATATATATATATATATATTATAGAATGATGAACAAAGAATGTAATGGTTTTAGAACCTGGGAACGGGATGTAATATTAGTAATGTATTAAGAATGTCGTTGATTCACACATTTTGATGTCATTTTAATAGAATGAATGTACAGTTATGAGTACCGTGTAGCACCATCTGTCGGGTTGGAAGATACTTGGATTTGGGGGCGTCACATATACAATCTCTGATAAAGGTTTTAGCCCATGTTATGGCTATGCTATTTTCCAAACTGATACAGGTTAAAGCAAAAGAGGTCTTGATTCCTGATCCCAAAGTGGAAGAAAGGGAATGGAAACATAAACAAGACATTGCCATGATGATGTCAGGCATACGCATCATTGTCCATGATGAGCATACAAACAGATACACCCCAGACGATGATTGCCCAGATGTCATGGTCATCATTAGGGAGAAGGAGGACGATGATAGCCCTTCCATCACTGCAGTCCATCAGGACTTTACCCTTGACGATTGGAATAGCACTCCATGCATTGGTCGACGAGGGTAAAACGGGCAAAAATTCCATCTGCCCTATAGATAACTTTAACTGCTTACTTTTTTGTACAGTATTAGCAGTCATTTTATCAGTACATGCTAACACTTTATATGATTAAACGGTTTCATATATTAAGTGAAAGCATATTTAATTTTAGCACTCTGAATTTAGTTGTGCTTGTACTTGCTAATGAGGAGCCTTTTCTGCACAAGGACTGTAACTTTGATGAAAAGTTGGACTCAAACTTGATGGAAATATAAGAGGACATTGAGATACCTCAGGAGATTAAGGAAGGGGTCGCAGACAAATCTAAACCTAACCTTGATCAAACCACATCTTTCAATCTTGGAACCTTAGAAAACCCTAAGCTAATCCAGATTGGTTCTAACCTCACTCCAAACCAAATGAATGACATGGTTGCGCTACTAACCCAATTCCAGGATGTGTTTGCATGGTCTCATGAAGACATGGTGGGTTTTTCCACTGACATTGTCCTTTATTGCCTTCCCATTAAAGACGAATTCAAGCCAGTTAAGCAGAAGCTCAGGAGATTGAAACCTGAGTGGAGTTTAAAGGTTAAAGAAGAAATTGTGAAACAATTTCAAACAGGATTCATTATGGTGTCTACATACCCTAAGTGGTTATCAAACATAGTCCCCATGCCTAAACCAGGAGGAAAGGTGCGAGTTTGCATGGATTATTGGGATCCGAACAAAGCTTGCCTTAAGGATAGCTTTCTCGTGCCATTTATCCATATTCTCATTAACAATACTGCTCAATACGGCATGTACTCCTTTGCGGATTGCTTTGCGGGGTATCATCAAATTACGGTTGCTGAGGAGGATCGTGAGAAAACTGCTTTCATCATGCCTTAGGGAACCTTTTGTTATAGACGGTTGTCATTTAGCCTCATCAATGCCAGAGTAACCTATCAGCGAGCTATGATGGATCTTTTCCATAACTTAATGCATAAAGAGATAGAGATCTATGTGGATGACATCATTGTCAAATCCCAAAAGGAGGAAGACCACTTAGACCATCTCATAAAGCTTTTCAACAGGTTGCGTAAGTATAACTTGAAGTTGAATCCAGTCAAGTGCGCCTTTGGTGTTAAATTAGGCAAGTTGCTAGGTTTCCTAGTCAGCCGCAAAGGGATTGAGCTGGATTCCACCAAAATCCAGGCCATCAAGGAAATGCCCATTCCACAAATAGAGAAGGAAATACGGGGATTTTTGGGAAGAATCAACTTTATTAGTAGGTTTATCTCTCAACTCACAGCAACCTGTGAGCCCATCTTCAAGCTGTTAAGGAAGAACTCCTCTATGAAATGGAATGATGAGTGTCAGAAAGCCTTCTTTACAATCAAAGAGCAGTTGGTTAACGCTTCTGTCTTGGTATCACCCAGGGATGATGTTCCCTTGTTCATGTACCTTTCCATCAATGACAATGCAATGGGCTGCATGCTGGGACAGAGAGACGATAGAGGCCAAGAGCGAGCTATCTACTACCTTAGCAAAAGATTCAGCAGCAGTGAACATAAGTACACTCTAATTGAGAAGACTTGTTGTGCTTTAGCATGGGCTTCAATGAGGTTACAGCACTACCTCCATGGTCACATAACCCATCTCATATCCCGCGTGGATCCTCTCAAATACGTGTTCAGTAAGCCCATACTGAATTGTCGGCTATCTAGATGGTAGTTGATTCTGCAACAATTTGACATTGTAACGCCCCAGAAAATCGAACATTTTGTAAATACTTTTAATAATGAATAAAATAATATTATTTATTATTATTATGTGTTAGTAAGATGAATGTCATTCTATAACCTAGAAACATCAAAACGTTGTAGTATTTTAACTATGTGGGAGAATTAAAGTGTTTGAATTTCTAAAACAAAAATAAAAGTTTTCCGAGAAATTTTCTGAAAAACACTATTCATCGATTTACGCTCGGGAATTATTTTTGAACTTCCGAGAAATACGTAACGTTACAATATCAAGGTAAGATGGATTATGTAATAATAATCTAAGTATAAAAAACGTAATATTTCGCATGCTGACTTATTTTGAGAACGTAAGAAATATTAAACGTTAAGAAGAAAATGTAATGATCGTACGATATGTAAGTATTGTACGAGGTATTGAATTCAAGTATAATACGAAGTATTATATGAGTATGTATTGAGAATGGAATAATGTATGTTAATTAATATACGATCTAGAATACGAGAATTATACGTATGGTATAATGATAAGGTATTTAATTACATGGATTGAACTTGTAGGATTGTGTATCAATTGTATAGTCCAACAAGAATTAAGTAATGTAAGCTCAACAAGGAATAAGCTAGATTAATTAAGCAAGCCCAATGTCATGATCCATTGGATAAATAGGATCCATGGTGCAACCCATGGGTAGACTTGGTGGGCAAGAACTTTATGTGATGATCAAGTGTTGTGATGAGCAAGAAAGAAGAGTGGCTAGCAAGATTACTTAGTGGTTAAGATATGAATAGTTGTTGCTTGATATTTTTCAACCAACAACTTTCTCTTACAAAGTAACTTAAGTGTTAGAGAGAATAAGCACTTTTAAGTCAAAGCTTCCTTTGTTAGATTTTCCAAGAAGAAGAATTAGTTCATCAAAGGTAATGATCTTGTGTCCAATATTCCTCCATCTCTATCATTGTAGGATGATAAGACAAGTGTAATGAAATAAGCATGTATGTTAAGAACACGTAATATTTGGCTAATGAATGAACTTAAGCCGAATAAGTTATGAATAAGTAACTTGAACCTAAATAAGTTATGAACTTATGATGAACTTGTAATATGTTTGTCATATGAAGTTAGTATGTTGGATATGATATGAGAATATTGAGTAAAGGAGTTAAATCAATAATAAGTCATAAGTAAATAAAATCATGGAAGTTATAAGTTGATAAGCCATGAACTTATGAAGAATAAGTCAAAACTTAATTTGAAAATAAGTTAATGTAATAAGTAGTTTGAAATGTTCATATGATGGTAGAATCCATTTATAACCATGATCATATCATTGGTAATGAGGTTTATCCGGAATTCACACTATTGGACGTTAAGCGTCGAATTCGTGAAATTCTCGAAATGGAAGTCGTATTTTGTATTTAAACTCAGAAATGTTGGTTTTTGATGGAGACAAGTCATATTTGGCATTATAGAGTTGCGGACTCGAAAATGACCGGATTCCGAATTAGAACGAAGAAACGAGCGTTGAACGTTCACGAACGTTTATCGTTTTCGTTAAATATGAACTAATAGGTGAATTTTTACCAAACGAAGTCAAATAGATAAAATTCTTACATGAATGCATAGAGTATGGAATTTGTGAACCGTAGGCTTTAGAACGAGCCAATTCGAACTTATAACGTAGAAGTTATGCGTCCGGGAAGTTCACAAAATTAAAAATCTACAAAATTTTTCTCAGGCACAGAGTCGGCGTCGCAACACGACTCCATTATGAGGCCAAGGCCCAAGTAGCAGCGAGGCCGAGCCTTAGTACATCGCTAGTTGCACTTGCATGCCTGCCATAGTAAAGGAGACTTATGTGCAATGATGAAGTCCGGAACATGCATATCGCTAACTCAAGGCCATGTCATGAGATGAGATGAAGAGCAATGACCGTAGGCCAGCATGATGCCAGATCCTATGTTTTAGACAGTATTGAAGGTTTATATGTATGGCATGAATAGTAACTCATTAATAATGAAATGAGGAACTTAATAAAGCATTGTAAGGTATTGTTAACTTTATTTATGTTGTCCAAAAGTTGAAGATAAGTAATCAAACATGAACGTAATGAGAACGACGTAACGGAAAGCCGGAACCAATAATAACGAATCTAAGTCATGTTTAGATTGAGAAGAAGGGTAAGAAATAGATGTACTCATACGTGGTTATATATTACCTAATGTGGTACGTTTTGTGATCATATATTGTAGAGACCTTAAAGACTTAACCAAAGAACGAGTTATTAACTGTAGCAGACGCTAAAGGCAAGTACTCTAACCCTTGTTCCAATTCAATTTGGACAAGCTTTGTAATTCATATATTCTTACACATGAAGTATTGTATGATGAAGTCAAAGCCAATTCTTTCGGCTAGACTTATATTATGTTTCTATCAAAGCATGTACAATGTTTACCAAGTTATATTGATGTGGTTTTCAATCGAAGACTGAGTATGCTAAAAATGTTTTGTTGTCAAACGACAGGCATGTGAGGTTGCCACAACTTAAACGTATACACGTTTAATGAATGTAGTGTTGATCAACATAGAGTACTATAGGCTGATCACCTAGAAGTACTCGTAAGCTATGTCGAACTTATAGACTTAGTGCAGGGATGTCCTTTTTCAAAGAACTTATGATATGCTCAAGGTCTTGAACCGGAATTGATGTTTTACTTAATATTGTTGTTGTAAAACATTTTGAATGAAAAGAAATGCTATTTTGAATTATCAATAGTACTTCGTAACTATTGTTCAGTTATTGAAGATATACGATTCCTATGTTTTAAGCATGTTGTTTATTAGAAATGTTGTACTTGCTGAGCTAGTCATGCTCACACTTGTTTGAACCATATGAACACAACTAAGATCGAACGGACCGAAGGCTCCGGCAAGGATAAGGGCAAAGCGAAGACGAACCCGTAGAATACTTATGTAATAGTATAGGATGAACATTTGTAATATATTTGATATTATGACAAGAACAAGTGAAAGGGTTATCAAGAACTTGGGGAATGTAAATATTATTTTAATATATATAAGATATATTCGTTCTTTTGAGGTATTTCAATTGAATGTATGTATGAATGGTAGTACCGTGTAGCACCATCTGTTAGGTTGTAAAAGACACAGATTTGGGGGCGTCACAGGTTGGTATCAGAGCAAGAGGTGGAGGTAGTGTCCTTCAACCCGGTAGCTATAGCAGCAGAGATGGCTCCTGGAGAGTCGATGATGTCATTGTTTATGTCAGTGTTAGATAGAAATATCCATTACTGTCAGGAGGTTAAGGAGCTGAAAGCAGAGCTCCAGATGGTTATAGAGGATAAGACGGACGTGGAGTCCATGTGGGAGCAAGAACACGACGAGAGGATTTTGGCCAAGGACAAAGTCCACGAGTTGAAGCATGAAGTCTTTGAGCTCAAGGAGGAGCTAAAGACCAAACGACAGAAGATAGGGAGAATGTCCTATATCCATAAGAGTTCTCACACAGATTTCCAGCAGTAGGTAGCTGGTTATCATGTAGAGGTGGGGCAAACGCGACATACTATCAGCCGTGATATTATTGCCGGTCTTTCCAAGACAGATTTTGACAATGCCTTGAGGCAGATGTGATCTATTAGTGATAGAGTAGTTTAAGTATGTACATATTTTGTATTTAGTGGTGACGTAAAACCCACTTTTGTATAAAAAAGGGTAGTCTTTTGTAAATCCCAATTTTTGGAAAGCAATAGCGGGATAGTAATGTAATCAGCTTAGGCTGTGTAATGAAATGATGTAGTATTATACTTCAATGAATGAATGAATATAAGCCTTTTATGAAATAATCGAGCAATGGATGTTAAAGTTATTATTTAATTTGGAAGGATAACTAACCAATAAGAAGAAAATAATAACGCGATGTGTTGTTTATTGTATCAGTAAAATGCCGCCAAGAAGAGTGCAACGAAATCAAGGTGCTAATGCAAACCAACCAGAGGGAGGTCCGGTTAACCCCATGTAGGAGTTTGTTAATTTAATAACAGTCGTATTTAATAGAACAGGGGCTAATATCCCCGTGAATCTGGGAGTAGCACGAGCTACGACCTTTAAGGATTTCAAAAGTGTAGGTCCGCCAGAGTTCAAAAGAACTACGGACCCTATTGAGGCCCAAATGTGGGTAAAGGAAATTGAGAAGGCATTTGTGATAGCAAATGTCGACGAGGCCCAGAAGGTTGCCTTTGCAACCTATATGATGAAGGGAGAGGCCAACTTTTGGTGGGAGGCCAATCAGGCCAGAGCGGATATTGGGAACGTAACGTGGGTGAGGTTCAAGGAGATATTCTTTGAGAACTACTTTCCCACAAGCATGCAGGGGAGGATGGAGATGCATTTTCTAGACTTAAAGTAAGGGCACATGACAGTTCCCCAATACGCTGCCAAGTTTAATGAACTGGCAAGGTTCACTCCACACCAAGTGGATACCGAGGTTAGGAAGGCGCGACGGTTCAAGCAAGGCTTAAAACCTTGGCTCTATAACCGTGTGTTTGTGTTCCAGAGCACTAATTTTGGGACCCTTTTAGAGAAGGCGATAATCGCCGAGGGTGGTATTGAGGCGTTGAGCCAGTACCACAAAGAAAAGAAGAATAAGGGGAAGATTGACGTGGGAGTCAAGGTAAAAGGAGTTAGTGGCAGTGGTGAAAAGAGGAAGGTATTTAGCTCTGGGAATACCAGAGTGAAGCAAGGAGACCCAAAGAGGAGGATGGAGGCCTGCAAGACATGCGGGAAGACTCATTTAGGAGTCTATCTCAAGGGGAAGGCCGTGTGTTATAATTGCAGACAAGAGGGGCATATTGCGCCTAACTGTCCCAGTCCAAAGAAGAATCATGGGTGCTTTGTGTGTGGGTCAACTGACCACATGGCAAAGAGCTGCCTAAAGAAGGGAACGGACGGGAACCGGGGCACTAATAGCGGGAAATTAGCTATTGGGGGTCCAACGTAACCGGGTAGGCCGATGGGTCGTACCTTTAATATGATAGTCCAAGATGCAGTTGCATCGGGGGACGTCATCGCAGGTATTATTCCGATAAACAACATAAATGCTTACATGCTATTTGATTCGGGTGCTACTTGCTCGTTCATAGCTTGTGATTTTGCTAAACGATTAGAATTACTTCTCGAAAAGTTGCCTATACCTTTAAATATTAAGGTAGCGAACGAAGAGATAATTCCTGTTGAAGATATTCATAGGAGTTGTTGCGTAGACATACGGGGTTGTAAATTATTGGTAGATTTGATACCGATAAAGTTAGGAGAATTCGACGTAATTCTCGGGATGGATTGGTTAGTAAACCATGGGGCAATTATAGATTGTCAAAAGAAATGTGTGAACATTAGAACGTTAAGACAACCTCAGGTAGTATTTTATAGGAATAGATCACCGGGACGTTCGTGTTGTCTAACGATGACACAGATGAGAAAATTATTGAGAAAGAGGTGTGTAGGTTATCTGTGTCATGTTGTTGATACCCAGAGAGTGGTAGCAACCATGGAACAAATACCTATAGTGAGTGAATTCACGGATGTATTTCTGAGTGATTTGTCGGGTATTCCACTGGTTAGGGAGACCGAGTTCGTAATAGACATTGTGCCAGGAGCGGCACCAGTTTCCAGGGCACCGTATCGTATGGCGCCAGTGGAGATGAAGGAATTGATGGTGCAGTTATAAGAACTGTTAGACAGGAAGTACATACAACTGAGTGTTTCGCCGTGGGGAGCACCAGTACTGTTTGTCAAAAAGAAGGACAGATCGTTAAGATTTTGTATCGACTATAGAGAGTTGAACAAGTTAACGATAAAGAATAAATACCCATTGCCCAAGATCGATGATCTTTTTGATCAGTTAAAAGGGGCTAAGTATTTTTCTAAAATAAATTTACGGACGAGGTATTATCAGTTGAAGGTTAGGAAGGAGGATGTACCAAAGACAGCATTTAGCACTCGTTATGGTCATTACGAGTTTCTTGTGATGTCATTTGGGTTGACTAATGCACCAGCTGCATTTATGGATATGATGAACAGAGTGTTCAAACAATATTTGGACAAGTTCATCATGGTGTTTATCGATGATATTCTAGTCTACTCTAAGACGCCAGAAGATCATGCTAAACATCTAAGATTAGTGTTGGAGACACTAAGGAAGGAGAAGTTGTATGCGAAATTCACGAAGTGTGAATTTTGGCTAAAGAAGGAGCAGTTTTTAGGGCATGTCATTGATCAAGAAGGGATTTCAGTAGATCCATCGAAGGTGGAAGCTGTGATGAATTGGGAACAACCGAAATCGCCGACGGAGGTACGGAGTTTGCTAGGGTTAGCGGGTTACTATCGGAGATTCATCCAGGATTTTTCAAAGATAGCTACTCCGTTGACTAACTTGACAAGAAAGACGGTGAAATACGCATGGACGGATAAATATGAAGACAACTTTTAGGAATTGAAGAGGAGGTTGAGTGAAGCGCCTGTTTTGTCATTACCCGATGACACAGGAAATTTTGTAGTTTATAGTGATGCTTCGCATAAAGGACTTGGATGTGTGCTCATGCAGTATGGCAAGGTTATTGCGTATGCATCTAGGCAGTTGAAGGATTATGAGAAATTTTACCCTACTCATGATCTGGAACTAGCCGCAGTAGTTTTTGCTCTAAAGATATGGCGACATTATCTTTACGGAGAAAAATGTGAGATATATACGGACCATAAGAGTCTAAAATATATCTTCACACAGAAGGAGTTGAATATGAGACAGAGGAGATGGCTGGAGTTGATAAAGGATTACGATTGTGAAATCCTGTATCACCCTAGAAAAGCCAATGTAGTTGCAGACGCTTTAAGTAGAAAGGGTCGGGAAAAGTTGTCTATGTTAATGGCTCAAACTGAGTTAATAACAAAGATGGCTAGGATGGAGATAGAAGTGAAGTTACCAAATGAATTGGGGCAGATACTGTTTACGACAGAGATGCATTCTACCATCATAGAGAGAGTCAAGGAGGTATAGCTCAGAACTGATGAGTGTGACTGAGTAAAGGAGCGATTAACCAATGGAAAAGAGACTAAGTGCAATCTTGATAACGAGGGGTTATTGAGATTTGAAGGAAGAATTTGGGTTCCGAGTGAGACGGAATTAAAGGAGCAGGTTCTATAAGAGGCTCATAGTTCTAGGTTTTTGATTCATCCTGGTAGCACTAAGATGTATCAAGATCTTTGACAGAGTTTCTGGTGGCCGAACATGAAGAGAGAGATAGCCAAGTATGTCAGTAGGTGCTTGAATTGTCAGAGAGTTAAGGTCGAACATCAACGACCAAGTGGCTTGCTACAGTCATTAGAAATTCTAGAGTGGAAATGGGAGAATATCACGATGGATTTTATGGTAGGACTTCCAACTACTCATAAGGGGTATGATGCAATTTGGGTAATAGTGGACCGGTTGACGAAGTCGACTCACTTTTTGCCAATAAGGGTCAAGTATAACTTCGTAACTATTGTTCAGTTATTGAAGATATATGATTCCTATGTTTCAAGCATGTTGTTTATTAGAAATGTTGTACTTGCTGAGCTAGTCATGCTCACTCTTGCTTGAACCATATGAACACAACTAAGATCGAACGGACCGAAGGCTCCGGCAAGGATAAGGGCAAAGTGAAGACGAACCCGTAGAATACTTATGTAATAGTATAGGATTAACATTTATAATAAATTTGATATTATGACAAGAACAAGTGAAAGGGTTATCAAGAACCTGGGGATTGTAAATATTATTTTAATATATATAAGATATATTCGTTCTTTTGAGGTATTTCAATTGAATGTATGTATGAATGGTAGTACCGTGTAGCACCATCTGTTGGGTTGTAAGAGACCCAGATTTGGGGGCATCACAGACATTGTTTACGTGACGCAGAAGTCCATTAAAGGACAAGGAATTGAGGATCAACTAGCCGCCGCACCCGCAGGGGATTACAAACCTTTAGAAACATACTTCCCCGATGAAGGGTTCATGGAAATTCAGCAACACTATCAGTACGATGCATGACATACGTGGAAAATGTATTTTGAAGGGAGCTATTAGCACAGAAGGTTTTGGAGTTGGAGCAGTTCTAGTATCTGGTACGGGGGAGCAGTATCCTGTCATCGTCAAATTGTAGTTTGTCAGCACCAACAACACAGCCGAGTATAAAGGCTGTATCGTGGGGCAAAAACTTGCTCACTCAATGGGCATTAGACGGTTAACTATCTTTGGAGATTCAGAGTTGGTAATCAAACAAACCACGGGAATCTATCAAACTAAAGAGCTACATTTGCTGCCTTACCATCGGCAAGTTTTATAGATGGCTTTGGAGTTTGAAGAAGTGAACTTCCTCCACATTACTCGGAGTAGGAATGATTTTATAGATGCGCTAGCAACTTTGACCTCCTTGATCAATGTACATGACAAGAAAAACATGTTAAGCATCCCATTTGCCCTACAAAAGGCTCCAGCCTATGGGAATTACATTGGAGAAGTATCGGATGAGCTACCTCTCATCCAACACCCTTGGTATAAGCATATCAAGGAGTATCTATGAGATGGATCTACACCCGCTGATGCGAGCCCGACTGAAAGAAGGCGGATCTATCGAATGGCTATGAAACTTTACCTGAGCGGAGATGCACTCTACAAAAGAGATGCAGGATTAGGACTCCTTAGATGTCTGGACAAAGACCAAGCTCAAAGGCTCATGGATGAAATCCATGGTGGAGTATGTGGCCCACACATGAGCGGCCCCCTACTTGTTAAGAAGATCCTCAGAATAGGGCATTATTGGCTTACGCTTAAAGCTGACTGTGATGATCACATCAAGAGGTGCTATCAATGCCAAATGCATGAAAATGTTATCCACGCCCCTCCAAGGGAACTCCACAATATGAGTTTGCCCTGGCCCTTCTCAATGTGGGGAATGGACGTGATCGGGCCCATCAAGCCCAAAGCCAGTAATGGGCATCGGTTTATCTTCACCATGATCGACTACTTCACCAAGTGGGTAGAAGCAACCTTCTTCCCTAGGGTTACCAAAGAAGTCATCATTGCTTTCATTAAAAACAATGTCATTTGTCAATATGGACAGCCAGAGTTAATTGTGTTAGACAATGCTAAGAACCTCAACAACAAAATGATGGAGGAGTTATGCAATAAATTCCACATCAAACACCTTAACTTCGTCATCTACCATCCAAAGATGAATGGTGTTGTTGAAGTGGCTAATAAAAACATCAAGAAGATCATGCAGAAGATGTTTGCCAATCACAAAGGATGGCCTGACCTATTGCCTCTGACTTTAATAGCCTACAGAACTTCAATGCGTACTTCTACTAGGGCAACCTCCTACCCATTAGCCTATAAGATGGAAGCAGTACTTCCCATAGAGGTGGAAATGGAATCCCTCAAAGTGTTGATGGACGCTCTATGAGACCCTGAATTTTATGAAATGAAAGTATTCAATTTTCTTATAATTATTCTATTTAGTAAATGGTTAAATTGATAAAAGGTTAAAGTTAAGGGTGACATTTGAAATTTTTTCAAAGTAAGTGATGATGAAGTTTTGTTTTATTAGTCAATTATTTCTATAGTAATTGTTGCATCATATCTCTCATATTATTGATTCGATTATTGTCACAGTATCATCTGCATTATATGATATATTATTAAATCAATAATTGAAACGACAAAGTTATTCATATTATTAAATTGCAATATTTACAATGTCTAGAAGTTCTACCAAGGAGAGGTTTGGTCACGTAATTGCGCGCCATTAGGGAGAAATCTTTATTGGAAAGCCCCCTCTTTCCTAGGAACGTTGTTAAATATTGTGAGTTATAATATTAATGATGAATAAGTTCGTGTTGATTAAAGATGAATTTAATAGTTCCATTGTGTTGGAATTATTAGTGTTAGTGGAAATCGACATCTATTCCGATGATAATTGATGTCTGAGGGTTATATTGATAAATAAGGAAATTTATCGAATAAATGAGCAGTTAATTGCTACTAATTCACATGCTTATATAACTATTTGTTCACGTGTGTGTACTATTGAATCACATTCTTATACTATTAGGGGAGTTGGTGCAAGATTGATAATACTTGCATGATTAAATTAAAGATGGAAGTATAGATGGAGGTACTATAACGTAATTCATATTTTCACATGATTATAACTATTGATTCACATGATTGAACTATTGATTCACATTATTTACTAGGGGAGGTGGTGCAAGTTTGAGAATACTTGCAGGACTAAATTAAAAATGAAATAAAAGTTGGAGGTATTGTACTGTAATTTTTTGAGCCCTAAAACGTGCAATTATTAAAACTATATTTTTCTATAAATAGAAGCTCATTTTTCCTTCATTTCTCACCAATTCACTAAAGCTTTAGAGCCATTATTATAGAGAGAAATTATAGAGAGAAAGAGGAAGAGAAGTCTGCTACCTCACTATTCCAGTATCCAGTCTTCTTTTGAGGTAAGAGATATTATTTGTTGTATTCGTAAGGGGTATTATTTCTTTTGTATTCATGAAGAGAACTTCTGTTATTCCATTCTTTGTTATTCTGTTGGAATAAGCTGTATACGCGGACTACCCTATACATGGTGAAAATTTTCTATTATTCCATTCCTTATTATTATGTTGGAATAACCTGTCTATGCGAAATACTGCATACATTGTGAAATTCTTCTATTATTCCATTCTTTATTATGCTGTCAAAATATCCTGTCTGTGCGTTTACGCATGACCTGGTTCCATTATTTATTATTCTGTTGGAATATCATGTATATGCATTTGCAATACGCTTTGACTGGTTCCGTTCTTTATTATTCATTTGAATATCCCGCTTCGGTGCAATTACACACGATTGGTTTCGTTCTTTATTATTACATTGAGAATAACACATGCATGCGATCTATCGAATGCATGGTGAATTCTTTAGTTATTCCATTCTTTATTATTTTGTTGGAATAACCTGTCTATGTGGATTACCACATGCATGGTGAATGATCCTTTATATTCATTCCTTATTAAATTGTGGAAATGATCTATTTACGTGGATTATGATGAAAGTCATAATAAAAGCATTGGACTAATGAAAATCAGGGGTATATGTAGTATTAGTAAGTGTTATGATGAGTTATGTTGGCTATTATGTGAAAACATGAAAGTTTCTTAGAAATCACAAAGGATTGAAAATCAGATTTTGGTGAAAATAGAACATGAAATTCAATTGACTATATCTCCTATTATGTTTTGAATTTATGAGTGTGGTCAAGTTATAGAGTTAGATCTATGAGTTTCATAACTTATCCAAGTGGAATCACTGGAAAAGGTGTTGTAGATTTTCGTGTGGACTGATTTTAGCAAAGGAGTCAAAAGCTAGAAATTACTGAAATGCTACTGTCCAGATTTTAGAAGGGCTGTTTCGGACACTTAAATTGTGAGAAAAATTCTGGCCTTTTGGGACATGAAAGTATATGGTATAAAGAACCTCCTGTCCAAAAATGAGCTCATTCTGACTTAAAATGAGCAAGTTATGACCATTTCAATATTAAGGTTTTTCCGACGAAAAATTCTATAACCGGAGTTCTATAACTCCGATGACCATGAAATTTAAACTGGAAGCTCACGTTAACATGTGTAAGATCCTGCCAAGATTTGGAAATTTCTGGAGTTAACCTTGAGGTAGCTAATTTCTTAAGGAATTAATTAGAAATTAATTTTTGAAAAATAGTAAATAAATTTTAAAAATTCTGAGAAAAATATATGTTCATTATGGGACTATATTCTGCTAAATCCCAGAAAAGAAATATTTTTGGGACTGATTTTGTATTTTTCATGAAAATAGTTTAGTTACGAGCATATGAGTTAAATATGTTATGTGAAGTAACAAAGTTGAAAAATAGGATTTTATGGCTTGAAAATCCTATATAAGGTATATGCATATTTTTGATGAGGGATTTGATCATTGGTGATGAAATCTTATGAGTAAGGCATTCTCGAATGATTAAATGCATTATTTGGTAAAGTGTAAACAATTGAAATAAATTGTTTATAAGTTTAAGAAGTGATTAAAATATTGTTATGAGTGGTTGATAATATTTGGATAAATTTAAAGTCTTTAATATTTATCCTTGTTTTCGTTTGATTAATGCTTATATCATTGTCATCATTCTCATGCTTATATTGTGTTGAAAGTCATCTTTGGCTTACGTGCATAGATGGACTTGGTATGATTATGGATAGGGATTATTCGGTATAATCATGGTAGTAATGTTACAAATAATGTGGTAAAGTCATATTTGGCCCGTAGTGCATAAATGGATTTGGTATGATTATGACCGGGGTTATTCGGTATAATCATGGTAGTAATTGAAAAAACACGAATATCCTTGGCCCATAGTGCATGGATAATTCGTGGGTCGTGATACTATTAAGTCGAGTCTCGGCATTATTGGTTTTATAGTTGTATATCTTTGGCTTTCAGAAAGTGCAAAGATGGACCGTTGATTATTGGTTTTACTGATTGTATATCTTTGGCTCAGAGTGCAAAGATGAAGCTATTGGTTATTGGTTTATCTGATTGTATATCTTTGGTAGTAGTGCAAAGATGAATTTATTAGTATGATTATGAGCAGGAATTGTGATTTGGTATAACCATGATTTTTGATGATTCGGTGAAGATAGGTGATGAAAATTATCTTAAATCACAGGTGCAAGAGAGGAATTTAGAATCACAATTATGATTATGAGTTATTCATATAATTATGGGATGAGAATTGTTTATTGATGTTACAGGGATAAAACATTATTGGTGGACTTTTAATATGGAGATGATAATAGACCAGATGGTCTATTTGACTCTTCTAATGGATTGCTCGTTCCGCTGCAACTACGGTTGAAAAGTTTTATCATCTACCATATGTTCTAAATCTCTAATTTATTATGGATAAAGGCTATTGATGATGTAAAATATCTTTAGTCATAATATTCTTTACTGGGCTAGTTGTGCTCACCCATTTTGCTTCACATTTCCTTTCAGGTAATAAGAGTGTTGCTGGGTTGAGCGGGGATAGCAGGGAAATAGTGAGATGGTCTGAGACTACTGAAGTTTCTCAATACATTATAAAACGGCATGACATGCAATATATAATTGCATTGAGGACCTAAAATGTGTGTGACGTATTTTATACGTCACTTAATAATTGATTTTGGTGAACAATAATAGGGTGATGAGAACCCAACCTTGAAGCGTCAAAAGTGCATCGCATTAAAATGAAGAGAACAGAAATCTTCTCGTGTCACTTTGGAGACTTGAAATATTTATTGTTGTACTTTATATGGCATGTAATAATTTGAGTATGAATATTGTCGTAATATATACGTTACAATATTTGTATTGAAACTCACAGTATATATGTCGTCGTATCTTGCACGACAGTTGTATAAATGGAGTTTATAATTGATTTTTGTACCATGTATTTTGTGACTCAAGATGGGTGATGTATACCTATTTTGGGGGCGTCACACGCTCAGCTGGATGAAGACCAATGGGTATAAGACAGATATCACCAATTGTCTCTAATAGACGAAAGGCGAATCACGGCTATCTTCCATGGTCAGTTATATCAACAAAGGATCGCCAGATCCTACAACAGAAAAGTCTGGCTACGACAGTTTAAACAACATGACTTGGTTTTGAAGAAGATCATTGACAACCAAGATCAATCTAATGGAAATTTCGCTCCAAACTGGGAAGGCCCGTTTGTTGTCAAGGAGGTATTGACAGGAGGTGCTCTTAGACTACAAGAAATGGACGGCGATGAATTTCCACAAATCATCAATTCGGACACTGTGAAACGGTACTATGTCTGAAGTAACCATCAAGCAAACATCCTGGTTTTAGATCATCAGATCACCAGTCACTCAAGTTTTCTAACCCTTTCTTACATATAAAATCTTCTTCATACTCTTCTGCCCCTCAGGGAAACATACTCTTCAAGCCAGCAGCCTGGTTTCACCTCCTTTCACACAATTTCGGTTATCCCACCAGGAATTGAACCTTTCACACCTGTAGTTTGTCCTAAACATAGGATCAAACTTTTTCACACTTGCAGTTTGTCCTGAACTTAGGATCCACACCTGTAGTTTGTCCCAAACATGGGATCAAACTTTCTTTCCCCCGCAATTTAGCCTGCACATGGGATTCAAACTTTTCTTCGGCTGTAATTCGTCCTGAGGGGCGAACTACGTCGACCTGATCTCCCTGATACCCGGGAGTACGTAGGCAACCATATTCTATATGGCCCAGTCGCAATACAAAAAACAAAAGCATTTCTGCCCTCTCTATACAAAAACAAAAACAAAAAAACACTTCTACCCTTTCTCTACAAAAACAAAAACAACAAAAACATGTATACCCTTACACCATTCAATATTGAACCTCTTACACCAGGTTCGAACTACGCAGACTTGATCTCCTCTTCAATAGGAGTACGTAGGCAGCCATTTATGGTTCGGTTTAACCCCCTACTAAAAAACAAATACTTGTCAACGGTACTGGGATCAAACTTCAATCCACCATATTTCATCGGCTTCAGACCAAAGGGGTGGAACTACTTGACCTGTCCTCACAAATAGGAGATCCGGCGACCATCTAAGTTGCGGTTGTGCCTCAAAGAGCAACACCAATCCATAAGAGATGGAATTAACTAGGCTCCTCTTAAATAGGAGTACTGGCGACCATCTGTGGTGCGGTCAATCTTAGAGAGGAAAAGTCACACTTCTCTCCACATTTCCATATAGAAACTAGTCCCAAGACACCAAAGATGGTAGGGATACACACAGATCAATGATCCATTCTGAAAGATCCTGTGACGTCTCAATATCCACACATCAAGGATGAGTTCAGAATGCATCAGGATCACAAGCCCAGAAAAAATAGGCAAATATCAAGCAAGTATCAAGGCGCAACTAAAAGGGAAGTGAATCAAAATATATTTCCTTGCCATATATAATGTTGTTTGATATATACATATGTGTTGTACATGACAAAATGGCTAAGCTAGTCTGTGTAGGAAAATACAAGTCTATCTACAGATCTATGTGTATGCGTACTATCAGATCTAACATAGCATCTCTCTTTGAAGAAAAAGGTAACACTGCAAGCTCCTACCCAATGGTATCTACACGAGCTAGCAGATCTAAGGCTAATTTCATGGTGTAATGATGCTCATCAATGTATGTACTCATATTGGCAAGGATGCCAGTCGTAAGGGATCTCACTGAAGTACTATCTGTGACGGCCACATCCCGGGAAGATAGGGTAGCATCCCGCTCTACAATCAATGCATCTCTGGCTGATCTGGCCTCGTCCCACTCTAATAGAGTGGCATCTCTCCCATCAAGAGCCGTCAACATCAAGGCCCTAGCCTGATCTCTCTCAAAGGTCATCAGATGAAGACTCTACTCCAGATACTATATTGAATGCTGAATCACAGTAGCACTCATAGTGGGAGAATCCATCACAATTGCTGGTAACCCAGTAGTCAAATCCTCCTCGATGGGAATATAAGTCTCTTCCATAGGCTCCCCCATCATCGGTATCAATCCTCGGCACTGTGGATACTGCCATAGTCAATGTCATCTCTGTCTCCATCCATGCAGAATACTCTGCAGAACAACCCGAATGGCTAACGGAAAACTCAGCTAGCTCACGCTGATCCCAACAGGCATACAACCTAGATCTATCCTCTGCTGATAAGTGGCAAGAAGCTAAGCGCTGACTCAATGCCCCCTCAAAAGGATGGAAGTCCTGGAACTGGTCAAACTAACACATCACGGCTAGTGCGTGGTAAGTAGTCATGCCCCTCAAACCAGCTAAAGGGAGATAATCCATGCCCGGAGTATGAGTGATGAAGTTGTAGGGTGAGATGAACCCTAAACACGGCAATATATCAAACGGATCTCCGATCCCTGCCGGGAAAACGAACCAAGATGCAGGATCTATACACTCTACAGACTGATGATCATTGGTAGAATGGTGTGACCCTCCCTGAGCGCTCTCACTGCCTTGATAATGCCAATATCTAGCTCATCCATGTACTGTGGCATGTATACACGATAATACGCACAGTAGCAAGATATCTACTCTGGCTGAGTGCCAATGATCCTCCGGTATGGTGAAATCCCTAGAGTGCCGTGTGTAACTATCCTCAAAGACAAATTTGTCCATCAGAAAAATGATGGGATACAACATGACCGGATGTAATCTCATCCTGCACAACTCTCTGCCTCAGTCCGGTGAGAGTCATAAACTGTTGGCTCATGTCGTCGATGGCCATATGCACGCAAGGTCTGTCCAATGGCAGCACCATCAACCGTGCATACTCCTCCAGAGTAGGAGTCAACTCGTGGATGCCAAACCGGAAGACCTATCTCTCCGGTATCCAATGCTCTTGTATACCCTCTATGAAGTATATGGGAACTTGAAACATCAGGAGAGTCATAGTATGTTGTAATAACTGATCTACAGTCAACCTGTCTGAAGGTGACATACTATCATACCACGATCTCAGACGGGATGCCACCAATACTGGTGGGGTATGATCAATACGGCTAACTATCGAAGAAGACATATGTACGGGTCGTGTCATAAGACCATCCAGGGGTCAATGCTGAATATCTCTAGACATACATACATATGCATAACATAATACATGCATGATAAACAATAGATGACAATATGATATAGGGAATGGAAAACTGTACATATATTTCTAAGTATATCATCATCTAATACATCTCTGTACAGCTAAAATACAGGGAAATGGGAAACAAATGCCCTACA
Source organism: Panax ginseng (assembly GCA_020205605.1). Classification (NCBI taxonomy): domain Eukaryota; kingdom Viridiplantae; phylum Streptophyta; class Magnoliopsida; order Apiales; family Araliaceae; genus Panax; species Panax ginseng. Next base: position 69,548,645 of record CM035134.1, on the reverse strand, counting down.
TCTAACAGAGGTCTATCAAAAGATATAGTGAGAATGGGGGAAAGCCACCCAATGTCTAACAGAGGCCTATCAAAAGAGATAACGAGAATATACATCAAAAGAAGACAATGGTGTCAATGTCTACATCATCAATCATGTCTACCTGATGTAACTCCTCCTGAGTCACTAGACCTCTATCCATAGGGATGTCAGGCCTATATAATGGAGGATCTGCACCGGCAAAGCCATATGGGTCACCTGAGGGGCCAGCGCCAGAGCTAGAAGGGTCAAAAGTATCTGCCTCTGAAGGATCTCTGCCCAAGTGTAAAGAAATGTGCCCGGTCCAACTGCCGGGTCAAACTGTCAATCTGTGTTAAATGAGTCGGATCTCAAACACAGGCTAGCCAATCCGTCATCATCATGGATCCAGGAACCATATCCCCCATGAACTGAATGTTGCGAGTCTGGGCTCCAATGGTACGAGGGAACCACCAATGCTGGAATATCTCCTGAGGGCTCCAATGGGATATCAATGACAGGTGACTGTGAAATAGGCCAATAATGCCTGGCAGGAGGCAAGATCGGTATACGAATCTCTCATGTGGTGTTCCTAATAGCACGCTCTCCTACATAGAGCTCTCATCCTCCATCTATGAAGAGAGGAATCCTACGGGTGGAAATCACATTCTCGACACCAGTCGGGTACCCATCCTCAAATCCAATGCTCAAATGCTCCCCTGAATAGGGAATTCATATGATAACATCAGCTGTCAACAACTCCAGTTGTAGGCAGCAATAAATGAAACCCTCAGTTACAGGGACCTCTATAAGTATGGAATGATGTCATCGCCGTCCTCGTGGGTAGGTATCTAATCCTAACACACTCACCGGACGTAAGCATGGAAGCCTCTCATAGGTCCAGAACTGCCAACATAAAGGCAAACATCTACTATCAGTCAACACTCTTAACCTGTACATGGGAAATTATAAGAGAAATACTCACCAGCAGAAATGGGAAAAATCCTAGCCAAGTCTCTGTCAAGCCTTGCGAATGCATGCACATTCCCCTGAGGAAATAGGAAAAGGTGTAGGAACCCCAATCATACTCTCCAATACGGTCCACATGTCGAGTGGCACTGATCAAAGTGAAGGACGCCGTAGAAGAGTTATCAGCTATGAAGTAGCCCCTAATGATCATCAAGAACAATCGCCGGAGAATGTGATCCCTGACTCTCACATCAGCGGGTATGGGCTCACTCGATAGCCCGCTCATAACATTTACGCTCAAAGGACCTGTACGAATAGTCCTGCCCTTGAGCGACTCCGCCTGAACTCCTAGCAAGGATCTGACGACAGTCGGGGTAATATCCATTGTACAAGGCACTGGTGCCCCACTAAACTCCATATCTATGATAAACTGCCAATCCATTGGCGTCGTCATTACCTCATAGTCCAACAAATGGAGTGACTGAGTCTGGTGAAACCAGCGCTCAGATAATACCCTAATGTAACCCTAGGGACAACGGTGGGGAAGGATGGAAAAGAATTCCCCAAATCCCCAATCATGCACGATCGCTCTATAATCAAAATGTAGAGCCTGATACATGGAGTAAATACTGAACTAGTTCCCTCTAGGCTGTGTAAAGCCGGGAACCTACATCACAAAGAAAATCAACATCAGAACCCTTTACTCCTCATCAAGAGGAAAGAAGGAAGATCAAATTTTAGCTTTATACCTCATTTGCATGAAAGTAAATCGAGGGATGTCGACTCAGATTTCCCAGAAGCTCTGGGTTTACCACCTGAATACTCTGGAGGTCCCTACGGGGAACATGTACAGTAGGAGTAGAAGCCGCAACTGGTACATCCTCCTCCTCGTCCTCCACATCTGGTACATCAACCCGGACAAGACGTATCACCGCCTCTGCCAAACGACGAGGTTGTCTAACGGAACGGGGTCGAGGCACTTCAGAAGCCCTCCTCCGCACACCAGAAGTGGTCTTACGGGAACTACTCGGCTAATCCGGATCCATATATCTGGACAACAAGTCTCCAAATCACCTCAGAAAGGGTGTGGTAAATTCTTATCTGGATCTTTTCAAAATGCAGTTTTATGACTACATGCATTCATGCATTATTTTAACATACGTCTACAGTAGAGTTAAAAATGCATGACTACCCAATGCCTACATTTTGGAAATATTTTGCCATAGTCCCCTTTGTAAATAGGATTATCTCCATGCACACAGGCATGACTAGGTGGCCATTCAGTAACACACCTGCCCATAGTCATATACATCCTACATGCATTAATACATCACAGTAAAAAAATCCGTAAGTGTAGCCTAATTACCATGATTATTTTCCTTTTTCACCTTTGCTCATTTGTCCTCAAATAGGATAAGAAGTAGCAGAAAAAGGTGTCAATTTGACTGTTTCAAAAGTTCAATTTTTTCACATCATTATGTTCAGCATGGTTTAATACTAACATTTACTATATTGAATATTTTTTATCAAGTCATTTCAGCATGCATAATCACTACTATGTGTTAGATGCATTTCATGTGATATTTCATTTTCTAACAGATAAAAACTGGAAACGAAGACATACATACGTTACCAGGATAGTGTAGAACACTTGTACGGTGACAGAAGTTATAGAAAGTCGACCGAACTCAGCAGATCTGAAGAAGAGCTCTCAGATTTCCTTCACGATGCAGCTTGAAAATGACCTTGAAAAGCAACCAGCCCATTTAAGGACATTCACGGTTGGTCATGAGATCCACTGCTACCGCTACATGTGTACTACTGATCGCCTCGGTGTACTGTGATCGCTATAGGTGTACCTGCGGCACCCCTATGGGGGTCCCACCCCTCTGGCTTGGTCAAGTTCGAGTTGTAAAGGAGTTTTTACAAGCTGAAAAGGCCAAATTAGGAATAAAAACGATACGCGATTGAGCGGAATAGCCTGAAATCTTGGTTTTCACAGGCCAAACTCTGGCTTTACATAACATTCATTGGTCTTCGTCCAAACACAGGTTACATTATACCGATGATATCAGTTGTTGCAAACTACATTTGACAATACCTCACAAAGGTTCGATGCCGTTAGTTCAGAGTCGTAGTCCTAAAATGTATCCCCGGCAGGGGTGTCATGCATCTTCAACTGTTGATGTACACATCAATGAAGGTCAAGCAGCCTTGACATTATCCCCAGCAGGGATCTCATCCGTTAATACATATGTCAATGAAGGTCAGGCAACCCTAACAACACAAACTGTTGGCAGTAACTCCAACAGGGTAGCGGAAAGACCTGGTGATACAAACCAGGGAAGAACATCCTCATTGGGGAGGACCGATGATGGAATATGTTATACACATCCTCAACAGACAAAACTTTATCCCCATAGAATCTCTTGTACATGAGAGATACATATTCAGAATAAAGTTTGCATCAAAGATTCAAGACTTTGGTGATAACCCCAATGTCAACAATCCTAGAGATTCCTGTTCGCTGTGGATCACGCGTCTGAGACAGTTCATCAGGTTGGTTATTTATTACCGCCCCCGATAGAAGCAATAGGGAGCCGACAATCACCCCATTATGTTGGAGGACAATCTAATAAACCACATACATTTGCATCATGTATTGCATCATAATCATCTTGTTGCATTTCAAGTGTTTAGTATTCTTTATCATATCCATGCCATTGCATTGCATGAATATAATAAAGAGGGGCATATGTAGACACTAAAAATTTTTTGCCTGCCTGTTACTAACATTACAGGAAGCGAGGAATCCTCTTTCAGAGATAACCCTGAAAGACAGCTCAGCTAAATCCCCAAAATACCACCGGAAGTTCAGTTTCAACCCTGGAAAACACACCGAGAATATCATTTCCCCACCTTGGAGATAACCCCGGGGATAGTAGTGCAAATACCGGAAATTCCACCGGAGAAGGCCGATTCATCTTGGAGATAACCCCGAGATGTTCAGTCTCAGTCCCGAAAACAATGATAAGTGGATTTTATATCCATGAATCGATTTCTAATTCAAGCTTATTCGTTGTTAAATCCTTGATTTTATGTTTTTTTTACTTGTTTATTGTTGTTCTATGTGTAGGGTGGTTGGTGTGGTAAGTGATCAAAAAAGGGAGGCATTGGAGCAAAATTTGAGCAAGTTTGGAGTTTAAAAAGTCTGTTATTATAGCATAGCCATTGTATGGGCATATTTAAGTTTTACACTTCGCCTGTGAGCGGAAGGTCTTCAAGTTGGAAATCAGTAGCCTAGCCCGCCGGGACGAGCATTTTGCAAGCATATACCCCTGCCAAGGCGGGGGGTGCCGAAATCTGGCTTTCCTAGTTTGGTTCTAACACTGATGGGCCGTGCGTTTGAGTAATTGCATGGCTTTGGGACTCTAGATGGCATTGAAGTGAGCTGAGATTACGTGTGTAGAGATATATTAAAACTTAGCACAAGATCAAATGATGACATGAAGGCAATTAATAGAGATTAAGGACAGATTTTCATATCGAGCATTAGAGTGAAGATTTTGAAGGAACGTTCATATCGATTGTAGATTAAGGCTAAAGTGAAGGGTGTTCTGAATTATTCTATTTCTATAGTCTTATATTTGTAATTAAAAGGATGATATCTTTAATTTATTCAGTTATTATTTCATTGATGATGAACTAATTTACTTTTTAGGCTTATGACAAATCCTTAAGCGAAACGATGATTATGTAACTTTGATTTCCAGTTTAATAAGCTATTATCCAGTTTATCTATATTAATTTGAGCTTAAATTTATGAATTACCTGATCAATAGTTCTTTGTGGACTTGTATGGATTCGAGAGATTAAGTACGATTCTAGACTTAGTTAATATAACATGTGTTCTGAATTTTGTGAATAAACAAAATCTTGATGAATGTTAAAGTAGAGATATGATTGACATCGCATGTAATCAGATAAAGGGCTTAAGCTTAAACCTTCTTTAATTATAATTCACATAGAGATATAGTGAGTTAGTTGATTAAGGTGTTTAACTTGTTTCTATCTAAATTGTGGATTTGAGTTAATACGGTATTAGTACATCAAGAGGTGGCTAGTGCTACATTCGTGTTCTTGATTAATAAACTGGGATAATGAATTAAACTGGAATAAGGGTGTAGAAATTAGAGTGAAGCTTATGGTGAAGTCATAAGCCTAATTCTCCAATAATTGTTTGAAATTTCTGTTTTTAAAATTTGTGATGGTTTCGTGGTCATAGTATTTTTAATAATTAAATTTTTATAATTTTAATCATTGATTTGGATAGTTTGATAAATTTTGGATTAATAGGAAACTGGTAATTGTGAGGGTTAAATTCTTACTAAATTTCTTTGTGGGAACGATACTCTACTTATTATTATATTACTTGTTGACCACGTATACTTGCATGTTGTGCGTAATTAGATTTTATCCAACAAGTTTTTGGCGCCGTTGCCGGGGATAATTTTAGTATAGATTTTAATATTTTACGATATCAGTTTAATTAGTCCAGTTTTACTTAAATATTATTATTTTCGTTTTGCTCCTCTTATTTCAGGTTTTTGAAGTGGTTTATGCAAACTCGGTCCAAAAGTCCAGACGTGCTTCCTTTTGAGGACGACATTGAGAGACGGTTCCAGAAGTTAAATAAGCGGATCAAGTAAACAAGAGAAGACTTTGCAAACTTTGAAAAAGAAGAAGCAATGGCTGTCGAAGACCAGAAAGCGTTCAGAGACTTTCCTACACCCAAGGTGACTGAGCTGCAGTCAAGTATCACTAGGCCTGCTATAGCTACGAACACATTTGAAATTAAACCTGGGATGATTCAAATGATTCAAAATTCGATTTAGTTTGGGGGATTGGCAAATGAGGATCCAAACGAACATTTAGTTAGCTTTCTGGATATTTGTGACACTTTCAGGTATAATGGGGTATCGGATGATGCGATAAGGCTTCTCTTGTTCCCATTCACCTTACGGGACAAGGTGAAGAGTTGGTTACACTCCCTACCATCGGGATTGATAACTACGTGGGAAGACCTTGCTCAGAAATTTCTTGCAAAATTCTTCCCACCAGCGAAAACTGCAAAAATGAGGAATGAGATAACTATGTTTGAATAGCAACATGGGGAGTCACTGTATGAGGCATAGGAAAGATACAAAGAATTTCTTAGAAAGTACCTGCATCATGGATTGCCTAAGTGGTTGCAAATGAACACATTCTATAACAGGTTGAACGGAAATCTCAGGACCAGTAATTATACAGCTTTGGGCGGAGTGTTTATGGCTAAGAGTTATGAAGAGGCCTACGAGTTGATAGAGACTATGGAAGCTAACAACTACCAGTGACCTATTGGAATAATGACACAGGCGAAGGCAGCCGGCGTGTTAGAAGTAGATTGAGTGACGACAATACAGGCACAGATTTTAGCACTCTCTAAGAAGTTGGATGCTATGTCAGGGGTACAGACTCAGCAGGTTGCAGTTATTTATGAATTGTGTGAGGGTGAGCATCCTACAGATCAATGTGCAATTAACCCAGCGTCAGTGCAATTTGTGGGTAGCTACAACAGAATTCCACAGAATACATACCAGAATGCTTACAATCATGGGAATAGAAATCATCCTAACTTTTCGTGGAGTAATAATCAGCATCAGCAAGCTCCACGAACATCATTCCCCCCGGGATTTCAGAATCATCAACAACCAGCTCAACATCAAGAGAGGAAATCAGATTTAGAGGACTTGTTGACAAAGTACATAACAAGCAATGAGGCAGCTATGAAAAATCAAGAAATGGTAATGAAATCGCAAGAGATAGCCATCAAGAATCTAGAGAATCAGATGGGAAAAATTGCATTAGCATTAAACAATAGACCACAACGGACTCTACCAAGTGACACCGAAAGAAATCTTAAGGGAAATCATGAACAGTGTCAGGCAATCACCTTGAGAAGTGGAAAAAATTTAGATGGGAAAAGTGCAGAAAATTCAGTTAGAATGGATGCCAAAGTTGATGATAACAAAGTGGTTAAAGAAAAATAGGGTGAGGATAAGCAAATTGAGAAAACAAAGTTAGATGACAAGCCAGTTGTGTATCCTCCATCGCCATTTCAGTAGAGAGTCCAAAAGCAGAAATTAGATAAACAATTTGCAAAAATTTTGGAAGTTTTTAAGAAACTTCATATTAACATCCCTTTTGCAGAAGCCCTAGAGCAGATGCCAAGTTATGCAAAATTCATGAAAGGGATTCTGTCCAGGAAAAAGAAGTTGGAAGATTTCGAAACAGTGGCATTAACAGAGGAGTGTAGTGCGGTTTTATAGAAAAAGTTGTCACCAAAGTAAAAAGATCCGGTGAGTTTCACCATTCCTTGCATGATTGGGAACATGGAATTTAACAAGTGTTTATGTGATTTGGGGGCGAGTCTGAACCTTATGCCCTTATCAATTTATACAGAATTGGGTTTGCCAGCTCCAAAGCCTACGAACATCTCATTACAGTTGGCGGATAGGTCAGTCATGTACCTGAGAAGCATTGTAGAGGACATATTAGTCAAGGTTAACAAGTTTATATTCCCCATGGATTTCATAATTCTGGATTTTGAGAAAGATAAGAACATCCCAATTATCCTAGGGAGACCTTTCTTGGCTACGGCTAGGACACTCATCGACGTACAAAAAGATTAACTAACTATGAGGGTCCAATATCAAGAAGTTAAGTTTAACATTTTCAAGGCCATGAAATTTCCTACGGATGAAGAAGAGTGTTTCAGGATGGATATCTTAACCAGATAATCAGCGAAGACATGGGTAAAAGTTTGGGTAACGATCCATTGAAAATGACACTATTGGGAGATAAAGAGTTCGATGATCCAGAATTTGTGGATTACTTGCAGATACTAGACTCCTTGCCACGAGTTAGTAGATTTAAAACACCATTTGAACCATTGCACATGGAGGAAAGATCCACAACCAGAATGAAACCATCATTAGAGGAGCCACCTTCTCTTGAGCTAAAGCCACTACCTAAAGACCTCAGGTATGCGTATTTAGGCAATTCTAATTATTTACCTGTTATTATTTCTGTTTTACTTAATAAATTGCAGGAAGAAAAGTTGCTGAGAGTGCTTAGAAAACATATATTGGCTATAGGATGGACAATTGCAGATATCAAGGGAATCAACCCATCCTTTTGCATGCATAAAATTCTGATGGAAGACGATGCAAAACTGACAGTGGAGCAACAGAGACGGCTCAACCCGATCATGAAAGAAGTAGTGAAGAAGGAAATACTAAAATGGTTGGATGTGCGTATCATCTATCCAATTTTTGATAGTTAATGGGTTAGTCTGGTTCAATGTGTACCGAAAAAGGGAGGAATGATTGTGGTACAAAATGATGACAATGAGCTAATTTCGACAAGGACAATGACTGGTTGGAGGGTTTGCATAGATTATAGGAAGTTGAATAAGGCGACCCGCAAAGATCACTTTCCTTTGCCCTTTATCGATCAAATGTTGGATAGATTAGCGGGACACGAGTATTACTACTTATTGGATGGTTATTCAGGATATAATTAGATCGTCATTGCCCTTGAAGATCAAGAGAAGACTACTTTCAATGTCCTTACGGCACATTCGCATTCAGGAGAATGTCGTTCAGCTTGTGTAATGCATCGGCTACCTTCCAATGGTGTATGATGTCCATTTTCTCAAACATGGTGGAGAAAAATAAGGAAGTCTTCATGGATAACTTTTCGGTCTATGGAGACAATTTTGATGCTTGTTTGGAGAATTTGGTGATGGTGTTAAAGAGATGCGCAGAAACAAATCTGGTACTTAACTGGGAAAAATGCCAATTCATGGTTGAGGATGGCATAATTCTGGGTCACAAGGTTTCAGCAAAAGGATTAGAGGTTGATAAGGCGAAGCTGGAAACGATTGAAAAACTTCCTCCACCAAGTTCAGTTAAGGGAATTCAAAGTTTCTTGGGACATGCCAGGTTTTACAGACAATTTATAAAAAACTTCTCTAAAATTGTAAAACCTTTATGCAGTCTTTCAGAGAAGGATTAAGTTTTTAAGTTTGATGAGGAGTGTAATTTGGCATTCGAGCTATTAAAGAAGAAATTGACTTCAGCTCCCATAATCGTCGCACCGGATTGGAATACGCCCTTCGAATTAATGTGTGATGCAAGCGACTATGCAGTTCGGGCCATTTTGGGTCAACGCCGAGAGAAGGTATTTCATGCCATATACTATGCAAGTAAGACACTTACGGAGACTCAAATGAATTACACAACTACGAAAAAAGAATTACTTGTAGTAATGTATGCCTTCAATAAATTCCAGGCTTATTTGATCGGAACAAAGGTCGTAGTTTACACGGATCACTCGGCTATTCGGTACTTAATTTCAAAAAAAGATGCTAAGCCACGCCTTATCAGATGGATTCTCCTTCTACAGGAATATGATTTGGAAATAAAAGATAGAAAGGGTACGGAGAATGAAGTTGCGGATCATTTGTCAAGGCTGGAAAATTAGGGCAAAAAGGAAGAGGATAGGTGTTTAATTAATGAATCATTTTCGGATGAGTAGCTGTTTGGAGTCACTACGGAATTCCCATGGTACGCAAACTTTGCCAACTTTCTAGTGAGCAACATCCTTCCCCTGAGCTTACTCGTCATTAGAAGAAGAAATTCCTACATGACGTCAAGTGGTACATGTGGGATAAGCCATACCTATTCAAACAGTGTGCTGACAAGACGATTAGAAGGTGTGTGCCCTATAGTGAGGGAACAATATTTTGCATGAATGTCATTCATCTGCATACGGGGGACATTTTGGTAGTGAGAGAACAGCGGCAAAAGTGCTTCAAGCCGGGTTTTATTGGCCTACATTGTTCAAGGATGCCCACTAGTTTGTTAAAAGTTGTGATAGATGTCAAAGGGTGGGCAACATATCGAAAAGGAATGAGATGCCACTACAAATAATTTTGGAAGTTAAAATTTTTGACGTGTGGGGCATTGATTTTATGGGGCCATTTCCATCATCATTTGGTAATCAGTACATATTGCTTGCAGTTGACTACGTATCAAAATGGGTTGAAGCGGCAGCACTCCCAACTAACGATGCCAAAGTGGTCCTCAAATTCTTGCAAAAGAATATCTTTACAAGATTTAGCACGCCAAGAGCTATTATAAGTGATGAAGGTAGTCACTTACGCAATGAGATCATTCTGACTCTCTTGGCAAAGTATGGGGTTAACCATAAGGTGGCGACAGCATATCATCCCCACACAAGTGGGCAAGCTGAAGTCTCAAACAGGGAGGTGAAAAGAATCTTGGAAAAGGTAGTGAACCCAAATAAAAAGGATTGGTCTCTCAGGTTGGACGATGCACTATGGGCCTACCAAAATGCGTACAAAACACCAATTGGTATGTCACCATATCAATTGGTCTATGGGAAAGCTTGTCACCTACCAATCGAGTTACAACACAAGGCCTACTGGGCGATTTAGAAACTTAACTTCGATCAAGCAGCTGTGGGTGAAAAGAGACTACTTCAATTAAACGAGCTCGACGAATTCAGACTTCAAGCTTACGAGAACTCTAACCTATAAAAAGAAAAGGTCAAGAAATGGCACATCCAGAAAATCATGCACAGAACGTTCAAACCGGGGCAATCAGTACTACTTTTCAACTCAAGGTTGAGGTTGTTCCCAGGAAAGTTAAAATCAAGGTGGTCGGGTCCATTCACCATTAAAAGAGTTTTCTCACATGGCATCGTTGAACTCTACAGTAGAAACCCATTGGAGACGTTTAAGGTCAATGATCGACGGTTGAAGCAATATTGGGGTGGCGAATCCAACACGGATTTCATCACAATCACATTATCTGACGTATAATAAACAGGGAGTAGTCAGGCTGAACGACTTAAAATCAAGCCCTAATTGGAAGGTAACCCAATCGTACTTTTATTTTTCATATTTTTATTCATAACCGTCAAATTATAGTTTAGAATAATTCGTAATTTAGAATAAGTTCATATATTAATTAGATAAGTTGCATGGTTTTGATAATCTCTCCACCATGCTTAAAATGATCTAAATCTACTAACATTTATGTTTTCTTACTTTGCAGGATCTTAATATGATAATGGTTGGGAGTTGAAGTGAAGAAATAAGCACAAACAAACCTCGATTAATAGAACCCACCCTCATCGTGGGGGCCCCTAATACACTATACCCCTTCACTGTATGGGTCTCTCAGTTCAAAACAGTGGGCATACTCAGGTGGGCTGCTTTATAGGCTACATACCCCCGTCGAGGCTGGGGTCATGGATTTGAAAAAATTAATTTTTAATAGATTACATGTTTGCCCACTACAACAATTTCTTTATCAATTACAACCCCCATCCATTACACCCACGATGTTGGCAACTTACACTCCATCTTCCCACTTCATAAATTAATTTACCCACTAACCCATTACTCCAATCAGCAAACCTCTCCCTCACACCATTTCTATAAATTCATTCACCCATAACCCAATTTCACCACCTATATTCAACCAATTCGGAAAGCTACGAATTAATTTTAGGGAAGCTAGACAGCAATTGAGAGTGAGCATGTTGTTCTATAATTCCTCCCTTCTTAGCACCATAGTAGAGTAAAATCATCAAGTTTGGGGGAGTAAAACAATGTGCACACCAAGTGTTTGTCAGATTGTGTGAGTGAAGTTTGGGGGGGGGGGGATTATTGTGTTAAGGCTTCCTAATTCAATGGAATCTAAACCCACATCAAAGAGGAAACGAGAGAGAGAGTTCCACAACAACACCACCATCACGAACCTCTGACCGACGCAAATTTATAAGTGCCGCCGCCGCCGACCTTTACGACTACATGGAAACAAAAGCACTCACATCGGAGCGGGGGTTGGCACTGGACCATGTCGATGGTGAGATGATGCAACAGATATATCAGAAAGGTTGGAACAAGTTCACGGAGGAACCCGAGGCCGCCGTTGTAAATATTGGTCAAGGAGTTTTATGCGAACGCCGAGGACAAGGCCCCTTTCAATGCTTTTGTGCGGGGAAGATTAGTACCTTTTAGTGTCGATGCCATCAACACATATTATTAGTTACGGGTGCCTCGACATTGCAATTATGCCCACTTACGTGACAATGATCCCGATTATGAGACCATTCTGAAGGAAATGACTAAACCGGGCACAAAATGGATCAATGGTCGAAAAGGGGGCACAGTTTTTCATAGCAAAGATTTCAGCAGATATGGCAAGATATGGTATACCTTCCTATGTGCCAAGATGTTTCCATCCACACACACGCCCGATGTAACCAAGGAAAAAGCACTGCTCTTGTATGCTATTTTATAAGATTTTATCATCGATGTTGGGGCTATAATCAATTTCTTAATCTATCGGTGCTTACGAGGACATTTCTCGGGCGGCTTGCCATACCCATCACTTATTTATGGGTTATGTAGGCAAGCAGGAGTTCGATGGTCCGATGATGAACCTGCCCTAATGCCGCTTCAGATACTTGATTCGAGAATGATTGCATGGTACTCAGTGTGGGAAGGCGGCGAATCACATCCGAGAGGATTAGGCTTTGTATTTCCCTCAGCTTTGGAGGACGAGGCTGACGCTGAAGATACTTCGGATGATGATGAGTTTCATGAGAATGCACCGATCGGAGAACAAGGAGTAGCGGAGGTCCCACAGTCCGAGGCAATTTCTAGCCCTTAGTTACTCAATTTTCAGCGGCAAGTGGATGAGCACAACAAGTAAACACGACGAGAGATGAGGCGGCTCGCAGCTAGGTAAGATCACATGTTTGAAGCCATGAACTTATCGTTCGCGTCATTGAACGCAACACTCCAAAGCTTCAATCCAAATGCTCAATTCCCATACCAGCAGCCAGTCCCAATGCCACGATTCCCACCAAGTGACTCTGACGAAGAAGACCAACAACCACCACCACCACCACCACAGACTTAGGCGATTACAGGGAAGTCCTCACTTTTTAATTATTATATCCATAAAATGAGGGCATTGTAATTTTTAAGCTTGGGGTGGAATTTAGTTATTTTCATGTTTGCATTTCATGTTTGCATATTTAAGTTCATTAAGCTAGGTTTGCATAGTAGTTTATTATTTAGTTTAGGATTATGTTATGTTACATCCATGTAATCATGCATTTTCATAGTAGCTTAGGATCATAAATAGTTTTTATTTAGTTATTTATGTATTGTTGCATTCATGTTATGTTCACCATCCATATATATAACAAAATTAGTTAAATAATGTGTTAATTTTGCATATGTCCAGTAGTTGTTGTAAGTTCATTTTATTTTGGTCAATGAGGAGATTGAGATTAAGTCGACAATTACAGTACTGATTATTAGAACCCTGATGTAGATTCTGTTATGAATTGGATCTTATTCTTGTTTGAAACTGATATAAAAAGGGTAGCACGTTAATAACATACGTGTCGACTGATTAGTTTAAATTAATACATAAAGAGCTTCTAAAGGATAATGCTAGCGTAACTAAGAAAATGGCAAGGATAGGCAGTGAAGACGAAGAATTAGGCAATAACCTAAGTTTGGGGGATCAAGTGGGGTATATAAGCTTATCTAAAAAAATAATGAATAATTGAGTTTTGTGGTGGGTTGAGAAGAATCATGCAAAGCACTCCCCATAAACACAAGTGTGAGATGGATCGTAAAACGCACTCACTATCTAAAAAAAGAATAAAATGGGAAATAAGAGTAAAAAGCCCCCGTGATTGAAAAAAAAAGAAGAAAGCATAAGTACCTTATGTGGACCCTCAATATTGGTGATTGATTAATTTTAGTTGGATCTTGTCTGTTTTTTTGAAATTTTTGAGTTTACTCTATAGGATTCCTTATAAGAAATTGGTTATGCGTTGAATTTGAATCTCTATCAGTTAGCACGGATGTTGCACAGACACACACTATACCAGTGATAATGGTTTAAGATTTGAGGACTAATAAGGATTTATTCATTGGTTTTGGTAATAAAGAGTTGTAGTGCTTGTTTGATTTCTTTGAGGCCAGTAAAATAATTTTGATTCTATGACACTGTTGGATTCAGAGACATATAGTTTAGATGCATTACATATCATTGCATTGCATTGTATAGTATAGTATTTTGTTTTGTGCTCAAGGACTATCACGGTTTAAGTTTGGGGGATTTTGATAAGTGGATTTTATATCCATGAATCGGTTTCTAATTCAAGCTTATTCGTTGTTAAATCCTTGATTTTATGTTTGTTTTTACTTGTTTATTGTTGTTCTATGTATAGGGTGGTTGGTGTGGCAAGTGATCAAAAAAGGAGGCAGTGGAGCAAAATTGTAGCAAGTTTGGAGTTTAACTAAAGTCATTAAGAAGCAGGTTTGAAGAAGGGCATATTTAGTTTTACACTTTCGGGGCAAAGGGGTCTTAAGTTTACACCTTCTTCACGGGCGGGCATTTATAAAGGTCCGTCCCAAATAAAGGGGCTTTCCTAGTATGTTGTTCTAATTTGATTCTTCGGGACTTTGGGATTTGTTTGTAAATGCATTTCTTTGGGACTCTAGATGGCATGGAAGTGAGGTGAGATTACGTGTGTATAGATATATTAACACTTAGCACAAGATCAAACGATGACACGAAGGCAATTAATAGAGATTAAGGACAAATTTTCATATCGAGCATTGGAGTGAAGATTTTGAAGAAATGTTCATATCGATTGTAGATTAAGGTTAAAGTGAAGGGTGTTCTGAATTATTCTATTTCTCTAGTCTTATATTTGTAATTGAAAGGATCATATCTTTAATTTTTCAGTTATTATTTCATTGATGAAGAACTAATTTACTTTTTAGGCTTATGACGGATCCTTAAGCAAAACGATGATTATGTAACTTTGATTTCCAGTTTAATAAGCTATTATCCGATTTATCTATATTAATTTGAGCTTGAATTTATTAATTGCCTGATCAACAGTTCTTTGTGGACTTGTATGGATTCGAGAGAGGAAGTACGAGTTTAGACTTAGTTAATATAGCATGTGTTCTTGAATTTTGTGAATAAATAGAATCTTGATGAATGTTAAGGTAGAGATATGCTTGACATCGCATGTAATCAGATAAAGGGCTTAAGCTTAAACCTTCTTTAATTATAATTCACATAGAGATATAGTGAGTTAGTTGATTAAGGTGTTTAACTTGTTTCTATCTAAATTGTGGATTTGAGTTAATACGGTATTAGTACATCGAGAGGTGGCTAGTGCTACATTTGTGTTCTTGATTAATAAACTAGGATTGTGAATTGAACTGGAATAAGGGTGTAGAAATCAGAATGATGCTTAGGGTGAAGTCTAAGCCTAATTCTCCAATAATTGTTTGAAATTTCTGTTTTTAAAATTTGTGATGGTTTCGTGGTCATAGTATTTTTAATAATTAAATTTTTATAATTTTTAATCATTGATTTGGATAGTTTGATAAAATTTGGATTAATAGGAAACTGGTAATTGTGAAGGTTAAATTCTTACTAAATTTCTCTGTTAGAACGATACTCTACTTACTATTATATTACTTGTTGACCACGTATACTTGCGTGTTGTGCATAATTAGATTTAACCCAACAAACAACACCGGGAAAGACAATATCAACCTTGGAGATAACCCCAACAAGTGCAGTTGTAGTTCCGGAGATAACCCCAGATATGCTCGTTTCAGCCCATGCAGTCAACTTTAACCTCGGGACTCACACTGAGGCACTCAATTCATAAACCTAGAGATAACTCCGGGAGGACAGGCACACCTCAGAGATAACCCTGAGGGCATTTAACACCTGCAGAAGCCCAATCTCAGAGATAACCCTGAGCAACGTTTGCTTTTTCTACCAAAACCGGAGATAACCCTAGTGAAGGGAAAAGTCGTCAAATTGCCACCTCAACCCCACATGACGCCGTCTCAACAAACAACAGTCAACATACATTCTACACAACAATGTCCCACAAGAACCAAAGAGTTGCAATCCCGAGTGACTACTATGTAAGGCAGCACACCGGATAGAATTTGAAGCTTGAAGAGATAGGACATGTTTCCATCATCCTGACTTCTTACAACCTCTAATCTCATTTAATTGCATAGCTCTCGACAACGGCAGTCCGAACAGGTCTTATACACCTCAATCGGATGCTCGGATTGAAGTTCTATAAATTCGAGCGAACATCACGTTGCACACGTGCACGTACTTTGAGACGACAGACCATGAGTCTCGGGGGCACCCTAAGTACCATAGGTACATCTCTGCGATCGTCAGTAGGTACACTGCTGCTCCCAGCTCTACAAATATAGGGCTTGGGGTGGCCATATTCAAGAGAAAAAAAGGCGAGGAAGCCCTATCAAATTTGCTCTGTACACACACCCTATATTTACTGCTTTCTCATTTTAAACTTTGTGAGCTCACATATAGATATATTTTTACCGGCGGGAGCCGAGTGTTCATCCACTTAATGCTATAGAAGTCTTCTTTGGTAGCCCGATGTAAGCCTTCTTACACACTATAAAGCCTTTCACTTCATCTTTGCACACACTCTTATTCACGTTGAGAGTCGTTTTATGTGTGTAAGCCCGGACTTCGGTCCGTGGTTTTCATTTCTGTTTGTATATATATACTTATATATATATATATGGACTAACATTATCGAGTTATGCCTCTATTGAGCCTGGACTCACGTCCAGAGCGTTTATTTTATATATATATATATATATATATAGCGACAAATCGCTGAAATGATAAACTGAGCCGGGATCGATATATATCATGTGCATTTACCGCTTTTATATATAGATATATATATATATACACACATTTCTGTCAGGCCTGGAGTTTACTTCGTGGCCTTTTACTGCTTTATTTACATTATGTCCCACTTGGAGTTTACTTCGTGGTGGTTGATCGTTTTTACTGCTTTCTTTACATTTAGTCCACTTTGGAGTTTACTTGTATGGCGGTTGATCGCATTATTACTTTATTTACATTTCTTATCCCCATGGAGGTGCTTCACAGTGATTGATCATGTATATATATATATATATATATATATATATATATATATATATATATATATATATATATATATATATATATATATATAATCGCCATCGCTTTTTATATAAACATGCGCATCATGTGAGCCTAGGAGTCATGTGATCACTGATTCAATCTCATCGAATCTAGATTCGGTTCCCATGATGGATATTTTTAGTCATGTTGTGACTTGGAAATTATTCAATTGTGTTTGAATTTCCTTAGATGGCTTTCATGCCCATGAGGAGTTCAAAGATCGCTATATATTATTTTTTCAAGATGCTTCGTGCATCTCGAAAATAAAAGTAATCAAGCCGAACATTTAATAATAAAATGGAAGTATCAAAGGCCTCAATTACTATTGAGCACAGGGTTTTAAAAAACCTCTTTTATAAAACCTCATTGCTATATCTTATTTAAAACTGAATTTTTCATAAAAATTTAAACCCTTTGTGTATAGGTGCGAACGAGGCCTCACACTACTTCCAAATAATAGCACATTGACCCACACACACACACACATTCATATAATAGTTTCTTGAAAAGTGGCGATCACCGTGGTAACACGGATGTCGGGGGGTGCCTAACACCTTCCCTCCGCATAATCAAACCCCCGAACCCAAATGAATCTCGGTTTCACAGTCCCGTTTAACAGTGTCACATCACTGGGTCAATGTACAAACCTTTTCTCGGTTGCATTAGTGCAATCAGTTAAAAACACAAACTGGCGACTCTTACAGTCAAATCGTCGACATATACATGTCGGACCTTTTTCACTTGTTTTTTCAAACAAATCTCACATAACATGAGAACACCAAAGAACAAGAACAGAAAAAGGGACAAATAAAAATCCCAACGTCGACACCAATATTAAGGGTCCAAATAGGGTACTTATGCTTTATTCTCTTTTTCTTTCTCTTTTTTTTAGATAAATAGTAAGTGCGTTTTACGCTCCATCTCACTCCTGTGTTTATGGGGAGTGTTTTTCATGATTCTTCTCAACCCACCACAAGACTCAATTATTCACTTTTTTTTAGAAGTGTAGACACTCGAAATTTTTGGCACGCCTGTTACTAACATTGTAGGAGGGCAGATTCGTCTTTTAGAGATAACCCTGGAAGACAGCTTACATCCATTCTGGATACTACCAGAGATCAATCCCAAAACCCGGGACACACACCGAGATCATCATTTCCAACCCCGAAACACCCACCGGAAGGATCATTTTTAACCTCGAAGATAACCCCGAGTTTCGTCCTTGGCGATAACCCCAAGGAGTGTTGTTGTAGTTCCGGAAATAACTCCGGAAATGCTTGTTTCAAATACATGCTATCAGCTTCAAGCTCAGACCTCCTACCGAGGCACTCATACCTCAGACCCGGAGCTAACACCGGGCAGACAGGCACTCTCACAAGATGACATTGCGGCATACAAACAAGTAGTCCAATCTCAAATGTAACCCTGAGTAACGTCTGCTTTCAACTCAAATCGGCGATAACCCTGGCGAAGAGTCAAACGTCATCTTTCCCCCTTCAACACCTGCGCATCGTCTCAACACTTCATACATACATACATCCAACGATGTCCCACAAGAACCGAGGAGTTAAAATCCGAGTTACTATTACGCGTGGCAGTACCTTGGATAGAATTTGAAGCTTGAAGACCATGGGCATGGACCCCTCTTCCTAACTTCGTACAACCTCTAATCCATGTCATTGTGTAACTCTCGACACAAGCGGTCCGAAGAAGGTCACATATACCTCGTTCGTATACTCGGATTGAAGTTCTACAAGTTCGAGCGGACATTACAGTGCACGAGTGCACGTACTTTGAGACGATGGGACCCACAAAGCCCGGGGACATTTCAACCAAATTAGTGTGTATCATAGGCGGCTGCAGTACACACTGCGACATAATCAGTCTATAAATATAGACCTTGAGGTCAGCCATTTGGGAGAGAGAAAGGCGAGGAAGCCCTGTCCAATTACTCTGTACACACCCATATTGAGTGTTTCCTCATCTCTAAACATCTGTTAGCTCACATATAGCTATCTTTTTATTCAGCGGGAGCTGAGTGTTTATCCATATAGAGTCATAGAATTCTACATTGGCAGCCCATTGTAAGCCTTCTCACATTCTATAAAGCCTTCTTCTCATATTAGCACACACTGTTATACACATTGAGAGTCATGTTGTATGTGTTTGCCTGGACTTCGGTCCGTGGTTTTCATTTTTGTCTGTATATATATATACTTATATATGTATATATTTTATATATATGGAATAACATTATCGATTTATGCCTCGATTGAGCCTAGACTCATGTCCGGAGCGCTTATTTATATATATATATATATATATATATATATATATATATATATATATATAATTGTTATTGGACATATCCGATGAGCCCTGGATTTTACATCCAGGTGCATTTACTTGTTTTTTTATATATATATATATATATATATATATATATATATATATATATATACTTATATATATAATTGTTGTTGGACATATCCGATGAGCAGGATTTACATCCTAAAATGCGTTATCGCTTTTATATATATATATATATATATATATATATATATATATATATATATATATATATATATATATATATATATATTTATATTTCACAGTGCTCGGAGTTTACTACGTGGCCTTTTACAACTTTTATTTACATTTAAATCTCCGCCTGAGTTTACTTGTGCGTAGATTGATCGCTTTTATGACTTTATTTACATTTCGTTCCACCAGAGTTTACTTGTGGTGGTTAATCATGTCCATATATATATATATATATATATATATATATATATATATATATATATATATATATATATATATCGCTTTTATATATTTACATTTTCGATCCCCATGGAGTTGTTTCTGTGGTAGTTGATCATGTCTCAGATATATTTGACTTTTTATATATATAATCGCCATCGCTTTCCATACAAATTGCAATATCATGTGAGCCTAGGAATCATGTGATCACAGATTGCTTTCATTGAATCTAGATTCGATTCCAATGATGGACCTTTTTCAGCTGTGAGCAGCTTGTACATTATTTACAGTGTCTGAATTTCCTTGGATGGTTGTTATACCCATGAGGAGTTTGGCACTGCTTTATATTATTTTCTCGAAGATGCTTCGTATCTTGAAAATAAAAGCAAACAAGCCAAACATTTAATAATAAAATGGAAGTATCAAAGGCCTCAATTACTATTGAGCACGGGATTTGAAAAACCTCTTTTATAAAACTTCACTGCTATATCTTGCGTAAAACAGAATTTTTCTACAAATTCAAACCCTTTGTATATAGGTGTGAATGAGGTGTAGCACTACTTCCAAATAATTGCACATTGATCCACTCACACGCACACACACACACATTCATACAACAGTTTCTTTGAAAAGTGGCGGTCACCATAGCAACACGGATGTCGGGGGGTGCCTAACACCTTCTCTTCGCATAATCAAGCCCCCGGACCCAAATGAATCTCGATTACACAGACCTGTTTAGCAGTGTCACATCACTAGGTCAATGTGCAAACCTTTTTCGGTTGCGTTGGTGCAACCAGTTAAATACACTAATTGGCGACTCTTAAAGTCAAATCGTCGACATTATACATGTCGGACCTTTTTCACTTGTTTTTTCAAACAAATCTCACATTAACATGAGAACACCAAAGAACAAGTAACGAAAAGGGACACTAAAAATCCTGACGTCGACAAGTGGCGACTCTATTGGGGATTCCAGTTAGAGGGCTTAAGCCGCTATTACAAGCTTTTCAAAACTGTTATATGCTTGTGTGTGAATGTTGCATTTACATTTATGCTTAATGTATATGAATGCATTTTACTTACTGCACTATACTATATCTGTCTGTGATATTAGTGCTTCGCACATGTCATCATTTTCATAAACGGTGAGACACATTATATGTGAATGTATGTTGTGTGGTTCCTCCATCAGGAGGCTATCCTGTCGGTGTTTGATTACTGGACTCGTAGGAAGAATAATTCCAACGGGGCTCAGGAAAGGCACCACCCAGATTCGCTCCAGTTGAAAGACCGGATTAATTTCTCGTCAAGTAGATTGCGATGATCCCGGAACCTTCATGCCAAAAAGCCACGAGAGAAACCCTAAGATGGGTCAACCTCTGATAAACCAAACGCGGAGGAAAGTCTCTTCATGCTTTCCATTTTCAATTACTTGTAAAAGCATTTACTTGTAATTTTATTCCATGCTCATCTTTATGTAATGGAAAATATGAAGATTATCTGTGCATGCATATTATCAATTAACACCCGGTTTTGCAGGACAATATTCCTAAAACGGACATGTTATGATAACATTTACATTACCCTAAGACTAAACTACATAAGTCTTTTGTAGGGAAATCATTGGGCCTATTACCCGCTCAAAATCCATAAAGGCCACGAGCTTCATGACCAATCATGTCTTCGTCGACGGGCCTAATCCCGTTTCTCGTGAAGAATTTGATGGATTAAGTCAGCAAATCACAAATTTGGATGTCTTGCTTAAAGAATTTTATCAGTCCAGTCATGGTACAAAGATGCCTTCACACACAGAATCATCTACACAAGGAGGAACACAAGGTCTAGATAAGACAAATCTAGAACCTCCGTTGGATACGACCAACAAAGACCCTGAAAACACCCATCTCAAAGGAGATCCAGACACTGGTGATATCAGGAAGAAAGTACTCCAAATGGAGGAAACTATCCGTGTTCTCAAAGGGATTGGAACACATGGAAGTGTTTCATATGCTGACATTTGCATCTTCCCTGGTGTTCATTATCCAAAGAAATTCAAAACCCCTGATTTTGAAAAATATAACGGATTAGGGGATCCTTATACACATTTGAAAGTGTTCATTGGAGAACTTGGGTCTTACGGGAAAAATGAAAAGCTCAGAATGTAGCTGTTTCAGAAAAGTCTGACTGGGAAGCCCATTCATGGTATACCAGATTAGACAACTCAAAGATCCATAGCTGGGAAAAGCTGGATCACGCCTTCCTCACTCAATACAGTTTTCAATCTCAGATAGCTCCTGACCGGTACCAAATTACCAAGGTCAAGAAATAGTCTAATGAGTCGTTCAGGGAGTATGCTCAAAGGTGGAGGCGCATTGCTACTCAAGTTATTCCTTCCATGACGGAATCAGAAATGGTCTTGACATTCATAGATGTACAGGAAGCTCCTTTCTATGAGAGAGTCTTAGCTGGTATTGGCAAACCATTCTCTGAAATGATCAAGCACGGAGAGATGGCTGAAATGGGATTGAAGTCTGGTAAAATTCAAGACCTAGCCGCTCTTAAAGTTGTTGCTGAGCACATCCAGTTCGGATCTTATGGAAACAACCCCCGGAGGGTCCATAAAAAGAAAGAGGAGGATGTTTCCTTGAAACTACAAGGTCAAAAAGGCAATCAAAGCATGCCTCTACAAAGGAGAAATTACTACCCTTTTCAAGCACAATCTTCAAACCCTCCATTGCCTAAAGGTGGAGAAGTAAAGAGTCCCCGAACGTTCACACCCTTAGGGGACTCGCTCGAGAATATTCTTTCTCTTCTGACTACTCAGAAGAAAATTACACATCTTCTTCCGCCAGCCAACCCTAATGGGAGGGGTTTTAAAGCTACTCAGAAATGTGTTTATCATGCTGGAGCACCTGGACATGATACTCAAGATTGTTGGGCCTTGAAACACAAGATCCAAGATTTAATAGACAATGGTGAGATCGTGGTCACCAAACCAGATCAACCTCATGTGCAAGACAACCATCTTCCTCAACACAAAGAAGAAGAGGTCAACATGATCAGTTGGAGCACTGGACAGAGTTCCAATTCTAATGGTGAATCATCCCAAACCCTCAAAGACGGTATTGACAGATGGGATTATGCAAAGTTCCAGTTTACTATGGAGCGCAAGATGAATGCTCTTTGCAAACAAATTAAGCAATTGGTCGAACTAGTGACCCACCAGCATCAAGTTACACGCCAATTAATCAGGCAGGAGCATGCCTATCTCCTTCCATTTGTTATGAATGCTCCATCACCACCTTCAGAAAGCAAAGCTATGGAGGATAAGGTTGCAAAGAGAGCCAATGCTAAAGCCCGTTGGGATTTTTCCAATCAAAGGGAATTTACCTATCTTGGCCAATCTATGGAGGAGATACTGCAAATGTTGATCAATGAAGGAAGAATTACCTTCCTTCTACCTCCAATCAATCCCCGTTCAGGACGGTTTAATTCTGATGAAGTGTGTCAATATCATTCACATTCTCATAGTCACAGCACAGAAGAATGCTGGGCACTCCGCCATCTCATTCAAAATCTTATTGATAGCGGTGTCCTGCAAATAGCAGATGATTACACTGTGCAACTCAAGGGTGGGAATGCATGTCCTACCAAATGGAAGGGATCAGTATCAGTTATATCTGAAGGGGATGATGAGACTGTCAAAGTATTTCCCATACAACCAATTCAACTTAAAGGAGCTGACAATCCTTTGGAAGTGGTCGCACCAGAGCCAATTTCTTTACCATTCAGACCACAACATCCTGTTGTCAGCTTACACAAAGTTCCATGGAATTATGGAGAAGCTGAAGGATCCATGTCTCATATCTCTGCTACAATGTCGAGGGAAAATCCACTGTATCTTCCTCAACGGGTTATGAAACCTACTTGCGAAGCAAAGCGTAAGATTCCCGTGGAGAAGATTGAAAAATTCCTCCGAATTATGGGCCACAATGAAGCCAAGGTGGTTTTAAGCTAATGAGAAGCTCCACACCAGATATCTATACTGGACTTGGTTTTCTCTTCTAAAGATCATACGGTTATCCGAGCTTTTGTTGGATCTCGACGAAATTTCGTTGGAAAGATTGAGTTGCCATTTGAGATTGGTCCAAATAGATTCAATGTATCCTTCCACGTCCTCAAGATAGATTCAGGATACAACCTGCTATTGGGGAGACCATGGATACACATGGCTGGAGTTGTTCCCTCCATGCTACATCAACAACTCAAATACATTGTCAAAAACAGTCTAGTCACAGTCAACGCTGAGCCATAATGTCCTGAACAAGGAACTCTACCAATCATCAGCTTCAATTCAGAAGTTGAACCGGCCAGATTTCATACTCTGGAAGTGAGTACCACGCAATACCATTCTATTGGAGCGCCACTTCCCGTACCCAAAATTTCTATCGAGGTTATGTCGGCCACTCAAGAAATGATGTCATTGGGTCATCCACCTGAAGAAGGGCTTGGTAAAGATAAGCAGGGTATTAAGCACCCTATTCAAGTGTCCAGCCAAATTGGAACAGCCGGACTAGGCTATTCTACCAGTTCTAGTCACAGGAACCCTCATAAGCACAAGCAGGTTCCTCAAGCTTCCGCCGCACGGCGATTTATTCCATCTGCACCACATGAGCTGGTATAGTCTCCGGTTAAGGTTCCAGCCCATGTTGTGGCCATGCTGTTTCCTAAACCAGTGTCAATCAAAGCAAAAGAGGTGCTGATTCCTGATCCCGAAGTGGAAGAAAAGGAACGGAAACGCAAACATGACATTGCCTTGATGATGGCAGGCATACGCGTCATTGTTCATGATGAACATACAAACAGATATATCCCAGACGATGATTGCCCAAATGTCATGGTTATCATTCGGGAGAAGGAAGACAATGACGATCCTTCCATCACTGCAGTCCATCAGGACTTTGCCCTCGACAATTGGAGCAGCACTCCATGCATTGGTCGACGCGGGTAAAATGGGCAGAAAAATCCCTCTACACTGTTGATAACTTTAATTGCTTGTTTTTCTTTACAGTACTAGCGGTTATTTTATCAAGTACATGCTAACACTTTTGTGTGATCGAACAGTTGCATATATTAAGTGAAAGCATATTTTGTTTCAAGACTGAATTTAGATGTGCCTGTACTTGCTGATGAGGTGCCTTTTCTCCACAAGGGTTGTAACTTTGATCCAAAGTTGGTCTTACACTTGATATACAAGAGGAGATTGAGACACCTTAGGAGATTAAGGAATGGGTCGCAAACAAACCCAAACCCAATCTTGATCAAACCACTTCTTTCAATCTTGGAACCTTAGACAGCCCTAAGTCCATCCAAATTGGTTCAGACCTTGCCACAAATCAGCGGAATGACATGGTTGCAGTATTAACCCAATTGCAGGATGTGTTTGCATGGTCTCATGAAGACATGGTGGGTTTGTCCACTGACATTGTTCTTCATCGCCTTCCCATTAAAGAAGGATTCAAGCAAGTTAGACAAAAACTCAGGCGATTAAAACCTGAGTGGAGTTTGAAAGTTAAAGAAGAAATTGTGAAACAATTTCAAGCTGGCATTATCATGGTGTCTACATATCCGGAGTGGATATCCAACATTGTTCCCGTGCCTAAACCAGGAGGAAAGGTGCGAGTCTGCGTGGATTACCGGGATTTAAACAAAGCTTGCCTTAAAGATAGCTTTCCTATGCCCTTTATCCACATTCTTATTGACAACACTGATCAATACGACATGTACTCCTTTACTGATTGCTTTGCGGGATACCATCAAATTATGGTCGCTGAGGAAGATCGTGAAAAAACTGCTTTCATCACGCCTTGGGGAACGTTTTGCTACAGACAGTTGTCATTTGGCCTCATCAATGCTGGGGCAACCTATCAGCGAGCTATGATGGCTCTTTACCACGATTTAATGCATAAGGAGATAGAGATCTACGTGGATGACATCATTGTCAAATCCCGAAAGGAGGATGACCACTTAGACCATCTCAAAAAGTTTTTCAATAGGTTGTGTAAGTGCAACTTGAAGTTGAATCCAGCCAAGTGCGCCTTTGGTGTCAAGTCAGGCAAGTTGTTAGGTTTCCTAGTCAGCCACAAAGGGATTGAACTGGATCCTACCAAAATCCAGGCCATCAAGAAAATTCCCATTCCTCAGATAGAGAAGGAAATACGGGAATTTTTGGGAATAATCAACTTCATTAGCAGGTTCATTTCTCAACTCACAATAACCTGTGAGCCAATCTTCAAGTTGTTTAGGAAGAACTCCTCCATGAAATGGAACGATGAGTGTCAGAAAGCCTTCCTTACCATTAAAGATCAACTGATTAACGCTCATGTTTTGGTACCTCCCAGGGATGATGTTCCCCTATTCATGTACCTGTCCATAAATGACAATGCCATGGGCTGTATGCTGGGGCAAAAAGACGATAGAAGCCAAGAATGAGCTATCTATTACCTCAGCAAAAGATTTAGCACCAGTGAACACAAGTACACTCTGATTGAGAAAACTTGTTGTGCTTTAACATGGGCTTCCATGAGGTTACAGCATTACCACCATGGTCACACAACCCATCTCATATCTCGCGTGGATCCTCTCAAGTATGTGTTCAGTAAGCCCATACTGAATTTTTTTGATCCGGCCCATAGCGATTGATCCTACAAAGAATTTGACATCGTCTACGTGATGCAAAAGTCTGTCAAAGGTCAAGGAATTACGGATCAACTGGCCGTCGCACCTGCAAGGGACTACAAACCCTTGGAAACATACTTCCCCGATGAAGGGGTAATGATAGTTCAGCAACAACATCAGTACGATACATATTGTACGTAGAAAATGTATTTTGATGGAGCTGTCAACGCAAAAGGTTCTAGAGCTGGAGCAGTTCTAGTGTGCGGTACGGGGGAGCAGTATCTCGTTGCCGTCAAATTGAAGTTTGTCAGCACCAACAACACAGCTGAGTATGAAGGCTGTATCATGGGGCTAAAACTTTCCCGTTCAATGGGCGTCAGGCGGTTAACTGTCTTTGGGGATTCCGAATTGGTAATCAAACAATCCACTGGAATCTATCAAACCAAAGAATTACATTTGCTACCTTACCATTGGCAGGTTCTACAAATGGCTTTGGAGTTCGAAGAAATCTTCTTTCTACACATTCCTCACAATAGGAATGATTTTGCAGATGCATTGGCAACGTTGGCTTACTTGGTTCACATACCTGACAAGGAAAACATGTCAAACATCACATTTACTCTGCAAAAAGCCCCAGTTTATGGGAACTATTTTGGAGAAGTCTCGGATGAACTACCTCCATCCACAACCCTTGGTATCAGCACATCAAGGGGTATTTACGAGATGGATCTACACCCACTGAGGCGAGCCTAACTGAGAAGAGGCAGATTCATCGACTTGCTATGAAATTCTACCTGAGCAGAGATGCACTCTACAAAAGAGATGCAGGATTAGGTCTCCTCAGATGTCTGGATAAAGACCAAGCTCAGAGACTCATGGATGAGATCCATGGTGGAGTATGTGGCCCTCACATGAGCGGACTCTTCCTTGTCAAAAAAATTCTTAGAATAGGGCATTATTAGCTTACACTCAAAGCTGACTGTGATGATCACGTCAAGAGGTGCTATCAATGCCAGATTCATAGAAATTCCATCCACACCCCTCCAAGGGAACTCCACAATATGAGTTCACCATGGGCCTTCTCAATGTGGGGAATGGACGTGATCGAGCCCATCGAGCCCAAAGCCAGTAATGGACATCGATTCATATTCACCATGATCGACTACTTCACCAAATAGGTAGAAGCAGCTTCCTTCCCCAGGGTTACTAAAGAAGTCATCATTGCTTTCATCAGAAATAATGTTGTCTGTCGATATGGACAACCAGAGGTCATTGTGTTAGATAATGCTAAGAACCTCAACAACAAAATGATGGAGGAGTTATGCAGAAAATTCCACATCAAACACCTGAACTCCGTCATCTACCGTCCAAAGATGAATGGTGCTGTTAAAGCGGCTAATAAAAACATCAAAAAGATCATGCAGAAAATGTTCGCCAATCACAAAAGATGGCCTGACCTTTTGCCTATGACTTTATTAGCCTACAGAACTTCTATGCGTACTTCCACTGG
Organism: Panax ginseng; assembly: GCA_020205605.1. Taxonomy (NCBI): domain Eukaryota; kingdom Viridiplantae; phylum Streptophyta; class Magnoliopsida; order Apiales; family Araliaceae; genus Panax; species Panax ginseng. The sequence goes on along the minus strand of CM035134.1, from coordinate 69,520,526 downwards.
GCAACCCCCTACTCATTAGCCTATGGGATGGAAGTAGTGCTCCCCATAGAGGTGGAAATGGAATCCCTCCGAGTGTTAATGGATGCTTAGTTGGATGAAGACCAATGGGTACAAGACAGGTATCACCAATTGTCTCTAATAGACGAAAGGCGAACCGCGGCTATCTTCCATGGTCAGTTATATCAGCAAAGGATCGCACGATCCTACAACAGAAAAGTATGACTACGGCAGTTCAAACAACATGACTTGGTTTTGAAGAAGATCATTGACAACCAAGATCAGTCTAAGGGAAAATTCGCTCCTAACTGGGAAGGTCCATTTGTTGTTAAGGAGGTATTGACAGGAGGTGCTCTCAGATTGCAGGAAATGGATGGCGATGAATTTCCACAGTTTATTAACTCAGACACCATGAAACGGTACTATGTCTGAGGTTACCATCAAACAAACATCCTGGTTTTGATCATCAAATCACCAGTCATTCCGGTTTTGAACCCTCTCCTTTCTACATACTTTTCTACCCCTCAGGGAAACATACACTTCAAACCAGTAGCCTGGTTTCACCTCAGTTCAAACATTTCATACAATTTTAGTTATCCTAAAGACGGGATTAAACCTTTCACACCTGCAGTTTATCCTGAGGACGAGATTAAACTTTTCTACGCTTGTAGTTTGTCCTGAAGACGGGATTAAACTTTTTTACACACTTGCAGTTTATCCCCATTATGACATCCGCTGTCGACAACTCCAACTGTAAGCGACAATGAGTGAAACCCTCAGTAACAGAGACCTCCGCAAGTATAGAATGCTGCCATCTCTGTCCTCGTGGATAGGTGACCAAACCTAGCACGCTCACAGGATGCAAACATGGAAGCCTCTCATAGTCCCAAAACTGCCAACACAAAGGAAACATCTGCTGTCAGTCAACACTCTTAACTTATACATCGGAAAAGATAAGAGAAATACTCACCAGCAGAAATGGGTAGAATCCTAACCACGCCTCGGTCAAGCCCTGCGATCGCATGCGCATTCCCCTGAGGAAGTAGGAAAAGGTATAGGAACCCCAATCATAGTCTCCTATACGGTCCATGTGTCGAGTGGCGCTAATCAAAGCGAAGGTCACCGTAGAGGAATTATCTGCTATGAAGCAGCCCCTAATGATCATCAGGAACAATCACCGAAGAATTCGATCCCTGACCCTCACATCATTAGGTATGGGCTCACTCAATAGTCCACTCATAGCATCTACGCTCAAATGACCTGTACGAATAGTCCTACCCTTGAGCGCCTCCGCCGGAACTCCCAACAAGGATCTGACGGCAGTAGGGGTAATATCCGCTGTGCAAGGCCCTAGATCCCCTCCAAACTCCATACCTGTGATAAATCGCCAATCCATTGGCGTTATCATCACCTCCTGATCCAAAGAATGGAGGATCGAGTGCCGTGAAACCATCGCTCAGACAATGCCCTGAGGTAACCCCAGGGACAACGACGGGGAAGAATGGAGAAGAACATCCAGAATCTCCAGCCATGTACAATCGCTCTGTAGTCATCATACAAAGCCTGATACATAGAGTGGATGTTAAACCAGTTCCCTCGAGGTTGTGTGAAGTCGGGAACCTACATCAAATGTAGATCAACATCAGAATCCTTGACTCCTCATCAATAGGAAATAAGGAAGATTAAAGATCTAACTTCATACCTCGTTTGTGTGCAGGTATACTTAAAGATGCCTACTTAAGTCACCCAGAATATCTTGGTTCGCCACTTGAATACCTGGCAATTCCCTATGGGGAACACGTACAGCAGGAGCAGGAACCTCAATTGGTACATCCTCCTCCTCGTCCTCGACATTCAGCACTTCAACCCGAATAGGACGTATCACCGCCTCTACCAAACGACGAGGATGTCTAACAGACCGACGTTGAGGCTCTTCAGAAGCCATTCTCTGTACACCAGAAGTGGTCCTGCGGGAACTACTCGGCTGATCTGGATCCATAATATCTGGACAACAAGTCTCCAAATCACCTCAGAAAGGGTGTGGTAAATTTTTACCTGGAGCTTTTCAAAATGCATTTTATGATTACATGCATGCATGCAATGTTTTAACATACATCTACAGTAGAGTTTAAAATGCATGACTACCCAATCCCTACATTTTGGGAAAATTTTGCCATAGCCCCCTTTGTAAATGGGACTATCCACATGCACATAGGCATGACTAGGTGGTCATTCAGTAGCACACCTATACACAGTCATATACACCCTACATGCATTATCACATCACAGTAAAAAAATTCGTAAGTGTAGTCTAAATTACCAGGATTATTTTGCTTGTCTCCCTTTACTCATTTGTCCTCAGATAGGATAAGAAATGACAGTAAAAGGTGCCAATTTGACTGTTTTAAAAGTCAAATTTTTTCACATCATTATGTTCAGCATGGTTTAATACTAACATTTGCTATGTTGAATATTTTTTATCAAGTCATGTCAGCATGCATATTCACTACTATGTGTCTAAATGCATTTCATGTGATAAGTCATTTTCCAATGGATAGAAACTGGAAAAACTACATGCATATGTTACCAGGACAGTGAAGAACGCTTGTACGGTGGCAGAATATGTAGAAAGTTTCCCAAACTCAGCAGATCTGAAGAAGAGCTCTCAGATTTCCTTCACCACGCAACTTGAAAATGACTTATGAAAGCAACCTTTGGGCTTTACATATAGATGACGGGTCAGCAGTCCACTGTGAACTTCCGCAGATGTACTGCGGCACTCTTACATGGGTCCCACACCTCCGGCTCTCTCCAGTTAGAGTTACAAAGGAGGTCTCACAAGCTCAAAAGGCCAATCAGAATAAAATGCTGCTACGATTGAGCTTAAATAGCACGAATCCTCGGTTTCATACGGTCGTAATTAAACTCCATCATCTCATCAAGATTCTTTGAATGCATGGTATACTATACCGATGAGCTCAGCCTTCATAAATCATGCTCGATAATACCCCACAAAGGTCTGATGCCGTCATTGCAGGGTCACAACCCTAAACCTCCCCGGCGGGGATTACAACGCCAAACCACGAAATGTTAAACCTCCCCGGTGGGGGTTACAAAGCCGAAGTTACAAAATGATAACGTATCCCCGACGGGGGTCACAACGCAATGCAACCATTGATACACACATCAATGAAGGTCAAGCAACCTTGACGTCATGTCAGCCGATGGCAAGTAAACCCATCGAAGTAGCTTATAAAAGTATCCCCGGTGGGGGTTACAACGCAATGCGACCATCGACACATACATCAATGAAGGTCAAACAACCTTGACAATGCACCCAACAGGGATCTATCCGGTAATACACACATCAACGAAGGTCGGGCAACCCTGACGACGATAGACTATTGGCAGTAACTCCAACAGAATGAGGGAATATGTTATACACATCCTCAAACAGACAAAGCTTTATCCCCACGGATCTCTTATATGCAAGAGGTACCTCTATGGAATATAAGCCAATGTCTAGGATTCAAGACTTTGGTGATAGCCCCAACGTCAACATCCTTGAAGACTTGGATCGCATGTCCAAGCCATCACTGATTGTCATCCCGGCAGGATTACAAGGGAACCGACAATCATTTCCATCATGCATCATGCATTTGCATCATGTTGCTGCATATAGCATCAGGTTTACCTTACTTGCATTTCAAGTGTCTAGGATTCTTTATCATATCCATACCTTGCATTGCATGAATATGATAAAGAGGGGCATCTGTGAGACACTCGAAATTTTTGCATACTATTACTAACATCGGGAGGGCGATTCGTCTTTTGGAGATAACCTTGGAAGACAGCTTACATCCATTCCGGATACTACCGGAGGTCAATCCCAAAACCCAGGACACACATCGAGAACATCATTTCCAACCCCGAAACACACACCAGAAGGATCATTTCCAACCTCGAAGATAACCTCGAGTTTCGTCCTTGGCAATAACCCCAAGGAGTGCTGTTGCAGTTCCGGCGATAACTCCGGAAATGTTTGTTTCAAAAACATGCTATCAGCTTCAAGCTCGGACCTCCTGCCGAGGCACTCATACCTCAGACCCGGAGCTAACACCGGGCAGACAGGCACTCTCACAAGATGACATTGCGACATACAAACAAGTAGTCCAATCTCAGATGTAACCCTGAGTAACGTCTTCTTTTAACTCAAATCGACGATAACCCCGGCGAAGAGTCAAACGTCATCTTGCCCCCTTCAACACCTGTACATCGTCTCAACACTTCATACATACATACATCCAATGATGTCCCATAAGAACTGAGGAGTTACAATCCCAAGTGACTATTACGCGTGGCAGTACCTTGGATAGAATTTGAAGCTTGAAGACCATGGGCATGGACCCCTCTTCCTGACTTCGTACAACCTCTAATCCATGTCATTGCGTAACTCTCGACACAAGAGATCCGAATAAGGTCACATATACCTCGTTCGTATACTCAGATTGAAGTTCTACAAGTTCGAGCGGACATTACAGTGCACGAGTGCACGTACTTTGAGAAGATGGGACCCATGAAAAAGCCGGGACACCTCGACCCATAGCAGGTGTAAGCTGTGGCTACTACAGTACACACTGCTGCAATCGATCTATAAATATAGACCTTGAGGTCAGCCATTTGGGAGAGAGAAAGGCGAGGAAGCCCTGTCCAATTTACTCTGTACACACCCATATTGAGTGTTTCCTCATCTCTAAACATCTGTTAGCTCACATATAGTTATCTTTTTATACAATGAGAGCGAGTGCTTATCCATATAAGTCATAGAAGTCTCTTTGGCACCACCGTAAGCCTTCTCACATTCTATAAAGCCTTCTTCTCATATTAGCACACACTGTTATACACATTGAGAGTCGTGTTGTGTGCGTTAGCCCGGACTTCGGTCCGTGTCTTTCATTTCTGTCTGTATATATATACTTATATATGTATATATTTTATATATATGGACTAAAATTATCGAGTTATGCCTCGATTGAGCCTAGACACATGTCTGGAGCATTTACTTGTTTTTATATATATATACTTATACATATAATTGTTGTGGGACATATCAGATGAGCCTGAATTTTACATCTGGTGCATTTACTTGATTATATATATATATATATATATATATATATATATATATATATATATATATATATATAATTGTTATGGACATATCCGATGATCCTGATTTACATCCTATATGTTTACTACTTTTATATATATATAGTTGTACATATATATATATATATATACATTCATATCAAAGTTCGGAGTTTACTTCGTGGCCTTTTACGCTTTTATTTACATTTCGGCCCTACTGGAGTTTACTTTGTGGCGAGTTGAGTGCTTTTATGACTTTATTTACATTTCATCCTCGCCTGAGTTTACTTTCGTGGCGATTGATCGCTTTTACTGACTTTATTTACATTTCGCCCCACAGAGTTTACTTCGTGGTGGTTGATCATGTCCATATATATATATATATATATATATATATATATATATATATATATATATATATATATATATATATATATATATATATATATATATTTACCGCTTTTATATATTTACACTTCGATCCCCATGGAGTTGCTTTCGTGGTGGTTAATCAAGTCTGTATATATATATATTTACAACATTTATATATATATATAACTGCTTACTTCTTTCCATACAAATTAAGATATCATGTGAGCCTAGGAATCATGTGATCACAGATTGCTTTCTTGAATCTAGATTTGATTCGTGATGGACCTTTTTTAGCTGTGAGCAGCTTGTACATTATTTACAGTGTCTGAATTTCCTTGGATGGCTGTCATGCCCATGAGGAGTTCTAAGATTTCAGATATTATTTTCTCGAAGATGCTTTGCATCTCGAAAATAAAAGCAAACAAGCCAAACATTTAATAATAAAATGGAAGTATCAAAGGCCTCAATTACTATTGAGCACAGAGTTTGAAAACCCTCTTTTATAAAACTTCACTGCTATATCTTGTGTAAAACTGAATTTTTCTACAAATTCAAACCCTTTTTATATAGGTACGAACGAGGTGTAGCACTACTTCCAAATAATTGAACATTGAGCCACACACACACACACACACATTCATACAACAGTTTCTTTGAAAAGTGGTTGTCACCATGGCAACACGGATGTCGGGGGGTGCCTAACACCTTTCCTCCGCATAATCAAACCCCCGGACCCAAATGAATCTCGATTTCACAGACCCGTTTAGCAGTGTCACATCACTGGGTCAATGTGCAAACCTTTTTCAGTTGCGTTGGTGCAACCAGTTAAATACACTAACTGGCGACTCTTAAAGTCAAATCGTCGACATTATACATGTTGGACCTTTTTCACTTGTTTTTTCAAACAAATCTCACATTAACATGAGAACACCAAAGAACAAGTAACGAAAAGGGACACTAAAAATCCCAACGTCGACAAGAAGCTTATATACCCACTTTTTCCCCCAAACTTAGGTTCTTACCTAATTCTTTATCTTCACTGTCTATCCTCATTATTCTTTCATTTAAACTAACATTATCCGTTAGAAATTTCTTATGTATCAATTTAAACTAATCAGTTGACACATGTGTTATTAACGTGCTACCCTTTTTATACCAGTTTCAAACAAGCACAAGATCAAATTCATAACAAAAACTACATCAAGGCTCTAATAATCAGTACCGTACTTGTCTACTTAATCCCAATCTCATCATTGGTCAAAATAAAATGAACTACAACAACTACTGGACATATGCAAAATAACACAATACTTAACAAATTATTTTTTTATATATGTATGGTAAAAATAACATTAATACAAAAAAAAAAAAAAAAACTATTTACGATCCTAATCTATTATACAACTACATAATTACATGAATGCAACATTTAATAATCCTAAAACTAAACAATGAACTAACATATGCAAACCTAACTAATAAAATTAAATATGCAAACATTTAAATATACAAACATGAAACTAAATCCCCCAAACTTGAAAATTACAATGCCCTCATTGTATAGATATATCAATAAAGAATATGAGGACTTCCCTATAATCACTTAAGTCTAGGATGGTGGTGTGTGTTCTTCTTCATCAGAGTCACTTGGTGGAAACCTTGGCATTGGGGTTGGCTGCTGGTATGGGAATTGAGCATTGGGATTGAAGCTATCGAGCGTCACATTTAATAAGGCGAATGATAGGTTCATGGCTTCAAACGAATGGTCCTGCCTCATTGCGATTCGCCACATCTCTCTTCGTGCTTCTTTGTTGTACTCATCCAATTGTCGTTGAAAGTTGAGGAATTTAGGGCTAGATATGGCCTCGGGCTGTGGTGTTGCCTCTGTTCCTTGCTCTCCCGTTGGTGCCTCCCCCTGGAACTCTTCGTCATCTGAGTTGTCGAAAGCATCAGCCTCATCCTCCGAAGCTGATGGAAATATAAAGCCTAATCCTCTAGGATGTGACTCGCCCCCGGGCCATAGCGTATACCTTGCAATCATTCTTGAATCCAGTGTCTAAAGCGGCATCTCGGTGATCTCATCATCGGACCATCTAACTCCTGCTTGCCTGCACAACCCACAAATGAGTGGTGGGTGTGGCAAGCCGCCCGAGAATGGTCCTCGTAAGCATCATCATATTGAAAAACTGATTATAGCCCCTACATCGATGATGACATCTTGTACAATGGCATACAAGAGCACTGCCTTCTCCTCGGTCACGTCTGACGTGTGTGGATGGAAATAATTTGGCACATAAGAATGCATACCATATCTTGCCATACCTGCTAAGATCCTTACTGTGAAAAACAGTGCCTCCTTTGTGACCTTTGATCCATGTGGTACCCAATTTTGTCAGTTCCTTCATAATAACCTCATAATCAAGATCATGATCACGTAAGTGAGCATACTGGAAATGTCTAGGCACTTGTAACTGGTAGTTTATGTTGATGGCATCAGCACTGAACAGAACTAATCTTCCCCGTACAAAAGCGTTGAAGGGGGACTTGTCCTCGGCATTAGCATAAAATTCTTTGACCACACTTACAACTGCGGCCTCGGGTTCTTCCATGAACTTATTCCACCCTTTCTGATATATTTGTTGCATCATTTCACCGTCAACATGGTCTAGTGCCAACCCCCGCTCCGGTGTGAGTGCTTTTGATACCATGTAATCGTAACGGTCGGTGGCAATGGAACTTATGAATTTTCGCCGGTCGAAGGTTTGTGTTGGTGGTGTGGTTCCGGAACTCTCTCCACGTTGCCTCTTTGATGTGGGTTTAGATGTCATTGATCTGAGTAAGCTTTAACAACAATTTTCCCCCAAACTTCACTTATGCAATCTGTCGAACACTTGGTGTGCAAGATGTTCAATCCCCCCCCCCCCAAACTTTATGATTTTGTTTTAATTATGCTGATAGTAAGTGAAGAATTGAAAAACAACTTACTCACTCTCAGTGTATCTCCAAATTAGCTAAAAAATTCGCTCAAACCCTAACCTTGAACTTCTGAGTAGTGTCAATTGATGTTGTTAATCTGGAAAACAAAACAGGTTCATTAGAACCATATATTGCAAGATATAGGTGGTCAAAGGTGGTTGACCGATCACGACGTTCTGTTTTCTGGGTTACCCAGAAAACTCAAAAATAGGTTGAACCTGCTACTTTGACCAGCCTTTTAATCGCTTTTTGTTAGTTGTTTTAATAAATTTTTGTAATAGATTAATACCTTGATATACATACTACATATCTATGACCATAAATTTCTTAATCAGTTCATAGGATTACTGGAATTAATGGTCAAAAGTCGTTGACCGAGCTTGACCAAGTTTTCTGGGTTACCCAGGAAACTGATGAATATGAAGAATAGCCTTTGGTTGTACTTTGACCAACATAGATCGAGACCTTAGAGTTATACTTTGTCCAAACCAGTGTTATATATATGTACTTTGACATATAAACTACCAATTACAACAAACAGAATACAAATCTATTACATAGATTCAAAGATATGAAAGCTACAAAATCGTTGACCGACCATAACCATTGTTATGGGTTACCCAGAAACTCAAGAACAGCTCTGGCAGTGACTTTGAGCCTCTATAACTTCTTGTTATATGTAGGATATAGCACGAAATTTGTCTGATGTTGTACTACTGTATGAGTTCTATAAACATCCATACTTGTCCAAACCTAGAATCATTAACAGTAGCAAAGTAGATCATGGTCAAAGTGGTCCCTAGACCACGACTGGCTGAAACCCAGAAACTCAAGAACATCTATAGCGACACTTCCTGTCACTATAGGGCTTTGGCGACAGACAAAAATTGTTTTTTTAGAAATTAATTAATAAAAATTAGAAATAATTAATAAATAAATATAAAAACAATTTTAAAAACTATATTAAGTTATTATAATTAACTTTTGATATTTTTATATAAATTCAATAAATTTTTATTTTATTTGGATATTATTAATAATTAAGTTAATAGTAAAGTAATTAGAATAATTACTTATTAATAATAAATAATTATTGAAAAATATTATTAATAATTTAAAAATCATAGTAAATGGTTATAAATTATTTAAAATAGTAAACAATGTTTTTATAAAATTATAAGTAAATACTAATTATTTAGAAATAGAAATAAATGATTTAAAATTATTTAAAGGATAAATAAATACTTAAAAATGATTATAATGGATATATAAATTATCTAAAAATATAATAAAGCTTATAAAAAAATTTAGTCGATATATCAACTTATTTAATACTCGGTAAGGTCTTTAAACACCGAAACCATATCAAACTTAACCTAATCATATGTAAATTTTGTATTTGAGTATTGTTACCAATACTAATGTGTTAGATTTATATGAATGAACATCGTAAGTGTTTATTAACGAATCGAGTAGCATTACTTGACTGATCTACGCTTAGGCAAGTTTCATATACCCTAATTATTTTCACAAGTTTCCTATACATTACTTTTGCAAGTTTCCTATACCCTAATTACTTTCGCAAGTTTCCTATACCCTAATTACTTTCGTAAGTTTTCTATACCCTAATTACTTATGCAAATTCTCAAACCCTGTTTATTCGTTGAACAAGATTTCTATCTTGAATTTTTGTTGATATGATATACCAAACCTAAACTTGAATTACCACTTATTATAATATTATTGCTATAGATTCAGCATAACTAAGAAATGAATTATTTATTCCTATGATATTGTTTATTGAGCATAAACTGTTGTGTCAAACCAAATTGCTTTGGTAAGACATCCTATTCTGAAGTTGTGTATCCCATAAGGGATCGAGATTTGGTCAATAATATATTGACATTTGGGTGCATTTGAGTACTAGTAGGATGAGATGCATACTCCTAGAATATTGAGTAGGTTGATCCCCTATCTCATATCTAAAACGATGTTTCTAAGTCTGTGTGACTGACAGAAATAAAAAGTTCAGAAATGGTTGAAAAAAAATTCTAGAAATGGTAGCAACTATCAGTTAAATTTTGAATTGTTATACTTCTTCAAATCATATATTGTTATAAATATAAAATCTGCTTAGCATGTCATAGCTCACCCTTGCAAATTATTCCCTTTGTAGTATTAGATGGTAACCCTGGTACATCTAGAGTAGATAAAGGGAAGCGTCCCTGCTTAGATTAGCTTATATTCCTATCTAGTTGAATACTTTGCAATAAGAAATTCTTTATGAGAATCATGTAATCGAACCTTAATTTATGATATATAACATCTTTTATTTTTGCAACCGTATTTTCTTACATATATAGATGTAATTTAGAATCTTCAATCTAGTTTGAGATCCTTGGGAACTATTTATTTGAGTGAGGGTATTGGTAACATGGATTGTTCATGTTGTTGTTGATACTCTGGATTTCAGATAGATAGGTACTATCGATGCGATAGTGTAATTCGCATGACATAGACTATACATCTGAGTGACGGTATTGGTAATATGTACTATTCATGTTATTACTGATACTCTAAATTTTGGATAGATAGATACTATTCACAGATCCAGTTCATATATCCAAGTGAGGGTATCCAAACACAGTAATAGTTCTCTTGAGAATTGTCATATGTTATGGGATACTGTGAATCTTGAATATATGGGAATTTTATCTGGTTATAAATTGTATAGTCACTCCATTTGATATAAGCATGTAATCAGATACCATGTGTGTATAGATTTAAATGCGTTATATATAATGACTCATAGTAAGCACCATATCAGATACCATGGGAGTATAGATATGGGGGCGTTACATTTAATGGTATCAGAGCTATTAAGGCTATAGATATAAGGAAGAGAAATGTTAGTATATAGTCTTCGAGTCCGTAAAAATTTTAAAGTACACATAAAAATAACATTAAAATATTATGTTTGTATAAACTTCTGTACCAGTATTAAAGGAGTTTTATTTTATAGATGACCAACTCCAGTGCTGAAGAAATGGTGATAGTAAATAATCCACCATAAATTGAGTCATTTATAGCTAGTGATGTAGAGGATGATGAATTTTTTCATGACCAACAACTGCTAGATGCTGAGGAAAAGGAAGATCCAGTAGCAAGGCAATTAATGGGAATTGAGGAACATGATGAAGCAGTGGCATCACTATTGAAGATAACAGAATATAAGAATAATAAAATGCAGTTTAGGGCACACTTAGCCAAGGGAATGCTAGAACATAAGAGGGGAACCAATAATCAACCTCGACAAAGACAACTACACACCATGCAAACAAGGGAAGGAAATCTGATCGAGGCTAATATAATCTAGGTAATCAAGATGTTTTCAATGATTTGCAGTGCCGAATAGTTCGATATTCGGTGGAGGAAAAGAAAACTGCTTATTTGATAGATCGGTATATGGTATGCCACATGATCCAAGATTCCTTTGATGATGTTAATGAGTTTTAGAGGTTAGTATAGAAGTATAAATGCATTTAAAGTTTGTAATATGGCTAGTAGTATGTGTAAACTACTAAGATGTTTTGTACGACTTGTGATATATGAATAAACGATATGTTTGTATTATTCTTATGTGGATTTTTGTTGTTATTTTATATAGAATCATGCCACCAACCAGAAGACCCCAACGAGAGATAGATAATGATGATAATCCTACCCAAAATTTAGTATAACTTTTGTTAGGTGCTATGAATAGACCCACAACCCAAAACACTTCCTTTAAAGATTTCAAATTAGTTGGTCCACCTGAGTTCAAAGGTACATCGGAACCTATCGATGCACAAATCTGGATTACTCAAATAGAAAAAAATTTCCTAGTGACCAATGTCAATAATAATCAAAAGACGAGTTTTGCAACCTTTTTCTTGAAAGGTGAGGCTAATTATTGGTGGGAATCAACTAAGGGGCGGGTAGAAACTAAAATTGTACCTTGGGATAGATTCAAAAAGTTATTCTTTGAAAACTATTTTTCCCAATCCCTGAAGGATCGTATGGAAGTAAAATTTCTAGAATTAAAACAAGGAGACCTGACTGTATCTCAGTATACAGCCAAGTTCAACGAATTGTCCAGGTTTTCTCCTCACCAAGTCAATACTAAACTTAAAAAGACTCGGAGGTATCAAGAAGGTTTGAAACCTCATATACGAAGTAAATTGTCAGTACTCCAAATAAAGACTTTTTCAAAAATACTCGAGAAAACTTCTATAGCTGAAAGTGAAAACCAAAGTCTATTTAAATTTCATCAGGAAAAGAAGAGTCAAAATGAGAAAGGGAAACTTAAAACCGAACCCAGTTCAGGTGGGTTTAATAATAAACGGAAATGGGATACTAATTTTTCCAACAACCCGGGGAAAAAGATGGGTAATAACAATAATAACTTTAGTAATAATAACATTAAACCTTGTTCTACTTGTGGAAGAAAACATAAAGGGGTATGCTTTAATAGTAAATGTTATAATTGTGGACAAATGGGACACCTTTCTCCACAGTGTCCTCTCCCTAATAAAAATAAATGTTTCAATTGTGGTTAGTCGGATCATTTCCCAAAGAATTGTCTCAACCCCAAGAACCATGGAGGAGAAGGGATTAGAGTACCGGAGAACAACAATAATCAGTCAACAGTAGCTGCAGTTGGAGTTCAGAATCGACCAACCGCGAGAACATTTAATATGTCGGTGAGGGATGTTGTTGCTTCACAGGACGTGATGACAAGTATCATCCCTATCAACACTTTAAATGCATATGTGTTATTCAATTCTGGTGCTACTTGTTCCTTTGTGTCTAATAGTTTTTCTAACAATCTGAATATAACATGTGAAAATTTAGACAAACCATTGTGTGTAGAAATTGAAAACAATGAAAAGATTCCGCTTAAGACCATATATAGAAACTGTAGTGTGGAGATAAATGGACACAATTTTCTGGTAGATCTTATACTAATTCAGCTGGGAGAATTCAATGTAATCTTAGGAATGGATTGGTTTGTTAACAATAACGTGATGATTGATTGTCATCAAAAATGTATAAACCTTTTGACTGCATCAAAGTCAAAGGTAGTGTTCAACGGAAGTTGTTCACCTAAGCAATCTCGACGCTTAACCATAACTCAGGCAGAAAGGTTACTTAGAAAAGGTTGTTCAGGATATTTAGCCTATATAGTTGATACTCGACAGGAAGGAGTAAAACTAGATCAAATACCTATAGTTAAGGATTTTCTTAATGTATTTTTGGATGACTTACCAGGTTTACCTCCAGATAGGGAAATTAAGTTTGTCATTGATCTTGCGGGAGAAGCGGACTCAGCTTTTTAAGGCACCAGTATAGAATGGCTTTGTAGAACCTGAAAGAGTTACTTATATAATTACAGGAACTCTTAGATAAAAAGTACATATAACCTAGTGTTTCACCTTGGGGAGCACCAGTGTTGTTTGTAAAGAATAAGGATGGAACCATGAGGTTATGTATAGATTATAGAGAATTAAATAAATTAACCATTAAGAATAAATATCCTTTACCAAGGATTGATGATTTGTTTGACCAAATAAAAGGGGTCGAACACTTTTCAAAGATTGACCTTAGAACAGGTTATCATCAGTTAAAGGTAAGAAAGGAGGATGTGTCAAAAATAGCGTTTAGGACACGCTATGGACATTATGAGTTTCTTGTTATGTCCTTTGGGTTGACAAATGCACCGGCAAAATTTATGGATTTGATGAATCGAGTGTTTAAACCATGCTTGGACAAATTTGTTGTAGTGTTTATCAACAATATTCTGTTATACTCGAAAACACGGGAAGAGCATGCTGAACACTTGAGGGTCATTTTGGAGATATTACGAAAGGAACAACTTTATGCAAAGTTCTCCAAGTGTGAATTCTGGTTTAAAAGAGTTCAATTTTTAGGTCATGTAATTGACAAAAATGGAATATAAGTAGATCCAACTAAGATCAAAATAGTTGTGAATTGGGAATAACCAACAACTCCAACAGAAGTAAGAAGTTTTCTCAGTTTAGCGGGTTATTATCGACGGTTTATAAAAGATTTTTCAAAAATAGCAACCCCATTAACCAATTTAACTCGAAAGACGGTGAAATACGTCTGGACAGACAAATGTGAAGAAAGCTTCCAAGAGTTGAAGAAGCGACTGAGCATGGCTCCAGTATTGTCCTTACCAGATGATACAGGAGGTCTTGTAGTATTTAGTGATGCGTCACACAGAGGTTTAGGGTGTGTGCTGATGCAATATAGGAAAGTGATTACTTATGCATCACGACAACTCAAAGATTATGAGAAGAGGTATCCTACTCATGACCTAGAGTTAGTCGCGGTAATTTTTGCTCAAAAGATTTGGACACATTACTTGTATAGGGAGAAGTGCGAGATATATACAGATCATAAAAGTCTAAAATATATTTTAACATAAAAGGAACTGAACTTAAGGCAGAGAAGATGGTTAAAACTAATAAAGGATTTTGATTGTGAAATCTTATATCATCCTAGTAAAGCTAATGTCGTAGCTAATGCGTTAAGTAGAAAGAATCAAGAAAAGTTGAACGCAATAACCACCAATAATAGATTAATAAAAGATTTCAAAAAATTAGAAATTGAGGTGGGATATCCAACTACCTCTAATCAAAAATTATTCATTATAGAGGGAGTTTCGTCTCTACTTGATAGAATCAAAGAGATGTAGGAAAAGGATGAAGAATGTCAGAAGTATAAGTCTAATATAACTCATATTAAGTATAACAAATTAAGAGTATACAAGGATGGAACAATAAGATATGAAGATAGAATTTTGGTTCCGTTAAACCAAGCCTTAAAAGACGAAATCTTAAACGAAGCTCATAATTCTAAATTTACCATACATCCTGGCAGTACTAAAATGTACAAGGACTTAAGTCGACACTTTTGGTGGTCGAATATGAAAAGAGAAATAGCTGAATCGGTAAGCAAATATCTCACTTGTCAAAGGGTAAAGGCTGAACATCGAAAGCCAAGTGGTTTACTTCAACCTTTACCAATTCCTAAGTGGAAGTGGGAATATATAACCATGGACTTTGTGGTAGGTGTGAGACCCCGATCTTTATAAAATAAAAGTATTCAATTTTTTTCTATTTTGGTAAATAGTTAAATTGATAAAAGTTTAAAGTTAAGGGTAATATGTGAAAATTTTTGCAAAGTAAGCAAGTTGATATAAAATATTCTTTGTGTCGGGGAATATCCATACAACGGTACAATCATTGGTGGACCCCACAACGTAATTATTGTCGAATTAAGAAAACGATAAAATATTTTTATGAAAATAACGGCGGAAGTTTTACCGTTAAAACTGTTGAACTACTCGGTAGAAAAAGTACAGTAATACGTGTGGTTACATTACGTGATAAGTCACTCAGTTTTTTTTATTGGTATTATTAATGTAATAAAACAGAAAAGCTTTTTATATAAAATAGAATACTTTTATAAAGTTATTCTATAAATAGAATATATTATATTCTATTATGCATAGTATTTTGCATAGTAAAATCTTTTTATATATAATGTAATACTTTTATAAAGTTATTCTATAAATAGAATATATTATATTTTATTATCATATAGTGTTGCATAGTGCTCGTGCATAGTATTTTGCATAGTAAAAATTTTTATATAAAATGAATACTTTTATAAAGTTATTCATTTTATTAGATTATAAATAGAATATATTATATTTTATTTAAAATATTTTGCTTAAAATATGGACCGTCCGATTAAAAGTAAATCAATCTGGACCGTTCATGAATTAGTTATTATGCAGTCCATTCTTCTATAAATAGAAGCTCATTCCTTCATTATTTCTTACGAATTCACTGAAACTCTAGAGAAAGAAACTATAGAGAGAATTCTTCTTCTGTAATCTCAAGCGTATTTCTTTAGAGTTTAAGAAAGCTTTAAGCGTAGTGCAAGTTTTCTTCGAGTATATCCTCGCCCTACCAGTCGGAATACTCTTCTTTCAAAGGTAAGGGATATTATTTGTTGTACTTGTAAGGGGTATTATTCTTTCGTATTCATGAAGAGAACTTCTGTTATTCTATTCTTTATTATTCTGTTGGAATAATCTGTATACGCGGATTACCGTATACCTAGTGAATTCTGTTGTTATTCCATTATTTATTATTCTGTTGGAATAACATGTCTGTGCGATCTATCGCATGCATGGTGATTTCTGTTGTTATTCCATTCTTTATTATTCTGTTGGAATATCACGCTCGCATGTAATTTAAATCTACTTTGGTTCCATTATTTATTATTACATTGGAATAACATATGCATGCGATCTATCGCATGCATGGTGATTTCTATTGTTATTCCATTCTTTATTATTACATTGGAATATCCACGCTTGCATGTAATTTCGTCTAACTTTGGTTCCATTCTTTATTATTACATTGGAATAACTCGTCTGCAATGTCTATCGCATGCATGGTGATTTTTGTTGTTATTCCATTCTTTATTATTACGCCGTAATATATCACATGCGTGCGTTTAAGCGGGACTGGTTCCATTATTTATTATTACATTTGGGAATAACTTTGTCTATGCAGTCTATCGCACGCATGGTGAATCCTTCTGTTATTCCATTCTTTATTATTCTATTGGAATAACATATGTATGTGGATTACCACATGCATGGTGAATGATCCTTTGTATTTCATTCCTTATTAAATTATGGAAATGATATGTTTACGTGGATTATGATGAAAGTCATAATAAAAGCATTGGACTGATAAAAATCATGGGTATATGTGGTATTAGTAAGTGTTATGATGAGTTATGTTGGTTATTATGTGAAAACATGAAAGTTTCTTAGAAATCACAAAGGGTTGAAAAATTAGATTTTGGTGGAAATAGAACATGAAATTCAATTGACCATATCTCCTATTATATTTTGAATTTTTGAGTGTGGTTAAGTTCTAGAGTTCGATCTATGAGTTTCCAAACTTATCCAAGTGGAATCACTGGAAAAGGTATTGTAGATTTTCGTGTGGACTGATTTTAGCAAAGGAGTCAAAAACTGAAAAGTGCCAAAAAACTACTGCCAGAAAATTTAAAAGGGCATTTTCGGTCACTTAAATTGTGAGAAAAATTCCGGCCTTTTGGGACATGGAAATATATGGTATAAAATACCCCCTGTCCAAAAATGAGCTCATTCCGACTTAAAATGAGCAAGTTATGACCATTTCAATATTTAGGTTTTTTTAAAAACGCTATAATGAGGAGTTCTATAACTCCGATGACCATGAAATTTAAACTAGAAGCTCATGTTAACATGTGTAAGATCTTGCCAATATTTGGGAATTTCTGGAGTTAACCTTGAGGTAGCTAATTTCTTAAGGAATTAATTAGAAATTAATTTATGAAAAATAGTAAATAAATTTTAAAAATTCCGAGAAAAATATATGTTCAATATGGGACTATATTATGCTTAATCCCAGAAAAGAATAATTTTTGGGACTGATTTGATATTTTTCATAAAAATAGTTTAGTTACGAACATATGAGTTAAATAGGTTATGTGAAGTTGAAGAAATTGGTAAATAGAATTTTAGGGCTTGAAAATCCTATATAAAGTATGTGCAGATTTTTGATGAGTAATTTGATTATTGGTGATGAAATCTTATGAGTATGGCATTTTTAAAATGATTAAATACATTATTTGAAAAAGTATAAACAATTAAATGAAATTGTTTATAAGTTTAAGAAATGATTAAAATATTGCTATAATATTAACAATATTAGATTATGATTTTATTAAGTGATTGATAATGTTTGGATAAATTTAAAGTCTTTAATATTTATCCTTGATTTAGTTTGATTATTGCTTATAATATTGTCATCATCCTCATATTTATATTATGTTGAAAGTCATCTATGGCCTGTAGTGCATAGATGGACTTGGTATGATTATGACCAGGAATTATTCGGTATAATCATGACCGTAATGTTACAAATAATGTGGTAAAAGTCCTCATTGGCCCGTAGTGCATTGATGGACGCTTTTGGTATGATTATGGCTATGGATTCTCTTGACCAAGAGGTGCAAAGATGAATTGTTTTATGGCATGATCGGGGATAGTTGATGAAAACACGATTATCTTTGGCCCGTAGTGCATGGATAATTCGTGGTCGTGATACTAAAGAATATCCTTGGCACGTAGAAAAGCGGGGATGATTCGATGATGTGGATTAATTGAGTTGAGTCTCAGCAATGAAATATTAATTCATGGATGTGATAATAATGAATATCTTTGGCCGTAGTGCAAAGATGATTTAATTAGTATGATTATGAGCAGAAATTGTGAGTTGGTATAACCATGATTTTTGATGTTTCAGGTAAAGATAGGTGATGAAAATTATCTTCGTCCTGGGTGCGAAAAGGAATTTAGAACCTCGATTATGATTATAAGTTATTCATATGATTGTGGACAGGAATTGTTGATTGATGTTACAGGGATAAAACATTATCGATGGACTTTTAACATAGAGAAGATAATAGATCTGATGGTCTATTTGACTCTTCTAATGGATTTCTCGTTCCGCTGCAATTATGGTTGAAAAGTTTTATCATCTACCATATGTTCTAAATCTCTGATTTATTATTGATGAAAGCTATTGATAATTTAATTATCTTTAGTCATGATATTCTTTACTGGGCTAGTTGTGCTCACCCTTTTTTCTTCATAATTCCTTTCAGGTAATAAGAGTGTAGCTAGGTCGAGCGGGGATAACAGGGAATAGAACGGTGGTCTATAGCTGTTGAGGTTCTCCCTAAATAGTATGGAAATAATTTTATTGAGAACTTTAGATAAGTGTGTCGTATTGTATACGTCATTTGATATTTAATTTTGGTGAACCAAATAGGGTGAGGTGAACCCAACTTTGGAAGGGTATTTTTTGACTATCATACAAGATGTCTAATGACATACAACCTCGTGTTATCATAAGACAGGGTTGTGCACATCCACTTGCTGAGTATATCTACGAGCACTACCTACATGATCTTGGAATTTATTTGAAATATAATTTTCACTTAGAGACAGTAGAGATAGTTATATGTCAAGAGAAGACTCACCATTGGAAAGAAGATGATAGTAATCTTCTCGTTTTTCTTTGGGGTCTATTGGGTCAACCAAGGATAATTCTGTGGACATATGATATCTATCATAACCTAGACGCATGGCCTCCTATATACGAAGGTTTCATTGAGCACTTCCCAAAGATTTTAATTCCTAAAACAGTTTTTGACTATACTTTTATGTAAAGTATCATTGTAAGGTTGTGGTCGAGGTACCATGAGAGTTGCATACATTTGTATTAAAACTCACAGTTAACTATGGTCATATTCTATACGACAGTTCAACAGTTGTATAAATGAAGTTTGTATTTGATTTTTATAATGTGATATATGGCGACTCAGAATGGGTCATGTATACCTATTTTGGGGGCGTCACAGTAGGCCTTCCAGCTACACAAAAGGGCCACAATGCCATTTGGGTAATAGTTGATTGTTTAACCAAATTAGTTCACTTTTTACCTATTAAAGTTACTCATAACTTAGACCACCTTGCCAAACTGTAGATTAATGAAATAATCTCTAGGTATGGAGTACCTGTTTCTATAGTATCAGATCGAGATCCACATTTTACTTCAAATTTTTTGAAGAGCCTTCAGAAACACTTAAGTACACAATTAAGATTGAGTACATCTTATCACCATCAGACTGATGGACAAAGTGAGAGAACCATACAAACATTAGAGGATATGTTACGAACATGTATCATCAATTTTAAAGGAAGTTGGGAAAATCAATTACCTTTGGTAGAATTTGCCTATAACAATAGTTATCATGCTAGCATAGGTATGCCACCCTATGAAGCCTTGTATGGGAGAAAATGTAGAACACCTTTATGTTGGGATGAAGTCGAGGAACGAGAAATGCTAGGACCTGAAATAATTCAACAAACTACTGAAACCATCAGAATTATACGTGAACGATTACAAGCATCACAAGATCGATAAAGAAAATACGCCAATCCACATCGTCAACAACAAAACTTTAGCGTAGGAAGCCACGTATTCTTGAAAGTATCTCCTTGGAAGGGCAAGATATGTTTTGGCAAGAAAGGAAAACTGAGTTCGAGATTCATTGGACCTTTTGAAATTTTGAGGAGGATAGGTGAAGTTGCATATGAAATAGCACTACCTCCTGAGTTAAACCATATTTATAATGTGTTTCATGTGTCTATATTATGACCATACAAACCTGATTATAAACACGTTATAAATTATGAGCCAATCCAAATCAAAGAAGATCTTTCTTATGTAGAAGAACCTATGCAGATCGTCGATCATAAAGAGCAAGTCCTGAGGAATAAAGTGATAGCATCGGTCAATGTAATTTGGAGGAATTAAAATGTTGAAGAGGCTACATGGGAGCTTGAAGATAAAATGCGAGAGAACTATCCCCAACTATAACATGTACTGTAATTTCGAGGATGAAATTCTTATTAGTGGGGGTGAATGTAAAAACCTAAAACCCTAATAAGACTCGAATATGTAAACTCAGTTATATTAATAAAATCTCTCCGTTCTGAAAGTGATATGTGTTATTATATACTCTAATTAACAAATTAGGTCAAATAAATTTTTGTCCAAAAATTGACGAGCTTGACACCTCGTGCTTAAAAAATTACTTCCAAAAATGGACTTCTCGGTATATTTGTTTTGGCAAGCTGCTTTGTCGTGCTTACACTGACAAAACGCTTTGTCATACTTGTTAGGATTTGCGTAAAATCTAGGTTAGTAACCATAGATTACAAACCTTAAACCTATGTTAAAAACCCTAATTTGTAAACCTTAACCCTAATTAGCTAAACTAAACCCTAATTAGGTTATCCTAACACCTAATCATGATTACTAAACTTTAATTAGGTACTAATAAACATCATTAAGTAACCCTAATCATGAAAAACAAAACCCTAATCAAGATTAGTGAGGATTAGGGCATAATTAAGCTACTAATCTAACTTAACTAGCTCACAAGTAGGTTAGGAGTCACCAAACCAAGTTTTAAGGCTGCACATGAGCTGATAACAAACCCTAAGTAGGTGAAAAAGATCAAAAAACCTAAGTTGCTTAAGTCTATAAATAGCAACACATCCTCTGACCAAACCTACGAATTCTCTAAGCCTATACACTCTTATAAACATACCAAATCAAACCTGGGTGATAGGAGCATCAAATTCAGTAGCCAAAAATCAAAATCAAGCAAGAAAGGTACAAACCCTAATTCATCGCTAGATCTTTAATGCTTTCTTCAAATTGTTGTTTAGATGTTTAGATTTGTGTAATAACATATTAGAAAGTATGTTACATTGATAGAACATGTTTTCATAACATCTAGATGCCTTAAATTAGTGTTTTAAGTAATCTGGAAATTTTGGAAAAACAAGCCTGACAGTCGAATGTCAGAGCTTGTAGATCCATGTATGTTAATAATTAGGTCTGTTAATTGTGTGTTATTTGTAGTATGACATGAGGTCTTTAATCTTGAAAAGAAAATAGGTTCATTAGAACCATATATTGCAAGATATAGGTGGTCAAAGGTGGTTGACCAATCACGAAGTTCTGTTTTCTGGGTTACCCAGAAAACTCAAGAACAAGTTGAACCTGCTACTTTAACCAGCCTTTTAATCTCTTTCTGTTAGTTGTTTTAATGACTTTATGTAATAGATTAATACCTTGATATACATACTACATATCTATGACCTTAAATTGCTTAATCAGTTCATAGGATTACTGGAATTAATGGTCAAAAGTCGTTGACTGAGCTTGACCAAGTTTTCTGGGTTACCCAGGAAACTGATGAATATGAAGAACAGCCTTTGGCTGTACTTTGACCAACATAGATCGAGACCTTAGAGTTATATTTTGTCCAAACCAGTGTTATATATATGTACTTTGACATATAAACTACCAATTACAACAAACACAACATAAATCTATTACACAGATTCAAAGCTATGAAAGCTACAAAACCGTTGACCGACCATAACCATTGTTCTGGGTTACCCAGAAACTCAAGAACAGCTCTGGCAGTGACTTTGAGCCTCTATAACTTCTTGTTATATGTAGGTTATAGCACGCAATTTATCTGATGTTGTACTATTATATGAGTACTATAAACATCCATACTTGTCCAAACCCAGAATCATTAATAGTAGCAAAGTAGATCATGGTCAAAGTGGTCCCTAGACCACGACCGGCTGAAACCCAGAAACTTAAGAACACCTATAGCGACACTTTCCCGTCCACTATAGGCTTTTTAATGACAGACAAAAATTGTTTTTTATAAATTAATTAATAAAATTAGAAATAATTAATAAATAAATATAAAAACAATTTTAAGTTATTATAATTAACATTTGATATTTTATATAAATTCAAAAAATATTTTATTTTATTTGGATATTATTAATAATTAAGTTAATAATAAAGTAATTAGAATAATTACTTATAAATAATAAATAATTATTGAAAAATATTAATAATAATTTAAAAATCATAGTAAATGGTTATAAATTATTTAAACTAGTAAACAATGTTTTATAAAATTCTAAGTAAATACTAATTATTTAGAAATAGAAATAAATGATTTAAAAATCATTTAAAGGATAAATAAATACTTAAAAATTATTATAAGCTTCTAGAAATTATTATAATGGATATATAAATTATCTAAAAATATAATAAAGCTTATAAAAAATTTTAGTCGATATATCAACTTATTTAATACTCGGTAAGGTCTTTGAACACCGAAACCATATCAAACTTAACCTGATCATATGTAAATTTTGTATTTGAGTATTGTTACCAATACTAATGTGTTAGATTTATATGAATGAACATCGTAAGTGTTTATTAACGAATCGAGTAGCATTACTTGACTGATCTACGCTCATGCAAGTTTCCTATACCCTAATTATTTTCACAAGTTTCCTATACATTACTTTTGCAAGTTTCCTATACCCTAATTACTTTCGCAAGTTTCCTATACCCTAATTACTTTTGCAAGTTTTCTATACCCTAATTACTTATGCAAATTCTCAAACCCTGTTTATTCGTTGAACAAGATTTCTATCTTGAATTTTTGTTGATATGATATACCAAACCTAAACTTGAATTACCACTTATTGTAATGTTATTGCTATAGATTCAGCATAACTAAGAAATGAATTATTTATTCCTATGATATTGTTTATTAAGCATAAACTGTTGTGTCAAATCAAATTGCTTTGGTAAGACATCCTATTCTGAAGTTGTGTATCCCGTAAGGGATCGAAATTTGGTCAATAATATATTGACATTTGGGTGCATTTGAGCACTAATAGGATGAGATGCATACTCCTAGAATATTGAGTAGGCTGATCCCCTATCTCATATCTAAAACGATGTTTCTAAGTCTGTGTGACTGACAGAAATAAAAAGTCCGGAAATGGTTGAAAAAAAATTCTAGAAATGGTAGCAACTATTAGTTAAATTTTGAATTATTATACTTCTTCAAATCATATATTGTTATAAATATAAAATCTGCTGAGCATGTCATAGCTCACCCTTGCAAATTATTCCCTTTTATAGTATTAGATGGTAACCCTGGTACATCTAGAGTAGATAAAGGGAAGCGTCCCTGCTTAGATTAGCTTATATTCCTATCTAGTTGAATACTTTGTAATAAGAAATTCTTTATGAGAATCATGTAATCGAACCTTAATATTTATGATATATAACATCTTTTATTTTTGCAACCGTGTTTTCTTACATATATAAATGTAATTTAGAATCTTCAATCTAGTTTGAGATCCTTGGGAACTATTTATCTGAGTAAGTGTATTGATAACATGGATTGTTCATGTTGTTGTTGATACTCTAGATTTCAGATAGATAGGTACTATCGATACGATAGTGTAATTCGCATGACATAGACTATACATCTGAGTGAGGGTATTGGTAATATGGACTGTTCATGTTATTACTGATACTTTAAATTTTGGATAGATAGATACTATTCACATATACAATTCATATATCAAAGTTGGGGTATCCAAACACGGTAATAGTTCTCTTAAGAATTTTCATCTATTATGGGATACTATGACTCTTGGATATATGGGAATTTTATCTGGTTATAAATTGTATAGTCACTCCATTAGATATAAGCATATAATCAGATATCATGGGTGTATAGATTTAAATGCGTTATATATAATGACTCGTAGTAAGCACCATATCGGATACTATGGGGGTATAGATATTGGGGCATTACAGGAAAATGGTATACATACATTTCTAAGTACATCATCATCTAAATACATCATCTATATATATAGCTAAAAAAATATAGGGAAATGGGGCATAGGGGCCCAACAACTAACAGAGGCCTATCAAAAGATATAACGACAATGGGGCACAGCCGCCCAATATCTTACAGATGCCTATCAAAAGATATAGCGAGAAATACATCGGAAGAAGTTAATAGTGTTGATGTCTACGTCATCCAACCTATCCATCCTATGTAACTCCTCTTAAGTCACTGAATCTCTGTCAATAAGGATATATCTGCACCGGCAAAACCATCTGAATATGGGCCACCTGAAGGCCAGCCCCAAAGCTAGAAGGATCAAAAGAATCTACCTCAGAAGGATCTCTGCCCAAATGTCGGATGAAAAAATGTGCCCTGTACAACTGTTGGGTCAAACTATCAATTTGTATCAGATGAGTAGGCTCTCAGACGTAGGTAATCCAATCTACCATCATGACGAAGCCAAGAACCATGTCCCCCATGAACTGTGTGGCATGGGTTTGGGCTCCGATAGTACGAGGGGACCACTAGAGGTAGAATGCCTCCTGAGTGAATCGTCCATCTGACAAAGCAAAGCCATCAAATCTCACGAACGAGAGATCATTGATTGGTGACTGCAATACAGGTCAATCACGCCTGGCAGGAGGACAGATCGGTATACGAATCTCTCCTGTGGTGCTCCTTGTAGACACTCAAAATTTTTTGCATACCTGTTACTAACATTGCAGTAGGGGAGAATCATCTTTCAGAGATAACCCTAGAGGACAACCCTAGAGGACAGCTCAGCTTAATACCAGAAATCACACCGGAGAAGGTCGTTTCATCTCGGAGATAACCCCGAGATACTCAGTCTCAGTCCCAAAAATAACACCAAGAAAGACAGCGTCAACCTCGGAGATAACCCCGAGGAATGTAGTTGCAGTTCTGGAGATAACCTCGAAGATGCTCGTTTCAACCTATACAGTCAGCTTCAACCTCAAAGATAACCCTGAGGACATCTAGTACTTGTAGCAACCCAATCTCAGAGATAACCCTGAGCAACGACTATTTTATTAGCCCAAACCGGAGATAACTCTAGTGAGGGGCAAAATCGTCATTTTTCCACCTTGATCCCACATGCGTGCAATCTCAACACATTTTAACATACATTCTACACAAAAATGTCCCACAAGAGCCAAATAGATGCAATCCTGAGTGACTACTACACAGGACAGCACACCGGATGGAATTTAAAGCTTGAAGACCAAAGGCATGGTCCCATCTTCCTGACTTCTTATAACCTCTAATCCCTTGTCATTTGTGTAGCTCTCGACAATAGAACTTCGTAAAAGGTCTTATTCACCTTAATCGGAAGCACGAATTGAAGTTTAAAAAGTTTGAGCGGACATCACGTTGCATGCGTGCACGTACTTTGAGATGGCGGGACCCGCGGAGCCCGGGGTACCCCGGGAAGCCGCATGTGCATCTGCGGCTACCGCATGTGTACCTACGGCTCGCCCTTCTATAAATAGAGGGCTTGGGGTGGCCATTTTGTAAGAGAAAATGGCGAGGAAGCCCTGTCCAATTTGCTCTGTACACACCCTAAACTGAGTGCTTTCTCATTTTAAACACTTGTGAGCTTATATTTAGTCATATTTTTATCGGCGGGAGCCGAGTGGTCATCCACTTAAAGCTATAGAAGTCTTCTTTGGCAATCCACTATAAGCCTTCTTATACCTTTTAAAGCCTTTCTTTTCTACTGTGCATACACCGTTCTTCACATTGAGAGTCGTGTTGCGTGTGTATGTCCAGACTTTGGTCCGTGAATTTTATTTCCTTTTGTATATATATATGGACTAACATTATCGAGTTATGCCTCGATTGAGCCTAGACTCACGTCTAGAGCGTTTATTTACTTTTGTATATATATATATACTTATATATATAAATTATTGTCGAACTCTGTTCAATGAGCTTGAATTTTACATCCGGAATGTTTATTTGCTTATATATATAAACTATTGTCGGACTACATTCAATGAGCCCGGATTTTATATCCTATGCGTTTACTACTTTTATATATATATAGCGACAAATCTCGAAATGATAAACCGAGAAATGGGATCGATATATATATCCTCTTGCGCTTATCGCTTATATATATATATATATATATATATATATATATATATATATATATATATATATATATTTACATGTAGTCCCTCCTAGAGTTTACTTGTGTGGCGGTTGATCGTTTTTACTACTTTATTTACATTTAGTTCCGCCTGGAGTTTACTTCGTGGCGATTGATCATCTTTACTACTTTATTTACATTTATGATCCCCTATGGAGGTGCTTCATGGCAGTTGACCTTGTCTCTATATATATATTTACTGCTTTTATATATTTACATTTCCAGTCTCCCATGAAGTTAAAGCGTGGTGGTTGATGATCTGTATATATATTCTGACTTTTATATATATAACTGCTTATTGCTTTCATATAAATTATGGAATCATATGAGCCTAGGAATCATGTGATCACAGATTCAATTTACTGAACGGTTCCCGTGATGGACATTCTCAGCTGTAAGTAGCTTGTAAATTATTCACGGTGTTCGAATTTCCTTAGATTTCTTTCATGTCCATGAGGAGTTCAACATTACTATATATATTATTTTCTCGAAGATGCTTCGCATCTCGAAAATAAAAGCAATCAAGCTGAACATTTAATAAAATGGAAGTATCAAAGGCCTCAATTACTATTGAGCACAGGGTTTGAAAAACCTCTTTTATAAAACCTCATTACTATATCTTGTTTAAAACTGAATTTTTATACAAATTCAAATCCTGTGTATATAGGTGCGAACGAGGTATAGCACTACTTCCAAATAAATTTCACATTGACCCACACACACACATTCATATAATAGTTTAAATGAAAAGTAGAGGTCACCATGGTAACACGGATGTCGGGGGGTGCCTAACACCTTCCCTCAGCATAAGCAAGTCCCCGGACCTTAATGAATCTCTGTTTCACAGACCCGTTTAGCAGTGTCACATCACTAGGTCAATGTGCAAACCTTTTCTCGGTTGCGTTGGTGCAACCATTTAAAAACAAAAACTAGCGACTCTTACAGTCAAATCGTCGACATATAAATGTCGGACCTTTTCACAACTTGCTTTTTCAAACAAATCTCACCTAACATGAGAATACCAAAAGACAAGAAAAATCCCGACGTCGACAGGTGGCGACTCTACTGGGGACCTCTAGTAAGAGGACTTAAGCCGCTACTACAAGCTTTTCAAAACTGTTACATGCTTGTGTGTAGATGTTGCATTTACATTTTTGATGAATATGTATGAATGCATTTTACTTACTACACTGCAATATATCTATCTGTGATATTAGTGCTTTTCACATGTCATCATTCCCATAACGGTGAGACACGTTGCATGAGAATGTATGTTGTGTGGTTCCTCCACCAGGAGGTTATCCTGTCAGTGTTTGATTACTGGACTCATAGGGAAACTAATTCCAACGAGGCTCAGGAAAGGCACCATCCAGATTTTGCTCCAGTTGAAAGACCGGATTAACTTTCTATCAAATAAATTGCGATGATCTAGGAACCTTCATGCCAAAAATCCGCGAGAGTAACCTAAGATAGGTCTGCTTCTGATAAACCAAACGTGGAGGAAAGTCTCTTCATGCTTTCCATTTTCAATTACTTGTAAAGATAATTATTTATAATTTCATTCCATGTCAATCTCTATGTAATGGAAAATATGAAGAATATGTGTACATGCGTGTTAAGGCTTGACATACTATCAAATGACACCCGTTTTATAGGATAATATTCCTAAAATGGACACATTATGATAGCATGTAAACATTTATACATTCCCTAAGACTAAACTACATAAGTTTTTGTAGGGAAATAATTGGGCATGTTACCTGTTCAAAGTCCAAAAAGGCCACGAGCCTACAGCCAATTATGTCTTCATCTGACCAGTCTAATCCTGCTCCTGTCTCTCGGGAAGAGTTTAATGGATTAAGAAAACAAATTACAGATTTGGTTGTTCTACTTAAAGTACTACACCAGTCTATTCAGGGTTCATGAATACTCGTACATACAGAATCCTCTATACATAGAGGAACACACGGTTCGAATAAAATAATGTTGAAACTTCAGTTGGATACAACTAACAAAATTCCTGAAAACACCCATCTCAAAGACGATCTAGACATCGGTGATATCGGGAAAAAGGTCCTTCAAATGGAAGAAACCATTCGGTCTATAAAAGGGATTGCAACACACGAGATTGTTTCCTATGCTGATCTTTGTATATTCCCTGGTGTTCATTATCCATAGAAGTTCAAGACTCCTGACTTTGAAAAGTATAATGGGTTAGGAGATCCTTACACACATTTGAAGGTGTTCATTGGAGAACTCGGATCTTATGTCGAGGATGAGAAGCTCAGAATGCAGTTATTCCAAAAGAGTCTAACTGGAGAAGCCCGATCATGGTATACTAGATTAGACAATTCTAAAATACATAGCTGAGAAGAATTAGCTCATGCCTTCCTCAGTCAGTACAGCTTTCAGTCTCAGATGGCTCCTGACCGGTACCAAATTACAAAGGTCAAGAAACAATCTACTGAGTCTTTCTGAGAGTATGCTCAAAGGTGGAGGCACCTTGCTGCTCTAGTTATTCCTACCATGATAGAATCATAAATGGTGATGACCTTCATAGACATACAAGAAGCTCCGTTCTATGAGAGAGTTTTAGCTTGCATTGGTAAGCCATTTTCTAAAATTATCAAACATGGAGAGATGGTTGAGATGGGATTGAAGTCAGGAAAAATTCAAGACCTAGCCGCTCTGAAAGATGTTGCTGAGCACATCCAGTCCAGAACTTATGGAAACAACCCCCGGAGGGTCCATAAAAAGAAAGAGGAGGATGTTTCCTTGATACTACAAGGTTAGAAAGGCAGTTAAAACATGCCTATTCAAAGGAGAAACTATTCCCCTTTTCCAGCACAGTCTTCCAACCCCATATTGCCAAAGGGTAGAGAAGTCCGATGAAATCGAGTGTTCATACCCCTAGGGGATTTGCTCGAGAATGTTCTCAATCTTCTGCCTACTCAGAAGAAAATTATACATCTTCTTCCACCAGCCAACCTGAATGGGAAGGGTTACAATGCTACACGAAAGTGTGCTTATCATGTCGGGGCACCGAGACATGATACTCAGGATTGCTGGGCCTTGAAACACAAGATCTAGGATTTAATCAACAACGGGGAGATTGTGGTGACTAAACCCGACCAACCTCATGTGCAGGACAACCGTCTTCCTCAACATAAAGAAGAAGAGGTCAATATGATTAATTGGAGCAGTGGACAAAGTTCCAATTATGTTGTTGAATCTTCCCAAACCAGCAAGGATGGTGCTGACAAATGGAATTACGCATAGTTTCAATTTGTGATGGAACGAAAGATGAAGGCTCTTTGTAAGCAAGTGGATTAATTGGCAGAACTGGTGATCCATCAACACCAAGTCACACGCCAATTAGTTAGTCAGGAGCATGCTAGTCTCCTTCCTTTCATTATGAATACTCCATCATTGCCTTTAGAAAGTGAAACACTGGAGGATAAAGTTACCAAAAGTGCAAGTGCCAAAGCCCGTCGGGATTTTACCAACGAAAGGGAATTTATATACCTTGGCCAACCTATGGATGAGATATTTCAGATGCTGATCAATGAAGGAAGTATTACATCCCCTCTACCTCCAATCAATCCCCATTCAAGATGGTTCAATTCTAATAGAGTATGCCAATACCACTCCCATTCTCGCGGTTATAGCACAAAATAATGTTGGGCACTCCGCCACCTCATTCAGAATTTAAATGATAGTGGTGTCCTGAAAATGGCAGATGACGACACTTTGTTACTCGAGAGTGGGAACACCTGTCCTACAAAATGGAAGAACATCTTAGCAGTTATATCCACTGAGGATGATTTGGCTGCCAGACCACTCAGAATACAAGCAATTCAACTCAAAGGTGCTGACAATCCTTTGAAAGTGGTTGCACCAAAGCCAATTCTCTTGCCATCTAGGCCACAGTATCCTGTTGTCGGCTTGAAAAAAGTCCCATGGAATTATGGGCAGGCTGAAGGATCTACATCATATACAACTGCTGTAGTATCGAAGGAGAATCCACTGTATCTTCCACATCAGATGATGAATACCATTAAATCAAATAGGAAAGTTCCCATAGAGAAAATTGAAGAGTTCCTCCGTACCATAGGCCATAACGAAGCCAAGGTGGTTTTAAGCTTGGGAGAAGCTCCACAATAAATTTCCATTCTGGGCTTGGTTTTCTCTTTCAAAGATCACAGGAAGATCTTGCTAAGGGTCTTGAAAGAAGCCCATTTACCAAAATTAGTGGATGTAGAAAAATTCTAACATCTGGTTGATCACATTTTTAACAACAATGTGATATCTGTCACTGATGACGACATACCCGCTGAAGGGACTGGTCATTGTAAGCCGTTGCACATAGCAGTTTTGTCCTCTGGATACATTGTGGGAGGAGTCTTTACAGATGGAGGTTCATCTCTAAATATCTGTCCTTACGCTACCTTAGAGAAGATGAATATCAACCCCAAGAGGATCAAAAGAAGCCATACAGTTACCAAAGCTTTTGATGGGTCCCAACGAAACGCCGTTGGAGAGATTGAACTACCAGTGGAGATTGGTCCACATAAATTCAGTGTATCCTTTCATGTGCTCAGAATAGCTACAGGATATAACCTGCTTTTGGGAAGACCGTGGATTCATATGGCTGGAGTCGTGCCTTCCACTCTTCACCAGCAACTCAAGTACATTATCAACAATAGCCTAGTCACCGTTAATGCTGAGCTAGAATGTCCTGAATAAGGTGACATACCACTCATCATCTTTAATTCAAAAGTTGAGCCGGTCAGTTTCCATGCCCTAGAGGTGAGAAACACTCATTACCATCCCATTGGGGCGCCACTTCTCACACCCAAGATTTCTGTCGAGGTAATGTCGGCCACTCAAGAGATGATGTCATTGGGTCATCAACCTAGACAAGGGTTGGGAAAAGATCATCAAGGCATTAAGCACCCAATTCAAGTTCCCAGTCAAAAAGGGACAGCTGGATTAGGCTATTCTGCTAGCTCTAGTCACAGGAATCCTCATAAGCACAAACAGATTCCTTCATCTTTAGCCATACGGTGATTATCTCCACCTACAGATCCTAAGCCTATACAGTTTTTGATAAAGGTTCTAGCCCATGTTATGGCTATGCTATTTCCCATACCAATACCGGTTAGAGCAAAAGAGGTCCTAATTCCTAATCCTGAAGTCGAGGGGAGGGAACAGAAATGTAAACAAGACATCGCCAGGAGTTTGTCTCATCTACACATCCTTTTACATGATGAGCGTGCAAATAGATACACTCCAGACGATGATTGTCCCAACATTATGGTCATCATTCGGGAAAAGGAGGACAATGATAGTCCCTTCATTACTGTCGTCCACCAAGACTTCACTCTTGACAATTGGAGCAGCACTCCTTGCATTCATCTCCTAGGGTAAAAAGGGCAGAAACCCCTATGCCCTGTAGATAGCTTTAACTGCTTACTTTTCTATATAGTATTAGCAGTTATTTTGTCAGTACATGATAACACTTTGTATGATTGAATAGTTTCATATATTAAGTGAAAGCATATTTTGTTTCAGGACTCTGAATTTAGATGTGCCTGTACTTGCTGATGAGGTGCCTTTTCTCCATAAGGACTATAACTTTGATGAAAAGTTGGACTCAGACGTGATGGAAATACAAGAGGACATTGAGATACCTCAAGAGATCAAGGAATGGGTCAAAGACAACCCCAAACCAAATCTTGATTAAACCACCTCATTCAATCTCAAAACCTTAGAAAGCCCTAGGTTGATCCAGATTGGTACAGACCTCACTCCATGTGACAACCCAAAAAATTGGATTGTCCAGAATTTATGATTTAAAGAATTAGTTATTAATAAAATGAATTTTTATTAATAATATTCTGTACTATATGTTTATTAATCATTGTAGAACCTAGGATGATTATAAATCGGGAGGATTCTAGCTATGAGCTAGACTGAACGACTAAGAATTTTTCCGGTATCAAAAATATTTCTAGGGAAAAAGACGAAATAGACAGTATTCACTGGACGAAATCCTAAGGGTTAGGGTTTGAATAACCTAAGCCTTTTCGAGAGTTCGGTATGTCAAAATGATATAAGTAAAGTGTTAGTTGATTTTTTTCAAAATCAACCAACACTTTGAAAGAGAGAGAGAGCTTGAGAGCTTGGAGAAGAAGAAGAAGGTAGAGAATGAGCATGAATGCTTGAATCGGAGTGGATCGTGAAATAGAAAAGCTAGCGAATCGGCGGCTTTGTCTAGAGGAAGAAGAATAAAGATGAAAGGTATTAAAACCTAACTTCTAAATTGATATTTTCTTTAAGTTTTATATGTTTAAAAAATAGCTTAATGAGAATAAGAAGTAAAAGATGTTAGGAATGATTTCATATGGTTGAAATCATGAGAAAATGAATGTTATTTGTATACATGATCCGTTATTGTTAAGTATGTGCTAATGATTCTAGCTAGACAAAATGTATATGAAAGAGGTAGAAGGCTGAAAGTATTTCAAAGTGAATGTGACTAATGTTTTAAAATGATAGGAATCAAGATTATTCCTATTATTCAAGTTGCTTCATAACCTTTGTTCGGTTATTGAAGTTCTAAAGGAATGTTTAAACTCTTGAAGTTGTTTGTTCAACTACTATGAGTTGCTGGGCAATTGAATGCTCACACTTACTTTAAATGGAAAACATTTTCAGCGTACGATGTTAGAAGAACTTAAGGATCCCGTAAAGATCAAGCTGATCGGTATCCATAAGAAGTTTCATTCATTATATGAATGAGCGTGAAGATCAAGCGAAGACTTTTAATTGTAGAATAGTTTAATTGAACTATAGAATATTTTAATGAACTATTATGTATCCTTGGTGGCGGATGAAAGTCACTCGTGTAAGATGTAAAGAATAATGTATTCTTCATTATTTGTAATGAACGAGGTTATAAGGTATTAGAACCTGGGAATTGAGAATGTATGTTGTCATATTTCATTATATAATTATGTATGTTTGGAAAGAAGTGGGACCGTGACGTACGGAATCCGGGTGTGAAGATAGACCGGATTTCAGGGTGTGACACTCCAAACCAAAGGAATGACATAGTTGCGCTATTAACCCAATTCCAGGATATATTTGCATGGTCTCATGAAGACATGGTGGGTTTGTCCATGGACATCGTCATCCATCGCCTTCCCATTAAAGAGGGATTCAAGCCAGTCAGGCAGAAGCTCAGGCGATTAAAACCTGAGTAGAGTTTAAAGGTTAAAGAAGAAATTGTGAAACAATTTCAAGCTGGCATCATCATGGTGTCCACATATCATGAATGGCTATCCAACATAGTCCCCATGCCTAAACCGTGAGGAAAGGTGCGAGTTTGTGTGGATTACAGGGATCTGAATAAAGCTTGCCTTAAGGATAGCTTTCCCGTGCCATTTATCCACATTCTCATTGACAATACTGCTCAATATGACATGTACTCCTTTGCTGACTGCTTTGCGGGGTACCATTAAATTATGGTTGCTGAGGAGGATCGTGAGAAAACTGCATTCATCATGCCTTGGGGAACCTTTTGCTATAGACAGTTGTCATTCGACCTCATTAATGCCAGAGCAACCTATCAGCGATCTATGATGGCTCTTTTTCATGACTTAATGCACAAAGAGATAGAGATCTACGTGGATGACATCATTGTCAAATCCCAAAGGGAAGAAGACCACTTAGACCATCTCAGAAAGCTTTTCAACAGGTTGCGTAAGTACAACTTGAAGTTGAATCCAGCCAAGTGCGCCTTTGGCGTTAAATCAGGCAAGTTGCTAGGTTTCCTAGTCAGCCACAAAGGGATTGAGCTGGATCCCACCAAAATCCAGGCCATCAGGGAAATGCCCATTCCTCAGACAGAGAAGGAAATACGGGGATTTTTGGGAAGAATCAACTTCATTAGCAAGTTTATTTCTCAACTCACAGCAACCTGTGAGCCTATCTTCAAGCTATTAAGGAAGAACTCCTCCATGAAATGGAACAATGAGTGTCAAAAAGCCTTCCTTACGATCAAATAGCAGTTAGTTAACTCTCCTATTTTGGTACCACCCAGGGATGATGTTCCCCTATTCATGTACCTATCCATTAATGACAATGCCATGGGCTGCATGTTGGGACAGAAAGACGATAGAGGCCAAGAGCGAGCTATCTATTACCTCAGTAAAAGATTCAGCAGCAGTGAACACAAGTACACTCTGATTGAGGAAACTTATTGTGCTTTAGCATGGGATTCCATGAGGTTACAGCATTACCTCCATGGTTACACAACCCATCTCATATCCCGCGTGGATCCTCTCAAGTACGTGTTCAGTAAACCCATATTAAATTGTTGGTTGTCCAGATGGCAGTTGATCTTACAACAATTTGACATCGTCTACGTGACGCAAAAGTCCATTAAAGGTCAAGGAATTGTGGATCAACTGGCCGCCGCACCTGCAGGGGATTTCAAACCCTTGGAAACATACTTCCCCGATGAAGGGGTAATAACAGTGCAGCAACACCATCAATACAATACATGTCGTACGTGGAAAATGTATTTTGATGGAGCTGTAAATATGGAAGGTTCTGGAGCTAGAGCAGTTTTAGTATCTGGTACGGGGGAGCAGTATCCCATCGCCATCAAATTGCAGTTTGTCAACACCAACAACACAGCTGAGTATGAAGGTTGTATCATGGGACTCAAACTTGCCCAATCAATGGGTATCAGGCGGTTAACTGTCTTTGGGGATTCAGAATTGGTAATCAGACAGACCATATGAATCTATCATACCAAAGAACTACATTTTCTACCTTACCATCGGCATGTTACTCAGATGGCTTCAGAGTTTGAAGAAATATCCTTCCTCCACATTCCTTGGAATAGGAATGATTTTCGGGATGCGCTAGCAACTTTGGCATCCTTGATCAACATGCATGACAAGGAAAACATGCCAAGCATCACACTTGCCCTGCAAAAGGCTCCAGCCTATAAGAACTATGTTGGAGAAGTATCGGATGATCTACCTCCCATCCAGCACCCTTGGTATCAGCACATCAAGGAGTATTTACGAGACGGATCTACACCCGTTGAGGCGAGCCCGACCAAAAGAAGGCGGATCCATTGACTGGCTATGAAATTCTACCTGAGCGGAGATGCACTCTACAAAAGAGATGCGGGACTAGGTCTCCTCAGATGTCTGGACAAGGACCAACCTTAGAGGCTCATGGATGAAATCCATGGTGGAGTATATGGCCCACACATGAGCGGCCCTCTACTTATCAAAAAGATCCTCAGAACAAAGCACTACTGGCTCTTGCTGAAGGCTGACTGTGATGATCACGTCAAGAGATGCTACCAATGCTAAATTCATGGGAATGCTATCCACGCCCCTCCCAAGGAGCTCCACAATATGAGTTCTCCTTGGCCCTTCTTAATGTGGGGAATGGACGTGATCGGGCCCATCGAGCCCAAAGCCAGTAATGGGTATCGGTTTATCTTCACCATGATCGACTACTTCACCAAGTGGGTAGAAGCAGCCTCCTTCCCCAGGGTTACAAAAGAAGTCATCATTGCTTTCATCAAAAGCAATGTCATTTATTGATATGGACAACTAGAGGTAATTGTGTCAGACAATGCTAAGAACCTCAATAACAAAATGATGGAGGAGTTATGCAGTAAAAGATGTTGTTGAAGCGGCTAATAAGAACATCAAGAAGATCATGCAAAAGATGTCCGCTAATCATAAAGGATGGCCTGACCTCTTGCCTCTGACTCTATTAACCTACAGAACTTCAATGCGTACTTCCACTGGGGCAACCCCTACTCATTGACCTATGGGATGGAAGCAGTACTCCCCATAGAGGTGGAAATGGAATCCCTCAGAGTGCTGATTGACGCTTAGCTGGATGAAGACCAATGGTTACAAGACAGATATCACCAATTCTCTCTAATAGACGAAAGGCGAAGTGATGCTATCTTCCATGGTCAGTTATACCAACAAAGGATCGCCATATCCTATAACAAAAAAGTCCGGTTACGGCAGTTTAAATAACATGACTTGGTTTTGAAGAAGATCATTGACAACCAAGACCAATCAAAGGGAAAATTCGCTCTAAATTGGGGAGGCCCTTTTATTGTCAAGGAGGTATTGACAGGAGGTGCTCTCAGATTACAGGAAATGGATGGCGACGAATTTCCACAGCTCATCAACTCAGACACCGTGAAATGGTACTATGTCTAAAGTTACCATCAAGCAAACATCCTGGTTTTGGACCACCAGATCACTAGTCATTTTAGGTTTTCTAACCCTTACTACACACAACCCTTTCTTCATACCCATTTGCCCCATCAGGGAAACACACTCTTCAAGCCAGTAGCCTGGTTTTGGATCATAAAATCCCTCACTTCACATCTTATACAATTTCAGTTATCCCACCAGGGATTGAACCCTTCCCCTGCAGTTTGTCATGAACATGGGATCAAATTTTTTCACACCCGCAGTTTGTCCTGAACATGGGATCAAACTTTTCCCCCTGCAGTTTGTCATGAACATGGGATAACACTTTTTCGGTTACAGATCGTCCTGAACATGGGGTGAACTACGTTGACCTGATCTCCCCGATACCTGGGAGTACATAGGCAACCATTTTATATGGCCCGGTCGCAATAAAAAAAATAAAAATAACAAAAACATTTCTACACCCTTTTCTACAAACAAAAATAACAAAAAATATTTCTACACCTTTCTACCCTTACACCATTCAGCGTTGAACCTCTTACACCAGGTTCGAACTATAATTCCCGAGAATTTCCACGTATTATTAAATGAATATATTAATGGAAATAAAATTTCTGTGAATATAAGTGTTATTATTTTGAGAGTCGGTTAATTCAATTGATTCGTATTAGATCAATGCGAATTAAGATGTGTGAAGTGACAATGAGGATTGTGAAGTGCCTTGTGTGGCATAATGTGAAATGAAGAAATCCGTTAAGACAAATTAACACGAGAGTTAATAAGATTAATCGTGTTGATCAGGTGATTTGATATGTGTAATCAATACGCTAGTAGACTTGTAGTAACACTTTTGTGGATATTAATTCATGTCATGTAAAACAAGTATGATGATAGGAATTGACACGGGCTGAAGCTAAATCAGTCTTTGCATTTGTTCGAGAACGCAATGTAATTGCTTACCATCCTGAAGAAGATAAATGGTGGCGCAAATGCTGCGCCGATGGTCGATTGGAGAAAATTTATTTTTTCTACTTTGAAAATTAAATGGAACAATTCTATGATGTGTGTGACATTAATAAACTATGAAATAAAGTGCGCAAATAACCAATATTAATTGTTAATTGTTATATTAATTAATTGATAATGGTTGTAGTAGAATATTGAATTCTTAGTAATTAACTAATAATGTGTGATTACTATTATTTGCAATATAACTATAAAAGTATAAAAAGAATCATTTGGATAAATAATGATTATGGAAATCCATAAATACATGATGATTGAATTAATTAATGTTGAGGTTAATTAATCAAGGAAGTGAATAAATTATTTACTTGACATAAATAAATAAGTTATTAATATAATAATATTACATTGACAATTATGTGTATATGAGCAATAATACAACTATACTATATAGTGTAGTGTGACATTGTGTGACTATATATTAATTTTTACGAAACTACAATATATTAAGTGATAATTAATCAAGGGAAGGGATAAATTTAATTGTTAATATAATAAGGTTATAATATGGTTATATGAGTGGTAGAAATAATTGAGGAACTACCCGGACAATAATACCTGACTGCATTATTTTATTGCGTATATTTAATGGACATGGATTATATGTATGTTGCATAACATCTACTACCTTGAAATATTAAGTCATATTGTGACATTAGGTTATGATATATAGTTGATATGTGTATTAAAATATAACATAAGAGTGAGAATGTGTAGGAGTATATAAGAATGCTGAGTTATATTGGATTGTCCCAAATTGAAAGTTCCATTTACTTCTAAATTCTCAGTCACATGTAAGAACAAAAGGCTAAGGCCTATGTTCTTCATTTTTCTTCCAAGCTTACTAGCCAATGATCATGGGGGGAGTGGTGGTCATGAAACAAACCAACAACTAATTACCAACTCCTCCATAACCTTCATGCAATCCTGCAATCCATGGGTTTAATTCAAAGGGAAAATGCAATGTCTGGTTTTATGTTCTTCTATAAATAGCAGTTATACTTCTTCATTTCTTGTTGCTGAGAATTGTCTGATAAATTGCTAAGTAGTAGAGTGAGAGCATTCTAAGAGCTTGAGAGTTCAGTTAGAGCAAGTTCATTGCACATTACGAAGGTATAATTCCATTCCTTGCTTTCCAATTTTAGTTTCTGTAAACAGAGTTTTAAGTTCTTAAAATTCAAATTTTTGATTATGTAGAATTGGATGTTAATGAGGGTGGGTAATGTTCATATAGTTGTTATATGGCCTTATGAGTATGTTTAAACTAATACATGAGTGTTTAGAATCAATTTCGTGGGTAAATTTTGTGTTTGGGCTAAGCAGATTCTTGAAAGGCATCGTTCGGCTCAAACTAAGCGTGTTATGCAATTGCGCCCGTATATTAATCTTGGTATGCAAAGACAATTTTTGCTTTGATTCTTTGAGTTCGCTTTTTGGTTTACATTTTGAAATCTGATATAGTACTATGACTTATAATAGCATGCAAGCATGTGTAATATGTATGTGTAAGTATATTATGCTAAGTGGAGCATGTTTTAATAGGTTTGCATGATTAACGAAAGCATGTGGTTTAGAGGGAGGTTTGGACTTTAAGTTTTGAAAACAAACTATGTTAGAGATCATGTTCTGCAAATTTTGAACCTAGTAAGCTATACATGACTGATTTTACACTTAGATGAACATGTTATAGTATACATAGTTCCTTTGAGCATGACCAAACTTATTAAGCCTTGTGTTGGAAATGTTTCAAGAAAAGGCTTAGCCTAGTGAGCTAACATGCATGATTCTACATAATGTATGTTCTAATTTTGCAAGCATGTTAATATAACTTAGAAATACATGAATAAACCATTTGCTTGTGTTTATGTGAATAGTAAGGAAATATGAGCATGTTGAACCTACTAGCAAGCTTTGAATGTGAATATTGACAAGACACCATGAGGACTAAAATCTGATATTGGTGATCATGTTTGATGACATTCTTAGACTCATTCATGTAGTATAAACATATGTATACCATGCTTATGTATCATATTTCAAATAAAGCATGAACAAAGCATATTTTCAACTAAAGCGGTGTTAGTTTCACATATGTGTTATGAATACTCACAAGCATGCCTAATATCAGTTTTATAACTATCTTGTATGTTTAGAGATCAAGCATGATAGACTTTATGATTGCATGACCTTGAATGGTCTTAAATTATTGAAATGATCGAACTTAGAACCATGTTATGCAAGAAGGAACCTAGATTGATCTAAGAAGCATGTGCAAGCCTTTAACATGACAAAATATGATTGTGTGTTCAAACCGAACAAAAACCATAAGGCAGCAGCTAAGTCTTGGCTTGGCTGGAGGATGGTAAGCAATGTTGGCTTGATCCTAAACTTAGCTAGCATAAGATAGTCAGGCGATCTAGAATCCCAGATAGTGAATTCTGACTTTTGGACAGTAACTTGTATGATGCCTATGATGCTAAAAGTGATCTAAAACTTACTAATGTATGTATATATGTGATGCTTAGATGATAAGTTGGTGTTTACCCTATAATAGCAAAGTCCATGCGTAGAAAGATCTTAACCTTACGCGTTATAAATTGTTAGACACTTGATTAATGATAAGCATATAAGTTGATTTTGTATTACACATGTGCATACTTGAATCGTGTCAAGCTTGATTAAAGACTGTGTTAGCTAATGAACATCTTGAACATATAATGCGTTATAAATAGGATTCAAAAGTGTTGATTTCTTAAAGTGGATAAACTACGCTTAAGGCAAGTTTCCTGAATTCTTACTCTTTTACTTGAGCAAGTTTCTCTAACCTTACTCAAATTTATATTGAGCAAGTATCTGAACCCTACTCTTATTGTGAAAGTATCTTTGCATTCTTTATTCGACGAATACCGTAAGCTTACCTCTTTGAATACAAGTTATATTACTTTCTTGTTCAAATGAGCTAATATGATTAAACCTTTGTGAAAGTTATTATTCATGTTGAACTTAGTATTGTTCTTGAATATTGTGAAAGAGTCGATGCCATTTGATTCGGCTAGACTATATGCATGTTTATAAAAGCTGTCCAAACCAATTGATTGGTGCGGAAATCTTGAAAACTGAGTTGGACAACTCTTTTGGTAAGGGGAGTGTATGTCGTTGGAAACCCCAACACATGATTGAATATTATGGTGGTGTTATGCATAACATAAAGTATTGTAGACTGATCATCTATAGTACTTGATATTTTTGGGTTATCAGTTTAATATTGATAACGCTAATGGAAGTTCAATAGTCCTTAGTGACTACTCAGTATAAATTGTTTATTCAGTTGGATACATTGTTAGTCGTTGAATTCATATATATCTGTTGATTTATATTGAATTGTCGTTCTTATTCCAAGAATTATTGATATTCCTTATCCATGATGTTATTCTGACACTTTGAACTATCCTAGAAATGACACTTCGATATTTCAAATCTTGTGATATTATATCCTTCACCCTTGTTATATATTACTTATTGGGCAATTTGTGCTCATCCTTGCTTATTTAAAATCTTTCAGTTAAGGAGGAACAGGGAGGTGTCTCTGGAACAAACAAGGGCAAGGGAAAGGCTACCGACTAGCTTGTTCCTTTTATGTTTAAAAACTATTATGTTATGTTAAGACTATTTGCAGACTATGTTTAAACTTAAGTAGGATTATGTAATAGATCTTTATTCGATACTATTATGTAATCTATTATGTACTGCAGGTTGCGAGACTTGGGGGAATAATTATAATAAATCATTGTATATTATTCTAATTTAGATTTTCCTTTCTGAATGTATGATTTTAGTTATTATGGTAATACTTTGAGCACGTGATGAACCGAATTAGAGTGACCAAGTGGAGGTCCGAATTTGGGGGCGTCACAGGTTGGTATCAAAGCTATAGTTATAAACCATAGGAACAAGAGTCCTTAGATTATAACTTAAGAAAACCTAAAAGTTAGGAAGGAGATAAAACTCATGTAGAGTTTTCCTTGAGAGACTTAGTATGTTATGAATTGTAACTTCATTCTATACAATGAAGTTATGTTTATTTAACATTCTGATGGAATTGTTGTTTGTCTTATCTTATGTTGGTGATTGTAGGATGACTGACATGGGAGGACCTAGCCAAGTAGTTGAGGAGGAGCAACATGATATCCACATAGTATTTGAGACACCCTTAATAGTGGAGCCTATTTCAGTAGTGGCCCCTACTGATGATGAAGAGGTGGAGTCTGATCCGGAGGAGGAGCCCGAGCCAATGGAGGACCCCGACGAGGCTACTTTTGAGGATCGCATATTAGGAGAGTATGAGGAACAGATTTTAGAGCTAGGGTGTAGAGTGGAGGAGCTAGAGGCTGAGGCTAGGGAGAGGGAGTCTGCGTTCCGGAAGTTGAGGGACAAGGACCATTAGAGGCAACTAGTGATGCAAGAGATGGAGGTGGAAATCGCTCACCGTAAGGAGGTTGGGATCCAGATGGGAGCTTTGTTTCACCGAGAGGTGGCGAGGAACGTTGAGGTTGCAAGAAAGCTAGAAGAATTAGAACATAAGGTTTTG
Organism: Panax ginseng; assembly: GCA_020205605.1. Taxonomy (NCBI): domain Eukaryota; kingdom Viridiplantae; phylum Streptophyta; class Magnoliopsida; order Apiales; family Araliaceae; genus Panax; species Panax ginseng. The sequence continues at coordinate 69,477,505 of CM035134.1, read as the reverse complement.
AGTGAGAGGACGGAGAAGGAGGCTCTCCGAACTCAGTTAGAGATGGAGGTGATGGATAGGATTCACTTCAAGGAGAAGTGGGAGGATTCCAATGACAGGGTGGATGATCTAGAAGATGAGGTGCGATGCAAGAGGAGAAAAATGAACAAGATGGGCTATGCTCTACGCACGGCCATGGAGAGATTGATCGATGGGGTACATCATTACCCAGCTAAGAAAGGACAGACCAGGCATACCATAAGTCGGGATGTGGTAATGAATATTATGGTGGTGTTATGCATAACGTAAAGTATTGTAGACTGATCATCTATAGTACTTGATATTTTTGGGTTATCAGTTTAATATTGGTAACGCTAGTGGAAGTTCAATAGTCCTTAGTGACTACTCAGTATAAATTGTTTATTCAATTGGATACATTGTTAGTCATTGAATTCATATATATCTGTTGATTTATATTGAATTGTCGTTCTTATTCCAAGAATTGTTGATATTCCTTATCCATGATGTTATTCTGACACTTTGAACTATCCTAGAAATGACACTTTGATATTTCAAACCTTGTGATATTATATCCGTCACCCTTGTTGTATATTACTTGTTGGGCAATTTGTGCCCATCCTTATTTATTTAAAACCTTTCAGTTAAGGAGGAACAGGGAGGTGTCTTTGGAACAGACAAGGGCAAGGGCAAGGCTACCGACTAGTTTGTTCCTTTTATATTTAAAAATTATTATGTTATGTTAAGACTATTTGCAGACTATGTTTAAACTTAAGTAGGATTATGTAATAGATCTTTATTCGATACTATTATGTAATCTATTATGCACTGTAGGTTGCGAGACTTGGGGGAATAATTATAATAAATCATTGTATATTATTCTAATTTAGATTTTCTGTTGTGAATGTATGATTTTAGTTATTATTGTAATACTTTGAGCACGTGATGAACCAAATTTGAGTGACCAAGTGGAGGTCCGAATTTGGGGGCATCACAGGTTGGTATCAAAGCTATAGTTATAAACCTTAGAAACGAGAGTCCTTAGATTATAACTTAAGAAACCTAGAAGTTAGGAAGGAGATAAAACTCATGTAGAGTTTTCCTTGAGAGACTTAGTGTGTTATGAAATGTAACTTCATTCTATACAATGAACTTATGTTTATTTAACATTCTGATGGAGTTGTTGTTTGTCTTATCTTATGTTGGTAATTGTAGGATGACTAACATAGAAGGACCTAGCCGAGTAGTAGAGGAGGAGCCACGTGATATCCACGTAGTATTTGAGACACCCTTGATAGCAGAGCCTATTTCAGTAGTGCCCCCTACTGATGATGATGATGATGATGATGATGATGATGATGATGATGATGATGAGGGGGAGTCTGATCCGAAGGAGGAGCCTTTGGAGGAGGAGCCCAAGCCAATGGAGGACTCCGACGAGGCTACTTTTGAGGATCGGATATTAGCAGAGTATGAGGAGAAGATTTTAGAGTTAGGGTGTAGAGTGGAGGAGCTAGAGGCTGAGGCTAGGAAGAGGGAGTCTTCATTCCAAAAGTTGAGGGACGAGGACCATCAGAGGCAACTAGTGATCAAGAGATGGAGGTGGAAATCGCTCACCGTAAGGAGGCAGGGATCCAGATGGGAGCTTTGTTTCACCGAGCGGTGGCGAGGAACGTTGAGGTGGCAGGAAAGCTGGAAGAATTAGAACATAAGGTTTTGAGTGAGAAGACGGAGAAGGAGGCTCTCCGAACTCAGTTAGAGATGGAGGTGATGGATAGGATTCACTTCGAGGAGAAGTGGGATGATTCCAATGACAGTGTGGATGATCTAGAAGATGAGGTGCGATGCAAGAGGAGGAAGATGAGCAAGATGGACTACGCTCTACACACGGCCATGGAGAGATTGATCGATGGGGTACATCATTACCCAGCTGAGCAAGGACAGACCTGGCATACCATAAGTCGGGATATAGTAGTGCACATTATGTAGAAGGAATATCAGAGCGTTGTGGAGCGTGGGATGTTAGATTGAGTCTAGAGGATGAAGACCAGTAGTGTAGTAGTTTTATCTATGTGTGGTAATATGTTGTTGTAATCTCAATCTTTTGTGTAAAATGTGAGATAGTAGTAAACCCCCAAACTTTTGAAAAATGTTAGAGGGGTAGTATGATGGTGTTGTCCCCGTCTTTTGTGATATTAAGGGATATATGATATCATTTATAGCAGTATGCTAGAAAAGAACATGTAATGTAACCCTTTGGCATATGAATATAAATGATCCTATTTCAGAAACATGTTATAAACTTGTAGTTCTTTTCTATTGAGAAATGTCTAAGTATTATAACTAGATAATAAAATGAAAATTTTGTGATACAGAAAATGCCGCCTAAGCGTAGAATAACTGGCCAAGAAGAGTCAGTTAATGATGAGAGAGGACCAGTAGATCCGATACAACGATTGGTAGATTTATTGGGAGAAGCTCTGAGGGGAAGAAACGAAACCGTACCACCTGATCCCCAAGTTGTCCTAGTAACATCATTCAAAGACTTTAAGAGTGTAAGACCCCCAGAGTTCATGGGAACTACTGACCCGATAGTTGCGCAAACCTAGATCAAGGAGATCAAGAAGGCCTTCACTATAGCTCGCGTGGGTGAAGACCAGAAGACAGTATTTGCCACATACATGATGAGGGGTGAAGCAAACTATTGGTGGGAAACTAATCAGCAGAGAGCGGGGGAAGGAACGATATCATGGGAGAGGTTTACTACGTTGTTCTTCGAGAACTATTTTCGAAGAGTATGAAGAGTAGGATGGAAGTAAAATTTCTAGAGGTAAAACAAGGTGATATTACGGTGGCGCAATACGCAGCTAAGTTCAATGAACTGGCGCGATTTGTAGAGCACCAAGTTGTGGATGAGGAGAGGAAGGCGAGACGTTTTGAGCAAGGGTTGAAACCGTTGTTGTATAATAAGGTATCAGTCTTCCAGATTGATTCCTTTACAACGTTGTTGGAGAAGGCAATCATTGCAGAAGGTGGCAGTGAGGCCTTAAGTCTATATCATAAGGAGAAGAAGAATAAGAACGCTGGTAGTGAGCATCGTGGAGGGAGCAGCAGCGGAGGAAGTAACTCCAAAAAGAGGAAATGGGAGAATAACAACAACAGAAACAATAACCAAGGTGGGAGTCACCAAGGAAACTTCAAGAAGAAGACCGAAGCATGCAACAAATGTGGAAGAAGTCATCAAGGAGAATGCTGGAAGAGGAAAAGCACTTGCTATAATTGCGGCCAAGAGGGGCACATATCGCCAACCTGCCCAAAGCCAAAGAAGATCAGAGGATATTTTGCTTGTGGATCGACAAAGCACCAGATAAAGGATTGCCCGAAGAAAGGAAGCGGTGGAGCTGGCGGAAGCCGGGGAGGAGGAAGTAAGTTAATGATTTGTGAACCTGCGCAACCCAACCGATCGACCGCTCGAACCTTTAACATGGTCGTCCAAGACGCCGTAGCTGCAAATAACGTGGTGTCACGTATAATCCCAATCAATAATATAAATGCTTATATATTATTCGATTCGGGTGTCACCTGTTCGTTTGTATCTGAAGAATTTACTAATAAACTTAGTACACCCTGAGAACGTTTAGAAGATCATTTGAACATAGAAGTTGCGAATAAGGAAATAATCCCTGTAGAATACGTCTATCGAAATTGTCGCGCAAATATTAGAGAACATGAACTGAGCGTAGAATTGATTCCTATTAGATTAGGAGAATATGACGTAATACTGAGAATGGATTGGTTATATAACCATGAAGCAGTAATTGATTGTCAGAACAAGTGTGTGAACCTTCAGACTCCGAGTAAGTTTAAGGTAGTGTTTTATGGTAGCTCATTGCTTAAGCAATCGTGTTGCGTTACGATGATGCAGGCCAAGAAATTGTTAAGGAAAGGATGTGTAGGTTATTTAGCTTACATCGTGGATACTCAAAAAAGGGAGTAGAGATTAAAGATATACCCGTAGTGAGTGAATTTCAGGATGTGTTTTTAAGAGATCGCTTGGCCTTAGATGAGAGAGAAATCAATTAAGTAATAGATTTAGCTTTTTAACCAAGACCGATTTCGAAAGCTCCATATCGTATGGCGCCAGTAGAAATGAAGGAATTGATGATACAACTTCAAGAGTTATTGGATAAAGGTTACATTTGACCGAGTGTGTCTCCTTGGGGAGCACCAGTGTTATTCGTTAAGAAAAAGGATGGATCGATGAGGCTCTGTATCGATTATCGAGAATTAAATAGAGTACCGATCAAGAACAGATATCTGCTACCAAGGATAGACGACTTATTTAATCAACTGAAAGGAGCAAAATGTTTCTCAAAGATTGACCTATGGACAGGATATCATCAACTGAAAGTACGGGATGAGGACATACCAAAGACTACATTTCAAACCCGTTATGGACATTACGAGTTCTTGGTAATGTCATTCGGTCTAACTAATGCTCCGGCAGCATTCATGGACTTGATGAATCGAGTTTCAAGCTATACTTGTAAAAATTCATAGTAGTTTTTATTGACGAAATTTTGATCTAATCGAAGATGGAGGAAGAACACGCCGAACATCTGAAGATAGTTTTGGAGGCACTATAAAAGGAGAAGATGTATGCGAAGTTTTTTAAGTGCAAATTTTGGATGAAGAAGGTTCAATTCTTAGGCCACGTGGTGGATGAGAATGGAATCTCAGTAGACCCGGAAAAGGTCAAAGCGGTAAGTAATTGGGAACAATCGAGAACTCCGACGAAGGTGAGAAGTTTCTTAGGGTAAGCAGGATACTTTCGAAGATTCATCCAAGATTTTTCTAAGATAGCGACCCCGTTGACTAATCTAACAAGGAAGATGGTGAAATTTGTATGGACCGACAAATATGAAGAGAGTTTTCAAGAATTGAAGAAGAGATTAAGCTGGATACATTGTTAGTCGTTGAATTCATATATATCTGTTGATTTATATTGAATTGACGTTCTTATTCCAAGAATTGTTGATATTCCTTATCCATGATGTTATTCTGACACTTTGAACTATCCTAGAAATGACACTTCGATATTTCAAACCTTGTGATATTATATCCTTCACCCTTGTTGTATATTACTTGCTAAGCAATTTGTGCTCATCCTTGCTTATTTAAAACCTTTCAGTTAAGGAGGAACAGGGAGGTGTCTCTGGAACAGACAAGGGCAAGGGCAAGGCTACCGACTAGCTTATTCCTTTTATGTTTAAAAACTATTATGTTATATTAAGACTATTTGCATACTATGTTTAAACTTAAGTAGGATTTTGTAATAGATCTTTATTCGATACTATTATGTAATCTATTATGTACTGTAGGTTGCGAGACTTGGGGGAATAATTATAATAAATCATTGTATATTATTCTAATTTAGATTTTCCGTTGTGAATGTATGATTTTAGTTATTATGATAATACTTTGAGCACGTGATGAACCGAATTCGAGTGACCAAGTGAAGGTCCGAATTTGGGGGCATCACACGTACTACGCAGACTAGATCTCCTCTTCAATAGGAGTACGTAAGCAGCCATTTATGGTTCGATCTTACCCCTACCAAAACAAATACTTGTCAACGGTACTGGGATCAAACTTCAATCCACCACATTTCATCGGCTTCAGACTAAAGAGATGGAACTACCTGGCCTCCCCATAAATGGGAGAGTTGGCGACTATCTAAGCTGCGGTTGATTCCTCGAAGAACAACACCAACCCATAAGAGATGGAACTAACTGGGCTCCTCTTGAATAGGAGTACTGAAGACCATCTGTGGTGAGATCAATCTCAGAGAGGTAGTCCACATCTACATACAGAAACCAGTCCCAAAATAGCAAAGAAGGTAAGGATATACATAGATCAATGATCCATTTTGAAAGATCATGAGACATCTCAATGTCCATCCATCAAGGATGAGTTCAGAATACATCAAGATCACAAGCCCTGAAGAAGCAGGCAAAATATCAAGCAAGTATCCAGGCATAACTAAAAGGGAAGTGTATCAAAATATATTTCCCTACCATATATAATGTTGTTCTATATATACAATATGAACTGTACATGACAAAATGGCTAAGCTAGTCTGTGCAGAAAAATACAAGTCTATCTATCGGTATGTATGTGGGCTATCAGATCTAACATAACATCTCTCTCCGAAGAAGGGGGTAACGATGTGGTCTCCTGCATCATCATATCTGCATGTGCCAATAGATCTGAGGCCAACTACATGGTGGCATGATGTTCATCAATATATGTACTCATATCGGTAAGCATGCCAGTAGTAAGGGATCTCACTAAAGTACTATCTGTAATGGCTATATCCCGGGCAGATAGGGCAGCATCATGCTCAATAATTAATGCATCTCTGGCTGATCTGGCCTCATCTCGCTACTCAATAGCAGTGTCTCTATGAGCTACAGCCTCATCTCTCTCCAATAGAGCAGTGTCTCTCCCATCAAGAGCTGTCAACATCAAGGCCCTAGCATGATCTCTCTTAAAGGTCATCAGATGAAGACTCTGTTCCAAATACTGTGCTGAATGTTGAATCACAGTAGCACTCGTACTGGAAGAATCTGCAAGAGCTGTTGGCAACCCAGTGAATAGCTCTTCCTCGGTGGGAATATCAATGTCCTCTATGGGCTCTCTACCATCCGAATCAATCCTCGGCGATGTGGATACTATCGCAGCCGACGTAGTCTCTGTCTCCATCCATGCAGAATACTCTGTCGAACAGCCTGGATGGCTGATAGAAAATGCAGCTAGCTCACGCGATCTCAATAGGCATACACCCTGGATCTGTCCTCTGCTGATAAGTGGCGAGAAGCCAAACGCTAACTCAAATCCCCCTCAAAAGGATGGAAATGCTGAAACTGGTCAAACTGACACATCACAGCCAGTGGGTGGTAAGTAGTCATGCCCCTCAATCCAGCCAGAGGGAGATAATACATTCCCGGAGCATGAGTGATGAAGTTGTAGGGTGAATTAAGCCCTGTACACGGCAATATATCAAATGGATCTCCAATCTCTGCCAGGAAAACAGACCAAGATGCAGGATATGTACACTCTGCAGGCTGAAAGGAGTACGACATGGCTATCTCATAGGTAAAATAATACCCATGTTGTCTAAAAGTGCCAATTGGTCTCAGGTGTAACATGAACCACACATACAACATGACCGAACTACCTGTGAATACCCTTGTACGGTAGGAACTGCAATATGTAGCTGATCTCAACGTCTCTGCTATAATCATCGGCACAATGGTGAGACCCTCCCTGAGAGCTTTCACTGCCATAATGACGCCAATGTCCAACTCATCCATGTACCATGGCATGTATACATATGACAATACACACAATAGAAGTACATCTACTCTGGCCAAATGCCAATGATCCTCCGGCATGGTAAAATCCCCGGAATGCCATGTATAGTTATCCTCTAAGCCAAATCTGTCCATCAGAAAATGCTGGGATACCACGTGGCCAGATGTGATCTCATCCTGCACAACTCTACGCCTCAGCCCGGTGAGGGTCATAAACTGTCGGCTTATGTCGCCAATAGCCATCTGCGTGCAAGGTCTGTCCAGTGGCAGCGTCGTCAACCGTGGATACTCCTCTAAGGTAGGAGTCAACTCATGGATACCAAACTAAAAAACCTGCCTCTTCGGTATCCAATGCTCCATCATACCCTCTACAAAGCCTGCGAGAACCTGAAACATCAGGAGAATCATAGTATGCTGCAATAATTGATCTATAGTCACCCTGTCTGAAGGTGACATACTATCATACCACAATCTCAGACGGGATGCCACCAATATTGGTGGGGTATGATCAATACGGCTAACTGTCGAGGAAGACATCTGTGTGGGCCGTGTCAAAAGACCATCCAGGGGTCAATGTTGAATATCTTTGGACATACATACATATGCATAACATAATACATGCATGATAAACATTAGATGGCAATATGATGTAGGGAATAATAGTATATATATTCCTAAGTATATCATCATCTAATACATCTTTGTACAGCTAAAAATACAGGGAAATGGGGCACAGAAGCCCAACTACTAACAGAGGCCTATCAAAAGATATAGCGAGAATGGGGCACAGTCACCCAGTATCTAACAAAGGCCTATCAAAAGATATAACGAGAATATACATCAGAAGAAGACAATGGTGTCAATGTCTACATCGTCAATCCTCGCCCACCGATGTAACTCCTCCCGAGTCCTTTGGATCTCCATCAGCGGGGATGTCAAAGCCTATACAATGGAGGATCTCGCACCAACAAAACCATATGGGTCATCCGAGGGGCCAGGCTCACGAGATGGAAAGATCAAATATATTCCTCTCTTTGGATCTCGCCAAGTCTTAGGATAAAAAAATGTGCCGGTCAATCATCGGGTCAAATCATCAACTGTGTCAAATGAGTCGGATCAAATGAGCCTAGATATAATATCAAATGCGTTTACAGCTATATATATATATATATATATATATATATATATATATATATATATATATATATATATATATACATTTTAGTCGAAGTTCGGGGATCACTTTGTGGCCATTTATCGCTTTTAAATATATATATATATATATATAGTAATTAATCGATCAAGTTCAGACTTTAATTTTTTTAAAATTAGATCTTTTTTTTGCTTTTTTTTAAAAACAACTAAAAAAAAAATTTAATATTTTATGGAACTGGAATTTTTTTTTTCATAGTACAGTATTTTGGGCGTGATTTGGATACATATAACAAAACAGGTATGTATAGTCTGTATAGACCTATTTTGTTATATGTATCCAAATCACGCCAAAAGCACTGTATTATCGAAAAATTCCAGTTCCATAAAATATTAAAAAAAAATTAGTTGTTTTAAAAAAAAAGTCTGGATTCTAGTAGCGTGCGGGAGTCCGGACTGGATCCGGACTCTATATATATATATATAATTGTTATTTAGCCTGTGAGCTAGATTTGTCTAAATCTGACTATTTCTCACTTTAACTGGTTCATGGTGACTAAACTGAAACCGTTGAAGATGGAATGCTTAGATTTACTCAAATCTATTCGTCTTCTAGCTTTTGCTACGGGCTAGATTTGTCTCAATCTGGCTATTTCTCACTTTAACCGGTTTATGGTGACTAAACTAGAACCAATGAAGCTGAAATAGTTTAGATTTATTCAAATCTTGTTCTTGGTTTAGCTTTTGTACATATTGCTTTGTCATGTGAGCCTTGGAATCATGTGATCACAGATTCAGTCTCTAATCTAGATTCAGTTCCCGTGATTGACATTTTCAGCTGCAGCCAGCTTATAAATTATTCACGGTGTCTGGATTTCTTTAGATGGCTCTCATGCCCACAAGGAGTTCAGCACTGCTATGTATCTTATTTTCTCGAAGATGCTTCGCATCTCGAAAATAAAAGCAATCAAGCCGAACACATAATAAAATTGAAGTATCAAAGGCCTCAATTACTATTGAGCAAAAGGGTTTGAAAAACCTGGTTTACAAAACATCACTGCTATATCTTGTTAAAATTGAACTTTTATACAAAAGTCAAACCCTTTGTATATAGGTGCAAACGAGGCATAGAACTACTTCCAAACAACTGCACGTAAACCTAATACACACACACAAACAGATAAAAGTTTAATGAAAAGTGGCAATAACCATGTTATCATGGAAGTCAGGGGGTACCTAACACCTTCCCTCCGCTAAATCAAGCCCCCGGACCCTAACAAATTTCGATTTTGCAGACCAGTTAAACAGTGTCACATCACTAGGTCTTTGTGCAAACCTTTTCTCGGTTGAGTTGGTACAACCATTTAAAAATAACCAACTGGCGACTCTTATAGTCAAATCATCGACACATACATGTCAGACCTTTTCAAACTTGTTTTTTCAAACAAATCTCACCTAACATGAGAACATAAAAGAACAAGAACAGAAAGGGACAAATAAAAATCCCGACGTCGACATACCCCAGGATCTTTTTCACAAATGCATGTCTTTCGCTCTTGAAACAACCATGTAAAAGATTTCTCTTTCTCATTTGCAAGTAAAGCACAACCAAACAATATAGATTGTCTGTGGTGATTAACCTCCGTAAATGGGGCAAATGGTAATGAAAATTTATTGGTTCGATATGTAACATCAAAAGAAACTACATCACTAAATTGTAGATATGATGATATCGACCTCCCATTAGCCCAAAAAACACTTTTAAGACTGTGATCCTTCTTCAAATCTACGACAAAGAAAAATGACGGGTCACTAATGTTAGGTTTGTAATATTCATGAACGCAATCAAATTGCATAAAATAAGCGAAAACGTGGAAAATCAGAGTTTTAAAATTTTACAAACCATATACCCGGATCACCCTTTATGCACAATTATTTATTAAACGAAAAGATAATGAACAAGAATCATACCCTTGAAGATTCGAGCTTCCTCAAGTACGAATTCACCTCCAAATCCTTTCGCGTTCAACTTGAATCCACCGGGTTTGGTTCCTTTCTTTGATCAACGTTAGCCACCCAAGTGTTTGGCCTCTAGAGGTGATCCACCAAGGAAGAAGAAAGATTCAAGAAGATGGGTATTTGGCTCAAACCCTAGTTTTTCTGTCTCTATAGAAAAAGGGGCGTACTCTCCAACTATTGGAATCACGTATTCTATGAAAACGTCGACAACCACCTCACCCATAATAAGACTCCTCTTATTTATAGATGTGGGCAACCCTCCTTAACAATTAAGAAATTGAGTTTTATTTAATTAATTAAATTCTTTTAATTAATTAAGCTCCCTAATCTTATTAGGGATAATTAATTAAACTCTTTTAATTAATTTGCCCCCTAATCCTATTAGGATATTTGAGAGTACTTTTATTAATTAATTCCCAAATTCCTTTAGGAATTAAATAATAATAATAGTAATAATAATAATAAGACTCCTCTTATTAATTTATATTTAATATTTCTAAAATATTAAATAATATATATTAAGCTATTTAATTTATTCTATCACCATAGATTAAATTAAATATACTTAACTTATTATTACGATTATGCCATTAACTTCTTAAATAATTATTCTTCCTTTTATGGTGTGACCCTTTAGGTTCTCCATATTAAATCGGTTGTGAATAAATCAATTAGAACAATTCTAATCTTATTTAAATAAATAAATTAAACTAATAATTTATTAAAATAAATAATATTTATTCTACAATAGGGATAAGCCTCCCTAGCGATTAACGACTTTCCAGATAATATAGATTTCAACATTAATCATAAAAGAACCTTTGAGTAAATAGTTACCGTACAATTCAATCCTTCCACCATACAATGTCCCAATTAAATATAAGACATGGAATTATTGTCAAGTCTTATTTTATTTAATTATATTTATTTCGATTCTTAAATGCACAACTCCAAATAATGCAAATTAGAAACTCCTTTTTAATTTCATTCTGCCTTGGCCAAGGACTACTGGGTTGTCATTTATCGAATCACATAGGACATTTCTCTTCTTTTACTAGAAGCGGTAGATTCTTTATTGATCATACATTATCTCCATGTACAACTTATTATACCCAAGCATACCCTTTGATATACCCTAAGGGTCTTAAGGAATAAGTCAAAGTATAACTCATCATACACAAGATACTATGATGATCTCAAGTCCAAGGATCACTTGTATTACTATCACTACGGGAATTCCTATTGACAGGCAAGTAAAACTCCATTAGGTATTCTTTAGCGAGCCACGTTCAGTGAACTTATTCTCTAATAAGCACCTACATACTTGCTTTAGTGTCTCCACACAAATGATCATGAGATCAATCATCCTCATCCAATGAGCAAGCAACGTATGTACCAATCTATCCGGATTCATTAATTCCCAATTTAGTAATCCAACGATTGGGAACTATTTTAGTGTTAAGCTTTCTAAGAATTTAGATCTCATTAGAATGATCATCATCATTATTCTAAAAGCATTGCTTAAAACTATGGGTTTATCACATATTATAAAACAGCATCATGTAGATAATTAAAAGCCTTTAATAAATTAATACTTTTTATTAATAAATGAATAAGATTGTTTACAAAGTATATGCTTTATCATCAAACATGATTGGCTTGTGTGCATACTACTTTCAATCTTCCACTTGTACTAAAGCCAATTGCCATGGTATCTCATACCCTTCTTCTCTAAGTGACGATTATCCTACTGTTGGATAAGCTTTAGTTAATGGATATGTAATGTTGTTCTTGAGAGTCCACTATCTCTATAGTGATTTCCCATCTTTTAATGATTCTTATAATCAAATGAAAGTGCCACAACACATGTTTAGATCCAAGATGAGACTTAGGAGCTATTCCTAGTTCTGTAATGAACTTTTTATCCAAACAATTAACTTGCAGCTTCATTTACAGCTATATACTTTGTCTTTATCACTAAACCAACAACTCTTTACTGTTTGGAACCTTTCTAATTCACTGCACCATCGTTCAAGGTAACGCTTTACCTTAAAGTGAATTTTCTGTTGTCTTGGTCTGTCTGAAAAACTTGAGTCTGTTAAGCCTTCTAGTTTTAATTCAGACTCACCATAAATTTGATCACATCCTTAGTGCCGGTTAAGTACTTTAAGATGTTTTTCACTGTCTTACAGTGATCTTCTCCAGAATATGACCGATCAACATCACGTCTCGTATATTTCATTGCATAAATGATTTTCACTCATGCGATCTCTCTTTTCAGGAGTCTATGGGGACTATTAAGAGAGATTCACTCCATGGCTCATCAACATGAGACATCTCTTGGAGTTTGCCATGCTAAACGACTTTAGCATCAAATGAATATACGTTCCTTGGGTTAAGTCGAGCATCCTCTTAAATCTATCTATAGATTTGATCCTCAATTACGATACTCTTCCCAAATCATTCGTGAAGGAATGTTTAGACAACTTTATCTTTACTGATTGTAGCATTGGTATGTCATTCCTTATCCGTAGTATATCAACATATAATACTAGGAATGTCACAACGCTCTCACTGACCCTTTTGTACACACTATGTTCATTCTTGTTTTTGATAAAATCAAACTCTTTTGATTGTCTCATCAAAACGAATGTTCCATATGAAGCTTGCTTCAATCCATTTCTCTGATTGTCTACAACTCTTCCCTCATCGTATGTAACTAGATCATCATCTTCTATGATACGTACCTCATCATCATCATCATCATCCATGATGAATCCATACCTCCCAGGTATCTTCGGTACTATTCCAGATTTATGATTCAGTTGTGGTACAATAGGTCTATCTACAGGTTCCTCTTATTTGACTTATAGTGTTTTGTGGTTCTTGAACTCTTCAAGATCTATTATCCTCCCACTAGCTCCTTCATTGATAAACACCTTTATCTTAGAAGGTAGTGTGTTTCGCAACAAACACCTTTTGCTAAGTAGGATTATAGAACATATACTCTAAACTTACTTTAGGATGTCCCACAAATCTGTACTTGTCAAATCTTGTCTCAATCTTATCCTTTTAAACTTTTTCACATAAGTTGGACAACCCCTTATCTTAACATACTTAAGATAGGAATCGTTCCTGTCCATAACTTTTATGGAGTCTTGGGGCTTGATTTTGAGGTTACCTTTTTCGTAGATATGCAGCCATTTCTAGGGCATGACCCCAGAGGGATACTAGAATGTCGGTAAAATCATTATGGATTGCACCATGTCCAATAAGGTACGATTTTTCCTTTCAGATACATCAATCAATTATTGCGTATCAGGAGGCGTCCATTGTGAGAAAACCATTTGAGATGATCTAGAAATTCATTGCACAAGTCTTCCTTCCTTGATCCGATCAAAGAATCCTAATGCTTTGCTAATTTGTTTCACTTCTGAATTCTTTGAACCTTTCAAATAATTCACACTTATATTTTAGCAAATACACACATTCAACTCTTTGAATGATCATCTCCTTTTCTTATACTAGTTTGTTCAATTTGCAAAATTATTTTCACACAAGTCAAGTATACAAAATTCATTAAGTAATATTCCAGTTCTATACAAAACATTATTATTATAAATAGAACAATAATTGTTCTTAAATATAATACCAAAGATTTTATTGTCCTACAACAAAATAGAAATAATGTTTCTAACGAGAACTGGAATACAATAACAACTTATTGACTTAATAGGTTTACCCGTAGGCAATGCTAAACTATAAGTTTATATGGCTAATGCAGCAACCTTTGCTTCATTTCCCACACATAGGATTACTTATCTTTGTTTAGCTTTCTACTTCTGCTTGGTCCCTTCATAAATCTATATTTATGATAACCAAAGTCGGTATCCAATACCCAAGTAGAAACTTGACTTAAAGAAAAGTTTATTTTAAATCATGAACAAAATTGTATTTGTAACCGAAACTTCACAAAGCTTCTTCTGGTTAGCCTCTGCAAGATGCTTCTTGCAGTTTCTTTCCAATGTCCAGGCTTATTGCAGTGGAAGCGAACTCCTTTGCTATCCGTATTAGTTTTGTTCTTATTATCCATTGTTTTTGCCTTTCTATTTAACTTCATAGAATCGTTCTTCTTTTAGAAGATCCTTTGACCCCTACCAGTAAGAATTGGTCTTTCTTGGTTGGAAAGTGACTCAACATTTTTTAACATGTTAAGCAAATCAGCGAGGCTGATATCTAGCTTGTTCATATGAAAAATTCACAACAATTATGAAAGGAGTTCGGGAGTGAGTACAAGATCAAATCTTGGCTCAACTCTCCATCCGTGACAAAACATGTTGTCCTAATTGATCAATCAAATTGATAATGTTAAGGACTTTTATCTGTACTGTAGTGTCATCGGTCATTCTAGATCGGAAGAGCTCCTTAGATATCTGATATCTGATATCTATCAGTTCTACTTTCCTCACCATCAACTACTTGATGTACAGGAATATAGTAAGAGCATCCATAGTTTCATGCTGACGCTAAAGCTCGTTACTTATGGATGCGAGCATGATGCATTGAGCCAACTATGCATCATCTTGCCACTTTTTAAAAGTAGCAATCTCTTCCTCAGAGGCATGGTCTCGCAACCATTGCGAGGATAGGCGCGATATAAGGACATAAGATAGCTTTTCAAATTGTGAGAACTATTCTTAATTTCCTTAACCAATCCGCTTAATTCGGTCCAGGTTAATTTAGCATCTAATATGCTCTGTGATGATAGTAATTTTAGACATTGTAAAATTTCATGAATCGAATTTGTAATTAACAACATTTTAGCATACATTCTTTTATTAATTACCAAAATAATTTAGGTCTTGTTTTAAATTGGTATCTCCCACTATTTTCTTCAAACTATATTACACTCAATATATATAGTTCGGCAATATCTAATTAAAGATATGCTAGTGAGAATAAGGATCTCATTTTAAATGTATATAGCCTTGTGTGTGAACAACAAACTATATATAAATAAATAGGTAGACAACTCTTGTCAATTACATCAACTATGTAACTCCTTGTATTTTTCCTCTTAGATCATAATGGTCAAGTGTGTGCACATCCGAACTAAAATGATCTAAGTTAAGTCATACCTAGAACTTCCATATATTCGAAAGAAAAACACTGTCCTTGTGTGTGCAACAACAAAACAAACATTATTCGATCTATTTATAAGCATTAAATATGATAAAACAACATCTTAAATATTTAATACTTGTCTTGTGTGTGCACAACAAACTCATATTAAATATTTAATACTCTATTGTTTTACCATGCTAGAAGGCGACGTTCGATATTCCAAATATCTTTGAACGTTACAACTTAATATAAAATATTTGAGGGGTTTGTTATTAATTTGTCTCATCGTCTTTAGCGCGCATGCAAATATATATATAAAATATGCGTCATATTAACATGCGAAACATGTTTGCATAATATATATAGTATAAGCATGCACATATAGAATACTATATTCTATCTGAATTGATTATGGACTTTTATTCTAGTTTGGTTCACTAGAGCCACCAAGTGAACCAAAAGGTCAAACCCTATGGGTGCAAGAATTAATATTTAAATATAACTATTACATTTAAACTCGGGCTCCATTACAAACGGGTCTTCAAGCGCTCCTTGCCCCTTGATCTCCAATTTTTCAAAATAATTCTAACTATTCCTATTACTAAACTATTTAAAAAAAATAGAAACCTTGATCGGCAGTCAAGGGGAAGTACATAGGAGGGAGATAGAATTGACATTAAGAAAAAATTAAAGAAGACGAGGTACGCAGACCCCATTTAATAAAACTCATACATTCATGCATCCAACTAAAATAAAATCCAATCACATTAGTCAATAGTCCATAATCAATCCCATTTATTATCATACACATCATCATATGCATCAATAAATAACATTCATCTCATGAATAATAAACTTTCAATATATATATATTGATATCATTTAATGGGTAAATTTAGTTAGTATAAAATCTAATTTTGAACCAAAATAAACTCCTTTATTTTAATCCAAATTTAAATCAAAATAAACCTCTTTTATTTTAATTTATCCAATTTTGAATAAAATAAACTATTTTATTTTAATCAAAATAAACTCCTTTATTTTAATTAATTATGGAATCCAATTCCAAGTAAAAAAAAACTCCTTTATTTAAGGAAACACGGATTCCTCTTTCCTATTCACAAATAAACTCCTTTATTTTGAATAATATGAAATCTTATTCCATATCTAAATAAACTCCTTTATTTAAGAAAACATGCAATCCAATTTCAACTCCAATTAGTTATCATGGAATCTAATTCCAACTCTAATTAGTTAGCATGAAATTCAATTTTAAAATTAAAATAAACTCTTTTATTTTAATATTAAAATAATTTTTTTATTTTAAGATTAAAATAAATTTTTTATTTTAATTATAAAATTATTAAAATATATATTACATATATATATATATATATATATATATATATATATATATAATATATAAGTATTACATGATTATCCTGTAACCAAAAACATGCTAGCCACGTTTTTTTAAAAAAAAAGGAAGTTATTCACCCTTATCATATATATAAAAGTTACAGCCACGTGATTCCAGGAATAGCAGCACGCACGATTCGCGAAAATCATCTCATTACATGCTTTCGCGGATTTCGAGAATAACGTTCGATTTTTTTTGTTTTTTTTTGTTTTTTTTTTATAAATTTTATACAACAAAATTATGGCCAATTAAATTGTTCTAAACTGAAAGACCAATAATAATCTAAAATGGGATTGAATAGATTATTACAGATAAAAATTTACTTGAGGCCTTTTTAAATATTTAAATAATTGGTTTGCAATGTTAGAAATTAATATGCAAGACAGTAAAAAAAATTCAATCACACAATGCACAGAGATTTATCTGGTTCACAACATACACCCCTTGGTATGTTGCTACATCCAGTCTCAAGTTCCTACTTGGAGCTTGAGATCCTATTACTATCAGTAATAATCAACTCCTTCAACAGGCGGAGAAGCCTTTACAAAGTTTTAATGATAAACTTCCAACTAATCCCAACTAATCTATTTTGGACAGCAAGCTCCCCACTCCTTCCTCAAGTTTAGTTGTAACATTTTTTGAGTTCAATTCTATTCTATGATCTGGTCTTGAAACAACAGCTTCTTCCTCACCTCACAAGTACACTAGAGACCCAACTTTCGCTGACCTCTCTAAGACTCTGGTCTTGGTCGAAGAATTACTCGTCTTTCTCACACGTACATAAAATAAACTAACTCTATACCTTTTTCTGTTTACAAATAAGTTTACAACAAGATGCTTCTTGAATAAGCTAATATAAGTTAAAGTACAGAGTAATGCTTCTTAAATAAGCAGATAGTTAAGACTAAATATTCAGTAAAAGTTCAATATCTTTTAATAATAAACTTCTTTAACTTCGTAAAGGATTTTGTTTAGATTCACTTATGCTTCGATTAAGCAAATATATAATAATAAAGCACTTTATGAAGAATTAACAATTCTATAAAATAAATAGTGTTTTTCTATGGATAATATAGAATTGTTCTTTAATTAGTCTTGATCAAATAATTTATGAGTTTGTAAATTAATTCAAGTAATAAATATAATGTTAGATACGTACAATTTTGATATAACACATATTATTTGTTTAACTCAAATAATATATAAGAATATTTTATCTATTATGTGAACTGATTATAAATAGTGTCATTTGGTACTATAAGGAATCGTACGGTCGGATTCCTCTCCGTAGAGATTTATCTCTGTAGCCTTGCGGCGCCCAAGTATAACAGAATTTATAATTGTCACAATTGATATCTATATAAATATTTTTGAATAGATCACTACGATTCTCAAATCCGGTTCGGATGACTACTCTTTTGGAGCGAGATCTCGGTGTTGTTTTGAGCTATCAAGTGTCGATATCTATTTTACGATATTTATATAAATAATATTAATAAAAGGTTACTGAAGACTATAAGGAATCGTACAGTTGGATTCCTCTCCGTAGAGGTTTATCTCCGTAGCCTTGTGGCGCCCAAGTATCCTTTTATTTGATAAATAGATGAAACACAAATATATAGAATTATGTAGAACAATAAATATTTGTATATCTATATAAATAACACAAGTAAGAAATAATATTTAAAAAATTAAACTTATCTCAAAACTTGGACCAATTTTTTCTTCTCAATAATAATCAGAACTTCTGTATAAAACTTTTAGAGAGAATGTAGGCAAGGAGAGTATGATTTTCTTTTCACTGAATTGGTAAAAACCAAATGAATGAAATACTCCCTATTTATAGGATTTTTGAAGTTGGGGCAAAATAGTAATTTCAAAACTGAAATTTTTGAATGTACGAATATGATCAATTCTTTTTAAATGAATGGTCCGGATCAAAGCAATATTTTTACGCGGTAAGAGTTGTAAAAACACCTAGGCGTTTTTCTATCTTTTTAGCATTTATTACTTGTTTGACTAACACATGCAATTAAAGTCCCAAAATGATAGTCATTTTTAGTAAACACACGATTAACACTAGAAGAGATGACAGCATGTGCAATATCACACACTTAAACACTCACGGTTTAACACTTCAAGTAACACATGCACATTTATATTTATATGTAATAATATATATATACGGTATAAAAATAATATACATATATTTGATAATTTTATGAATTTTGAAAATATTTTGCCCACTTTGATTTTAGAAAAAAAATAGGGTATCCTTGCCTTGAATAATATATGAATTAATTTATTCAACACTTGACATAAAATATCAAGGTCACTTATAAATTAATTCAAGTAAAATAGAAAATAATAGAATAAATAAATAATTAAATAAATATTTAAAACATAAATGTTATCATTAAAATATATAAAAAATTATACCTATCAATCTCCCCCCTTTTGATGATGACAATTATTGTAAAAATATTTTTGGGTTTAGTATGAACTCCCCCTTAAATTATGAACCCCTTTTCAATTAATCATAGCAGTTAAAGTTCATAGCAGTCCATACATAAGAGTTATATAGCAGTCCATACATAACAGTTAGCAGTCCATACATAATAGTTATATAGCCGTCCATACATAACAGTTATATAGCAGTTCATAGTAGTTATATAAAATAACAGGTTATATATCGCTCAGAAGCGATTATATATATCATCTCTTTCTTGATATATTTTTCTTTTCCCCCTTTGTCATCATAAAAAATGACGGGGTAAGAAGTTTGGAAATGGCTGCAAAAAAATCGTTAGAAAAACCTGCATAGTCAGTTAGCCCAAAAGGAATATTTACAAGACGAGACAGTAGTAGTAGTAGTAGTAGTAGTAGTAGTAGTAGTAGTAGTAGTAGTAGTAGTAGTATTCAAGGTAGTTAGGAAGGAGAGAAGGGTGAGGGATTAGGGAGTATAGTCATCCGAAGTAGTAGATAAACAAAATAAGTAGTCAGTCACACAGGATCATACAGTTGAATGTCCTCTAGATCAAGAGGAGAGAAATGAGACATATCCGGAACATTGTCTTCTGTATTTGCTGGTGGAGGGATAAACACAGTAAAATCCGGTGCAGTGTTGAAAGGATTCAGCATCATGTTGTTGTGTTCTAACAATAAACAGACAATGGATTTGACAGTGTGTAAGGTAAGAAAAGTATCTTCCAATTTTTCCAGAAGCAGTGTTTGATTGTGAAGTAAGAGTTGATTCATACTATTTAGAGAGTCAAGTTTGGAGGTCAGGTTGATGGTGGTTTCCAAATGTTCATTATCCAGAGGTTTAAAGATAATGAGGGGTTGGGGTGGTAAATTAAGATGAGCAATAATATTGCTTGTAGGAACATGCTGAGATTGATGAGTAGTTAGAGGAAGATCTAAAAAGGTGAAGATTTTGGTGAAGAGGAGACCGAACCCAAGACAATTGTGCTGAAAGCAGAATTCAAATGACGAAAGCAGAAAATATGCCAAATTATAAGGCATACATTCATTCAGTAAACTTTTGATTATTTCCAAGTCAAAAGGCAGCATTTTGCGATCATCCCTAACAGGCATAAAGTTTTGTCACAGAATTTTACCTAAGAATTGACACTCGGGAATTAAAAATTCTAAACCAATTTTGTATGGAAAATCAAACAAGACAGGTGGTACCATTTGGTCGGAAACTACAGAAAGATTGAATTTAAACAACATACATTCTTCAACTGATATACCAAAGGGATGGAGATAGGAATTGACTCTAGGTAATTCAAGTGTAAACGGAGATAGATTGAGAGCATTGACAATAAACAGTTCATCAAGTATATATGTTTGGCCTTGTAGACAAGTTGTTATACTCTTTAATAAACCTGATGAGTCAGTAGAAAACTCCATGTGAGAGTAAAATTCAGCAATTAGACTAGGATAAACAGATTTGTCATCGAAAGAAATCAGACAGTCCCACCCAACATTTTTAAAATTATCAAAGAGTTTTGGAAAACCATGAAAGCTAATGACATTGTCAGGACAAAGATTATGACGCATGGATCTATATTTAGCCTGAGCTGATATGGTAGTTAAATGAGGAACAACATTTAAAAATTGAAGTTCAGAGTGAAGAGGTAGTGTTTTTCGTTTAGAGGAAAACATGTTAGTCATGAGGAGTATTGAGGCAGGAAGTAGAGGAGAAAGTATTAGATTGAGAAAGGATTGCAGTAAGAGATTCATTTTTGAAAGAGTCTAGTTATATAGAGAGAGAGGGAAAAGAAATATGATATCCGATAGATAAGATGTTCTTCACATAAGTAGCAATTAATAGGTAGCATAGGTTCACAGTAACTAGTAGTAATAAATATTTAAGAGATAAACAGTAAAGTAATCGTGGTATGATTATAAGAGTTGGTAAATATTTAAGAGAAGCAGTAAAAGAATGAAACAGTAATGAAACTTTCCACATGTCAGTAAAAAATAGAGTTTAGTCAAGTTATAAGAATGAGTACTGAAAGTCTGGAAAAATTTGATAAAACACGGCAAGGAATTATTATTTCAGTCTTCAAAATTTCAAAGTAGCAGGTAAAATGGAAGATTGCAAAATTTATGGCAAATCGTAATGGATATCAATTAGCAGTGAATGCATTTAATCGACCCGAGAATGCTAGTATGCACATACTATATAAGATGCAGAAAGGAACCCAATGGACATCAGTATCCACACAATATATGAGCAAAATAAATCCAGTGGACATCAGTATCCACACAACTAACTATATGAAGAGTTAGAAAGATGATACCTGAGTTGGTATTTAGTATATACCGGTTCCATTATGCTCAGCATTTTTATCGTTCTTAGCGGAAGCAGCATAAATTTGTAACCGAAATGCAGAGATATATATATATATATATATATATATATAGTTATATATATATATACTTATATATAGATATATTTATATTTTCATATATATATATATATGTGTGTGTGTGTATAAGGATAAAATATTTTGAATTATTTATATATAGATTTACATGTGTCAGTAGAGATATTTGATTAGTAAAATATTTATATTTAATATTTCCAAAATATTAAATAATATATATTAAGCTATTTAATTTATTCTAACACCATAGATTAAATTAAATATACTTAACTTATTATTACGATTATGCCATTAACTTCTTAAATAATTATTCTTCCTTTTATGGTGTGACCCTTTAGGTTCTCCATATTAAATCGGTTGTGAATAAATCAATTAGAACAATTCTAATCTTATTTAAATAAATAAATTAAACTAATAATTTATTTAAATAAATAATATTTATTCTACAATAGGATAAGCCTCCCTAGCGAATTAACGACTTTCCGGATAATATAGATTTCAACATTAATCATAAAAGAACCTTTGAGTAAATAGTTACAAAGACAATTCAATCCTTCCACCATACAATGTCCCAATTAAATATAAGACATGGAATTCATTGTCAAGTCTTATTTTATTTAATTATATTTATTTCGATTCTTAAATGCACAACTCAAATAATGCAAATTAGAAACTCCTTTCTAATTTCATTCTCGCTTTTTAAGGACTACTTGGTTGTCATTTATCGAATCACATAGGACATTTCTTCTTTTACTAGAAGCGGTAGATTCTTTATTGATCATACATTATCTCCATGTACAACTTATTATACTCAAGCATACCCTTTGATATACCCTAAGGGTCTTAAGGAATAAGTCAAAGTATAACTCATCATACACAAGATACTATGATAATCTCAAGTCCAAGGATCACTTCAGATTACTATCACTACAGAATTCCTATTGACAAAGCAAGTAAAACTCCATTAGGTATTCCTAAGCGAGCCAATGCTCAATGAACTTATTCTCTAATAAGCACCTACATACTTGCTTTAGTGTCTCCATACAAATGATCATGAGATCAATCATCCTCGTCCAATGAGCAAGCAACGTATGTGTCAATCTATCCGGATTCACTAATCCCCAATTTAGTAATCCAACGATTATGAACTATTTTAGTTTTAAGCTTTCTAAGAATTTAGATCTCATTAGAATGATCATCATCATTATTCTAAAAGCATTGCTTAAAACTATGGGTTTATCACATATTATAAAACAGCATCATGTATGTTGGGTCTCCAACTTTTAGTTTTATTTTGATGATAACAATAATTAGTAAATAATTGAATTAAAAGGGTAGAATCCTCTCCATAGGATTTTTATTATAATTATTTTATTTATCTTATTTACTTTGATCAAAAATATTTTCTAAATCTTATTTAATTGATTTTCTTGATCTTGATGTTTTAAAATGTTAAATCAATTGGGTCATGCATTGTGGGACAAAAGTCATATGTTGATTATCAAATGCTTGTTTGACCGAATTTGGATGAAAATGTTGATTAAATCATTTTTAATTGTGGGCATCTTCTATTTAATTTTGAATTAATTTTATTATTTAAATATCTCAAAAATTATTTTATTTCAAAATTATTATATATATATATATATAATATATTTATATATTATAAGTTTTATATTATTATATTCATAAAACCGTGAATGCATTTATTTAATATGTATCATATATTATTTATCCATGCATGCATATAACATTAGTAGTATAGCAAGTGTTAGCTCTTTAAAAAAAAAATTTAAAACAAAAATAATCAATTGGAAGCTTCAAAACACGTCTTATGTAACCGACCATGCTGACATTTTTTTTAAACCAAATGGGACTTTTTGGAAACCATGTTTACTATATAAACTGGCATGCATGCATGTATTAATATAATATTTTAATAACTCTACATGCAAATAAAAAGTGCAAAGTGTGTGTGCCTATTTAATGTGTTGATTTGTTTAAAATCATGTAATGATTGAATGCATAAAAAAATCATATACATATATATATATATATATAATATGTATCATGCATGCATGCGCCTAGGTGCTGTTTTGGTCAAACAAAATCGTGTGTGTGTTAGCATAAATGCTTGGGAACATGCTTAGTTATTGTTCATGTGGCTTTGACCAAAGCATTTAAAATGTTCATTAAATGACAAGTATGTGGAATATTGCCTAGGCGGAATTACAATTACTTCCGCATAAAATCAGATCTCATCTGGACCGTTAATTTTAAAAATTAATCATCTCAATCATTAATTTCAAATCAAATTTTGAAATTATTATTTTACTCCTGACTTAAAAAATCTATAAATAGGAGGCTTTCCTTTCATTTTATTTTTTCAATTCACTTACAAAGAAAAACTTATTTTCTCTCCCATATACTCTCTCTCTAAAAAGCTTTCTCTCTCTTCTTACAAAAGTTCTGATTATTTGAAAATAGGAAATTGGTCTAAGCATATTGAGATAAGTTATTTGATTTATTTATTTGAATTATCTCTTGCTTATTTATATTTATAGATATACGAATATAAATTGTTCTACACAATTCTATATATTTATATTTCATCTATTTATCAAATAAAAGGATACTTGGGTGCCGCAAGGCTAGATAAACCTCTACGGAGAGGAATCCGACCGTACGATTCCTTATAGTCTTCAGTAACCTTTTATTGATATTATTTATATAAATATCGTAAAATAGATCTATAACTTGATAGCTCAAAAAACAACATTTGAGATACCGCTTCAAAAAGAGTAGTCATCCGAACCGAATTTGAGAATCAGAGTGATCTATTGAAAATATTTATATAAATATCAATTATGAAAATTATAAATTTCATTATACTTGGCTACAGCAAGGCTACGGAGATAAACCTCTACGAGAGGAATCAACCGCACGCGATTCCTTATAGTACCAAGTGACACTATTTATAAAGGTTCACATAATAGATAAAATATTTTTATATATTGTTTGAGTTAAAAATAATATTTGTTATATCAAGTATTGCTTAACCGATTTATTTATTATACTTGATATTCATTATCACAAGTATTTGTTCATAAATTTATTTATTCATAAAATACTTGTTGCATAATATAAAAGTTATTTAAACTTTTATTTCACAAACTTAAGTGAATATATCTACTTAATTAGAAGCATATTTGATTCAAAGTTTAAAATAACGTATTTGCTTACTCAGAAGCATTTTCACTCTAAAAAGTTATTTAAACTTAAAGTGACTTTTCTTTACTCCTTAAAGAATAATTCTTTATAAATTTGCATTAAATTATATATCTGCTTAAACAGAAGTATTTTTTAGTAAAAGCTAAAATTGATCTATTTGCTTATTCAAGAAGCATTTTTCACACAAAAATATAAAAGTTATTTAAACTTTTATACCAGTGCATAATTTACATATTTGCTTACACAGAAGCATTATTTGATCAAAGCATAAATTATTATCTGCTTACAAAGAAGCATATTTTCTCAAAGTATAAAAGTCTTTGAACTTTTATAAATATATTTGATCTTTAATTGATATCTGCTTATCTGAGAAGCACCAATCTGTACTAAATTATATCTGCTTATTTAAGAAGAATCCATCTGTACTAAATTCTTATTTGCTTATTTGCGAAGCATCAATCTGTACTAAATTGTTATCTGCTTATTTAAGAAGCACATTGTTGTAAAATTATTTGTAAAAAGAGAAAAGGTTAGAGTTAGTTTATTTTATGTACCTGTGAGAAAAACGAGTAATTCTTCAACCAAGACCAGAGTCTTAGAGAGGTCAGCGGGAAGTTGGGTCTCTAGTGTACTTGTGAGGTGAGGAAGAGACCGTTGTTTCAAGACCAGATCATAGAATAGAACTGAACTCAAAAGAAGTACAACTAAGCTTGAGGAGGGAGCGGGGAGCTTGCTGTCCAAGATAGATTAGTTGGGAACAGTTGGAAGTTTGACTATAAAACTTTGTAAAGGCTTCTCCGCCTGTTGAAGGAGTATTTAATACTGATAGTAATAAGATCTCAAGTCCTGGAGAGGAGCTTGAGACTGGACGTAGCAGCATACCCGGGATGTATGTTGTGAACCAGACAAATCTCTGTGCATTGTGTGATTGTTTTTTACTATCTTGCATATTAATTTCTAACACTGCAAATTAATTATACAAAAAATTAAAAAGGCCTAAGATAATTTTTAATCTGTAATAATCTATTCAATCCCCCCTTCTAGATTATTATTGGACTTTCAATGTAGATAATTAAAAGCCTTTAATAAATTAATACTTTTTATTAATAAATGAATAAGATTGTTTACAAAGTATATGCTTTATCATCAAACATGATTGGCTTGTGTGCATACTACTTTCAACTAACTCTTTTTTCTAGAAAATGATGAACTATTGAAATGCATTCATGACCAACCATATCCTTTCTCTGTACGTGCAAATAATTTACACATTGTTGTGTTGATATCATCTCATTCTCACAATTCCCATGAGCATTAACAACCTTTGCAATTATTGATGGGCGCAATCCAGTTTCATACATCTTCTCCATCAATTTTTTTATAGTTTGACTATGATGATATGTTTTATGAGAGCGATGTTTCTATGCTAATGAAGGGCTAGAAAGCTCGTGATTATGTTCATCACAAAAACTAGTAACACGCCATGTTTTCATTTTTGGGTTTAAATGGATCCACATCCTCGCATCGACAAATGATCTTACTTGTCTTCGCTGTTTTTGGTTTCTTATCAAGTGTCTGATCTTTATCTTTTACAATTCCACCTTTACTACAAATAATTAATCGATCTATTGCCTCCCACAAAGTTTTAGATCTATCAAGATTCGACAAACGGAGTCCAAATCCTTTATGCCTTGCATATGTTTTATACATCACGTATGCGTCGTCCTGATTAGGAAACGATAATCCAACATATGAAACTTTTATCGAAGTTTTTGTATTGTCTTCCTTTACATATATTAACACTGGAACAAAAAAGAGAACATATACTTTGATTGATAATATAATTCAAAATTAAAAATGTTGGCCAAAATTTTTACTATGTGTCATGAAGGGTTAACGTCGACTCTAATTGTTGTAATGGTATGGTCGTCTCAGATTGACGTGACATAGCATTATCCGCTTGAGAAGAAGCAATAGGAGATGGTTGCTGGAAAGACATGATTTTTTTCTGCAAATTGATACAGAAAAATGGCAATCAATCATGTTTACATTATGAAAATACTCACTTCTAAGTACTTCTATTTCATATAATGACCCAACAATAATGAATCAGCTAACAAAAAAAATAATGGAATAACAGGCCAACAAATGAGGGCTTTTCTCCAACTTTTTCTTTTTTTAATATCTCTAAGTTCGGTGAAAAGTGAATCCTCAACTACAAGTTGACATCAGAAATTTGATAAAAAGAACGATCAAACAAGGGATGAAAAAACAAATCAATGGTCAAGTCGTCTTTACCATTGATGAAAAATGGAAAAGAGAGCATTCAACAAGAAACCATGATTTCCATTCTCTGTATCTTTAATAAGTAGAACCAGCACAGATAGAACTGGGGATTGACATGTCTTTCTTTTGTTTAATTGACAAGAAAACCTAAACAATATAATAATGAAGAATTAAATCATAAACATTTGAAAAGTTCTTAATTATGTCTTAATTCACCTCAATATCCCCAAATGGGATTCCTTTCTGTGCCATTTAAAAAATACCAACTTGCAAGTGGTATTTGTTTCCAACTTTAGTGGGATTCGGTATAATTTGACATGACTATAAATCAGAAAGAAAAAGTCACTGCATAACTACGAAACAAATAAAAGAAATAAAGAAATTGAAGAACCCATTAATCTTGGACATAAAAGATAAAAAATTAAACGACTAAATTTTAGATCACCTGGTTGAAGCAGTGGCTGATTCATCAAACGAAGCCTCGTCTCACCTCGAAATAAAGCGTAGATATATTCTAGTAATTAAGTGCCGAGGATAGGAATCAACAGGATTGTTGCACCAGATATGTTGTAGTTGGAATTGAAACAAAACTTGGGCGAAAATGAACTAATTGAAGCAATCGCGCATAAACCCTAGGAGAGAGAGAATCGAACGCAATTTTGGGAGTAGTGACTGAACCGTATTTTTCTTTTTAAAATAATTGGGCCAAACAACGTCGTTTGGTATACTGTGATAAAAAAAGTACACGACTATGTACAGTCATTATCCCCATATGAGATGGGTGCAGGACGATTACACATCACAGATATTCGACTCTGAACTCAAGGTCTGGGGTCGGGTAGTACCCCAGGTCTGATTACTTGTCATCTGTGATGACCAGATAACTAAATTGTGAATAAAATTAAAAATATTCTTTCATTTACTACTATCATAAAAATAATAAATACCTAGAAACTCGATTTTCTTGAGAACTATTTTTTTAAATGGGACTTGTTTTTTGAAATATATCTTCCAACCAGGTGCATAAAAGTACTACAGTGAAGCTGATTCTGCCGCTCACAAGCAACACAAGTGTAGTAAAAAAAAAACACAGCCCTCGACTCTTTAACCAGCACCAGATAAAATCTCAGCGCCGGATAAAATCTCGGTCAGTTCCCATCCATTGAAAAAAGACCCAACACAAAATAAGGGAATTGCACCCGAAAACAAAAAAGAATAAGAAAATAAGGGAAAATGTAAACACATTACACGGAATTTCACGTTAAGTGTTCTTAAAAAGCATTAATTTATAGATTGAGTTGATCAATCCAGCAACTGCACATAATCAACCCAAGTTAAGAAATTGGGTATTACCAACAAGGGCACTAGAACATGATGAATAGGAAGAATTCTAGCAATATCAACAAATAAGAGAGGTTGAAACAGAATGATTCTTCAGGGCAAAATCTCAATCAAAGGTCTCTTCTGCTCACTATTACTGCTCTCCATTGTAAGAGCTTACACCCCCATGAATCCGCTTCTGCGGATGCTCCAAGCTAGCCACTCGCTGCATTGAAGCTGTTCCCATCTTGTTCCCCTCGACTTGAGCTGTTACAGGATTCTGTTGTGCATTATCTACCAGATGAATATCTGGCAAACCATTTTGGACTCTCAGATCATGATTGGGCATGTGATTATTAGGAGCAGGTTGATAAAAGTGTTGTTTAGGATCATCTTCTACAGGAACAGCAGCATCCACTGATGTGTCAGAAGGGCTACTACCAACAAAGGATGACATACTCATTGTTGATATCTCAGACATAGCTTCGAACAGTGGGTTCAACCCAGTAACTCTCTTAACGGTCTCTTCAGCCATCTTCACCTGTAAAATAAAGTGAAAGAAATAAGAAAAATAGTTCTGCTGCACCCACAAGATTGTATGTTCTGCTTTTTCGTTCCTTTAGGTTCTTTTTCTTTTGCCTTGAATAGTATACGAGAAACCTTACTGTATCAGGTTTCATGCCCTCAACTTGAAGAAAGCTTTGCTTGGGCAATGACGAAAGGAAGGGTATGTTGTCAGTTGGGTCAAAATTATTGCAAGATTATAAATAATTTGTCAGGGGACACTGGGCCAATTTTTGTGAGTAATTTTGTACTTTCGGATTACACATAAAAAACTTGTATTTCGTTACAAATGATAATATAATAAATGGTAACATTATGTGTAACGTCCACGAATTTGAAACTCCTTATTAATTAAATATGTGATTAAATTTTAATGAGTTAGTTTTGTGAGCCTATTTAAACCTTAAGTGGTTATGTGAAATTACGAATTGATTAAAGGGAGTCACTAATAGTTTATTTAAATTAGTGGACTAACCCTAAGATTTTAATATCAAGGAATTGATAAGATTATTAATAATTAAATATTCAAGTTATTTGAATATAGTAGCAAGAGTTGAACGTATTGATTAATTGCATTTATGAGTAATTACTTGATAATGTGTTAATTAATAATTATTATGAATAAATAATAATTAATGTGTAATAGATTAATAGTTTATAAAATGATTATATGTCACTTGATTAATTTGTGCAATATAGTAAACCTTTATTATATGGTAGTTAGCTATATATTTTATATAGTACAAGGTGGTACATTAATATGTCTATATATTATATATATATATACTATATAGTAATGAATTATTTGCATTCATGTGAGTTGCATAATAATATTGTTATATGTATGTGCACTACTAGATATCTTGTAATTAGGAAGTACATTGTATGCTCTTTAAATCATTATAACCTATGTTATGTGAAATAAATGGTGTAGACCTATTTGATAACCAAAGTCTATATTATGTGTATATATGGTATAAGCCAAATGTTGCATTTCATTGTTTGCAGTATGCTGAGAATTATTTCCTTGTCCCAAAATGATTGTCATCAAGTACATGAATAGTAGCTTGAAGCTAAATTACGTATTTTCCAAAAAGGCTAGAGTTGTGTAGGGATGATGGCTAGAAATCAGTTGGTGAACCACTCTTTAGCAACCATTGTGTTTTTCCTTTGCACCATGAGCTCCAATCTTGTGTAATAACAATGTCTAGTCCATGCTTCTATAAATACAAGCTTCAAATTCAGTTTTTGGTTGTTTGTTAAGTCTTAGTTAGAGACTCTAAGTTGCTGAGCATTGTAGAAGCATTCTCAGATTTGTAGGAGGTCCAATTCAAGCTAGGAAGGTATAAGTTCTAATTAAATTCTTGAAATGGGTCTTGTTAGTTCTTGAGAATTTCTTGAATTCATATGTTAATCAATGTGAATTATCATGCCATGATATGTTTATGATATATGTCTACATGTTTGAACTCTTAAATGTTGGTATGAAGCATGTTTAATTCAAAGAGAATGGTTGAGGGTTGAGGCTCTGCAGAACAGAGCAAGTTACCGTCTCTGATGCAGGCACGGCGCAGCTGCGCCGGAACCCGAACCCAATTTTCTCTCAGGCATGGCGCAGTTGCGCCCTATTTGTACTAGGGTGCAGCGCAGCTGCACCAGTCCTGCACCAGACCTAATGTTTTCTGTTTTGTTTCTGTTTGTGCTAAGTGGATCGTACACTGTTATAGCAAGCTTGTAAACTGTTTTAACATGCACACGTACGCACATGCATGTAGTATGAACAAGTATAGCAATGATGGACACAATACTTGTGGTTTTGAAATGAGGTTTGTGATTTCAAAGGTGAACTTTGTCACGAACACATCATGTAAGCATTTTGACTTTATGCACATGATAATATGGTTTATATTGACATGAAATGCAAGACTAAAGTGATTAAACACACTAGCACCCATGATTGGAAGTTAAGACTATTTCAAAGATAAGAAACTTAAGACTTTTAAAAGTGAACTTGACCAAGACTTTTATCTAGTAAATTCTGACCATTTGAGCATGCTTGTGGCCTTAATATATGTTGTAAATGCATGAGAGTTACATGCCTTGTATGTACTAAGTTGACTTAGTGTTAAATTCAAAGAAAATTAGAATGAGGAAGCTAATGTCATCAAGTAATGAGCATAGTATGTTATGACCATCCAAGCATGTGTATTAGGACTTATTATGCCTATAGATATATTGACATGAACATAGTTTGATTAATGTATTGTTTTCACTTATGCACACAGTCATAAAGAAAGGGAAATTTCTAGAATATGATCTATGTGAGTAAAGTATACATATGTTGTCTATATACAAGCATGACTACTGAGTATTGTATTGCCAAGATTGTAAAGCATGAGGACTACATGACCTTTTTATGTTTTAATGACATATAAGTTGTAAGTTGAACTTGTGGTAATGAATTCAAGTATAGTCATGTGGTATGTGTGAAACTCTAGCATGTATGTATGTTAAAATGTATGTATAGGTGTATGTTAGAGTTGGACTGAAGTCAGGAGAGCAGAAGCTCAATCTCAGTGCGGCTAAGGGAGGATGCATACAGAACAAGGCTGAATCCCTAAGCTTTAGAAACAAAGCAGCATTGCCATTCAATCCTGCAGTCTTGCCAAGATGAGCTATTTTTGGTTCTGAAAGTTAAGGCATGCTTATATGATTACTTTACTTTGTAATGTGTGACCAATATGTCATATAATATGTTGAGAAGCATGCTATGTGATGACTTGATTCTTTTAAGTGTAGACTCATATTAGTTTACGCATACTAATTGAAAGACCGACTTGTTAATGTTAGGTCGTTTCAACGCAAATTAATTAAAGCTAGAATTATATTGTAGCTGAGCAAACAGACAAGTTCCCTTAAACTTCACCATTTGATTGTGCAAGTTCCCTAAACTTACTCCATTTATTAGTGAGCAAGTATCCTAAACCCTTGCATTACTTTATTCGACGCATACCGTAAGCAAGTTCCTTGAACCCTACTTTTGTTAAGCAAGTTTCCTTAAACTTACTCTATATTATATTGAGCAAGTATCCGAATTTATGTGTTGCAAGTAATAGTCTGAACCTTTGTTCGGTCAGACAAACGTATGAAGTTTTAAAAGCTATCCAAACCAATTGATGGTAAGGATTCTTAGATCGAAAGAACACCTTTCTATGAGAGGGATTGCGGTATCTAATAAAGATACAATAAATGATTTAAATGTTATGCATATACATAGAAAGTACGTGAGGTGATCCCCTCAAGTACTTATTTCGTAAGCCGAGAAACAAAGGGTCAATTAGCTATTGATTTCATTGGAGTGTTATAGTTCGAAGTCTATTTGACTAGCAGTTATTCTAAAAGCAATCATTATCTTTGCTTATGATATTCATATTGTTGAATCCGTCAGATATTATATTGTTGAACCCTTTGCCAGACATTTTTCCATTCATCATGATATATCCTTATTGTTGTACTTAAACTTGTTGAGCAAACTTATTGCTCATCCTTGCTATATCATGAATTATATTGCAGCTAAGCCCGAAACTTCAGGAAAGGACAAGGGTAAAGGGAAGATGTAGGATTATTACGAGAAGCAGAATTTATCTTATGCTTAGTTTAAATTACGATTATGTAATGTGAACCCTAATATTTATTTTAGGGTATGATTGTAAGATGATATTAAGGTTATCGTATCTTGGGACTAGTAACACCTTTTGAATGAACGACGTACGTTTATTATATTCCACATTTTAGTTATCATATGTTGTTTAGAGGTGGATGTTTGTATTTTATCGTGATGAGCGAACTGGGGTCAGAGGACCCGGATTCGGGGGCGTCACATTATGTATATGTATAATATACCCTATTGACCCCATATATTATTTGTTATTTATTTTAAGAAGATTAGAGAAGGATGCATATGTATAAGAGTAGGAGTGATATGAGATTGAGAAAGTTATAAAATTTTCAATTTGACCCCGTATATTAGATAATTTGTAAAATTTCAGAGAGGTCAATCTCCCGAACAAGGGTCAAAGGTTCAGGGAAAAGTCTATTTTTAACATATTATAAAATAATTTTTTTTCAGTGGGGTCAATTGACCCCTCTCACCACAATGTGGCTTCGTCACTGCTTAGGCAGGTGTTCAGCACTACTAAAACTCTATTGACAATAACAATATATTTCAAGGCCCATAGCCAAGGCACTGAAATTTAAAACTACAAAGAACCACTAACCTTTGCTCTCATGGTTTCAACGTCAGCTTTCAGAACTCTATTGTCCACAGCTGATTCGTTGTACTTTTGGCTTATGTCTGTATGACGCTTTAATAAAGAAGAATTTTCTATTCTTAATTGAGAAACCTGGGAAGAACCATAAATAAATTCTTGTTAGAAAGTTGTATCAAGATAACTAGTCATGGAGGTAACAGGCCAAGGATAAGGACCTGTGTCTCTAGCTCAGTCAAATGTGCTTGCTTTCTTCTTCTGGAGCGTCTAGCAGATTCTCTATTGGAAAGCATTCTGGCAAATGCCAAAGAAATTAAGTGAGGCGATCAAATTTCAAAAATAATGAATGAAAATGACATAATAGCATAAGGACAACAAGACTTCAATCTATGTATGAAAATATAAGGAAGTTAGGTTACATACTTAAGAATAAGGTGGTGTTTGATTGCATCTTAATGTATCTTAACAGTCCATCTCTTAATGCTTTTTAAGAGCTTACATATTTGTATTAAGAGGTCCTCAGAATAGTTAAGATATAAATATGAGTCTAAACTATTCAGAGGATCTCTTAATATAAAAATGTGGACTGTTAAAATGCATTAAAAGGTGAGTTGTTAAGATGCATTAAGATGCAATCAAACACAATCTAAGTCCATAAACTAAACAATCATATCAAACAGAAAAGAAAAAAATCATAAAGCAAATACATGAACTGAAGTCCATCTTTGTAGAGATTGCTGATGTTACCACAAAATTGGTGAGATATGACACATTCTCATATCAATCCTAAACCTGACATATTGTTCCCATGCTACTTAAGTTGTAAATTGCCAACTGCAAAGTGCAAACTACATTCGTTTAGTTTCTCTTATTTTTCATTCTTTCAATTCCATCTGGTTCAGTTCTATCCCAGCTGCAAGAGCAGATTTCTTGCAACCGAGCTACATGAGAGCAGCCAATAAGTTAGCCAGGTGCATCTTAAATAGGAACTGAAGCCTACATGCTGAGGCGGAACTAGGGGGGGGGCGAGGAGGAATCTGACCTGGTATTCCGGCGACTCCCCCTAGAGTACCCTGCTGCTGCCCCTGCCCGGCCGGCGCCCGCTGCTGCAGTGCCGCCTCACGCCTTCAGCGAATTTTAGAGAAGCTAGCAAGAAGTGTTCGGAGAGGGAACGTGCAGTATCGTCTATGGAGTTTCATGCGTATAACAGAGTGGGGCTGGTAGTTGAAGATGGAGGTGATGAGAGCTGAAGAAGAAGAAGACACCATGGATGATGAGAGATAGAAAAAGAGCTACAACTAGCCTTGCGTTGCGATTTTGCGATGTTGAAGTTGAAGTAGAATAGGGCGGGCGAAGAGGCTTCGTCGATGTGGGCTGGCCTGGGGTGTAGCAGGCTCTCTTACGCTGAATACGATTATAAAGATAATCTATTATATTACATATATATATATATACATATTTTAAAATTCTAATTAATTTTTATGCACAATAAAAAAATTAATACATAATATATATATATATATAGATATATTTTGAAAAATACAAGTCCACGACCTTCGAAGCACGCGCATATGTTTTGAGGTTTTTTCATTAATTATTAAGATAATAATCAATTTAATATTGTATAAATATATGTAATTCAAAAATTTTACGAAAACAATTTATTAAATTTTCATTATGATAATTAATTAAGTTACATAGTGTACGTACCTTCAGTCGGTTATTAAAATAAAAAATCTGAATATAGTGCATTTATTCGGTTAGTATTATAAAATAATAATTAATATTTTATTCAATTTTTATTTAGATACATAATAAAATTATGTTTAATGATCTATAAAGTATTGAACTAAATAAATATTTTGTAGTGAATTTCAATTTTAATTACTTTAGTTTTATTATGCTATCATTTAATAATAAATCCATTATTATTACTCAACTTATTCACAACTAATATTCAAGAAGATAAAAGAAAATGTATTTTATGTAGATGCGTTTAGTTAAAACTTTAAAAGATAAATATTTGATTATTATATGTTCATGTATATTTTAAATAATATGAAAATAAAATTGTGAGAATAAATTGAAAAATATTTTCATTTAAAACTAGGAGTATTGTTTTTGTGGAATTAAATAAGCAATATTTTTTCAACAATTGAAAACGAACAAATTTTAAAGCCTTCTTCGTCTTTACAGTATGGTAGTTTATATTGAGAAGGATATTTTTTTCAACAATTGAAAACGAAATTTTTTTGAAACGTTTTCAAACTATGCAGACTCGCAGGATACAGTTGTCTCCTCTCAGTCGTACAACCGAAAGAAGCACTTCAAGCGTAAATAAATAAAAAAAATTTACTGATATATTTTGACCCCCCTATAAAAACGTTCTGGTTCTGTCACTGCCTACATGTGTCTTAAAAGAGCACATATGTGGGGCCTTACCATTGAAAAGTGTCGAACTAAGTTAATGTTGGGCTACAGGGTTCTAGTTACTTAGGGTAAGCGTATGTTTGTGCCTAGGTGGCCACTCACCTCTCTTGCTTCCAAATGAGCACCACCATGTTGCCTTTCTATGTTATTGAGTTTTAAAATGGACGTAAAAAAAGAGAAAAGAAATGGACGAAAAACTCAAGTTTTCTGTCCGATTCTTTTTTTACAGAGTTTTTTAATGAACGGAAATGAAAATAAATTGATAGAAAATTGGCCACTTTTCTTACCAAACATTTCCGTCCAAAAATGGAGGAATTTTGACGAAAAACTAAATAACATAAGTAAATCTTTTATAATCTCTTAGGAATGAAACTTCAAATGCTCTTGACGCCTATTGGGACGTTGTTTAATTTGACGAAGCAGATCCCAGGAGAAGAGGGCATAAAATCGGTGTTCAAATCAGGTCTAGCTCAGTAAAGGAGAAGATCAAAATAAATTCTTGCTTTATAACTTTATGAATGACATGACATTTTCAAGGCGAATCGACTAATCCGAGTATATTTTCCATGTTCATAGGAGTGCGTCTATGTTTATTCGTTACGAATATTATATTTTTTTGGCCATTTCTAATAATATCAAGTCTTATTCCTATTTTAGCACTTTTCATTTGCAGAGGTTTAGCCCCAATTTAGCAAAGGGTCAAAGAAACTCTCTACTTATGAATCGAGTATTGTACCAGTGGGCAACATTTGGTTCCAATTTCGAATCCCTTACTCTATGTTTACTCTAGTTTCTGTTGTTTTTTATGTTGAAACGGGTTTTCTTTATCCATGGGCAATGGATTTTTTATATTAGGGATCACTTGTCGAAACTATTCTAAGCCATTGAAAGATAAGACTTCATACATGAATCACTAGATAGGGATTTCTCCGTCTTTGACAAGTATAATCTCTTCACGAGCCGATAGGTAAGTGCAAGTACTATTTACTTATATATAACTTGAAAAATCTCTTTCTTTAAAGTATGAGTCAATAGTTGAAGTGAAGAAAGTCAGAAGAAAATAAAGCTATGGTTGTCATATTAGTTGCTTTTTCTATTAGAGTTGAAGTTCTAATGTTGTTGACCAAGCTCTTGACCGAGTCTTTCAATGAAAGATTTAAATATATCAATCTAATTCATCAAATCACTTTTTAGAGAAAGACGAGGATGAGATAGACGTCTAAGTCAAGTAAAGAGATCTAGTTAAGGATTGCATCAACCATATTAAGAGAATGTTGCTAGCTGGAGAAATGTGGAAACAAATTAATTAAACAGCTAGTCCTCTTCCCTTCCCCAAGGGAGCCATATGGAGACCATGGCTGGTCAACAGCTAGGCTATTTGTCCACCCTGTTTCGAATGCCGACTGGAAACTCAAATTCCTTGAAGCTCATGTTGTGGTTCTGGCTAGAACACATTCTGATCACAATCTGATTCTCATCGACTCCATTGATTACATTTCTAAATATAAGGGTAACTTGGTAATAATCTAAATGTAAAAACTCAAGTTTTCTATTTTTTTCCTTTATAAACTCTGTAACAAAGAAAACATACAAGTTTTCTGTTCTTTTCTTTTACATTATAAAACAAGATTTCTATTCTTTTCTTTTCCATCCGAAACTCGGAAACATAGAGGAATTTCGGTTTATGATATTTGTAGAGATTGGAGTACTGCTCTCTTTTGAGTATTTCTTTTTCCCCTTATAGGATGAGTGGACTTCAACAAAATTTATAAATTTATTCCCCCAAAAAAATTAAAAATACCACGTGACACTTATTATGTGGTGTGGGCAAATGAAACAATTTCCAACATCAACTTATGTGCCTTCTCATCAATAAGTTCACAAGTAGGTTATACAGATTGACGATGACAAGAAGAACAAATTCCCCAAAACTATACGCGCACCTACTGCCAATGTGTGCACAAAATTAGTATAGTATAAATGCATACCAGATAATATATTGAAATATATTAAATATAAAATTACTTGGTTGAGCAACGAGAAAGAAACAACCATAGGTACCTCCTAACGCGTTTTGCATCTGAATGGTCCATATTCTGAGTTGTTTCTGTTTCCCCTTCAAGTTCATCATCATCTGACTGGTCTCTGGATGAACCACTTGTTGATTTGACCTGAACGGCAGATTTCTTTTGTATGGAAGGCAATGATGGAATACTAAGTGGTCCACCAGCATCCTTATCTTCTTCCTTGGATAAATCATGCCCAGATCCTATACAAATAAAAATTGATGTCAATTATCTTGTGTACTTTCATGTTAAATTCAACAGTACACTTGCTCAATGGAAAGATAATAAAATTGAGAAAAAGAGATGATAAATGCAAGAACAGAACAATGTGCTAACAGGTGGAGTAAAGAAAATTAAGATTTTAGATTTGCAAACTCATTGGGCAGAAATAATGAATCCATTTAGCCAGGGGATAATTTAAAATTTAGTACCCAACTCATTGGGCCCTAGTATAGACATGTAACAGGCATGCCACAAATAA
Source organism: Panax ginseng (assembly GCA_020205605.1). Taxonomy (NCBI): domain Eukaryota; kingdom Viridiplantae; phylum Streptophyta; class Magnoliopsida; order Apiales; family Araliaceae; genus Panax; species Panax ginseng. The sequence goes on along the minus strand of CM035134.1, from coordinate 69,438,873 downwards.
TAATCAGAGTAACCAGATACTCTCATTGACCTAGCGAACCGCGTATTGGTACTTGTATACCAAAACATAGTATTTTTACGTACCAAAACTCTAAATTCAGCGTACCAAAAAATTCCTTTATTATTTTGCCTATAATTTCATAAATATCAATCTTCACTTGATATTGGATGTTCAAACATTACATTTGTACTAAACTACTCATAAAACAATCAACTTATTAATTCAACTAAAAAATATTCTATAAAACTTGAGTTTATTATATTTAAATTTTAAGAGAATTCCTAACTATAAATACATATATAAAGATACCCTAGCGTACCACGTTTTAAGCATGTAGCGTACCACATACCCGTATTTGTACCACGTACCGAACGAACCACGTTTCAGGTAACAGTGTGCCACATCACTCCCACATTTCTATTTTTAATGAAAAAAAATTACTTTTTACATACATACAAAAAATTGAATGCTCTGTATATAATTGACTCTCTAACCCACTTTTTCAAATTTTGGTCAGCTGAATATGAGCCAATATTTAATTCACATGGAAGAAACATAGACATCAATTTGTTTTACAGTTTTCATAACAATTGAAGAAATATCAACACAATTGCACTATTTACTCATAAAACTTTCTAGTCCTTAAAATGACCCGAGGTTGTGATAAAGTGGAAAGCATTTCTAGTCCTCAACGTGACATTATAAGGAATCAACATATTTGTTAATAACATAGAACGACTGGAAAATCTTCTAACCGCTGCACTATAAAGGCACATACACGCATGCACACACATATACACATGTATGAACAGAAACAAACATGCACACCATGCACTCTTAAAGAAGCAAAAAAATAAACAATCTATATACTTGAAGATACTAACCTTTAGGAGGAACATAAGATCCCTGCTGAGAGGTATTGGAAGCTTGTGATCCATTGTCAGGAAGAGCAGCAGAATCTTGAGGTTTCGCACTAGATGCCTAATGAACAAGTGGAGCTTACACTTCCTTTTAAACAGTGCATTGATGATCTTAGCAAACATAGGAGAATAATGTAACATTTAATTCTACACTTAGTTAATGTGTAAATAGGGTTGTGAGGCAATATGGTCCCTCTTAGAGTGAAGTACTCGTTAGGTTCCAAAAGAACAAATGAAATATATATTACTGCACACACAATATATATATATATATATATATATATATATATGAGTGATCCATAAAAAATGGTTGCTATGGACACTGTTACACCCTCAATCCACAAATCCAACGTTCATAAAACACATCTGCCGCTACTAAGAGTAGCGGCAAGGGAAATACAAATTTTACCTGCATCTACTACACCCACTTTAATTAGATTTATATAGCTTCAATGTATAAAATATTTGTATAAATAATTTTCTTAAGTAATAAAAATTAAAATTGTCAATTATATTCAATGTATTTATTTGCTTAAATATTTTTTAAGTAATAAAATTTAACATTGTCAATTATATTTAATGTATTTATTTGTATAAAAAATTCTTAAGTAATAAAATTTAACATTGTCAATTATGGTGACAATTTGATTATTTAAAATTTAAACTCTATATTGTAATACATTTACAATTTAATTTAATTAATATAAATTACATTACAAATTAATACATTGAAGATATTTAAAAGGTGGGACATTTCTTCTTGCCTCTACTAGTAGAGGCAGGTAAAAAAAAATTCCCTTGCCGCTGCTAAGAGTAGCGGCAGGTAAAGAAAAAGGTATCCTGCCGGCACTCTTTCTAGCGGCACTCTTTATAGCGGCAGACAATAAAAAATACCTATTTTGGGCCGTTGGATCTGTGGACTAGCGGTGTAAGATCTGTTTGCTGAAATAATATTCATAGCAACCATTTACTATGGATCACACTATATATATATATATATATATAATCAAAAGTCAGAATCTATATAATAAGTTCAATATGAACTCTTAAGACCTATCATGTTCTAGTTCTATTTATTTATTTATATCTTTTCGACAAGTTATCATGTTCTTTTATAAGTTTTGACTAGTTATTATGCCCTAATTTATAAATCTAAAATTTCCTTATTAACACCCATTACAAGAAAGAAATTATATACCATACATATTAAAAGGAATTTATGACTTTATTTTGTTCTGCTTCTAAACTTTTAACTCAAAATCATGGTAACAAAAGGAAGTAGATTTTCAAAAGCATCTTCCACATAAGGATGCAAAAGATGTAATTTCCAAATTGAGGTAAAGAGATAGCTCAACAATCAAACAATAACTACACAAACCCAGAAGAACAATTTAGGTAGCTTGAGAGGTTTTACAATGCTGAATAGGTCTGAGTTAACCATCGCAACTCAATTTAGACGCCAACGAACATCTTCTTGAAGACACTATGGCTGTACAACCTTCAATGAAAAATGTGACTTTTTTCCTTCTGGGTGTTTGTGGTAGTGACGATTTCAGGAAGGGGGTGGATGTCAAAATATGATATAAACATACCTGACAAGTAAACAATCACATGCTATGGTAGGTGAAGTGCAAAAAACTTACTTTAAACTTTCTGTAATGCAGATGCAATATATATCAAGCACAACTTTTTCGTTTTTGAAGCAGATTTATGAATATTTACAACATATCAGATTAAAAGGGGAGTGGAAATTGTAAAAGTGAAACAAAAATAGGACTCCAACCTGCATCTCCAGTAAGAGAGTTAGGCCAACACCCAGCTTGGTGTCTCCCTGCCCGAGAAGGACCAAGCATTACTGAAGAGTTCAGTTTTGAAGGTCCACTATATTTAAAAGGATGCTCTTGCTAAAAGAGAACACATAGATTTCTTTTGGTAGAAAGTTAATTTGTTTATTAAAGAATATGCGTCAAAGTTTTCCAACGGCCATGGAAATCTGGATAAATAAGTTGCAAAGATCAACTACTCCGGCAGTTAATCAGATGATTTTGAAAGAAAAGCATTAGTATGTGCTGTAGATAGAAATCAGTGGAGGATGATTCGTGAGCTTAAACTTGCAAGATCACCTGTGCGCGTGCACGTGGATGTGAGAGGGTGCTGGTGCCTAGGGATGATCTTTAGAGTGAGAGACAGAGAGTTTGAGAGTAGAACAATTGCCTTACAAGGTCGAGAGGAGGTTCTTTCACTGTCTTATGAACTCTTTATACTCAGCATTTTAGGATCAAGCCATGAGTTTGGGGATAATCATGGGTGCCAATGACTCAACTGATATTCGGTAGTCATCATATAAGGTTATAGGTCAAACTAGTAAATAATTGTAAAGGCGTAGTTGTTGATAAGAATATTATAGAAGATAGTAGTCATATGACTAGTACTATTTTTCTTTGTACCTGTGTTAGGTGCATATTAGCATAATAAATCAGTGGTACATATTATATGGAGTCTTATTCTAGTTTAAATAGTGAACATGATATTATTATTAACGAACTAAACCCAAAAATGGCTTAGCCATATCTATCTCACTATAAATTTCTCTCTCTATATATGCTATCTGATAAGTAGGTTTTAGACCTACTTATTGGATGCTAACTTACTATAATCGCTGCTTGTAGGTTTCACGTTCATAAAACTCGCTCTGTGCATCTTGCATCAAAAGAAGAGCATAAAGTCATGATAGCTATAAAGACTGGTGTGTGGGAGCAAAGAAAGTATGGCATGAAAAAGGGGAGCAACAATGAGAGCATTGATGGTGTAGACTAAAAGTGCAGAAGACGGCAGCAGAGTTCAAGAATTCTAGCATAGCGCAGCTGTGCCCATTTAACAAAGGAGGCTAGCGAAGCTACGCCCAAGCCTGGTGTTGGATGCCCTGGGGCGCAGCTGCGCCCAGACAAAGCACAAATCTAGCGCAGATGCGCCAGTCTCTGAAGATTAAAATGCTGACTTTCCATTTAAACAGCCAATCGAAATATTTCTTGAAGAGGGGGTCGGAAGAAGTTAGTAGAGAGATATTAGGACCTTTTTATTTCTTTTCATTTTGAACTTTTAGATTAGCTTAATTAGGGCTGGATTTGGGAGTTTTGAAGCATTTGCTCAACATTGGAAGTTCAGATTTGGAGAGAAGAATTCAGATTTGTAATTCTCTTACCTTAGCTTCTCTTTCTTCTCATTTTTGGTTTTCAATGTATAAACAAATGTGGATGATAGATTTTGATTCTATTATGAACTAATTTCTAGTTGGGATTATAATGGATCTTAATGCTTAGTTCAAATTGTTATGCTTCTTTGTTGAGATTTGATTGATTATGAATGGATTGTCTATTATGGTTTTCTCTAATTGTCTAATTGCTTGATCACCAATTACCATGATAACTCGTATGAAATTGAGAAATGAATTATGAGGTCAGATCTGACCATATTAGCTTGTGTTTATGATTCTACATGATGTTAGATTCCATAATTCGTGCTAAGGATAGAGATATACCGAAGCACCACTCGCAGTCAATTGAGAACTTGGACTTGAACCCTAATTAATCTTAAATCACATAGAGATATAGTGAGTTAGTTAATGTGGATGTTCACAGTTATTCTATCATTTGTGGATTCATTGTGATATGGGTATGGTACATCGAGAGATGACCATATTTTACTTTTGTATTCTCGACTAGCAATTCTGTAGTAAACAATTAAGCTTAACAGAAAGTGTAATAACTTGGATGATGCATTAAGTGAAATTATAATCTCATATCTCCCTTATCTGGTTAATATTATTTGTTAGTTAGTTGCATTTTGATATTCAGTACATTTAGGTAAGTCATAATTTGATCATCTGTTTAAGTAGACCGAGATAGTTATAAAATGTTGCATGATAGATTAAAATTTGATCATTCATCTCCGTGGGAACGATACTCTACTCACTCTATTACTTGTTGACCGTGTGCACTTGCGTGTGTGTTGTTTTGATTAACACCCAAACAAGCCAACACTATCTTCTTCTTCTTTCCGTATCTGTCATGCATAACCCTAGTCATTTTCTGTTAAGTCTTAATATCTTGAATATTCTCCAAGTAACAACCTCACATGTCCATGTGCCCATATGCAGGTGGTGTAGTATAAGTAAAGTAGATGTAGGTTAAGCTTTATTTTCCTGCAAGTAACTTTAGTATAAATATGTAAACAGTAAGTAGTTTTCATTTCAAGCTTTATCAACGATTATATGAAATATTTGAGAGTCTCTTTGAACTTTTCTCCCTTATCTCTTCCTCACCTCCATTCTACCCTATTTCCGCCCTTTCCTTCTCCCCCAAACTTTGTTTCAGTCAATGCTCTAATTATCCATCTCCCATTGTTAGTATCTCATCTAGTTCCTAACAAATTAGTATCAGAGCTGTTCGACAGACTGGAACCCTCTTCTTCTTCTCTCCGAACTCCAATTTTGGGTTATCTGGGTTGCTAGTTGGAGTCCTCAATTGGAGGAATTGCTAATGGTTTTTTGGGTAGCCATCTGCAAGTATTACCCAGCAGAAATAGTTGGTATTGAAGTACTTAAAACACAGCAACAGTAAGGTGGAAATTGTGCTCTGTTTGCCCCTATTTTCTGGTTCGACCTGCAACTGAGGAATTCAACAACATTTTCATGTTGTTTATGGTATAAATCACTTTTTCTCTCGTTTACATCTATTCTAAGTAGCCCGGTCCTTAAACTCATACACAAACATCATTTGATGGAATTTAATCTCATATTTCATTGTTCGTCATTTACCGACCAAAAATCTTACAAGCTGAATTATACCGCTTAGATCTGATTATTAGCAACTATAATTGTTTAGGCTTTTGTATTAAGTATATTTTACATCTTTTCTAATCAACAAACTGATCAAATGGCTGAATCTCTTGTTAAAATCCTTGTTAAGTGGGTGAAACTTGCCGAACTGGAATTTTTTCCTTTTTGAGAGACCCATTTGATTGTTGTTGAAAAGAGTGATATGAATTCTACTTAAACAGGTGCCCTAAAAAAAGCTATAGCAGATTTAAGTAGTTTATTGTCCTATTCTCAAATTTTTCTTTTCAGATTACATAATTTTCTGCTATAACAATGACACAAATGGCTCTATTACACTGATAGTGTCCATAATTGTTACTTATTTTGAGCCATTAGTTCTTCAGTAGCTTGTTTACTCTATATAGGTGCATCTAAGCTTAGGCTAGGTGTACTTAAAATTCCAAAAATTTCAAACACTCTAATTGTTCTAGAGTAGTTCTTTTCACCACCAAAATTAAACACTCAAGCTCATTTACTCCAATCGGTCTAGTGTTGACACTAGATCGATCCATTGATTGAACTCTGAAACTTAATAATCCTGAGTTTCAATTTCTTTTCTCTAAACAATTCACCAACATGGCTGGACCTTCACATTTTAACTCCAACCAAATGTTGCAACAAGACTTCCTATGGTTGAGAGAGTACACTCATGAGAAATCGCAAAACATTGATGTTAAAATGGATTCCTTCATGGATAGACTTGTTAAGATGCTTCGTTCAAAGGGTTCCAATGATGGGAATGACTTCTCTAATCCCTTCGGAGACGAGGATGGACCTAGCAGAGCTCACAAAGAGAGAAAAGGTATCCATGGAGATCCCTATCACATGAGGAGAGCACAAGAAGAAGAGGATAATAGTGATGGTGACTATGATACTGCAGACACTAAGACCAACCTAAGGAGGAGATATGAACCTAAGAGGAGGAATAAGGAAAGGGGTCCTGACTTGAGACATTTGAAATTGTCATTTTCAGCTTTTGAAGAGAGAGATGATGCTGCTAGCTGGGTACTTGATTGTGAAGAATACTTTGACATTTATCAAGTGAAGGAGCAGAGAATGGTGCCTATTGCTGCCATGCATCTACATGGAGTGCCTAAGAGCTAGTACAAGGCTTATTGCAGTGGTAAGGAGCTATCTCCTAGGAAGAATTCTCAAGGGAATTCACTGTTAGGTTCAACGAAGAGTGACAGGACAATGTGTTTGAGCAATTTAAATTGTTGAAACAAACTGCTACTGTGAACCAGTACTATGTTGAGTATGGAAGGTGCAGGGGATTGATGTTGTGTCAAATCCACAACTCACTGAAAAATACGTTGTGGATAATTTCATTGGAGGACTACAGGGAGAAACTAAAAAGATGGTGAAAATGCTTAGGCCTGACACCCTATCTTTGGCCTTCAAGTTAGCAAAACAACATGAAACCCCAATACCTAAGCCTTAAACTTATAACCCCAAAAACAATTTCCCTCCATCAATGTAATGCCCCCCAATCCAGTCTATCTTCAAACCTAGATTCGGTGCATCATTAGTGTTTCTCATTCTTTATCATTATATCATCAAGTATAACAACATATTTCTTCAAATCCCAGATTTTATTACTTTAAAATTTTCATACATACAAATAATGATAATTACATTATTCTTTACTTCATTACAAATATAACTTTAACCAGTCACAACTACAGAACAGTTTAATTAATTATTCTACATTACAAGACTTGGTTTGTTCTTCTCTTTACTCTTGTTCATTCTACCGTCGTTCGCTGAAAATATTTTATTTTAAGCAAATGTGAGAATTCAATTGCTCAGCAAGTTCTAGTAGTTGAATAACAACAAAATCAAGAATCAAATATTCTTTACATATTAAACTTCAATAACAAAACAATATTTATGAAGCAACTCGAATAGTAGGAATAAATTTTGATTCCTATCATTTTAAAACATCAATACAGTCACTTTGACATAACCTAAATTCTTATACTCTTTTCTTTACATTCTGTCTAGCTACAATCATTAGCAAAGACTTAACATTAACAGTTCATGAATAAACAAAACTCTTTCACATTTGAACAATTCTAACATAGAACAGTTCATCTTCCAAAAACACAAGTGCATAGAATAGGCACATAGCCTCATACATCATAAACATCTTCTACAAATATAACACATTTTCACATAGATAAAACTCGCTCATTTACAACATCTGAGCGTGTTTAAAGAAACTAGCATTCATTTCAAATATAAATGAAATCAGGAAACTTACCTTAAGCCATAAGGACAACACATACCAATTAGTCATATACTTGACTTACGCATTGGTTTAAATTAACTTTCCTTCTTATGGTTCGCATTTCATAATCTAAGTTCACGCAACCAATCTTTTTCTAACGTCTTTCAGCGTTATAACATACGGAGATGTCTCAAGTCTTACCATCATCCTTTACGATAGATTTACATTACATTTTCCTTCTTCATAGCTTAACTTATCTGAATCATTAAAACTATAATGATCGTTAAGTTAACTATTGTTCCTACGACTTTTTGACAATCAAATGTCATACCTCAGGATTATTCATTAACGTCTAAGTTATACAATCTTTTGTATGCAAAGAGCGAACATTCAATGCTAACACTATGCATTCATAAACTTCAAGCATTTTACATTACCTATATTCCATATCTTACAATTTACAGTTTATTTGACTCGAAACATCATTCAAGTTACTATAACGCTCATAGTACTTACAACCATAGCATTTTACAATGGTACTCATTAATTTGCCACCGACTTGCTCTGTATCCCCTACTGAGAGTTTGGCTGCAGGGTTCTACACGCATTACACATCATTTATTAATCTTCATTACCTTACGTTCAAAACCATACACGAGTGTGTATGCTAAGAACGTTTAACTTACGCGTACACTAACCGCCTTCGGTTTACGTGTTTTAACACTTACATTGATCATCTTTTAAACATTCATTCAACCTTTACTTAAGGTTTAAATCACTTCTTTAAGTGTTACATTACGTGAACTTTACGTTCATTATCATTCCGTACACATCCCCCAAGAATTGAGCAGTTAAAAGCTCATTTCTGGACTTTGCCCTGCACTTGCGTTGCAGCGCCTCTTCCCTTCATAAAACTAGCGTTGCGGCACTAGTTAGCAGTATTGGGCTCCCGAGCCGGTGTCTTTGCACGCCGCCTCGTGCCTTGGTTTGGCGTTAAAAGACCAAATTCTGTTACATTGAAAAATTTTGCAGTTTTTTTGCAGTTTTTCTTCTACAATCGAGACGCTACTTTGCAATCTCGTAACTTCTTCTTTATGACTCGGAATGAATCTGTTCCAAAGCTATTTTCTTACTTTCATTCCATACTACATTTTCCCCCGGACAGAATATTTTTCTGAATCCGTTAACAAGTCTTTCAATTGGCTCAAATTTCCTTGTTCGTTTACTTTACGTTCTTCGTTCGTTCGTTTGTCAGTAAATTACTCATCCAAACCCGGAATGAGTTCGTTATTGAGTTCACGACTCACGTTTTCAATGTTTTCCAAATTCTTATGAAACCTCAATTATTTAGGTTCATTAACTTACTTTCTAAATTCATCCGGAAATCATATTAACCTATGATTTCAATGATTACTTCTACAAAAATTTGTTCATAACTTCATTATAGGCTATTTTTAATCCGTTCCAAAGGATTATTTTTTTTCAATTCTACATTTCCTAACCAAACATATATCAACAAATATATATATATATATATATATATATATATGATGGCTTTAAACTTGTCCACCAACAACAAGCTCTAAGTAGATGGTTTTAAATTTGTCCACTAACAACGTTCTTCGTGTTCTTCGTTCGTTCTTCGTTTTACATCAATATTTTGATTACGATTCTCTTGTTATGCATTAATTAACGTTATAAGTTCGTTAATTCTTCTTTATTCCATTAGACCATTCATATGATTCATCTGAATCGTCCATTAACAACAAGCAATTCATGCTTCATATGAAAGCTTTTAAAAGAAATTAATGAAATAACTCAAGTTCTTATTACTTCATTTTCTTATGGTTAAACAATAACAAAATCACTTCTTAATATCTTTTACTTCCATAATCATTAAGCTATGTATTTTAACATATGAAACTTAAAGAAAAATGGATAAAAGCTAGGTTTAATTACCTTTCTTCTTTATTTTTCTTCCTTATTCTTCTTCCTCTTATCAAAGCTTGCTAATTGCTAGCTTTTCTTCTTCCTTTCTTTCCTTTCCCATCTGAATTTCTCTCTTGTTCTCCCAATATTGCTCTTAAATGTGTTAGTTCAATAAACTAACACATTCAAGAAATGACTTGCCTTATATAAACTTGAGGACATTTTAGTCATTAAGTTAACTTTCAATAACTTACAATTTGGTCACTTAACTTTTGGTCTTGTATAGTCCAACCTTTAGGTTTGCAAAACTTACAAACCACCCCTATTTTCACTATTCACACCTCTTTCACAAATATCAACCAAGCTTCTCAAGGATACTTGGTGACCCACTTGGGTGACCCAATTGGTTGCCCCGTCCTCTTTTACCCACCCATGACCCATCATTTGACCCACATGTTTGGTTCTTGGTTTGGACTTGGCTTTAATTCAAATTGGGTCAAACTTTGTGCTTGAATTTAACATTCTTTTGGGCCTTGATTTAATTATCATTGGACCTCCTAACATTACCTTACGGGGCTTACCAAAGTCAAAGCCCAATGGCTTAATAACCCATCTTGACTTTGCCTTCTCATATTCTTACCGTATAATAATTTATTATATTATACGCGTATGCTTCCCGTACTATACTCGTATAATAATTCATATTATACTCGTATTCTTATTAATTAAATCTCTTAAATTATTACAGTTGAAAAACTGCGTTTATTAGTTTCCAAATTTTATTGGACATTCCGTCTTTCCTCGTCCTTCTTTCTTTTACGCGTTCTTCAAAAATTCAAAAAGCTGAAAAAACATATTTCGATGAATAGTGTTTTCCTTTAAATTTTCTCAAAACATAGTTAAACGATCGAAAAATACATAACAATATTCTTCGTCATTTTTATTTCGTCCAATTTCTACACCTTTTTCGAGAAAAACTTTTATCGGCTAACATAATTTTTCATGACATTACAATCTCGAAACGGAATGTCATTATGACATACCAATCTCTCTACACGACTTAGATTATTCAAACCATAAACCCTTAGGTATCATCGGATGAATAGTGTCTATTTCATCTTTTTCTTGAAAAAATTTATTTCCTCAGAAAATTTTTATTTCCATCTTCAAAAATTTTACACATTTATTCTAGCACATAGCCAGAATCCTCCCATTTTATAATCATCATAAGTTATAAAACAACTAATAAACACATAACACAAAATATTATTAATAAAAATTCATTTTATTAAATAATAATCCTTACATCATAACTTATATGATTATCTGATTTTTCGGATTGTCACATTCTTCCCCCCCTCATAAGATTTCCGTCCTCGGAATCACCATTACATAATTACATCCATATATAGATGCATTATCCTTATCACCTTTAAAAGTATAATCTTACTTTACAGGTATTTAGCAAGTGTTGATTTATCATTGCTCTTTTCCTTACTTCTTTCTTCTTTTCTTCCTTGTTGAATAACCTCAACATATTATTTCAATCAGGTATTACCTAATTTTCTTCCTTCTCTTACTCATTCAATTCTTTTTCTAAGGATTATCTTTTGACATAATCGTCATTAGTTAAACATCATGCTTAACTATTCTTTTAGTCATTCGGGTTATCACATTCACCCCTTCTAGAAATTTCGTCCTTGGATTGACAGGCTATTATAGAAAATTTATCCTGAACTATGGCATCATGGCAAAACCCTTGACCACTTTACTGCAAAAAGACAATTTTGGATGGAATGAAGCAGCTGAGAAGGTATTTGATTAGTTAAAGAGAGCCTTAACCACTGCACTAGTTTTGGCATTACCAGACTTCAACAAACAATTTGAAATTGAAGCAGATGCTTCTGGGGAATGCATTGGAGCTATATTAATGCAAGAAGGAAGGCCATTAGCTTATTTCAGAAAGGCTCTTAGACCAAAAGGACAAGGGTTCTCTGCTTATGAGAAGGAACTCATGGCAGTTGTAGAAGCAGTCAATAGATGGTCTTCCTATTTGGGGTTCAAGCAGTTTTTGATAAGGACTGATCACCAGTCCCTCAAATATTTCTTAGAACAAAAGGTTGTCTCATGCTTGCAACAAAAGTGGTTGAGTAAGCTACTTGGACATAACTACAACATTAGCTACAAAAGGGGCAAAGACAACACAACAGCTGATAGCTTATCAAGAAGGACAAACACCGGAAAGAGGCTACTAATCCTAATATCCATTTGGGCATGGATTTTAAAGGAGGGAATTGTCAAGCATAACCCTATTCATTTTCTGTTCAAGTCTTAATATCTAGAATATTCTCCAAGTAACAACCTCACATGTCCATGTGTCCATGTGTCCATGTGCCCATGTGCAGGTGGTGTAGGATAAGTAAAGTAGGTGTAGGTTAAGCTTTATTTTCCTGCAAGTAACTTTAGTATAAATATGTAAACAGTAAGTAGTTTTCATTTCAAGCTTTATCAACGATTATATGAAATATCTGAGAGTCTCTTTGAACTCTTCTCCCTTATCTCTTTCTCACCTTCATTCTACCTAATTTTTGCCCTCTCTTTCTCCCTCAAACTCTGTTTCAGTCTCTTTCAGCTCTAATTATCCATCTCCCATAGTTAGGATCTCTGCTAGTTCCTAACAGAATCTCTATCAATTTCTCTCCAAGTTTCCTTCTAACCCCCAAGTATTTTTCATTGTTATTTACCGATACACTCCACTTTCTTTTGTTTTTACTATTCATAATTTAGTTGAATCCTAGTTCCATAGACTCAAATTTATTAAGCTCACTAGGGTTGAGCTTAACACATCACCGGTTGATTAGAGTCGATTTGGGAATTTAAATGCAGTGTTTTAAAAGTTGCTAACCAAGACGGCGGAGGGGGCCTAGCGCCTAGGCTTTTTCTTAAGCAATCTCATTTATTGATTTTCTATTATACATACTTGTTATACTATACAAAGCACAATAGTTGTAATTTTTAATTATTTTACATGAAAAAATACACAAAATAATAATCTTTTAAGGCTTAAAAATTGCATTTCAAGTATTGTATAGCTTCAAAGTAAAGGTTTGGTTCTGCCTAGGAGCCATGCCAAATTGAGCCAGTAGAGAACTGCCTAGCACCTGGGGGGGTTAATCGAACCTAGGCATGAACTTTTAGAACATTGTTTAAATGTTGTTTCCTAAAATTAAGAATATTCAGTTATGACTGATTATTCCTTTGTCAAATATCTGGAGTTCCCTTGATGTAGACGACTAAAATTCCATTATGTGGTGCCACATTTCGATCTCTGATCGATGATGGTTTTTATCTCTCATCAGTATGAATTAAGTTTCTCTCTCTAAGTCACATTCTGAAAGTCGAGTTGGATTGATCATTGATGTCCTATTCCTATCCAGTTAAGCCATAAAAACCCTTACCAATCTGCAAGCCCTCTATCTATCTTTCTTTCTCTCTGCCCATTCAGCTCCCACTACTACCCAACACTTCAAAATGAAAGAGGAAGCAGGATTCAAATTCTAATCAGGAGAAATAAAACAAATAGAAACATCATACTGCTAAAAATCATAATTCTTACAAATTCACACATTCTACAAAGATTGGTAGGAAACATGATGGAAGATTGGAAGTACATAGCTAAATTATTATACATCAGGCCATGTGAACACTACTACTTCCAACGTTATCTGAATCTTTGGCTCTTTTTTGCTGAGCACGAGTAATTTGAAAATTAAATGGTAAATTACAACTTGCTAGAACCGCTGTTGGAACTACAAATATCAATGGCAATGAATTCAACAAAGCTAAACTGTATCCTGATGCACAAGTTAAAGATTTGATCATAACAAAGCCAAGTAAATAAATAAGGAGCATTTAGTAAATTTGAAGTATATTTCTCATTGTATTTCTTGAAAGCAATATTACAGATATAAAAAGGCTCCAAAGTACTCCCTCCGTTCCGAAATAATCAATTTTGACTTTTCAAAGTCATAATGAGATATTTTCAAATTTAAAATTGATATGATTCATTTTACTTTTGAAAATAATAGATCTTGTAATTAGTAGAGTATTTACTCGTTTTCATAATATTTTTGTCTAAATTTAAAAGAATTCATATCAAATTTTGATTTGAAAGTATCACAAGCTGTGTTAAAAATAATTAAACTTTAATCCTATAATTAGGAACAGAGGGTGTATATAAAATTAAAAAATAATAAAAGAAAAGCACCATCAGATCCTGCTGAAATTCACTGCATCATATGATTCATATAAGAAAACGGAACAAACAAATATTAATTAACTTGTATTAGAAACACTAATAAGTAATAAGTTCGGATATTTAGACTACATGTATCTAGATAAGTTCATAAAGAACCTCAATAAGAATCAAATAAAGGAAACAAAAAGGATACTTTTAAATTAGATAGAAACATACACACGGTCATACAGAACAAACATCACTCAAAATATCCTAACGCCCTGTTTGGTAACCGAGAAAAGGTGAAGGAAACAGAACAAAAATCAACAGAAAAGCATAGAATCTCCGGAGACCCATAAACCAAATTATCAGAAGCAACCAAACAGAATTTCAAAAAGCAAGCTGATTTAATTTATTTTACCGACCCGAGTCAAATTACAAACAGCAGCACAAGCCAAATTGAGGCGACTCTTGAGGAAAGCTTGGTACTCGTCCGAATCGATGGGAACATTGGGGGCAGGACCAGCAGCAAACGACGCCGTAGTGCAGCTCTTGATCTCAACGACGTCGACAGGCTTCGATGAGGAAGGAGGGGAAGATTCCGGTGCGGCAGCCTCTTGGAGGAAGCGCTGGAACGCCCACTCAGAAGCGCTACGGTTCATCATCTTTGATGCGGATATAGATGACGATTCTTCCTCAGCTGGTGCTACCTGCGGCGGTGACCAAAACTGGTCGGAAATGTCGTCCACCGAAAACACTCTATCCATCGTCTCTCTAAATTTTATCTTTCTAAAGTTTCTCTCTCTATACCAGTAGTAGTAATAAAGGCCGAATTACACTTCTACCCTCCAAATTGTCCCCGAATATCAAAGTCATTTTTAAAATCAATTTTTCGTCGATTAAGTCCGAGTAGTGGCAAATTTATGTTAATTTCGTTCATTTTCCTAATTTTTATCTAAATTCGCCCAAAGTTCGACTGCAACTATTTTTTTAAGATCAATGTTGTCTTTAACATTATTATTATTATTATTATTATTATTATTATTATTAAAGCACTTAAATATAACAAACTAAACATAGAAATTATAAACAGAAAAAGATATTAAGAAAATAAAAACTAATTCAAATTTCAAAATTTTTGAAAAATAACAAAAAAATTTAAATATAAAATTTATTTTTAATTTTAAAATTTACTTATTATTATTATTATTATTATTTTTAAATTTTGTAATTTAATTTTTAAATTTAATTATTAATTTTGAAAATTAACTATACTATTATTAATTTTAAAATGAGCTATTATTATTATTTTAAAAATTAACTATTATATGGTGAAAGACTAAAGTTCAAAGTTTATACTATCAAATTTAAAGAAAAAGATTTCAATTATCATTGCAATCCCAAAATTCCTGTGCATCGTTCTAAAAAGAATCCTTCTTCATCATATGATGAACTCGCCATCACCGGACACCGCCGTAAGCCAACCTGTTCATCACCTAAAATACCATCACAACACTAGCATCTCCTATAATGATTGCAATGATCAAATAATTTTTGTAAATGAGATTTATATGAAAATTATTTAATAAAATGAAATTTTATTGATAATTTGTGTTTATGTGACTTATGGTCGCTATATGATCGCGCTACGAGTTATGTTCTTATTTTTGAGTGTTTAATGGATAAATGTGGAAAATAAAAATTTATGAGAAAATACGTAAAACATTATTTACGCTAAAAACGCAAACTCATTTTTTGACTTTTTGAATTACTACGACATAGAGTTTCTTCGAAAAATGAGGATTGGTGACAAAACGAATTTTTAAAAATTGAAAGTCGATTTTTCGGTTAACCGAGCGAATTATGAAAATATGACCGAAAAAGTTAGGAAACCTAAATGAATGAGAAAATGTCTAATTAGTTGGACTAACTAAGCCTAAGGATTCTAAGGTTTGGCTAAATTTTTTGGAAATTGGCTATGGTTAAGTCAAGGTTTAAGTCTAGGGTTGAGTCAAGGTTTAAGCCTAGGATTGAGATTAGGGTTTGAAGGGTTTGGCTTAGGGTTAAGCCATGAGTAAAGCCAATGTTTATGGTGGCTTGACTCTGGGTTAAGCCCATTAAATCCTAAGACTTGGAGTCAGAGCAAGACTTGGAGTCAGAGCAAGCAAAAACAATGTTTGAGATATAACACACAAGGGTGAGTCACCTTATCTAAAGCAAGATAAGGGGAAAAATTGTCTAAGAGGGTTGGCCAAATGTGGCTTGAAAGGCCAAGTTGGTGAGTCATGTTAACTCACCACACCTAAGAAGTAGCAAATGATGGTGAATATTTCATTAATTGATTTTGGTCATTAAGTGATTATTAAGTTTCTTGAATTAGTTTTAATTGTGGTTTGATTAGGCTAACTCAATGGGGTGATTAGTAAGTTTTTAAACATGAGGGGAAAAACTTTGTGTGACTTAAGTTGGGTGACCAACTTATAAGAAGTGAAAACTAGCTTTTATATAAGCAAACCATGTGTTAGATTTTTCATTTGCTAGCAAAATCATTCTAAGTGTTAGAAAGCAAGATAAAGAGAAAGAGTGAGGAGAGAGCTGGACCTAGCAAGGAAGGAGGAGGCCCAAGATCAAAGCTTAGTTCAAGCTTGAAAGAAGAAGCTTAATAGGTAAACCCCTTGAACCACCATCTTTTCATCTTTTTATTTCTCTTGTTTGAAGTAGTTAGTAGTTGGTTAAATGAAGGTCATGATGGACCTTGAAGTTATTAGGTAGATATGAAGGAGAACCTCTTTGTTAACGCATTTTAAATATGTATGCTAAGTAAACCAAGTAATCAAAATGGTACGTGTGACTCCCCCAAAACCCGGTCTATCTTTAAATCCGAGTTCAATACTACACAGTGCTACTTATTCAATACACTCCTTCATATATCCTCAAGATATAATTAAATCCTCAAAATATTATAATATATTTTATAAGTACACAATATTCGTGATTTTTGATTCCTTTACAATTAGTTTTATTGCATGTTTCGTGTGCATATGTCTTTATTAGTGTGTTTATTGATTTCAGGATGAAATGGAACTTAAGTGATGATACGAGACGATTTGGAGCTGAGTAGAAGGGAAAAAAGAAGAAAATTCAGAAAACTGCCCAATCCGCTCTAGCAAATCCAACGGCCCAGAGAATTCACCATGGCGAATTTCTCTCTGTCCAAATTCGTCCCCGGCGAATCCAAACAAGCAGACAAATCCGCCCCAGCGGATACCTCTCTGTGTGACACCCCCAAATCAAGATACTTCATTCCCACAGGATTTGGTGCTCACTTATCAAAAATTATTACATCTAACTACCCATAATAAAGGATAAAGACATAATTAAAATAATTTAAACAATAATCTCTCCCATTAAAGAGTTACATCATCATCTCAAATTAAATCTCAGGTAATCTAACCTTAAAATTATTACATCAATTTGCGGAATACATCGTAAAATAAAAACAAGTCTTGAAACATAAAACATTTAAATAAAATTATCATAAGTCTTCATCATTTGGACATCTTGCCCTTGCCTTTGCTAGTCGACGGCTCATCAACTTTCTCCACTTTAGCTGCAGTGTTAATTGCAAGAGTGAGCAAACAAATGCTCACTGATATAGAACGTAGCAATGATAATAACATGAGAGTGAACAACGAAAGCTGAACAATAAGGAACTTGTTCTACAAATTCAACTAGAAAACAAGTTCGAACTTTAATTATCTGAGGGTCTTAAGACCACGAACTATGTCCCCGGTTCTTAGGTATTATTACCCAACCTTAACAGTCATTTAGACTATACGGACCCTTCTTATCGTACTTAGGGGGATCAGCCCTTTGTACCATGTATTGTGCACAAACATCTAAACGTTACACGTACAAAATCCCCTATGTTAGGGTTGTTTGTCTCAGTATTTAGAATACAAGTCCGCACCAAAGTGAGTTTGGTTTGGATACATTTCAAGGGTAATTTAAAATTCAACGGTCATCAACTAAGGATTAGTTGAATACAATATTGATAACATCATGCTATGGAATAATCATAACTAAATCGACACTGAAAATTAAGGTATGCTTTAGGAATAAACTAACAGCATCAACATCGAATAATTATAATATGCCTTGCTTGAATAATATTAAGCCAAGGTTAAAACCTTATTTAGAGTTGAATCTTAAGCATACATAACAAATAATAAGTTGAATGATAAAACTTGTTCAACATTAGTGTGTTAGAATGTAGAAATTTGCATGCTAATTAACAAGTTAAAGATTGGCTCAAAATCAAGAGATAAGGTTTAGGAGCTTGCATGATATAATTAGGGTTAAGAAACTTTCACAAAGAAATCTTAGAGTTAGGAAAACTTGCTCAAGGATAGTTAGATACTTACACAATTATAAAAGTAGGGTTAGAGAACTTGCCTCGTGCGTAGGTTAAACAATCACTACTCATGTTCACCCAAAGTCCTACACATACCATATGTATTGACAATACATATTAGTTATACTAAAATTACCTTCATGAGTTGCTTTCTTACTTTTAGTATAGCTACTAACTAAGTTTAAGTTTAAACAACATCGCATCTTTTCATGAACATTACTTTTTAGCTTTATTACAACTACTTAAGTGATCATGTCATTGCACCACATACACATTAACAACTTGATACAACATCCTATTACATGTCCAACATGTTATCATTAAGTTATACTAACACACAAAGGATTGCACTTGCATTCGCGCATCCCGACGCCCTCCGATTGGCTCCAAATACACAACAGTCCTAAATATGGCCATTTTGATCCTTTATAACGATTTCAAATTGAAAACCTTAAAGAATAAAAGTTATAGGTCTATTCGTCCTCTTTCCGAATCATCTTGAATCACCTCAATCGGAGTTCGTATGAAAACATTATGGCCATTTTACTACAGGAGGTCAAAACTGTCCAACCCAGGCCACTTTTCTAGCTATTTGGGGTGTGAGTTCCATATTTGGGTATGAACTCTTTCGCCCATTTTCTTTGGCGTTAGTACACGAAATTTGGTATTTGAGGTCTGAAATTTGGCGCTGGGACTCCGAATTACAGAACACCCATAACCAAAAACAAAACGAAGCTACTATATCTTAATTTCTAACACCAATTAACATGTATAACTTATGCAAATTACACATAAACCTCACCAAGCATACAAATACTAAATCAACACAACTTAAACCATAATTCTAGAAAAATTAAATACTAGAATAGCATATTTTAAAACCAAAACTCTATTTTTGATATTTCTTCTAGAAATCAACACTGTGAATTCATTAGTTGGCCAAATCAGTCCATTCAAATTACATTTTGTTCGTATCTCAATGAACTACAACATACAAGCGTTAATTTACAGATTATTACACCCATTGGACAAGAATTTTGGTACTTTCTATGGCCATATCACAAGAACACAAACACTGCTATTTTCTTTTCTTCTTACAATTCAATTTCCACGAATTTGATACTCAAACAGCCCTCAAATATGATAATTCACAGTATATAACCCATATATGCAGGTATATGTATTACTCTACATAACTATAGATTCCTCAAATAAAATTATCATTACTCGATTCACATTAATTAATTTAGCCACTACATTAATTCATGACAATTCATCAAATTTATTTTCCTCAATAAACAAATTATTTTAAATATTTATTTAATTCCATAAATATTTAAATTAAATTACAAATTTCTCGATCGTTACACTTTGGATCTCAAAAAAAGGCTAATTCGCCCCGGTTAACTCAAATGCAAAAGGTAAATGAATACTTTCAAGCGGATTAAGCGAGAAAAGTGGAAATTGTGGATTTTTGGAAACTTCTGAGAAACAGATTTTGGCAGACTTCTACATGGAATGAGATTGATATTTCTGTTAGACTAAGGATCTTTTTAGACTGAGATTTTCTTTTCAAATTGGGTTCTATTTCTTTATGGAAACTAGTTGTGATTTATAATTCCTTTGAGGATTTGGATTTCTAGTTCTCATAGGATTTAGGACTTTGTCTAGCACTGTAAATACATGTAATAGTTAGGGTTTTTAATCTATCGTCAACTACCAGCTATCATACACCATTGGAGTGCAGACTTGGAAGCATGCCAGACTAGTTTTGTAAGAACCCGAATTTTCAGAAAATACTAAAATAAGAATTTAGTAAATAAAGCTCTTAAAGCATGAGATAGGTTCGAACAAGAATATTTAAGTGTGTTACGACGTATGTGGTATTGCGAGCTCTGTGATAAGTGATGTTGTGTTTAATAAATATATACCATTATTATATATTTATTATATATTGTAGAGATAAATTAGTAAGAAGATGGAAAAAAAATTTATCTATTGATGATTAAATAATTTATGTGAAATTATTTTATTATAGTAAGTTGGTGACATTAAATATCTTTGATAATCACCAATTTCTTGAGTAAATGTACGAGTAAGTATCAAGTCTAAGGTAGTGCAACTGTACTCTTTAATGGTGGATGTATATGAGCTAGGCTAAACGATTCCTTCAGAGAGCGGAGGTATATACGAATTAGTAACCGATATAACTCACTGTGAAAACAATGTAGACGAGACAAAAACTAATTTGTTGGTTGTTTGTGGGAAACCACTCAGTGTACTATATTGAATACTATTAAAGACTCGATGCGTACTAGGTTTAGACTTGTATATATGTACGTTGATGACGATAGAAGAAAACCAATATATATATATATATAAGTGAATATTGGTTAGAGATTTATATATTAGATTAATATTTGAGTTGCGGCTAAATATAAAGATTGAGGAAGTTATCTTAGGACGATCGGATAATTATACTTATAATTGTATAATTTAAATAATGGAGTAAAGGTTAATGATTATTTTCTTAAATAAAGGTGTTATGAATATAAAATTCATAAAGCGTAGTATATTAGTTCTTCATATTATAAGTGTACAATTATTTATAGTGAGCTAAATAAGTTAGGATTAATGTAAAGTGTGACACAAACTTTATATTAAATAAATAATAAAATAATGTGGAATTGGAGAAAAGCCAAACGTGGCCTAGACCCCTAATATTTTATTATAGAAATAATGAGCTTGAGTTATATAACTCCAGTAAATGAGATAAATGCGCCTTGTGTGGCCTGAGTATTAAATTTAAACTAGACTGAAGGTTTAACTGAAATTATTAAAAGAGAATTAATGGGAAGAAATTAAATGACTGATATTAATCATTGATATTATGTGTGATAGGAAGTAATGGGTTGGGAATACCCAACTAAATGATATTTAGCCCAATTAAAATATTATGTGGACTAATGTACATGGAGTATATGATGTGAGTACATAAATAATCCCTAATTTTACTTTGTAACACATTAAAATTTCATTTTGGGAATTAAAGGAACCAAACTAAGCTCTATTGGTGGGATTTAAACTATGTCCCAAAATCAGTGTCACTCTATTTGAACTGCCGTATGAATAGGCCATTGGCCTATCCTATTTCTTCTTCATTAAGTAGTAGAGTTGATGATGGCTGATTGTGGAGTTGGTGACCAACTCTTGAGCATCCACTAGCTTCTTCTTCTTCCCTTTGGTTTAAATTGTTGGGCAAAGCCATTGTTTGGTCAATGGTTCCTCTATAACTAAAGCCACCTCATTCTCTTTTCCCGTTGGTTTAAGTTGTCTGAGAAGTGAGCTTTGGAGAGTTAGGAGAATTGAGAGCAATGGGAGCTATGGATAACAACTTCCAACAATTAAGAGGTAATGTTACTAACCTTAATGCTCTTGAGTTCTAAGTTTTGTAATTTCTTAGTAATAACAAGAAAAACTTGCTTTTGAGTCACAAATTTGATGGCTAAGGATTGTTGTAATCCATGAATTGTTGTTAGATATTGTTAATACAGTTGAAAACGAAAACAACGCAAGTTAAATGGACCAATTTGGTTTATAAACACATTCGTAGTGAATGAATTCGCTAAATTTGTCAAAACATGAAAATTTAGTATGAATATGAGTTTTGGATTAATCTTTGGGTTAGTTAATGTTTTTAAAGTGTTATGAAGATGAGTAGCTAAGAGTTTAACGAGTTCAACGAATCGAAAACCAACTGATTTGGACTTAAAATGTAGAAGTTATGAAGATTTGAAGTAATAACATTAAGGAAACTGTAATCTGGGCATGCATGCGGGCGCAGTATGGCGCACCGAGACGGGCGCAGAAAATGACTAAGTACCTTGCCTTATATGCGTATGGCGCCTTTGGTTTTAGTGAAGGAATTGGGCGCGGCCGCGCCCAATGTCTGTTAAGTGTGACTACTTTAACCTGTTTTGGTAAAATGGTCATAACGTTTTCATACGAACTCCGATTGAGGTGATTCAAGATTATCCGGAACGAGGACGAATAGACCTACAACTTTTGTTCTTTAAGTGTTTCAATTTGAGGTCGTTAGGAAGGGTCAAAATAGTCATCGTTTTGACTATTACGTATTCAGAGGTGATCGGAGGGCGTCGAGCGAGCACATACACAAGTATAGTGCTCCCGACGATGGAATATGTTATTCTAAGTGATAAAACATAAATATGCATAATAATAGACATGTCATATAAGTAATATTACTTTAATCATAATGGAATTCTTTAACATGATTTTCCAAAAGAAAACTTAAAGTTTTTGAGAAACGAAAGTTGATGAATTTGGTGTCCTTTGAGTTCTGACCTTGGACCCTATGTACGCATATCAACGGAAATGAAATGTAGTTTTAAAGTTACCTTGCATATACTAGATTGATATAGCTTGGTTTAAAGTGTTTTGAAAGAAAAACTTAAAGTTTTGAAAATGAAACTTGACAAACTTTCTGTCTTTTAAGTTCTGACTTTGGGAACATGTGATTGTCGCCTAGTTATGTGCGCGGATGGACAAGGAATGTAATTTCAAGATATATTGCACATAAAAGGTTGTCAAGCTCGGTTTAGTATGTGTTTTAAAGATAAATTTAAAAGTGTTAGAAACTAACTTTGATGAGCATTGTATTACTTGCATTGTGACCTTATAAGCAAGCATGATAGTGTTGTTTGTGCCTTTGAACATGAATGATACGTGCACATAACTAGATAGACGTAATATGAACTATGCATGTCTTAAAGTAAGTTTTCAAGTGATAAACCATGCTAGTTATATAAATACACATACGCATGCATAATAAGGGTGGTTTAGTATCGTTATGTGACTTAATGGTTAACATAGCGAGTCCCTTGTTGAATAAACCTTTTTAGTCTCGATTAAAGAGTTTTGAAAAAGGAAGTTGTATGCTTGATTTGAGTTTTATCTCAAAAGTCTGTTTTAGATACATGAGGAGGTGT
Source organism: Panax ginseng (assembly GCA_020205605.1). Taxonomy (NCBI): domain Eukaryota; kingdom Viridiplantae; phylum Streptophyta; class Magnoliopsida; order Apiales; family Araliaceae; genus Panax; species Panax ginseng. Next base: position 69,415,258 of record CM035134.1, on the reverse strand, counting down.
GCAACTTGGTCAATAAGCTATTGAACATGTAAATCCTAGTTGAACAAATGAGTTCAAAAGAAAACTAAAAGTTTTAGAAGTTAACCTCAACGTTAACGAGTTTGGGAAACCCAATGTGTCCTAAACCTTGTCTTTATGTGTTTATATTGTTCAAAGATGTTAAGGTGCTAATAAGAGAACTAGACTTTTGAAAATTTCAGATTACAGTTACGGCGGGGAGAGTAAGCAATGCCGCCACTCCAAACTTATACTTCGGTAGCATTGATCCATGCAGTGTTCTTTGAGTAGTCAAGAATAGTTTGTTAACTGTCTAGAATTTAGAGCATGCCTATATATATACTTAAAGACCATAAAAGACGAAATAATATTGTTTCGAAAGAATAAGTATGAGAGTAAAATGGACTAGCAACATAGCTATCCTAAAAGTATACCGAAGAAGTGAACTAGAACAATGTAAAAATTTATTATTTCATTGAGAATAAATGAATGTATGACTGATGGGTATGAATCCATGATTATATAACTGTGTAAGAACACACGCACTACAGATAAGCTTTAAGCAGTTAAGTCATAGTTGATAAACTACGAATCAGGCAAGTCTTTCAGTTCCTATTTGATATATGAATTCGATAACTATTAGTTGAGCTATATTATGCTATGCAAATGTTGATGTATATATATGAAATGCATATGAGATATGTATGAAATGTGAAATTTGATCTTTAATGATATGCTTGTGAAGTAAATCTCTATGCTTGTTATGTTAGAAGTAACATGCGTAGTAAATATTAATTGATTATGAATGCATGAACTAAACATGCTATTATATGCTATGTGCTGCATAAAAACTGTTAGAATTGTTGGGCTGTCGAGCTCACCCTTGCAAATAACCACTTTTGCAGGTTAAGGACGCACGGTAAAGATTATGTGCTACTTGATTGATAAAGTTCAATCACATCAAAGGAGATTGATTTGTTTAATTAAATAAATGCTCTTGAACCATGTTTAGGTTCTAGTAGATATACTTGATAGTAGTTTACGATGTGTAATATATGTTAGCTTATAAAGTTGTACTAGGCGGTACATAGAGGAGTTCGAATTGAGGTGTAAGAATTTATACAGAAATTGAATAGAGTGAATCATAACATAATTTGATTCAGGGATTTATAATTGATTTAAGTTAAGACATCAATAAAAGATTTATTTCAAAGGAGGTTGAAAAAGTTTAAATTATTCCGTATATTTATATAACATCGAATATGATGTAAGACAGGAATGGTAAATGACCAGGATTTGAAACATATAAAAGTTTGGGGTCATTACATAGATCCTGTAAATGGAAAGAATTTATATTCTAAATTGTAATAAGTATAGTTATATTCATTAAGTTATGAATAAAAGATATAAATAGTTTGACGATAGTAGTATCGTGGCGGAACAAATCTGAGGTTCTAAGGGACCTGGATTTGGGGGCGTTACAGGTTGGTATCAAAGCTGTAGGTTATAAACTTTAGGTAAGTGTACCTTAGGCTATAACCTGAGAGAGAGAAAAAGATAAAGATTAAAATATATATAAGCGAAGATTTAAAGAAGAATCTTGAAGTATCCAAGAGAATGAGAATTCAGGAGTTTCCTAACTCCGGTAATAAAAATGTTATGATGGTGTATATATGACAAAGATAATAAGAATGAACTCGAGTGGAATTTTGTTGACAATAGGGAAAGAACCCTGAGGTAAATTAATGATCACGGCGTGATCAAAATGAGCTATGAAATGATAAATAGTCTGCAACGACTAAGTGTGTATAGCTTGATGCTATAAGAGAATGTACTATGAAATGGTACGATATGAACTCATGAGGAGTTATATATGATGAGATACGAAGAATTCGTATCGAGTAAAGAGCAAGTTAATTGTGAGATAGATTGTATGATTCCTTATTATGGGCGGGGAATTGTACTTGGTCTAAAAACCACTTAGTTTCTGGCACTGATAATCATTGAAATATCTGTGTCGCGCTATTTGCTATATACTTATTGAGAATGTGATTCTTTTCTCATGTGCATAACAGATAGATAGGTTATAGTTAGAGACTATAAAGTTAAGTTGAGAGTTCTTAAAACTCATACTTATGGTACGTTTGTGACTCATGATTATATGGTTTGAACCCCTCAGCGAATGGACGCCTATGGTTTGACTAGGGTAAGTTCCTAAGCTCATATGATTATGGCAAGTTCCTGGATTTTTAAAGTGTGGTAAGTTTGATGAACTATATCGGTTATATATATGTTATGAAGTTATAAATTTTGGTATAGTAAGCATTGATGGTGTTAGAGATTGATAAAATGAAGCAATGGAGTAAAGATTGGAGTTGATGGAGAAACATGGATTTTCTAAATCTTCTAACTCTGCTAGATTTTCAAAATTTATTGACTTCGTGCTGATATTTGCACTTCTGTTTTCTTGGAAAATATTGGATCATGTGTTTGAACCAATGATGTTTAAAAATAATACCGTTATTCTTATGTCTATGTTAATTGTTTCGGCTAAGACAAAGATGATTTGAAAATTTTCAAAATGTATTTCTGACCATTTACATCATTTGGTATGGTGTAGAAATGGTAAACGATGGAGTCATAAATGCAGTTGAACCTAGTGTTGGTTATGATCGAAAGATCGTTAGTCCACTATGGTATGATGTAATATAACAAAGTCACCTAATGGCGGAATCCTCAACGTATTACTAATCTGGTACGGTATCATGACGTCATAAAAGAATTTTTGGTTTTCTTTTAAATTATGAAGAAGGTCAATTAAGTTGGCCAAATTATTTTGATTAATGTCCGAATTGTTGATAAAAGTCTAAGCTACTTGATTCGGCTAGACGACTTTTAAAAAATATTTATGGAATTCAAGCGTTCTTAAGTATTTTATGCTAAACTAGATTGCTCTGGTGCGGATTCAGATGTGGAAAAGTTGAGGTGGACAACCCTATAAGGGGACATGTTTTCGGGGACAATGGTTCCGAGCGTAACGCGTGTAGTCGTTACAAAACACTACGTTGCGGCCCAATGTAGTGGTATAATAGGCTGGCCACCTAGTGTACGTGTGGAGGGTGTTTTCAGTCTTTGTGATTGATAAACATTCTAGTTTGCAGTGTGAAGGATCGTGTTGAAGCATTTGTAAACCTTGAGAAGAGTTCATAGTCTTGTGTTACCCCTCAGCATAATTTGGAATCTTAGTTATTCATACTACCCGATTATTGAAAAATCATAGAAGACTCTTATTCTTCTGTGTGATGAATGTAGTGAGTAGAGTGTTCCTTAGAAAGGAGAACGTGTGACGCCCCCAAATCCAGGTCCCTTTGAACCTCGGATTCGGTCCGCCACGATACTACTATCGTCAAACTATTATATCTTTTATTCATAACTTAATAAATATAACTTCACTTATTACAATTTAGAATATAAATTCCTTCCATTTCCAGGATCTATGTATAACAACTATTATAAGTTTCAAATATTGGTCATTTACCATTCCTGTTTTACATCATATTCGATGTTATATAAAGATGCTGAATAATTTAAACTTTTTCAATCTCCTTGGAAAAATAATCTTTTATTGATTTCTTAACTTGAATCAATTACAAATCCACGAATCAAATTATGCTATGATTCATTCTATTCAATTACTGTATAAATATTTACATCTCAATTCAAATTTCTCTATGTATCACATAATACAACTTTACAACGCAACCTGTATTGCACCTCGTAAACTACTATCTTGTACGACTCCTAGAACATAAACGTGGTTCAAGAGTATATATTTAAACACATAAACTGATCTCCTTCAATTACTATTGAACTCTATCAATCAAGTAGCACGTAATCTTTACCGTGAATCCTTAACCTGAAAAAGTGGTTATTTGCAAGGGTGAGCTCGATAGCCCAACAATTCTAACAGTTTTCATGCAGCACGTATCATATAATAACATATACAGTTCATGCATTCATAATCGATCAATATTTACTACGCATGTTACTTCTCACATAACAAGCATACAGGTTTATATCACAAGCATATCATCAAAGATCAACTTTCACATTTCATATATATCTCATATGTAGCGCCCCCAAATCCGGGTATCTTCTAACCCGACATATGGTGCTATACGGTACTACCATTCATACATTCATTCAATTGAAAAGCCTCAAAAGAACGAACATGTCTTCTATATATTGAAAGTAATATTTACATTTCCCAGGTTCTATACCTATTACAAACGTTCTTTGTCATAATATCAATTACATTACAACATTAAACCTATATTATTACATAGATAGCTTAACGGTCTGCCTTAGCCTTTCCTTTATCCTTATTCGATCCTTCAGGACGTTCAGTCTTAGCTGCATTCATATGGTTCAAGCAAGAGTGAGCATAACTAGCTCAGCAAGTATGACAATTTCAATAACAACATGCTTGGCACATAAGAATCGTATATCTTCAATAATTAAACAATAGTTATGAAGTACTATTGATAATTCAAAATAGCACTTCATCTTTCTTTCAAAATATTTTACGATGACAATATTCAGTAAAACATCAATTCTAGTCCAAGACCTTGAGCATTTCATTCTTTCTTTGAAAAGGACAACCCGACACTAAGTCCATAAGTCCGGTATTACTTATGAGCACTTCTAGGTGATCAGCCTATAGTACTCTATGTTAATCAACACTACATTTATTAAACGTATGTACGTTTAAGTTGTGGCAACCTCACGTGCCTGTCGTATGACGACAAAACATTTGTTTATCATACTCAGTCTTCTTTTGAAAACCGTATCGAGTAGTTGACAAAAGATAACAACATTTGATAACAATTGGATAGATTATCAATAATCCACCAAATGCATTAAGTCTAGCCGAAAGAATTGGATTTAACTTTATCATACATCAATTCATGCGTAAGGATACATGAATTTCAAAGCTTGTTCAGATTGAACTGAGACAAGGGTTAGAATACTTGCCTTCAGCGTCTGCTACGGTATAATTACTTTATGTTCGAGTCTTTCAAGTCTCTACAACACATGATTACATAACGCCATACATTAGGTCATATATAATCAAGTATGTATATGACTATATCTTACCCTTCTTCTCAATCTAATTATCTATTAGATTTGTTTATTATTAACTCCGGCTTGTCATTATACTTACATTCATAACTGAATAGGTTATCAACAACTTTTACATACTATTCTTAAGGTTTAACAATGTTTTTACAATGTTACTTCAAGTTCCTTAAGGTAAGTTCAATTTGAATTAATCACATTCCTTTCTTTATACTTATAAACATTCCTTACTATCTTTGATCTAGAAATTTGTGCCTGCGACTTGACTTTCTTTCTTTAAGCCGTACAACATGCATGAGATTCTGATAGCAAAGTCCTAGACTTGGCTAGTCATGACTGAGTCCTTACTTTCGGTTGTCCATGTACTTATTTCCTCTCGATGGGTCATATACTATTCACGGACATGCAGTACGATGAGATACCCTTGAAATTTGGCATGGCCATCGGCTCTGTACCTGAAAAAATTTGACAGTTTGTCAACTTTACGAACTTCCCGGGTTCATAACTCCTTCATTATAAATCCGAATTGGCTCGTTCAAAAGCCTACGATTCAAAAATTACATACTCTACGTGTTCATGCAAGAATTTTATATTTTCGACTTCATTTGCTCAAAATTCACCTATTGGTTCATTTTTAACGGAAATGATAAACGTTCGTGAACGTTCAATGCTCGTTTCTTCGTTCTAAGTCAGAATTCGGTCATTTTCGAGTCCGCAACTCTATAATGCCAAATATGACTTGTCTCCATCTAAAACCAACGTTTCCGATTTCAAACACAAAATTTGACTTCACGAATTCGACGATTATCGTCCAATCGTGAAATTTCTGGCAAATCTTTATTACTTATGATTCGTTCATTACTTCAAATGAATTATACTCATCATATGAACATCTCAACATACTTCTTACAACAACTTATTTTTATGTTGGATTTTAACTTATTCTTCCATGAGCTTATAACTTATTAAAGTATTACCTACTTATAGCTTTATTACTCATGACTTATGATAATTAAAGTCTTTTAATCATCATCCTTATATGTTCTCAACATATAATTTCATTCATGTATACAAGATACAAGTTCATACAAGTTCTTTATTTTCATACAAACTCTCAAGGTTAACGTATAACAAGTTCATATAGCTTCTTCATAAGTTTATAACTTATGCAAGTTTAAATGACTTATTTCCGACTTATGCGGCTTAAGTCCATTGATTAATCCTTCTTCTTACTTCTTAACATCCAAGTTCACTAATCCCCATTTCTTTTATTAACCTATCATGGTAGTGATAGAAGATTAATGGACAAGAAGTCTTACCCTTGAAGTTCTTTGGAATAAGTCTTCTTTTTCTTCTCACAAATGGAAGTAGCTTATTCTCTCTAAAACTTAAGCACTTTATAAGTTTGTTGGATGATTTGAACAATTAGCAAATGACTAGCAAACTCCTCCTATTTATAGAATTCCCAAAGTTAGGGTAGTTTAGTCAATACACCATCCCACCTCCTTAAGCCACCTCCTTACTATTCATTACTTGTTAATCACAACACTTATCTCTTGCTTGGCCATTACACCTAAGTCTTGGTCATCACACATAATACTTGGTCATCACACATAATACTTGATTACCAAGATTAACCATAATAACATGGTTTGCCCCATGGGTCACTACAACCCAATGGATCCTAGCTTGGGCTTGGATTAACTTACTTAACTTTTGGGCTTGTATTAACAACCATTAACTTGTTCATTAACTAACATTTGGGCCTTACCATTACTTCACTTGAGCTTGTACAAATTCCTAACAAATCCTACAAGTCCAATACTATTGCTTAATACATATAATGTATTGTCTACGTATTATTCTCGTATATAACTTCGTTATATACAATATATCATCATTCATACCAACTCGTATAATACTTTGTATTATACTCATATTCATTACCTCGTACAATACTCACGTATCATACGATTATTACTTAACTCATTAATACTTCCCTTTCCTTAACGTTCTCAATTTAAGTCCGCAAGCGAAATATTGCGTTTTCCATACTTAGATTATTATTACATAATCCATCTTACCTTGACCTTCTATCATTACGTATTTCTCAGAAATTCAAAAATAATTCCCGAGAAAATACCGATGAATAATGTTTTTCGGAAAATTTCTCGAAAAACTTTTATTTTCATCTTGGAAATTTAAACACTTTAATTCCTTCACGTAGCTAAAATACTAGGACATTCCCACATTATTAGGTTATACAATGACAACCATCTTGATAACACATAGAATATAATTCTATTTATTATTTAATTCAATAAAATTATTTTACAATAAAATTCGAATTTCTCGGTCGTTACATCATATGCATTTCATATATATACATCAACATTCTCATGGCATAATATAACTAACAGTTATCGAATTCATATAACAAATAGGAACTGAAAGACTTGCCTGATTCGTAGTTTATCAACTACGACTTAACTACTTAAAGCTTATCTGCACTGCGTGTATCCCATCAGTCATACATTTCATACGTTCTTAATATAAGAACAAATATTGTTTCCTAACTTGGTTTCATTTTTACTTGAACTTAGGATAACCATGAGACTAGCTCATTCTACTATCATATTTATCTAAACAATCTTGTTTCATATCTTGTAGTCTTTAAAGATAATATATAACAATAACTTAAGACCATGCAGTCAACAAATTGCTCTTGGTCACTCTGCAGAACGGGGTGGCCGCGCTGCATTTAAGCTTGGGAGTGTCGTGGCCGCGCTACTCCCAGCCAGAACCAGACTTGGGATTTTTATTGCTCAGTTTAGTCCACCTACTATGCATTCTGATACATAATATAAACATACATAGTAGGTTGTGATCTATTTTCAAGTTCATATCCAAAGTACAGCTCCACAATGATTTATTTCTATCAATAAGTCTTAACAACTTTCTTTGATAAGATTCGATATTATAAGCGTTTAAACCATATATTGGTACTAATAAGCCTCTAATAGCATGCTTCACATGTATATATCTTATTTACATAGACATAACATAGTTCATTATTTGAAAACATATTTTAAACTACACTTGAAAGGTCCAATTCATGCTTAGCTAGACGATGAACATATTCGTCATGTCTAGAGGCATAAGGCGTTCAAGTTCGCTTTCAAAAGTCATTCTAGGCCAAGTTAAAGCAACTAGGTGCAACTCTAAATCTCATTTCATAGCTAACTAAGCCATGCGTGTATGTTATTACGTTTAGAACTTTAAGTCCAGAAGTTACTTTGAGTTCGTTCTCAAAGTTTCAAGTTTCCTTTAGAAATCATTTTCAACTAAGCTATTGTAAGTTGATAATAAGTAACGCAACTTTAAATCACTTCTCATGCTTAGGTATACTCATAACTCAACAATATGTATGTGTTAAAAAATCAAAACTTCAAAGACTCAAGGTTCGTCAATATTCGTTTTTTAAAACTCCAAGTTTCTTTTCAAAACACATACTAAGTCATGCTAAAGAATTCCATTATTAGTAAAGAAATCTTAGATATATGACATGTCTATTATCAGGCATATTTATGTTTTATCACTTAGGACAACATATTTCATCGTCGGGAGCACTATACTTGCGTATGTGTTTCTTCGACGCCTCTCGATGGCCTTCGATTACGTGAATGATCCACAAAGATTACTATTTTTACCCTTCCTAAATACCTCAAATTGAAAACCTTAAAGCACAAAAGATGTAGGTTTATTCGTCCTCGTTCCGGATCATCTTGAATCACCTCAATCGGAGTTCGTATGAAAATGTTATGGCCTGTTTTACCGTAGCGAGTTAAAATAGTCACACCTTATCAGACATTGCGGCGCATACCTAATTTCTTTTCACCAAACCAGTAGCTGACCGTGCCTATAAAGCGGTGCCGGGCCAGCGCTTCGCCCAGGCAAGACGCCTGCCGCTTAGGTTGCCCAGATTCTGATTTCTAAATGTTTTTACTTCAAAACTTCATAACTTATTCATTTTAGGTCCAAATCAGTTGGTTTTTGGTTCGTTGGACTCGTTAAACTCTTAGCTACCCATCTACAGAGTAATTATAACACTTCAAAAACATTAACTAAACCAAAGATTAATCCAAAACTCATATTCATACTAAATTTTCATGTTTTTGAAAAGTTTAGCGAATTCATTCACCACGAATTCGTTTCTCAACCAAATTGGTTCGTTTAACTTGCGTTCTTTTTGTTTTTCAATATATTATCCACATATACTATCAATTTATAGATTACAACATTGATTAACCATCAATTTAGTCTTCAAAATAAGCCAAAATGTACTTATTACACCTAAAAGTTCAATTCTTCTTCTTTAACACATTCTTATGGATTCAACTACTCTAAAATTGATTGTATAATCTATACAACAGATTAGTCATACTCAAGAGTGCAAACATAATCTTCACACAATTCATCTACCCAATCTCTAACCATAGAGAAAGTATTTTAAGAGAATATAAACTAGAACTTGGAATTGGTTTAAGAATTATACCTTTTGAATGCTTGGAATTGGCTAACCATAGCTCCTCAATCCTCCAATTGCTTCAATTCTCCAATTCTACTAACTCTCTATAGCTTAGTTTTCTCAGATAACTTAACAAACGGGAAGAAAAAGAAGGAGTCTCTATTTATAGGGAGTTCAATACCCATACCAAAGCTTTGTCCACTGATTTTGTTTAGCAGGAAAAAGAAGAAGATGATGGGTATTAGATATTTGGTGGAATAGTACTACCTGCTCCCATTCCCACCATCATCATTTGCTATACACTGAGTTTGAGAAGTAGAGTGATAGGCCATTGGCCTAATACACGTCTGTTATTTATTTAGGACACATATAATGGGACAAGCTACAATACTTCCTTACTTATTAGTAAAATGGTCCCCATTATACTAAAATTAATTCCTTATGGGCTTATTAAATCAATTATAATGATTTATCATTACTACATTAAATTAAGTTAGGGGTACATATACACCAATATAATCTTATATCCCATGTACATTAGGCTAAATATAACTCAGTTGGGTACTTTCAACCCATTATCACATTTAAATAACTTAATGATTATTATTAATCATCTATTATCTTTTTCATTAATTCTCTTTTAATAATTCCAGTCAAACCTTCAGTCAAGTTTAACTTTAAAACCCAGGCCACACAAGGCTCATTATCTCTACAATAAAAGATTAGGGGTCTAGGCCACATTTGGATTTTCCCCAATTTTACATTATTTTACTATTTATTTAATATAAAATTTATGTCACACTTTATCATAATGCTAAATTATTTAGCTTACTTAAATAATTACATACTTATAATATGTACAACCTTTACACTTAGAATAATTAATATTTACTCTATTAATTATTTAAATTATATAATATGACATTATAATTATTCGATTGTCCCAAGACAACATCCTCAATCTTTACATTCATGACTTTCAAATATTAACCCTTTCACATATTACCATATTATGTAATATATAAAAATACTAACATTACTTAACATAATCATTTCATTTTCTTCATGTAAAGCACATATATTAATTCACCATCCTATGTAAGGGAATTAACTCTTTTTATTTGATTTACTATCACGCCATTGCCACACACGGCTTTATACTCAAATTATCTTACATAATATAACTTAATTAACCAATATTAATTTCCATAAATAACTTCTCATTTAATTCATGATTCGTTATCTCAATCCATTTATGGACGGTTGGAAAACCAATTATGGTCCTTATTATAACATATTAGTTACTAATACACAAATCCTAAAGTTCAGATTACGAACTCATCATGAAAAGTCTACAGGCCGACGCGGCCGCTCTAGTCTTAGGCTTGAGAGTGGCGCGGCCGCGCCACCTCAAGTTAGGACACAAAAATGTTATGCTTTAATAGAAACAGAACTTAACTCGCAAATCTTTTAACATGCTCCATACATGCTATCTCATTATACTAACCAAAATGAATCTCCAATGACTACATTCTTGAATAACTTAGAGATTAAACTTCAAGTTCAAACTCTTCATTCTTTAATCTATACATTTAACCAAATCTCAATACTAGTCAATAAATCTCTAACCAATATTTATCTAAAGATAAATTGATTTTCTTCTCTCGTCGACAACGTACATATATACAAGTCCAAACCTAGCACACATCGAGTCTTTAATGGTATTCAATATAGTACACTGAGTGGTTTCCCACAAACAACCAACAAATTAGTTTTAGTCTCGCGTCACTTTGTTTTTCACGATGAGTTAGATCGGTTACTAATTCGTATATACCTCCGCTCTCTGAAGGAATTGTTTAGCCCAGCTCCTATACATCCACCATTAAAGGGTACGGTTGCACTACCTTAGACTTGATACATACTCATACATATACTCAAGAAATTGGTGGTTATCAAGGATATTTAAGGTCACCAACTTACTATGATAAAATAATTCTATAAATTATTTAATGCCGATAGATAAATCTTATCCATCTTCTTACTAATTCATCTCTACCATTTATAACAAATATATAATAATGATATATATATATTTATTAAACACAACATCACTTACTACATGGCTCATATTACCCTATGTAACACAATACCACATACCTCGTAGAACATTTATATATTCTTGTTTGAACCCATCTCATGCTTTAAGAATTTTATTTACTAAATTCTTATTTTAATATTTTCTAAAAATTCGGGTTCTTACATCCTCTCCCCCTTATAAGGATTCCGTCCTCGGAATCACCGAAACCTCCTCTACTCGATGCTATTTCGAATATTACATATTCTTTTGAATAATTTTATTCATTCTCTTTTCGGAAGTCTTATTATAACTTGCTCATTTGCATTCTACCACATTCTCCTTTATAAGGAACACTCTACTCACTACATTCATCACATAGAAGAATAAGAGTCTTCCACGATTTTTCAATAATCGGGAAGTAGTATGAATAACTTCGATTCAATTTATCTTTGAGGGTCACACTAGACCATGAACCCGGTGCTTCATCACAATTCTTCGTACTACAAACCAGAGTGTTTATCTATCACGAAGACTGAAAACACCCTCCACACGTACGCTAGGCGGCCAGCCTATTGTACCACTATGTTGGGCCGCAACGTAGTGTTTTGTAACGACTACATGCGTTACGTTCGGAACCATTGTCCCTGAAAACATGTCCCCTTATAGGGTTGTTCACCTCAGCTTTTCAACATCTGAATCCTCACCAGAGCAATCTGGTTTGGCATAAATACTCAAGAACGCTTGAATTCCACCAATATTTTTCAACAGTCGTCTAGCCGAATCAAATAGCTTAGACTTTTATCAACAATTTGGCCAACTTAATTGACCTTCTTCATAATTTAAAAGAAAACCAAATTTTTTTTTATGACGTCATGATACCGTACTAGATTAGTAGTACGTTTAGGATTCCGCCATTATGTGACTTTGTCATACTACATCATACCAAAATTGGTTGACGATCTTTCGATCACAACCAACACTAGGTTCAACTGCATTGAAGACTCCATAGTTTACCATTTTTACACCATACCAAATGATGTAAATGGTCAGAAATACATTTTAAATTTTTTTAAATCATTTTGTCTTAGTCGAAACAATTAGCATAGACATATGGATAACGATATTGTTTTTAAAACATCATTGGTTCAATCACATGATCCAAAGTTTTTTGAGAAAACAGAATCCCTGAATCAAATTATGCTATGATTCATTCTATTCAATTACTGTATAAATATTTACATCTCAATTCAAATTTCTCTATGTATCACATAATACAACTTTACAATGCAACCTGTATTGCACCTCGTAAACTACTATATTGTACGACTCCTAGAACATAAACATGGTTCAAGAGTATATATTTAAACATATAAACCGATCTCCTTCAATTACTATTGAACTCTATCAATCAAGTAGCACATAATCTTTATCGTGAATCCTTAACCTGCAAAAGTGGTTATTTGCAAGGGTGAGCTCGACAGCCCATCAATTCTAACAGTTTTCATGCAGCACGTAGCATATAATAACATATACAGTTCATGCATTCATAATCGATCAATATTTACTACGCATGTTACTTCTCACATAATAGGCATAGAGGTTTATATCATAAGCATATCATCAAAGATCAACTTTCACATTTCATACATATCTCATATGCATTTCATATATATACATCAACATTCTCATGGCATAATATAACTAACAGTTATCGAATTTATATAGAAAATAGGAACTGAAAGACTTGCTTGATTCGTAGTTTATCCACTACGACTTAACTGCTTAAAGCATATCTGCACTGCGTGTATCCCTACACAGTTATATAATCATGGATTCATACCCATCAGTCATACATTTCATACGTTCTTAATATAAGAACAAATATTGTTTCCTAACTTGGTTTCATTTTTACTTGAACTTAGGATAACCATGAGACTAGCTCATTCTACTATCATATTTATGTAAACAATCTTGTTTCATATCTTGTAGTCTTTAAAGATAACATATAACCATAACTTAAGACCATGCAGTTAACAAACTGCTCTTGGTCACTCTGCGAGAATGGTATGGCCATATTGCATTTAAGCTTAGGAGTGTCGTGGTGCGCTACTCTCCACCATGAGAACAGAACTTAGGCTTTTCATTGCTTAGTTTAGTCCTAACCTACTATGAATTCTGATACATACTATAAACATACATAGTAGGTTGTGATCTATTTTCAAGTTCATATTCAAAGTTCTTAGCTCCACAATAATTTATTTCAATCAATAAGTCTTAACAACTTTCTTTGATAAGATTCGATATTATAAGCGTTTAAACCATATATTGGTACTAATAAGCCTCTAATAGCATGCTTCACATGTATATATCTTATTTACATAGACATAACATAGTTCATTATTTGAAAACATATTTTAAACTACACTTGAAAGGTCCAATTCATGCTTAGCTAGATGATGAACATATTCGTCATGTCTAGAGGCATAAGGCGTTTAAGTTCGCTTTCAAAAGTCATTCTAGGCCAAGTTAAAGCAACTAGGTGCAACTCTAAATCTTATTTCATAGCTAACTAAGCCATGTGTGTATGTTATTACGTTTAGAACTTTAAGTCCACAAGTTACTTTGAGTTCGTTCTCAAAGTTTCAAGTTTCCTTTAGAAATCATTTTCAACTAAGCTATTGTACGTTGATAATAAGTAACGCAACTTTAAATCACTTCTCATGCTTAGGTATACTCATAACTCAACAATATGTATGTGTTAAAATATCATAACTTCAAAGACTCAAGGTTCGTCAATATTCGTTTTTCAAAACTCCAAGTTTCTTTTCAAAACACATATTAAGTCATGCTAAAGAATTCCATTATTAGTAAAGAAATCTTAGCTATATGACATGTCTATTATCATGCATATTTATGTTTTATCACTTAGAACAACATATTTCATCGTCGGGAGCACTATACTTGCGTATGTGCTCGCTCGACGCTCTTTGATGGCCTTCGATTACGTAAAAGTCACAAAGATTACTATTTTTACCCTTCCTAAATACCTCAAATTGAAAACCTTAAAGCACAAAAGTTGTAGGTCTATTCATCCTCATTCCGGATCATCTTGAATCACCTCAATCGGAGTTTGTATGAAAAAGTTATGACCGTTTTACCAGAACAGGTTAAAATAGTCACACTTAACAGACATTGGGCGCCCAATTCCTTCACCAAACCAGCGCTCCCACGCCATAAGGCGATTGCCAGTTCTTGGCCATACCAGCCTACGGGTAGCGCTACCAGTTTGGCTTGCCCAGATCTGACGCTTCTAAATGTTTTACTTCAAAACTTCATAACTTCTTCATTTTAGGTCCAAATCAATTGGTTTTCGATTCGTTGGACTCGTTAAACTCTTAGCTATCCATCGACAGAGTAATTATAACACTTCAAAAACATTAACTAACCCAAAGATTAATCCAAAACTCATATTCATACTAAATTTTCATATTTTTGAAAAGTTTAGCGAATTCAGTCACCATGAATTCGTTTCTCAACCAAATTGGTTCATTTAACTTGCGTTCTTTTTGTTTTTCAATATATTATCCACATCTACTATCAATTTACAGAGTACAACATTGATTAACCATCAATTTAGTCTTCAAAATAAGCCATAATGTACTTATTACACCTAAAAGTTCAATTCTTCTTCTTTAACACATTCTCATGGATTCAACTACTCTAAAATTGATTGTATAATCTATACAACAGATTAGTTATACTAAAGAGTGCAAACATATAATCTTCACACAATTCATCTACCCAATCTCTAACCATAGAGAAAGTATTTTGAGAGAATATAAACTAGAACTTGGAATTGGTTTAAGAATTATACTTGAATGCTTGGAATTGGCTAACCATAGTTCCTCAATCCTCCCATTGCTTTCAATTCTCCAATTCTACTAACTCTCTATAGCTTAGTTTTCTCAGATAACTTAACAAACGGGAAGAAGAAGAAGGAGTCTCTATTTATAGGGAATTCAATACCCATACCAAAGCTTTGTCCACTGATTTTGTTTAGCAGGAAGAAGAAGAAGATGATGGGTATTACATATTTGGTGGAATAGTACTACCTGCTCCCATTCCCACCATCATCATTTGCTATACACTGAGTTTGAGAAGTAGAGTGATAGGCCATTGGCCTAATGCGTCTGTTATTTATTTAGACACATATAATGGGACAAGCTACAATACTTCCTTACTTATTAGTAAAATGGTCCCCATTATACTAAAATTAATTCCTTATGGGCTTATTAAATCAATTATAATGATTTATCATTACTACATTAAATTAAGTTAGGGGTACATATACACCAATATAATCTTATATCCCATGTACATTAGGCTAAATATAACTCAGTTGGGTACTTTCAACCCATTATCACATTTAAATAACTTAATGATTATTATTAATCATCTATTATCTTTTTCATTAATTCTCTTTTAATAATTCCAGTCAAACCTTCAGTCAAGTTTAACTTTAAAACCCAGGCCACACAAGGCTCATTATCTCTACAATAAAAGATTAGGGGTCTAGGCCACATTTGGATTTTCCCCAATTTTACATTATTTTACTATTTATTTAATATAAAATTTATGTCACACTTTATCATAATGCTAAATTATTTAGCATACTTAAATAATTACATACTTATAATATGTACAACCTTTGCACTTAGAATAATTAATATTTACTCTATTAATTATTTAAATTATACACTGTACGTATAATTATTCGATTGTCCCAAGACAACATCCTCAATCTTTACATTCACAGCTTTCAAATATTAACCCTTTCACATATTACCATATTATGTAATATATAAAAATACTAACATTACTTAACATAATCATTTCATTTTCTTCATGTAAAGCACATATATTAATTCACCATCCTATGTAAGGGAATTAACTCTTTTTATTTGATTTACTATCACGCCACTGCCACACAAGACTTTATTGTAACGCCCGAGAAAATCGGATTTTTTTGATAATTAAATTTTTATTTGATTATGTGAATTAAATGAATTTAATTGAATTATTTTGTGAGTAAGCTATGTGAAGGTCGTTTTATGACCTAGAATGTGTTTATGTGGTTAGTAATCTAGCTACGTGCTAGAATTAATTGTTTCGAATTTCAAAGACGAAAATAAATATTTTCTGAGAAATTCCCGTAAAAACACTATTCATCCGTTTCTGGTCGGGGAATTATTTTGAAATTCTGAGAAACACGTAATGATAAAATATCGAAATAAGATGAAATATCTAATAATATTTCATTTATGGCAAACGAAGTTTTCGCCTGCGGACTTAAAACCTAAGGGTTGAGTATATTGATTTCCGAGAAGGAAATGAAACGCGTAGAAGGAATTACGTTATGGTTAAAGTGTGGGTTATGCAAGTATGATACTATTTAGTATCTATGTATAATACGATGAGTTAATACGGAGTACAATACGATTATCGTACAAGTATTATACGGAGAGAATACGTGAATTATACGTATGGAATACGATTAGTATTATGGAATTAAGTTAAGACTTAATGATAATTCATTTGGGATGGATTATGTCTAGTTCAATCAATTGTATAGGCAACCCACTGAATTAATCTGTTAAGCCCAAGTCAAGGCCCAATATTAGATTGGTTAAGCCCAATGCAAGAAATCGAACTGTGGATTGAACCAGTAGGTCACCGAATGGGTAAAACCCATGGGGCAACCCATGGGGATGACCCATGGGCAAGGTGGGCCGGCCACTTGGTGTGCAAGGCAAGATAATCACTTGGTCACCAAGTATTTTACTTGGTGACAAAGTGTTGAATAGTAAGGAGGTGGTGGTGTATTGTCCAAATTGCCCTCTATTTCATTTGCCTATAAATAGAAAGCTAAGATTGGTCTTTTGTGAGTTTTCCAAATTTCCAACCTAGATTATTGAGAGAGAGAGAGAGAGCTAGACTCAACCAAATCTTACACTTTGAAGTTTTGCTTAAGAGTCTTCAAGATTTCCTAAAAATTCTTAAGGTAATATTCCTTAATTCTAATTCCATCTCTTTTGGTTTTCTTTTATCATGGAGAATCATAAATGGGTGGTGTATGGCTTGTATGGGGGAATAAGAATGACTTACCATAGATTCAATCTCTATAAGTCATGAGATCCTAAAAATCATAAGGTTTGATATCGCTTAAAATCATGAAAATATTGATTGTTGACATTGATTGTTGTTAAACAATTAAACTCCATCAATATGTAAATATGTGCATCTTGCCTGGTTAGGATGTAGATATGAAGTCCACGGAGTATTCCATGTGATTTGGCTTAGAGAACATTAGTAACGAAGTTATGGCAAATTTCACGAAAATAGATGTTAAAACGTCGAAAACGTTGAAATTCCGGATTGATAGTCAAAAGTTGCCGTGAGACTTGAAAACGTTGTTTTTCAATGTTAACACGTGAGATAGGGTATTTAAGAGTTGTGATTTGAGAATCGTCGGATTCCGACTTAAAACGAAGAAAACAAGTATTGAATGCTCATTAACGTTTACAAATGCTTAAAAATGAACTTCGGATTGGGACAATTGGGTGACATGTGTCCCTCTTGCCCACAGTTATAGCACACTCCCTTCTTCTTCAAACAAACACCTGCATGATTCTTCCCGCATGTCGCGCATGGTTCTCTCCCTTTCCTATTTTCTTCAGTCTTGTTACCCGATTGGGTATTCTCAGTCCACTTCCTCTTATTCTGATTACTACCCCCACTACTTCCTCCATCACTTATCTTCTTCTTCTTCTTCTTTTCCTGATGAAAACGAGATGCAGCCTCACTTCCTCCTTCAATAATTAATGCTTTCTCCAGTAGAGCCGCAAACGTGTTGATCTGTAATACTGCCACCTTGTTGAATATCCCTGGTTTCAGTCTGTTCTCGAATCTTCTCGCCTTTATTGCTTCTGTGTCCACCTGATGAGGTGCAAATCTCGCCAATTCGTTGAATTTAGCTGCGTATTCAGAAACAGACATATTTTCCTGCTTCAGTTCCAAGAACTTAACTTCCATCCGAGCTTGCATACTCGGTGAGAAGTATATCTCAAAGAACAGTTCCTTGAATCTGGTCCACGTCACTATAGCTATCCCAGCTCTCGCCTGATTTGTTTCCCACCAGTAATTGGCGTCTCCCTTCATCAGATATGTAGCAAAAGCTATCTTCTGCTCTTCTGCCACTCGCGCAATCACGAACGCTTTCTCCATCTCCTTCACCCAAGTTTGGGCTTCAATCGGATCCGTGGTTCCCTTAAATTCTGGCGGTCCTACCGCTTTAAAATCTTTGAAGTTAACCAATCTAACTGTTGACTGATTCCTCGCTCTTCCCCTGGCTGGAGCTCTACTTTCCATAGCTTGGGCTAGCATATCCACGAAATTCTGCATCGGGTCCACTTGACCTCCTTCGTTATTCACTGATTGTTCTTCTCTTTGATTTTGATTTTGTTGTCTAGGCGACATGATCTGATGAAAATCTTATATTAATACTCTTTCTCTATACAAATTCTTAACACAATAAGAATTCAACACAAAGTTCTCAAGTAATCGCATATTTATTCAAATAGCACGTAGTACATATAGTACTTAACACATATTACTATTCCTTTAGAATAATTTTAGGATTAACATATTCAACTTTACAAAAGCTGCAATTCTCCAACTTTACACAAAAAGTTGACATTCTCCATTTTAATATTACTATTTCCAGTTCATCAAACTTACCACACTTTGGAGTTCAGTAACTTGCCACAATTATATGAGTGTATGAACTTATCCTAGTCAGACCTTTGGCGTCCATTCGCTGAGGGGTTTAGAACATTTCATATGATTATGAGTCATGAACATACCATAAGTATGAGTTTTAAGAACACACAACTTAATCTTAATCTTATATTCATATAGAAAATAAAGATTTCATTCATAAAAACATATATATTTACACATGCTTAAACATCGTTCTCGATATTACAACACTTAATATCAAAAGCTTTTACCAAAAGATGCTAACACTTATATCTAAGTTGTCTAACGACCACTCCCTTCACCAGTCTTCTTCTTGCTGGGACACTTGTTGAATCCGTGCCTCGTTTGCCCACAGGAAAAACACTTCCTCAAATTCGGCTTAGGACAATGCAAAGAGATATGTCCTTCTTGTTTACAGTTGAAGCACACGTTCTTCCACATCATGTATTCCCCCACGTGAGTCTTGCCACACTTGCTACAAGCTTGCCTCTTCTTCGGGTTTGAATTTTCAGAGTTGTCACTGTCTTTGTCCCTCTTTCTCTTCTTCTTGTCTTTCTTACTGGCTCCTTCAGATGATCCATCACCTTCGGTCTTCATTTTCTCCACCAGTGCCTTCAGCTCGTTTCGTTCTTCAGTCATTTCGCGTAACGCCCGCTCCATCTTCCACAACTCCTCTAAGAGAAATACCTTACTCTGGAGTTCCTGAACTTCTGCAGATAGCTGATCTTGTTCACCAACCTTGATCTTATTCTTTAACTCCACCTTAGCTTCTTCAGACTCCGCCTCCTCATCACCACTTAGATACATCTCGGGATAATCATCGTGATCACTCCCAAGATTAACCATGGGTTCATTTTTTCCCATCTCTTCAACTGATTTGCTTATCTTTGGCCCTCGCCATCGGCATCAAAAGTGCGACATTACCGCATCTCCGTACTCATCTTATCTTCTCCCGACATCCTATAATCAGTTTAAACAACTTGATTAGTACTTAACTAGTACAACTCCTCTCACTATGTGTCTACATATCTCACTATCGACACGCTTCAGTAATCCCTCACTTAGTACTATAAATGAGTATTCTCTGTCTCTCTCATGGTTATAATCCTAGGGTTTTCCCCACCCCACTTAAGGTTTATAACCTACAGCTTTGATACCAACCTGTGATGCCCCCAAATTTGGGTTACCTGACCCCCGAGTTTGGTGTTCATGATCCACAATATAATAGCATCTAACTACCCATTCCATATGTGAATAGTAATACATACCACATTAACATATGTTGTTAATACATTAATCCCAGGTCTTCTAACCTTAACATTACAAACATACCCTCTTAAATATACAAAAAGGGTTTACATTACAACCATATAATTAGTACTGTTCATAAAACTAATTTATTACGATGCCTTTGCCTTTATTCTTTTTTTGCAAAGATGTCGTAACCGTCCCTAATTTGAAAAGTTTTATTATATAGCAAGGGTGAGCAACAAGTTTGTTCATGCAAGTTAAGACATACGATAAAGATATAAAAATCAAAATCAAACCTTCTCACATTCTACTTAAATAATGATTCGATAATGAAAGAGTACAACGCTTTCAAAGGTTTTTACCATATTCAAGTGAATAATCAAGAATTATTTCTACGATATAGCAAAGTGGAATGTTTTCCAGATTTTTGCCGAGTGATCCATTGGATCTTGAACTTCTCTCTCTCGAGTAACTATCAAAGTTAAACTTTGATATACCTGTATATCGAGATAACCATAAAGATTAAATCATACCCTCCGCAAGTATATAAAGTGATCGACTTTAGTATACCCTATATTATGCATAATACTTAAGTCATACAAAGGATCGAATGTACGATCATAAATGTTCCTTTGTATAAAAGGTTGTTCTTCTCGATCTCGTAATCAAGATTTTGATTTAACAACGAAATCGTGATTTCAAATTCTATTTACTTCTCGATCTAGCCAAAATAAATGGCATCGATCTGTCAATAATAATTGAATTTCTCTTCTCGAATCTATCAAGTTCTAACAAATATTTGTCTAGCCAGAATAATTAGCTAAGACATTTCTCAAAGATAATTTGACATTAAAGCAGAATTATCATCAGATTGTCAATTCTAGCTTCTACAGATATGAATATCCAACAACAGTTATTCTACAAATGTATATTTCTAAATCAGCAATTCAATTTGAATTATTAAACATGCACTAACTGCGAATAATCAACAATAAATTCCCTGGATGTTGTGTAATTAGCAACAATTAACCACTATAATAATTGAATGAATATAACTCAAGGTTGAGTTAGGAAACTTGCCTCTTCTGCTGATTAAAGCTACATAATATAATTAACTACGTTCGTAAGACCTATAATCAACAATGTCGGTCTCACAATTAGCACAATATTTCATAACACATAACACTGTAATTCACAGTCAAACTTCTCCTAGTCACATTATCACATAGTTACATCAGTGTTTATAACCTAAATAAACACTTACCAAGTCTAACTATTTCGGTCTGGTTAGACTTCGGTCCATTCTCGGTGTTCTGGTCACCCTATCCGACAATTAACATAGTCATTGTCAAGCAAAATCGGTTTCTAAGCTTCAATATTAATTTAGATAAGTCAATTATCAATTATAATATTTTTCGGAAGCTTTTAGCAATTTATAATAATTTTTCAAACATCAGAATCATTTTGAAATGATTTAATTATCAAATAATCTTATCATTATTAATATCTAATAATATAAAAATATTAATAACATACATGTCAAAATATTAAAGTTATTATTAATAACTTAAAATATTTTTAAATCAATAATATTCTAGTTAAATGATTTTAAAAGTAATTAAAATCATTTTTAAATTATCACCATTAATATTAAAATATTAATGAAAGTATTATCCAAATATTCAAAGTCATTAATTACAACTTAAAATATTTTTTAAATTATTTTCTCATTTTTAAATTAATAAAATCATTTTTAATTCATTTATTTAATATAACAATTAAATAAATCCAACATCATTAATATTAATTTATTAATGAGAATTCTCCAAAAATATAGAAAATTATATTTTATAATTCAAAATATTTTCTAACACTTTATTCTCAATTAAAATGATTTTTAAATCATTAAAATCATTTTTAACTTATTTATTTAATTTAATAATCAAATAAATCTAATATCATTAATATTAAATTATTAATGAAAATTCTCCAAAAATATTAAAAGTTACATTTTATAACTCAAATATTTTTAAATACATTATTCTTATTTAAAATAATTTTTCATAATATTAAATCATTTTTCTCTAATTTATTTAATATACTAATTAAATAAATTAAATACATTTAATATTTAAATAATTATAAATATTAAATAAAAATATTCCAATTGCTTCAAAAATTATTTTTCATAATTTAAAATAATTTTTAAAATCATTTTGGTAATTTTTATAATTTATTTCTATTTTTAAATAATTTTCAGAATTTCAGAAATTAAATATATTGAAACCCGTCGCTAATGGTCTTTAGCGACACTTGACTGTTGTCTTAGGTGTTCTTGGCTCAAGAACACTGACAAAGTCAGTGTTCAAGGTGTCACGTTTGACTGCCTGTGATTCTCAGTATAATCATGTTCTGTGCTAAATAAGGCTTCAATCGTGTAGTACTCATGTAGTATTACCATTAACAACCATCATCTTTCTCAAAACAACTCACAACCAAGAGATCTAGCCTCTTAATCATGCTGTCAGACAGCTCCTAGGCTTTCTGGGTAATCCCAGAAACCCAGGCAGCCACAGGTACTACTTTGGGGCTTGATTATCTTCATGATTTGACCATAACATTGTTGTTCTTAAGGTCTAAACCTCTAGTGCACATGACAAGGAACAAGTATATAACATAAGCTTAGTCTAAACATAACAGAATCAGAATTTATGGTTCGGTCAATCTCTGACAAAAACTTAGTTCATACGTTTTCTGGAAATTCCAGAAAACAGACATTCATGTCGAGTAGGCTAGTTTGACTAGACACTCTAATCGCTACGATGATGGTTTGAAAGATGTAAGGACATATTATTATAGTAGATCTAGCAGGCTACAACTTGGTCACAAACACAACATCAAACAACACAACACCTGTCAGATCCGGACCTTGAAAACGTTGTCAGACGCTCTTTAACACTTTCTGGGTTACCCAGAAAGTTCATGGTCATGCCCGGTCAACGGGTTTTGACCATGAATAACTTCAAATATAGACATCAACTATCTGTAATACCACTTCCATTTTAAAGACAACATGTCAGGCTACATATTAAAGCTTTAAAACAACTCATAACATGAACACATGAAGATCTAAGCCAACTGACATTTGCTTGTCAGACAACTTTAGAGCTCAAGAACAGATTTTGGAAAAATAACTTTTTACCCATTTTGATGTTATGGATCCATCATGGATCAACATAGATCACTGAAAAACTTTATCTAGCAAAGATCCAAACACATAAACATAACTTTTGACCAAGTATACAAGATCAAGTAGGGACTTAGGGTTTATACCTCTTATCTTCAAATCCTTTATCTTAATCTTCCTAATTGATATTGGTTGATCAAGGGGTTGTTTATGTGACTGGTCTACTTGATAATTTTGAAGGTTTTGAGAGAAAAATGGGTTGGTGAGAGCTAGGTTGAAAATGACCAAGTTTTATGAATTTTCTCTCTCTAATTTTCTTATATAATGACATAAGTTGCTAGATCTGATGATATGGACGAATTTGGCTGGAGTTTTTGTGCCACAAAGTCAAGTTAGTAGTTCACCAACTAAAGGTATTGCTAATTCTACAAGTTAACTAATTAAATATGTAAAAAGGGTATTATTGTCATTTGAAAAATACATTTAATGGCATACTTGACATTTATACAAATCCTTAGGGTTTAACCCTAAGGTCCTAACCCTTAGGTTTTAAAACTTAAGCTTCTACAATTATTTTGTAATTAGGGTTAAATTAGAAAATTAAGATTTCTAAAACTATAATTAGGGTTTACTAATTAAATTAGGTTTTCCTAATTATATTAACGTTTAATAAATACATTAGGCTTGCCAATAAGGATTAGGGTTGCCTACTTTAGGGTTTACGATCCCCGGTTTTGAAATTAGGGTTTCTCGTCTTTCGATTAGGGTTTCTAACTGTGCATTAGGGTTTCTAATCCTGAGATTAGGGTTTTTAATATCTTATTAGGGTTTATAAATTTTAAACCTTATCTCAAGACAAGTATAGATGCAACTTCGGGTGGAGAGTTTATGGCTAAGAGTTATGAGGAGGCGCATGAGTCGATAGAAACTATGGCGGCAAATTACTACCAGTGGCCGACAGTGAGAATTACACAGCCTAAGGTAGCTAGGGTGTTAAAGGTAGATGGGATGACGTCGTTAGCAGCACAAATTTCAGCGTTATCAAAGAAGGTGAATTCTTTGTCGGGTGCCCAAACTCAGCAGATTGCGTTTATTTGTGAATTATACGCGAGAGAACATCCTACGGAACAATGTACTATTAACCTAGCGTCAGTACAATTTATAGGTAGCTATAACAGTATTCCATAGAACATTTATCAGAATGCCTACAATCCGGGGAATAGGAATCACCCAAATTTTTCGTGGAGTAACAACCAGAATCAGCAGGCTCCATGACCATTTTATCCACCGGGATTTCAGAATCAGTATTAACAAGCAGCTTCGCACAAAGTGAAAAAGACAAATTTAGAAGAGCTGTTGTTGAAATACATATCGAGCAATAAGGCGGCCATGAAATCGCAAGAAGCATAAATGAAATCACAAGTAGTGGCCATCAAGAACTTAGAAAATCAGATGGGGCAGCTGGCTTTTGCATTGAATAATAGGCCACAAGGAACTCTACCTAGTGGCATTGAGAAAAATCTTAGGGGGGAATTATGAGCAGTGTTAAGCGATTATGTTGAGGAGTGGAAAGCATCTTGAGGGGCAGAATATAGAAAATTCAGCTAAAAAAGATGACAAAGAAGGTGATGACAAAGTGGTTGAAGGGAAACAAGGTGAAGAAAAGCAAGTGGACAAGAGTAAGGCAGAGGTTAAGCCAGTTATGTATCCTCCACCACCATTTCAGCAAAGAGTTCAGAAACAGAAACTAGACAAGAAATTTTCAAAGTTTTTAGAAGTTTTTAAGAAACTTCAGATTAACATTCCTTTCGCAGAAGCCCTTGAGCAAATGCCAAGTTATGCTAAATTCATGAAGGGAATTCTGTCAAGGAAAAAGAAGTTGAAGGATTACGAAACTGTAGCATTGATGGAGGAGTGAAGTGCAGTTTTATAGAGAAAATTACCTCCAAAGTTGAAAGATCTGGGGAGTTCACCATTCCTTGCACAATCGGGAACATGGCCTTCAAAAAGTGTTTGTGTGACTTGGGGACAAGTGTGAACCTCATGCCGTTATCTGTCTATACTGAATTGGGTTTACCAGCTTTGATGCCAATAAACATATCCTTGCAGTTAGTGGATAGATAGGTAACGTACCCAAGAGGAATTGTGGAAGATATCTTGGTTAAGGTGGACAAATTTATATTTCCAGCTGATTTCATAATTATGAAGAAGATAAAAATATCCCAATCATTCTAGGGAGACCATTTTTGGCTACGGGTAGGACTCTCATCGATGTGCAAAAATGGGAACTAACCATGAGGGTTCAAGATCAGGAAGTCAAATTTAACGTGTTTAAAGCCATGAAGTTTCCTATAGATGAAGAGGAGTGTTTCTGGGTGGATGCCACTGATAGGATAATGAATGAAGACATGGTCAAAAGTTTGGTTAATGATCTATTGGAAACCACACTACTGGGGGATGAGGATTTGGATGATCCAGAGTTCGTAGATTATTTACATATGTTGGATTCCTTGCCTCGAGTCAGTAGATTCAAGGTACCATTCCAGCAATTACACTCGGAAGAAAAAGCTTTAGCCAGAATGAAACCTTCATTGGAGGAGCCACCTACTCTTGAGATTAAGCCGCTTCCTAAACACCTCAGGTATGCATATTTAGGCAATTCTAATACTTTACCTATTATTATTGCATCTGCGCTTAACGAACTATAGGAAAGTAAGTTGCTGAGAGTGCTTAGAGAATATAAGTCGGCTATAGGATGGACAATTACAGATATAAAGGGGATAAGTCCATCCTTTTGAATGCACAAGATTCTTATGAAAAAGGATGCAAAGCCGACAACGGAACAACAGAGTCGACTAAATCCAATCATGAAAGAAGTGGTAAAGAAAGAAATACTGAAGTGGTTGGATGTGGGAATTATTTACCCGATTTCAGATAGTGCATGGGTCAGTCTAGTTCAATGTGTTCCGAAAAAGGGTGGAATGACCGTAGTGAAGAATGATGATAATGAATTGATTCTGACGAGGACAGTGACTGGTTGAAGGGTTTGCATGTACTACAGAAAGATAAATAAGGCAACCTGCAAGGACCACTTTCCTCTACCCTTTATCGATCAGATGTTGGACAGGTTAGCGGGACATGAATTTTACTTTTTACTAGATGGATATTCAGGGTACAAACAAATAGTCATAGCTCCTGAAGATCAAGAGAAGACCACTTTCACGTGCCCATACGAAACCTTTGCATTCAGGAGGATGTCTTTTAGGTTATGTAACGCACCTACAACGTTCCAAAGATGTATGATGGCCATCTTCTCGGACATGGTGGTAAAGAATGTGGAAGTTTTCATGGACGATTTCTCTGTCTATGGAGACAATTTTGTTGTCTGTTTAGAGAACTTGGTCATGGTCTTTAAGTGATGCGTGGAAATAAATTTGGTGCTCAACTGGGAGAAGTGCCACTTTATGGTCGAAGAAGGAATAATCTTGGGGCACAAGGTCTCTGCGAAGGGCTTAAAGGTCGATAGAGCAAAGCTGGAAACAATTGAGAATCTTCCACGGCCAACTGCAGTCAAGGGAATCTGCAGTTTTCTTGGACATGCTGGATTCTATCGAAGGTTTATTAATGATTTCTTTAAGATTGCAAAACCATTGTGCAATCTCTTAGAGAAAGATGCAATTTTCAAGTTTGATGAGGAATGTAAGTCAACATTTGAACAATTAAAGAAGAAGTTGACTACAGCTCCCGTGATCGTAGCACCGAATTTGACAATGCCTTTTGAGTTAATGTGCGATGCCAGCGACTACGCGGTAGGGGCTGTTTTTGGTCAACACTTAGAGAAGATATTCCATGCCATATACTATGCAAGTAAAACCCTTACGGATGCTCAATTGAACTATACAACCACTGAGAAGGAGTTACTTGCTGTAGTATACGCCTTTGATAAATTCAGAGCGTATTTGATTGGAACAAAGGTGGTGGTATATATGGATCACTCGGTAATTCGTTATCTAATCTCGAAGAAGGATGCTAATCCAAGACTAATCAGATGGATCCTTCTCATTCATGAATTTGATTTGGAAATAAAAGATAGAAAGGGGACAAAAATCAAGTGGCAGACCATCTTTCAAGATTAAAAAATCCGGATGGCGCAGATAAGTATTTAATCAACGAGTCATTTCTGGATGAGCAGCTTTTTGGAGTCAACTCAGAATTTCCATGGTATGCAGACTTTGCCAATTATTTGGTGAGTCAGATCCTTCCCCCTGATCTGACACATCAACAAAAGAAGAAGTTCCTACATGACGTCAAGTGGTACATGTGGGACGAGCCCTATTTATTCAAACAGTGTGCAGACAAAATGATTCATAGATGAGTGCCGTACAACGAAGTAAGGAATATCTTGCACGAGTGTCATTCATCTGCGTATGGGGGACATTATGGGAGTAAGCGGATAGAGACCAAGGTACTTCAAGCTGGATTCTATTGGCCTACTATATTCAAGGATGCCCACCAGTTCGTGAAAAGCTGTGACAGATGCCAAAGGGTGGGCAACATCTCAAAAAGGAATGAAATGCCACTCAACATGATCATGGAAGTCGAGGTTTTTGATGTGTGCGGAATGGACTTCATGGGACCATTTCCTCCGTCATTCAACAACTTGTACATTTTGCTTGCTGTGGAATATGTATCAAAATGGGTGGAAGTTGTAGCACTCCCTACAAACGATGCCAATGTTGTTCTTAAGTTTTTACAAAATAACATCTTCTCAAGGTTTGGCACACCAAGAGCAATCATAAGTGACGAGGGAAGTCACTTATGCAATAAAGCATTTACATCTCTCATGGAAAAGTACAAGGTCAATCATAGGGTTGGAACAACATATCATCCCCAGACAAGTGGTCAAGCTGAGGTTTCCAATAGAGAGGTGAAGAAAATTTTAGAGAAGGTGGTAAACCCGAGCAGAAAAGATTGGTCTCTAAAATTGGATGACGCACTATTGGCTTACAGAACAACATACAAGACGCCAATTGGGATGTCTCCGTATCAGCTGGTCTACAGAAAAGCATGTCACCTCCCAGTAGAATTACATTATAAGGCATACTGGGCAATTCAAAAACTCAACTTTGATCAAACAGCTGCAGGAGAAAAGAGGTTACTTTAATTGAATGAACTTGATGAAGTTAGACTGCAAGTGTATGAGAACTCAAAGCTGTATAAATAAAAAGTCCAGAAGTGGCACGAATAACAGATTTTGCAAAGAAAGTTCAAACTGGGACAATCGGTATTATTGTTCAATTTAAGATTGAGATTGTTTCCCATAAAGCTCAAATCACGATGGTCGGGGCCATTTATGATCAAGAAGGTGTCCCTGCATGGCGCCATGGAGCTGTACAATAGAAATCCACTTGAAACCTTCAAAGTCAACGAGCAAAAGTTAAAGCACTACTAGGGTGGAGACATCGACATCGAAGTCATTGCAATTACACTTGCTGATGCACCATGAAACGAGAGGCACTGTCGGGCTGACGACGTTAAAACTAACACTACTTGGGAGGCAACCCAAGCTCTAAACATGTCTTATTTCATTTATTCAGTATATTTTAGTTCATAGTATAGTTTAGATATTTATTTTTTAAAGAGTAATGACTTAGTTGTGGTATGATTGCAAGAATCAAGAAAAAAAAAAGAACATCACTTTCCATCGTGATCAACGGCCGGTAGCCGCACCATCTTAGGCTTTTACACTCAGATGGGCGTGGTACTTAAATGTAAACTTTCATATACTATCATATGGGGCGCCACGTTACTCCTACAACATGACACGGGGTGCGCTATCCTGAGCTAAGATTCTGCCTACCTAGAGCGAGGCACGCCATGCCATGCTATGATCCGACGTGGGGCGCACCATCCTGGGATGAACACACTGCCTACCTAGCGCGGGCCGCGCTATCCAAGGCTTATTAACGACGCGGGGCGCGCCGCTCTGAAAGACCAGAATCTAAAAGAGTGTTTGATGTATCCTTCTCCAACATAACTCCTTATAATACTTATTCTTTTCAACTTCTTGCTCAACTAAACCTCTTTCACTCCCCCATAACTTCTATAATGTCAAATAAACTTCTTCACCAACTCTTTATCCCACTATCCACAATCCCCATAACTCCTCCCCATACACGACTATTCCTTTTCTATATCAACCCATCCTCCTTCAATTAGCCATAATTAGTCTAAGATATAATCACCACACTCCTATTCTAAGTCAAATTCTTTTTCCTCACTTCTCACAAATTGGGGCATCACTCTAAGGTGGAGACACAATTTCTTCTTGAAGGTAATCCCAAATTGTTGCACTCTAGTTTTTCTTCTTTCTTGTTCGTCAAAATTGGTTAGAAAACTTGGGATTCTATTGCCCAAGGATTGTTTTTGGAATATTTTCTATTTTGGTCTAGAGATTGTTGAAAGAAGCCAATTTTGGGGGTGTTAGCCTTCACGCCCACCAACTATTTGACAATATTCCTGAACCAAATTTTCACCATCTCTTACACTAAAACCACCATGTCTTCGCATATGAGACCACATCCATCCACTTCTACTGCTCGGGCTCAATTTGATCACACAAAATTTGTTAGTGAGGGGGCCGAGGCGAGGTTCAAATCAAAAATTGACAAGAAGACTTTGGTATTAGAATGGGGATTGAAGCCGGATGCCAATCTTGATAGAGATATGGCACTGATGATTATGGAACGCAACTGGTTTCAACTAGTAGAGCAACCACTACTAGCGGTGATCAACATAGTAAAGAGTTTTATGCCAACGCCATGGAGCATGTTGATTATATAGTCATGGTACAGGGTAAACCGATGTCTTTCCAATGCCATTAACGAGTACTTTGGGCTAGAAACATCGACTGACAGACGATATGAAGATGACTTGCCTGATTTGGATGAACTAATAGCAAGATTGTGCAAACTAGGAACACAATGGGTTACCCGTGTAATAACTCAATATTTTCAAATAAGAAATTTTGCGTATAAATTTATTTATTTATTATTATTATTATTTAAATAAAAGGTGGAAATATGTACAAGGTAAAGTGTATGTATATATGTAATAAATAAAAATTTATTTATTAAATGAATAATTGCAAATAAATTTTTAAAATAATTATTGATCATTATAAATATATTCTTATATTAAATTAATTTTGTAGTAAAATATTTTATTGTTTATTTTCTAGAAAATATGATTATTATATTATTTAAATAATATATGAAATGATTATTAGAATTATTATAATAACTATTTTATTATGTGAATTTATTTTAGATTAATTAAGTTAATTATTTTAACTTAATTAATAATGGTATATATGAAAGTTATGTCGGATATGGATTCAAAACCCTAATTCTGGATTTTGAATAAGGAAAGAGAATATTATATAATATTAATTATATTTCAGTGCTATAAATATGTACTGTATGTGTAGACTGATAATGATTGATCAATTATGGTATATCAGTAGAAAACCCTAGTATCAAACGAATAAACCCTAATTTAAAAAGTCAAATATAACTTTAAGAATTTGTTAAGTCGTTATATAGTCGTGATAATGTGATTAACGGCTGATATTATAGATATTATTAAACTTAATTAGGGAAAATCTTAATTATTAGAAAACCTAAATTCTAAATTTGAAACCCTAATTTGCTTGGAAATCCTAATCGCTAATTTAGTCATCTTAATGCTAATTAGTGAATCTTTAAACTTAATTTTTAAATTCTAAGTAATTAGAAACCTAAACTAATTTAGAAACCCTAATTTATAATTTAGGAAACTAAATTGTACATTTTTGGCCTAATTGGAAATCCTAAAAAAAAATCAAAATTTATGAGACTTAGGGTTAAACCCTAAGAGTTAAACCATAAGGGTTTGTCAAGTTACAAAATTGCCATTAAAATTGTGATCAAAATGACCAAAATACCCTTGTTGCATTATTTTGAGATAACTTGTAGATCTAGCCAAAATGTAGTTGGTGAACTACTCCAAGACCAGCCATGTGACTAAATAAACAACACAAATCAGCCATTTCATCAGCCTTGTCCATTATATACATAATATATATAGATTATGAGAGAGAAAATGTCATATTCAAGGCTCATTTGATCACAACAGTCAACCAAAACTCTCTCAACTCCAAACCTCCGAAATATATTGCTAGACCAGTCCCAAAACAAGTCCCCACTATCTCCACTAACAGATCAGAAGCATAGAATCAAGAACTTGTTCATAGAAAGGTATAAACCTAACTTAAAATCTGATCTTAGTTGTTATGTTAAATGTTATGTGTTTATGTTTAAACATGTTGTAGGAAGTGTATATAATTGTTCTAGGTTGGTATTTTATAGATCCATAACATCTATAGGCTCGAAATATAAGTTTTTCAAAATATGGAAAAATTTAAAAATGTTGTCTGACAACAAATGTCAGACCTCATAGATCTGTGATGATTATGTGTTTTAGTGTTTTAAAGGTTGGTATGTGTAGTATGTCATGTGGTCTTTAATCTGGAACTCGAATCAGGGTCAGATCTGGTTTAGATTTCATGTTATTATTGGTCAAACTTAGTTGACCGAGCATGACTGGGCAATTTTGGGTAACCCAAAAACTGCCCAGATCGTGTCTGACAAGAAGTTTATGGCCCCAGATCTGTCAGGTTTTTGTTGCTTTGTTCTTGTTTTTGCATCTAAGTTGTAGTATGTTGTTTGGACTACAAGCTTAAACTTTTAGATCACTAAAACATCAAACAGGTTGGTTTTACTGGATGGTTAAACCAAGCAGAATGATCACGACTTGCGTTTTCTTGGTAACCTAAAAAACTCAAGAGCGTGACTTCTAACAAGGTTTGACCGAATAATATTTGCTTATTTAGTTGTTGTTATATATGTTTAATGTGTTAGATTTGTACCCTTACATGTTGGCTACACACTGCAACTCTTATATCACAAAATCATCACATGGATTGCAAGTTGTGGAAGCCCAAATATGCCTACTTGAATTGTTCTTCATTTCTAGGTAACCTAGAAAATGAAGAACAACTCTGATAGCTTGTTCTTGAGCTTAGATCTTGCATTTGGGACATGTTATGACCTTTTTTGTTGTTGGATCTTGTAGTGTTACATTAGTACTACAACATCTAACCATTATCCTGCCCAGAAACATAAAAATCAGAGAATTATGCTTGGTCAAACATGGCTACTCGATCACTGACATTGAGTGTTTGTCAATGTCGGGATTGTTTTTGTTCCCTTTTCTGTTCTTGTCTTTTGGTATTCTCATGTTAGGTGAGATTTGTTTGAAAAAACAAGTTGTGAAAAGGTCCGACATTTATATGTCGACGATTTGACTATAAGAGTCGCCAATTGGTTTTTTAAATGGTTGTACTAACACAACCGAGAAAAGGTTTGCACATTGACCCAGTGATGTGACATTGCTAAAGGGGTCTACGAAACCGAGATTCATTAGGGTCCGGGGACTTGCTTATGCAGAGGGAAGGTGTTAGGCACCCCCCGACATTCGTGTTACCACGTTTACTGCCACTTTTCAATTAAACTGTTATATG
Organism: Panax ginseng; assembly: GCA_020205605.1. NCBI lineage: Eukaryota > Viridiplantae > Streptophyta > Magnoliopsida > Apiales > Araliaceae > Panax > Panax ginseng. Next base: position 69,381,639 of record CM035134.1, on the reverse strand, counting down.
AATGTGTGTGTGTGTGTGGGTCAATGTGCAATTATTTGGAAGTAGTGCCACGCCTCGTTCACGCCTATATACAGAGGGTTTGAATTTATGTAAAAATTCAGTTTTAAACAAGATATAGCAATGAGGTTTTATAAAAGAGGTTTTTCAAACCCTGTGCTCAATAGTAATTGAGGCCTTTGATACTTTCATTTTTATTAAATATTCGGCTTGATTGCTTTTATTTTCGAGATGCGAAGCATCTTCGAGAAAATAGTATATAGCAGTGCCGAACTCCTCATGGGCATGAAAGCCATCTAAGGAAATTCAAACACCATGAATAATTTACAAGCTGCTTATAGCTGAAAATGTCCATCACGGAACCGAATCTAGATTTGAAGAGACTAAATCAGGATCACATGATTCCTAGGCTCACACATGATCTTGCAAATTATATAAAAGCAAAAGTAAGCAATTATATATATAAAAATGTAAATATATATATATATATATATATATATATATATATATATATATATATATATATATATATATAAATATACAGACATGATCAACCACCACGAAGCACCTCCATGGGGGATCGTAAATGTAAATAAAGCAATAATATGATCAACCGCCATGTAAGTAAACTCCAAAGGGACTAAATATAAATAAAGAAAAGGCCATGTAAGTAAACTCCTGTGCTGACGAAATATATATATATATATATATATATATATATATATATATATATATATATATATAATAAAGAAAGCGCATTATATATAAAATCTGTGCTCATCTAATGCGAGTTCAACAACAAGCTCATATATATATATATAAAGAAATAAACGCCTAAATATAATATCTAGGCTCATCGTAATGAGTTCGACAACAGCTCATATATATATATATATATATATATATATATATATATATATATATATATATATATATGTAAGAAAATAAAAGACATGGACCAAGTCTCGAATACACCTTAAACACGACTCTCAATGTGAAGAAGCGGTGTGTGCAAAGATGAAGAGAAAGGCTTTAAAAGTGTGTAAGAAGGCTTATAGTGGACCGCCAAAGAAGACTTCTATAGCTTTAAGCGGATGAACACTCGACTTCCGTAGGTAAAAATATAACTGAATATCAGCTCACAAGTGTTTAAATGAGAAAACACTCAGTTTAGGGTGTGTACAGAGAAAATTGGATAAGGCTTCCTCGCCATTTTTTCTTACAAATATGGCCACCCCAAGCCCTCTATTTATAGAGGGGGGAGCCACAGGTATACCTGCAGCAGTAGCAGGTGTACCTGCGGCTGCCCGGGGTACCCCAGGCAATGTGGATCCCGCCGTCTCAAAGTATGTGCACTTGGACAACACGCTGTTCGCTCGAACCTTTATATAACTTTCAATCCGGGAGTCCGATGGAAGCGTGCCATACCATTCTGAAAAGCTCTTTCCAAGAGATATGCAATGACATAGGATTTTCCCTTTTTAGATTCCAGGAAGATGGGTCCATGACTGAAATGGAATTTCCAGGTTTTCGTTAGGCAGTCCGTTGAGCTGTTTTACGTAGTTTGCGCTCGAAAGTTAAGATATGGTTCTCATGGGACTTCTTTTGAAGAATTTTTTTTTGAAATGAGTTGATTTGAGTTGAGTTGAGATTGAGGTGGCAAAATGACCATTTTTCCCCTCCTGGGGTTGTTTCTGACTTTGGCGCAGTTGTAGTGGTCTTTTCTAAGGGTTATCTCTGAGATTGTCATGTTGTTGACTCTGAATGTCCTCAGGGTTATTTCCGAGGTTGGCTTGACCTCCTGGGGTTATCTCCAGGCTTTGAACTTGATCCTTCGGGGTTATCTCTGGGGTTGGAACTGATTTTCTTGGGGTTATCTCCAGGGTTGGAAACTGATTCCCAGAGTTATCTCCGGGGTTGGAAACTGGATCTCCTGGGGCTATCTCTAGGGTTAGAATTCATGTTGTGGTCCTCCAGGGTTATCTCTAAAGAGTAAAAAAAATGCTTTTGTCCTCCTGCATTGTTAGTAACAGGAAAACAAAATTTTGAGTGTCTACAGATGCCCCTCTTTATCATGTTCATGCAATGCAATGGAATGGACATGATAAAGATTACTAGACACTTGAAATATAACAAGGTATTTTTAATGATGCAAATCGCAATGTAATGAATGTCATGAAGAATGTTAAAATGTTTTCGCAAATCGCAGTTCTCAAATCGCATATCACATTTCCCACTTCGCACATCGCTTTTCGCATTTGGCCAATCACACTTCGCAACTCGCACATCGCATTTTGCATATTTCAAATCGCACTTCGCACATCACATATCGCAAATCACACTTCGCACATCGCATTTCGCATATCACAAATCGCAATGTAATGAATGTTATGATGAATGTTAAAATGTTTTTGCAAATCACTTTACCTTTACCGATTATTACTGATGCCTATCCTGGTGTTGACTACAATGTTTTGGCTTTTTGTCGGTGTCGCCGATGCCTGTTTGATGAAGATAAATTGAGATGTTTTCTACATCTCTACTGGGGATAACGTTCTGAAATCACCGGACCTTCCCGATGTATACGCTGGTAGTTTACAATGGTGCCTACCCTGATGGTAGTTTGACAACGGATCCTACCCTGCTAGTAATTGAATATGCTGACATTTCCAAACTATTTTGATTCCCACTCAAACGGTGGTATACAAAGCTTTCATCGCTGAACTGTCTTAATGTTACGCTGAATTGATGCCAATGGTTTTGAATACCGGATCTTCTGATATCTTTTCTGAAGTAATATTCAAAGGTTTGTTTCACCAAACTCTGCCTGATGTTATGCTCACCCTTTTTGAGGTGATTTGGAGTTTCCTCTCGCTATTGGGTGCTTGTGCCCCATTTCCTTGAGCATTTGATTCGCAACCGAGCTGTATTGATGACCTAAATGTCGCTGACATCCCTGGAGGGTGCAGCTCATTCTTTCGCTGCCTAGATTTGAACTTTGGTGTAGAGGACTCAACTTGTGAGGACTTGACACATGTTAACATTTTTGATGGTGTAGATTTCATTCGCTAGACCTTTCGTCACTGGCCTTCGGCTCCTGAGTTAAGAACTTTCTTGAGAATTTTCCCCTTCTTTTGTAGGGGAAAACTAATATCGCCATGATTTCTTTCAGGAATTCTCCCATTTTTTTTAATGAGAGGCTTGAACCATCCATAAACTCCTTCCATTTCCTGGAATCAAAAAATGCCCCAGTCCTTTTGCATGTTGTTGCCGGGGATTCATATGAGAAGCTCTCTTTGTTGACCAAATCCCGAGTGAATAATATCCTCACCTGTGGATTATTCATTCTGAAAATAGTATGGTTGGAAAAGACCAAATGATCATATCGAATTGCCAATGAGATGATGTGAGGGAAGCTCCGATGATGATGTATCATGCTGATGGTGCTGACTGGTGCATTTTCCTCTTTAGGATGATTGATAAATGCCCCAGTGTTGACTTGTCGCTGTTTCCAAGATTGCCCCAGTCTTGTTGTAAGGGTCCTAATATCGGGTTGTCACTGATTTTGAAATTGCTCCAGCCTTGCTTGTTGTCTGGGATAGTTGCTTTGATAGGATGCTGAGATTGTAAGAGATTTGTACCTCTATACTAGATGGTGAACAGGTAGTGGATTTAGGCTTTGATACCCTCAATCATTGTTTCTAACTGGCTCGCGTAAACAACTTTGATGGTTTTCTTCTGATTTGATGAAGACTTGTGATTGAGGGTGTCGGCTCTTTGAAGGTCCTCGCTGCTGGTTGTCTTAGTGTATCGTTGTTTCTTCTTTTCTGGGATTTTTGCCAAAATTGATGGAATGACATTGAAGTGTTTTTTGGGTCTTTTTGACATGGGTCGCTGACTTAGAGGGTTGTTTTTGGTGTCTTGGGATTAATGTTTGGGTTTGGATATTTCTTTTGAGGGTCTGACCACACCACTGATGGCTGCTTATGTACTCTCGTGTATGGGAGATCAGGTCTGCGTAGTTCCTGTTTGATAAGATAAACAGTTTGAGAAGTGTTTGTTTGGGGTTTTTTTGGGTTTTTGTTTAGTTTGACCGCACCATAAATGGTTGCCTACGTATTCCCATTGATGAGGGGAGATCAGGTCTTTCGTAGTTCAGGCCTGGTGTAAGAGGTTCAACGCTAAATTGTGTAAGGGTAGAAAGGTGTAGAAATGTTTTTGTTATTTTTGTTTGTAGACAAGGGTGTAGAAATGTTTTTGTTTTTTTTATTGTGATCTGGCCATATAAAATGGTTGCCTACGTACTCCTGTGTCGGGAGATCGGATCGATGAGAGTTCGCCCCATATGAAATAAAACTTGATCGATTTGATTTTTTGATTTTTCTTTTTTCTTCTTTTTTTTTATTTTTTTCTCTCTTTTTGTTTCAATATTTACATGCATGGAAAATAAAAGGCATACTGCGAAAAAAGTGATACCGTCCCAAAATCTTTTAGAACTCACAACTGTATCCTCTGGATCTACACCTTCTTGGCTAGCTGAGGCTTGATAGTCCAGTTGTCAGTGGTTATGTTGCCTTCAAGGCTCGCGATAGAGGTTACCTCTTGATTCTGAATATCTTCACTTATAGCCATAACTTGATCGCTTCCTGATTCAATACGTTCCTTAGGGACATTTGAACTGGACCTATAATAAAAAGGGATGAACTCTTGATTCTTCAATGGGTTGGCTTCTCCGATAACCTCACCACCTTTTCCTTCATCTGTTCCTTCACCTTTTTCTTGGGTTAGAGAGGATTCGACCATGAAATCTACCTCAAACTGTTGTCGCATTTCTTGTAAGGAACTTTCCTTTTTGGCTTTTTCTTCCTTGGAAAGGATTAGTATTTCCTCCGCATCATCCAAGGTTATAAAATCAGGAACGTGGTTGCTATCTTTGGACCACAGGATGTTTGTTGTTGGCGAAGGAATCTTCCTTGGGGATTCCCTTATCTCCTCTATCATTCCCTGCATTAGGATCAGTCCATCTTGTGTTCTGCCAGGATTGGTGCTCATAGCTTTCACCTCCTTTGAACTGCATGTCTCGAGTGGACATCTTAAGCTTTTTATTTCCTCTTCGCTTTTTCTGGTTATGATGAATTCTATCTTTAGCTCTTCCCTTTCAATGAGATCTTGGATTTTATGTCACAAAGACCAGCATTCCTCAGTCGTATGTCCAAGGGAGTTAGAATGATAGAAACACATCTTGGTGGAATCATAACTCTTTATCTTGGGATTTATAGGAGGCAGCAACTCAGTAATCCTTCCTTCACTTATCAGAAAGTATAGCATTTCTTCATTTGATTTGTCTAGAGGGGTGAATTTTCGGACTCCTGTGGAGGTTGTTTGATCTTTCTTCTTAGTGAATTCACATTTCCCTGAGCGATTTTTCCGTTGGCGAGATCTTCTAGCAATTTTATCAACCCCATTTTCTTTTCCTTTCAACCTTCTTTGATCTGCTTCAATTTTATCAAGCTGCTTACAGCTGAAAATGTCCATCACAGGAACCGAATCTAGATTCAGTAGACTGAATCTGTGATCACATGATTCCTAGGCTCACATGATGCCGTAATTTATATAAAAGTAGTAAGTAGTTATATATATAAAGGCTATAAATATATATATATATATATATATATATATATATATATATAGACATGATCAACCACCACGAAGCACCTCCATGGGGGATTAGAAATGTAAATATATAAAAGCGGTAAACATATATTTATATATATAAACATGATCAACCACCACGAAGCATCTCCATGGGGGATCAGAAATATAAATAAAGCAATAAATACGATCAACCACCACGAAGTAAACTCCAGGCGGGACTAAATGTAAATAAAGCAGTAAAAGTGTGACGCCCCCAAATTCGAGTATCTTCCAACCCGACAGATGGTGCTACATGGTACTCATAACTGTACATTCATTCTATTGAAACAACATCAAAATGAGTAAATCAACGACATTCTTATTACATTATTAATAATAAATCCCGTTCCCAAGTTCTGAAACCGATACATTCTTTGTTCATCATAATATAATTCATACAAATATACTAGTCTATTACAGAATAAACTAATTATTCATCTTCGCCTTGCCTTTATCTTTACTAGAACCTTCGATTCGCTCGACCTTAGCTACAATTATATGATTCAAGCAAGAAGTGAGCATAACTAGCTCAGCAAGTCTAACAATATATTATATAAATACCACTTCGAGAATCATATGATTATTCTTCATTAACTGGACAATAGTTATGAAGTACTATGAAACATTGAATAACACTTCTTGTAAGACCCCGAATTTTATGAAATAAAAATATTCAATTTTTCTATAATTATTATTCTATTTAGTAAAAGGTTAAATTGATAAAAGGTTAAAGTTAAGGGTGATATTTGAAAATTTTGCAAAGAAAACAAGTTGATATAAAATATTCGTTGTGTCAGGGAATATTCATTTTAACAGGGAATATTCGTACGACGATATAATCATTGGTGGACCCCACAACGGAAGTATTGTCGTAGTTAGAAAACGACAGTAATATCTTTTTATAAAAATAAAGACAAAAGTTTTACCGTTAAACTGTTGAACTACCCGGTAGTAAAAGTACAGTAATACGCGTGATTGCATAGTAGCACATGGTATTGATTATTGATGCTTACGTGAAGTCACTCAGTTATACTCAATTATTGCTACAGTAATTGCTGCAAAATATCTTTCATATTATTGATTCAATTATTGTCACAGTATCATCTGCATAATATTTATTATTATTAAATCAATAATTGAGATGATAAATTTATTCATATTATTATTTGCGATATTAATGATGTCTAAAAAGTTCTGTCGAGGAGAGGTTTGGTCACCTAATTGCGCGCCAATAGGGAGAAATCCTTATCGAAAAACCCCCTATTTCCTGGGAATGATCTGGTTGTTAAATATTGTGAGTTATAATATTAATGATGAATTAGTTTGTATTGATTAAAGATGAAATTAATATTTCCATTGTGTTGAGATTATTAGTGTTAGTGGAAATCGACATCTATTCCGATAATAATTGATGTCTGGAGGTTATATTGACCAATTGGGTAATTAATCGGATAAATGAGCAATTAATTGCTATTAATTCACATGCTTATAACTATTTATTCACATGTGTGTACTATTGATTCAAATGCATGTACTATTAGGGGAGGTGGTGCATGATTGATAATACTTGCATGACTAAATTAAAAATGGAGGTATAGATAAAGGTACTATACTGTAATTATTATTTTCAGATGTATAGAACTATTGATTCACATGATTGTACTATTGATTCACATGATGTACTATTAGGGGAGGTGGTGCAAGTTTGATAATACTTGCAAGACTAAATTAAATATGAAGGAAAAGATGAAGGTATTATACTGTAATATTTCGAGCCCAAAATGTGCAATTATCGAAACTATATTTTCCTATAAATAGAAGCTCATTCTTCCTTCATTCTCACCAATTCACTAAGACTCACAAGAGCAATTATAGAGAGAGAAGCTATAGAGAGAAAGAAAAAGAGAAGTCTACTACCTCACTATTCCAAAGATCCAAATCTTCTTACGAGGTAAGGGTATTATTTATTTCATATTCGAAGAGATATTATTTTTCAGATTCGTATGAATATTATTTTTTGTTCAATATTCGTAAGGAATATCATCTTCGTTCAATATTCGTAGGAATATTATTTTTCGATTCAACAAATCGTAAGGGTATTATTTATTTCATATTCAAGAGATATTATTTTCAGATTCGTATGAATATTATTTTCGTTCAATATTCGCAAGGAACATCATCTTCGTTCAATATTCGTAGGAATATTATTTTCGTTCAACAGTCGTAAGGGGTATTATTTATTTCATATTCTGTAAAGATATTATTTTTCGTATTCGTATGAACATTATTTTCGTTTAATATTCGTAAGGAATATCATCTTCGTTCAATATTCATAGGAATATTATTTTCGTTCAACAGTCGTAAGGGGTATTATTTATTTCATATTATGAAGAGATATTATTTTTTCGTATTCGTATGAATATTATTTTCGTTCAATATTCGTAAGGAATATCATTTTCGTTCAATATTCATTGTCTTCATTTAATATTCGTAAGGAATATTATTTTTGTTCAATATTCGTAAGGGATGTTATTTATTTCTTATTCGTAAAGGTTATTATTTCTTACTATTCACTCGGGTACTATTCACTAAAGGTATCATTCACGGGGTACTATTCACTCGGAGTATTATTTACAGGGTAATATTCACTCGGGTATTATTTACTCGAGGGTACTATTCATAAAGTACTATTCATGAAATACTATTCATGAATTACTATTCATGGAGAACTATTCGTGAAGTACTATTCACAGAGTACTATTCACAAAGTACTATTCACGGGGTACTATTCATGAAGAAAAATTGATTCTTTTCTGTCTAAATTAATTTTTGATACATGAATATTATTCTTGAATTTTACTCCACAATTGGTGATCATGTTGACAATTTAGATATTCTTGAACTTTGGATAAATTGTATTATAAATATTTAATATTTATCTTTTATCTCATTTGATTGATTCTTTATATCATTGTCATGATTCTCATGTTTATATTACCTTAAAAGTCATCTTTGGCCCGTAGTGCATAGATGGACTGTTGGTTATTGGTTTTACACTTGTATATCTTTGGCCTATAGTACAAAGAAGAACTATTGATTGATATCTTTGGTTGTAGTGCAAAGATGAACTATTGATTGATAGCTTTGGCCCGTAGTGCAAAGATGGATAGGTGTATGACATGATCATGACCACTAGTGATACTAACGAATATCCTTGGCCGCAGTGCAGGGATAATTCGATGATGTGATTGACAGGATCATGACCATTAGTTAACAGTTGAATGTCTTTGGCTGTAGTGCACTGACAGACAATTGATTGGTATGATCATAACCATTGGTTTTATAGTTGAATATCTTTGGTCCGTAGTGCAAAGATAGATAACTGATTGGTATGATCATTGTTATTACATTTGAATATCTTTAGCCTTTGGGGTAAGGATTTTGAGTAAACGTTCTATTAAGCCTTTGTGCCAAGGAGGAACTGTTGATTCACATTATTATAAACATGAATTGTGAATTTAACTAAAATCTTTGGTGGTTCAGGTGAAGACAGGTGATGAAAGTTCTCTTTATCTTGGGTATAATAAAGAACAGTTAATGGGTATTATAGGAATAAAATTGATGATAAACTTTTAAATCATAGAAGATAGTAGATATCATGCTCTACTTGACTCTTCAAATGAATTGCTTGTTCCGCTGCAGTTGTTGATCTAAAACTTGTTGTTTATTGTATTCTATCAGTTGTTATACTGTTGAAGGCTAAGGATAATTTATTCTGCATTATCTTAGTCATAATATTTCTTACTGGGATAGTTGAGCTCACCCTTTTCTTTCACTGTTCTCTTCAGGAAATGAGAATATAGCTGGGACTAGTCGGGAAATGGAGTGATGGTCCGAGATGGTGGCTATAGTAGGCCTCACTATTTTTATAAAATAGTGTGATAATAATTGTAATGAGGACTCCATTGAGTGTGGATATTGTCTAGAAGACAATATTCTTGTTTAAACTCTCAGCTATGTTTTGTTGTATTTTACACGACAGTTGTATAAAAGAAGTTTATAGTTGTATTATGTACCATGTATTTGGCGACTCAAGATGGGTGATGTATACCTATTTTGGGGGCGTCACACTTCTCATCTCATAAAACAATTCGAAAGTACATATAGTAGCTTGGAAATTCTGAGTAGGTCTATAGACCATGAACTTTCTCTTTAGATTTTATTCATTAAAAGGACAACCTGGTATTAAGACCGTAAGTCCAATATTTCTTACGAGCACTTCTAGGTGATCAGCCTATAGTACAATATGTTGATCAACACTCATCCGTTAAACGTATTTACGTTTAAGTTTTGGCAACCTCGCGTGCCCATCGAATAATCGATGTAAAATACATTTGTTTATTCATACTCATGCTTACTTTGAATCCGTACCAAACAATTGGCATAGGATAGCGTTATCAATTCTATGTTAAAGGAATTGTAAAGAAATCAATCAATCTTTTAAGATTAGTCTAGCCGAGTTAAAACTGGCATCAACCCTTTCGTAAACAATTCATGCATCTCATAACATGAATCACTGAAAACCTGGCTAACACGAAGGTTAGACAAGTGTTAGGAAAACTTGCCTTCAACATCTGCTACAGTTATTACACTTTTCCTTTGAGTCTTTAAGGTCTCTACAATACATAACCACATACATACCACATTAGGTCATGAACAAACATGTATGGTACCTAACGTATCTTACCCTTCTTCTCAATCTAATCATTTATTAGATTTGTTATTATTAGTTCTGGCTTTCCGTTACGTTGTACATCGTTCTTACGTTCACATTCAATTGTCTTATCTTCAACCTTTAGTGTAATACTTAAGGTCTTTAACATCAATTAAGGATGTTATTTAGGTATAGTATGAATATAATTCAACATTATCAACTAGCTTTCATTTTTCCTTTATAACCTTTCTTCTCTATGTCCTTCTTAGTATTGGCGCTGCGGCGCCAGTCTTCTACACACAACCCATTGCGGCGTGGTTCTGCATAGAAGTGATGCCGGTCAGACTTTGCGGTGCAAGGTACTATATATGATGGCCGCGACGTGACGTGAAACTTCTGATGGGTTTTTCGGCTGGCATACCGCAAATGCGCCACCTCTCAAGACTTTGGTGGCGCCCGGCGCCAAAGACTGTGCACCAAATAACTTTGACAGTTTTTGAACTTTGCGAACTTCCCGGACTCCAAATTTGATCATTTTAAGTCCGAATTGGCTCGTTCAAAAGCCATTAGCTCACAAATCACATACTCTACGTGTTCATGCAAGAATTTTACATTTTTGAATCCGTTAACTCAAAATTCACATTTTAGTTCATTTTAACAAAAACGATAAACGTTCGTGAACTGATAACGCTCGTTTCTTCGTTCTAAGTCGGAATTTGGTTATTTTCGAGTCCGCAACTCTATAATGACAAATAAGACTTATCCCCATCAAAAACCAACATTTCCGAGCTCAATGTCAAAATTTGACTTCCATTCTGAGAATTTCACGATTTCGACGATTATCGTCCAAACTCGTGAATTTCGCCATAACTTCGTTACTTGCAATTTTTAAACCATTTCAAATGGATTCATTCCATCATACTAACATCTTAACCAACATATTTCATTACATCATATACACATGATAAGTTCTTACATGTTCTTCCTTAGTTTATAACTTATAAAAGTATAAATTACTTATTCATGACTTATTAAAGCTTAAGTCCATTGATTAGCCATTCCTACTTCTTCTTAGCATACAAGTTCTACCACTACTCACTTCTCTAACATTTGAAGAGAGGTAAAATCATGGTTTAGGATTTTACCCTTGAAGATTACTTGGTTAATCTTTGTTCTTCCTTCTTGCTTCTTGAACTAACAAAGTCTAACTTTTCTAGCTTTTATCTTTAACCAATAAGCACTTATGATGTTAGATGAAATTTAACAACCAACAAATGAACTAGGACATCTTCTATTTATAGAAATCACAAAGTTAGGGTAGTTTAGTCATTAAGCCACCCACCTCTTTAACCAACTCCTTACTATTCATTACTTGGAGTTCACAACACTCCATTTTCTTGCCCACCAAGATCACCCATATAACTTATCCTTTACTTAGCCACCAAGTTTACTTGGTCATCACACAGCTTATCCCTTGCTTAGCCATCAAGTATAAGCACTTTACTTAGCCACTAAGTATAAGCACTTTACTTGGCCACCAAGTATAAGCACTTTACTTGGCCACTACCTTGGGTCACCCATGGGTTATCTTTACCCATTGGATCGATCCATGGATTCGGTTCTTACTTTGGGCCTTAGCATTAATTCTTATTGGGCCTATCTTGGGCTTGTCTCAACATAACTTTGGGCTTGACTCTACTTAACATTGGGCTTGGCATAATCCAAGTCCAATTGGATAATGACAAAGTCCACTTACTAAAGTCCATTAATAACTATTCATATTTTACTCGTACGATTCTCGTATTCTCTTCGTATAATATTTTATCATATACGATATACCATCATTCATACATACTCATATAATAATTCGTATTATACTCGTATTCATTATCTTGTACAATACTCACGTATCATACAATATCATCGTTTAACTAGTTAACACTTTACTTTCCCTAACGTTCTCGAATTAGGTCCGCAGGCGAAAACTGCGTTTGCCATAACTGAAATATTATTGGATATTCCATCTCGTCTTAAAATTCTATCATTACGTGTTTCTCAGAAGTTCAAAAATAATTCTCGAGCAGAAATCAGTGAATAGTGTTTTTACGAAAATTTCTCGAAAAACTTTTTGAAAATTCAAAAACTTTAATTCTACCACGTAGCCAAAATCCTAACCACATCCGCACATTCTAGGTTATAGAAGGACCTTCAAATAGCTTACTCGCATAAATAATCAATTAAATTCATTTAATCCACATAATCAAATAAAAATTTAATTCTCATAAAAATCTGATTTTCTTGGGCGTTACATCCTTCCCCCTTATAAGGATTCTGTCCCCAGAATCTCGCTACAATACATAAACAAATGAGAAATTTTTTTCTATCATTTTAATCTCGAGTTCCCACATTGCTTCTTGTGGTTCCTCCAACTTACCTTCACCGAAGGTATTATCTTATTTCTCAAGACTTGTCCCTTCCTATCAATAATCTGAATTGGAAGTTAAGCACTTACTAACACATTACACTATCTTTCTTTTTTATATTTGGCCAACCAAAGTTCTGTCGAAGGTCTTAATACATCTCAGTACTACCTGGATGTATCGAGCACCTCGAACTACGACCTCACTCACTATTTTTCTTTTAACTTTAGAATTATTTGGAACTCAAATTCCTCCTTTAAAACAAGATTTTACTTGGTCTTCTCTTCATCCTTCATCCTCTTTTTCATTCGCTTGCATTCCTCGTTACCTAGTTGTACTTTCTTAACTCGTTCCATTTTCGTGGATTGAGTCTACATTGTGAATAACATTTCTACCACTTCATTCCGTAATTTGACTTCTAACTCCGTTCTTGCCATCTCCATTATTAACTCATTCTGAGTAATTAACATTGATAGCTTTTCCCTACCCTTCCTACTTAACGCGTCGGCTACTACATTTATCTTCCCTAAACGATATAAGATATCACGGTCGTAATCCTTTATCAATTCTAACCACCTTCTCTACCTCATATTCAACTCCTTCTGTGTGAAGATATATTTCAGACTCTTATAGTCTGTGTATATCTCATACTTCTCCCCGGAAAAATACTATCTTCAGATTTTTAATTTAAAAACTACAGCTGCCAATTCTAGATCATAAGTAGGATAAACCTTCTCATAATCCTTTAACTGGTGTGATGTATACACAATGACCTTGCCATGCTACATGAGCACACAACCTCGTCCTCCACATGAAGTATTGCTATAAATTACAAAATTACTCATCATCTGATAAAGATAATACATGTGCCTCACTTAACCTTCCTTTTTAGTTCCTGAAAACTATTTTTCTCAGTTCTCATTCCCATCATACTTATCAATAACATGTACTAAAATCTGTATATCTTTTAAGCTAAAATTCACACTTAGTGAATTCCGTATCCAACTTCTCCCTCCGTAGTGTTTCATACACTATCTTCAAATGTTCAGCGTGATCTTTTGGCGTCTCAGAATAGACTAGAATATCACCAATGATCATTACGACACACTAACCTAAATATTATTTGAACACGCTGTGACGCTAATGGTACTTTCAACCATAGCACCTCACAAGAGTACCTATCAGCTTAGCACCGACTTGCTCGGTGCCCCTTATGGAAAGTCTAACTTCAGTACATTAGTCAACCCAAATGACATAACCAGAAACTCATAATAACCATAACGAGTTCTGAACGTCATCTTAGGTACATCCTCCTTCTTCCTTACTTTCAACCAACGATACCCGGTACACAAATCTATCTTAGAAAATACTTTATCCCTTTCAACTGATCAAATATATCATCGATCCTGGGCAATGGGTATTTACTCTTAATTATTAACTTAACCCCACTCATGATAGTCGATACGCAAATGTAACGACTCATCCTTCTTATTTACTAATAATATCAGTGTTCCTACTATCTGGGTATTCACAACCTGACATTGGTATTCTATACACCTCTTCCTCAATGATGAGTGGGATTTATACCTGCGAATCACATCCTTTTTGGCTTAAGTTGTTGCTTGTTTTTAGTATTTTAGTTAGCTTTTATATATATTCTGCGGTTATTATGTTTAAGTTCTATCATGCAGGGCTTTACAGAGCTATTCCAGCTTTCAGGGGCTCAATGGCAATTTTTTTTGTCTTGGCCATGACCCAGAGAGTTACACTTGAGCTCTCGGCATGCAGCAGCTTAGTGTAAGTTGGTACACATTGGAATTCGGCGCCGCAGCGTCAAGGATCTCATAGAGAGCCGCGCCACAGCGCCACTCTACATTAGAACACACTGAAAATACACGCCCCAACGCCAACGCCGGCGCCCCAGCGCCAATTCCGACGCCCCAGCGCCAATTCCGGCGCCCCAGTGACAATTGCAGCGCCTCAGCGCCACTGTTCCTCGCGCCGCAGCGCCGAGCCTTTATTATGGAGTCGCGCCGCAATGCAACCTCCGGTCTCTTTAGCCCTACATGGCGCCGCAACGCCACTTGCTACTCTAATGCTCGCGCCACAGCGCGAGCTCCGGTGTCCAGATAGTAAAGGGCTTTAAATGACCTAAAGAGAGAGAAGAAGAGTATATACTTAATATCAGCCACATGCGATAAATCTCAGACAGTTAACTTAGACTGGAATAGTGATTACAGTCTTAAATTTCTAGAAGAGAAAGAAGATGTGTTAGAAAGGAAGAAGATTTGTTGCATCCGACAAAAGCTCAGTAGCTACGCAGTGAAGAGAAGATTCGGAGGAAGTGTTAGGTTTGTAATATTCATGAACGCAATCAAATTGCACAAAATAAGCGGAAGCATGGAAAATCAGAGTTTTAAAATTTTACAAACCATATACCCGGATCATCCTTTATGCATAATTATTAATTAAACAAAAATATGAAGAACAAGAATCATACATTTGAAGATTCGAGCTTCCTCAGGTACAAGTTCACCTCCAAATATTTTTTGCGTTCTGTAACGACCCCAAAATTCATACAATTTAATTCTCGACTTCGGTCGTTAATAATACATTTAACCTCTAATTTTACATCATTAAACGATAATACAACCATTGAAATTTGCGGAATAATTAAAATTTTCTATTACAAACTATCCTCGTTCCCAAAACCTTCAACCTTTACATCTAAATTTCTCAGAATCTTTTTAATACTATAATAGTTTACATCGCAAAAAGATATTACAATTCAACATTAATACATTATTCAGAACCTTAAACATGGTTCAAATAATAATAACACAACCAAAGTGTATAAATCTTCAAGTATCACATTTGATTCATGTCTTTCAAGTAACACATAACTTTATGTTGAATCTTGAACCTGCAAAAGTGGTTATTTGCAAGGTTGAGCTCGACAGTCCAGCAAAATCTAATAGTTTTCATGCATCACATAGCATATAATAACATGCTCAATATATAACATAATGCTACAATTCATATAACAAGTATAAAGATTAAGTCCTTACTTAATCAGCATGATATAATCAATAAACATAGTCATAAATTGATTTTAACATTTTATACTTTCAACATATATATAACACATCATGCTCTTTGCAATAAAGATTTAAAACAGTTAATCATCAAGTTCACATAGCAAATAGGAACTGAAAGACTTGCCTTGATCGTTGTTTACCAATAACAGTTTAATAACTTACAGCTATCTGCACTTCACGTGCCCTACACAATTATATAATCATTCACATTAACTATTAGCCACATAGAAATGCGTAGTATTTGTAATGTAAACTTTACTCTACATCTCCTAACCCTTCCTATTATCAATACACAATGTTCAATTTTATTGTGTTAATTTTTGACTTATAGCTCACTATATTTCATATTCGAAGTTCATTCAAGTGTTTAAGTCTTCCTAGGAATCATTATTGGTTTTATATTAAACCCATTTCATACCTTATCATGTTCATTTCATTTGACTTAAAACACTTTTTACGTTCATTAACATTTGTTACGGCGTTTCGACGTTCATTCGTCACACGCCCAATTTCTCTCTCTTGTGTGTGCTTAGTATGCGTATACAACTTATCTAATATATCATTTATTAATATTAAGCATCATTATAATTCATAATATTTATTTTTTATAACTTAGAACAACATCTTTTATCGTCAAGAGCACTACACTTGCATACGTGCATGCCCGACGCCCTCCGATTGTCCCCGAAAACATAATAGTCCTACAAATGACCATTTTGACCTCTGTTCTAGACCTCAAATTGATTAACTTAAAGAATAAAAGTTGTAGGTCTATTTATTCTCGTTCCGGATCATCTTGAATCACCTCAATCGGAGTTCGTATGAAAAGGTTATGGCCGTTTTACCAAACTAGGTCAAAACAATCACACCTTGCACACTAGGGGCGCGACCACGCCTAATTCTTTCATAGTTTCAGCGCGCCCGCGTGACTTGGTAGCGCCCAGCTGCGCGCCCACGCTCCTGGGCCGCGCTTGGCTACGCCCAGATTATAGATTTTGTAATGGTTTTACTTCAAACCTTCATAACTTCTTCGTTTTAAGTCGGAATTAGTTGGTTTTCGATTCTATGAACTCGTGAAACACTGAACTACTCATCTACATAATAATTTTAACATTTCAAAAACTTTAACAAATCAATTTAAGGGTTCTAATTCAATGTTCATGCTATATTTTCATGTTCTAAACACATTTAGCAAATTCATTCACTACGAATTCGTTGTACATCCGTTTTGTCTCGTTCAACTTGGGTTGTTTTCGTTTTTCATCATACTAACAACATATATAATCAATTTCAGATTATATCATGAATTCATCATCAATTTTTTGATTCCAAAACAAGCCATAATGTACAAATATCTATAAAACTCAATTTCTTCTTGTTTAATCATACTTTCATGAACTTAATCACCCTAAAAATTTCTTCTAGATGTTATAAAATGGGTTATACCAACCCATAAACATATTTATTCAACAATTTATCAAATCATACAACTAAATAACTTCTATAGAAAACTCAAGAATAGAGGTTTGAGGTTTTAGAATTGATTCTTACTTTGAATCTTCTTTAACCTTGATAGAGGATAAAAATGGCTCGACTAATCCTTCTTTTCTTCCTTGATTCTCCAACTTTCTTTCTCTAACTTACAGAGAATTCTCTCCCTTTCTCTATTTCTCTCTTTTGTGTTCTTCCGCCCTTCTCAGGCTTAAGCCAAAACTTCTTATGTAAAATAAAACAGACGCAAGAATAAACATAAAACGTATAAAACAGTCATAATAATAAATATACTAATTATGTAATATTTATTATATTATTAATTTTTTTTATTTCAAAAGCCATAAGGCTTTGTTTGGCAAAACCAATTAAAATAATGACTTCATCATTCCTTAAGCCTTGTTTGGCAAAACAAGATTAAAATAAGAATTTAAAAAGCTCTAAGGCTTTGTTTTGTAAAACCAAATTAAAACTCTTTTAATCTATTTTCATAAGTCATATTTATTGTCACACTTTATTTAAATAAATTCTCATATTCAAATTAAATTAAATCTAATAACAATTTATTAAATCCATTTACCACATAAACCAATACAATAAAATTATAATTTTATTATAATTATAATTTTATTTAATAAATTAACACATCACTTTAATTACAAAAATTAAATTAAATAACATTATAACAAACCATATAATCCTTAATAACTCTCTAATTTAGTTATTGAGTTAAATTAAAATATTATCTCATAAATTTAATTCATCACTCTTTTATCTTAATTAAGTTAATTTCTATAACTCATGAATTATTTACTTACTAATAAATAACCCAACAAATATCTACTAAACAACAAACACATCAATTAAAAATATTTATTTAATTCAATAAATATTTGAAATTATAAATAAAATTCTGGATTGTTACACGTTTAACTTGAATTCACCGGGTTTGGTTCTTTCCTTTGATCAATGTTAGCCACCCAAGTGTTTGGCCTCTAGAGGTGATCCACCAAGGAAGAAGAAAGATTCAAGAAGATGGGTGTTTGACAAAACCTTAGTTTTTCTCTCATAGAAAAGGAGCGTACTCTCCAACAATTGGAATCACATATATTGTAAAAAAGTCAGCAAAAACTCTACACCCATAATAAGACTCCTCCTATTTATAGATGTAGGCAACCCTCCTTAACAATTAAGGAATTTGGTTTTATTTTAATTAATTAAACTCCTTTAATTAATTAGGCTCCTAATCTTATTAGGAATAATTAATTAAACTTTTAATTAATTAGCCTCCTAATCTTATTAGGAATAAATAAGAGTACTTTTATTAATTAATTCTCAAACTCTTTTAGGAATTAAATAATAATAATAGTAATAATAATAATAATAAGACTCCTCTTATTAATTTATATTTAATATTTTTAAAATATTAAATAATAAATATTAAGCTATTTAATTTAAATTAAATATACTTAACTTATTATTACGATTATGCCATTAACTTCTTAAATAATTAATCTTCTTTTTATGGTGTGACCCTTTAGGTTCTCCATATTAAACCGGTTGTGAATGAATCAATTAGAACAATTCTAATCTTATTTAAATAAATAAATTAAACTATTAATTTATTTAAATAAATAATATTTATTCTACAATAGGGATAAGCCTACCTAGCGATTAACGACTTTCCAGATAATATAGATTTCAACATTAATCATAAAAGAACCTTTGAGTAAATAGTTAACGTACAATTCAATCCTTCTACCATACAATACAATTAAATATAAGACATAAAATTACTGTTAAGTGTTATTTTATTTAATTATATGTATTTCGACTCTTAAATGCACAACTCCAAATAATGCAAATTAGAAACTCCTTTCTAATATCATTCTGCCTTGGCCAAGGACTACTGGGATGTCATTTATCGAATCACATAGGATATTTCTCTTCTTTTACTAGAAGCGGTAGATTCTTTATTGATCATATATTATCTCTATGTATAACTTATTATACCCAAGCATACCCTTTGATATGTCCTAAGGGTCTTAAGGAATAAGTCAAAGTATAACTCATCATACATAAGATACTATGATGATCTCAAGTCCAAGGATCACTTGTACTACTATTACTACAGGAATTCCTATTGACAGGTAAGTAAAACTCCATTAGGTATTCCTTAGCGAGCCACGTTCAGTGAACTTATTCTCTAATAAACACCTACATACTTGCTTTAGTGTCTCCAGACAAATGATCATGAGATCAATCATCCTCATCCAATGAGCAAGCAACGTATGTACCAATCTATCCGGATTCACTAATCCCCAATTTAGTAATCCAACGATTGGGAACTATTTTAGTTTTAAGCTTTCTAAGAATTTAGATCTCATTAGAATGATCATCATCAATATTCTAAAAGCATTGCTTAAAACTATGGGTTTATCACATATTATAAAACAACATCATGTTGATAATTAAAAGCCTTTAATAAATTAATACTTTTTATTAATAAATGAATAAGATTGTTACAAAGTATATGCTTTATCATCAAACATAATTGGCTTGTGTGTATACTACTTTCAATCTCCCACTTGCACTAAAGCCAATAGTCAAGGGATCTCGTACCCTTCTTCTCTAAGTGACGATTATCCTGCTGTTGGATAAGCTTTAGTTAATGGATATGTAATGTTGTTCCTTAGAGTCCACTATCTCTATAGTGATTTTCCATCTTTCAATAATTCCTATAATCAAATGAAAGTGCCACAACACATGTTTAGATCCAAGATGAGATTTAGGAACTATTCCTAGTTCTGTAATGAACTTTTCATCCAAACAATCAACTTGCAGCTTCATTTATAGCTATATACTTTGTCTTTCTCACTAAACCAGCAACTCTTTGCTGTTTGGGACCTTTCTAATTCACTACACCACCGTTCAAGGTAACGCTTTACCTTAAAGTGGATTTTCTGCCGTCTTGGTTTGTCTGAAAAACTTGAGTCTGTTAAGCCCTCTAGTTTTAATTTAAACCCACCATAAATTTTAATCACATCCTTAGTGCCGGTTGAGTACTTTAAGATGTTTTCACTGTCTTACAGTGATCTTCTCCAGAATATGACCGATCAACATCAGGTCTCGTATATTTCATTGGATACATGATAGTTACTCATGCGATCTCTCTTTTATGAGTCTATGGGGACTATTAAGAGAGATACACTCCATGTCTCATCAACATGAGACAACTCTTGGAGTTTGCCATGCTAAACAACTTTAGCATCAAATGATTATACGTTCCTTGGGTTAAGTCGAGCATCCTATTAAATCTATCTGTATAGATTTGTATCCCCAATTAAGATATTCTTCCCAAATCATTCAAGGAGGAATGTTTAGACAACTTTATCTCTACTGATTGTAGCATTGGTATGTCATTCCTTATCCATAGTATATCAACATATAATACTAGGAATGTCACGATGCTCCCACTGACCCTTTTGTACACACTAGGTTCATTCCTGTGTTTTGATAAAATCAAAACGAATGTTCCATATTTGAGAAACTTGCTTCAATCCATTTCTCTAAGTGTCTACAACTCTTCCCTCATCGTATGTAACTGGATCATCATCTTCTATGATGTATATCTCATCATCATCATCCATGATGAATCCATACCTCCCAGGTATCTTCGGTACTATTCCAGATTTATAATTCAGTTATGGTACAATAGGTCTATCTATAGGTTCCTCGTAGTTGATTTATAGTGATTTGTGGTTCTTGAACTCTTCAAGATCTATTATCCACCCACTAGCTCCTTCAATGATAAACATCTTTATCTTAGAAGGCAGCGTGTTTTGCAATAAACACCTTTTACTAAGTAAGATTATAGAACATATACCCTAAACTTATTTTAGGATGTCCCACAAATTGTACTTGTCAAATCTTGTCCCAAGCTTTTCCTTTGAAAACCTTTTCACATAAGTTGGACAACCCCTTATCTTAACATACTTAAGATCAGGAATCTTCCCTGTCCATAACTTTTATGGAGTCTTGGGGCTGGATTTTGAGGTTACCTTTTCGTAGATATGCAGCCATTTCTAGGACATGACCCTAGAAGGATAATGGAATGTCGGTAAAATCATTATGGACCAAGGTACGATTTTTCCTTTCAGATACATCAATTAATTATTGCATATCAGGAAGCGTCCATTATGAGAAAACCATTTGAGATGATCTAGAAACTCATTGCACAAGTATTCCTTCCTTGATCTTATCAAAGAATCCTAATACTTTGCCAATTTGTTTCACTTCTGAATTCTTTGAACCTTTCAAATAATTCACACTTGTATTTCAGCAAATACACACATTCAACTCTTTGAATGATCATCTCATTTTCTTATACTAGTTTGTTTAATTTGCAAAATAATTTTTCACGTAAGTCAAGTATACAAAATCCATTAAGTAATATTCCAGTTCTATACAAAACATTATTATTATAAGTAGAACAACAATTGTTCTTAAATATAATACCAAAGATTTTATTGTCCAATAACAAAATGGAAATAATATTTCTAACAAGAACTGGAATACAATAACAACTTATTGACATAATTAATAGATTTTCCCATAGGCATTGCTAAACTATAAGTTTCTATGGCTAATGTAGCAACCTTTGCTTCATTTTCCACACATAGGATTATTTATCCCTTGTTTAGTTTTCTACTTGTGCTTGGTTCCTTCATAAATCTTTATTTATAATAACCAAAGCCGGTATCCAATACCCAAGTAGAACCTTGACTTAAAGAAAAAATTATTTTAAATCATGAACAAATTTGTATTTGTAACCGAAACTTCAATAAGCTTCTTTGGTTAGCCTCTGCAAGATACTTCTCACAGTTTCTTTCCAGTGTCCAGGCTTATTACAGTGGAAGAAAACTCCTTTGCTATCCGTATCAGTTTTGTTCTTTTTATCCATTGTTTTTGCCTTTCTATTTACCTTCTTTGAATCGATCTTCTTTTCAGAAGATCCTTTGGCCCCTACCAGTAAGACATGATGTTTGTTGGTTGAAAAATGACTCAACATTTTCAACATGTTAAGCAAATCAGCGAGACTGATATCTAGCTTGTTCATATGAAAAAATCACAACAATTGTGAAAGGAGTCCGGGAGTGAGTGCAAGATCGAATCTTGGTTCAACTCTCTATCCATGACAAAACCCATTGTCCTAATTGTTCAATCAAATTGATTATGTTTAGTACATGTGTCTGTACTGTAGTGTCGTTGGTCATTCTAGATCGGAAGAGCTCCTTAGATATCTGATATCTTTCAGTTCTACTTTCCTCACCATCAACTACTTGAAGTGCAGGAGTATAGTAGGAGTATCCATAGTTTCAGGCTGACGCTGAAGCTTGTTGCTCATGGATACGAGCATGATGCATTGAGCCAACTGTGCATCATTTTGCCACTTTCTAAAATAGCAATCTCTTCCTCAGAGGCATTGTCTGCAACTATTGCACGAAAGACGTATTAACGACATAAGATAGCTTTTCAGCCATGAGAACTATTCTCAAATTCCTTAACCAATCCATTTAATTCGGTCCGGTTAAATAACATCTAATATGTTTCGCAGTGATAGTAATTTAGACATTGTAAAATTTTGTAAATGAATTTGTTCTTAACAACATTTTAGCATACATTCTTTTATTAATTACCAAAATAAATTAGGTCTTATTTTAAATTGGTATCTCCCACTATTTTCTTCAAACTATATTACCCTCAATATATATAGTTCGACAAAATCTAATTAAAGATTTGCTAGTGAGAATAAGGATCCAATTTCAAATGTATATAGACTTGTGGTGACACAACAAACTATATATAAATAAATAGGTAGACAACTCTTGTCAATTACATCAACTATGCAACTCCTTGTATTTTGCCTCTTAGATCATAATGGTCAAGTGTGTGCACATCCGAACTAAAATGATTTACATTAAGTCCAACCTAGCACTCCATATATTCAAAAAAGAAAAATATTGTCCTTGTGGTGACACAACAAAACAATATTGTTCAATTTTCTTTATAAGCATCAAATGTGATAAAATTAACATATCAAAGAATTAAGATAAGCCTTGTGGTGACACAACAAACTTATAATAATTAATTGATACTCTATTGTTTTTATCATGCTAGAAGGCGACATTTGATATTCCAAATATCTTTGAATGCTTAGGACTTAATATAAAAAAATTTGAGGGGTTTGTTATTAATTTGTCTCATCTTGTTTAGCGCGCATGCACACACACACACACACACACACACACACACACACATATATATATATATATATATATATATATATATATATATACGCGTCATATTAATTAACATGCGAAGCATGTTTGCATAATATATAATATATATAGAATAAGCATGCACATATAGAATACTATATTCTACCCGGATTGATTATAGACTTTTATTCTAGTTTGGTTCACTAGAGCCACCAAGTGAACCAAAAGGTCGAACCCTAGGGGTGCAAGAATTAATATTTAAATATAACTATTACATTTAAACCCGGGCTCCATTACAAACGGGTCTTCAAGCGCTCCTTGCTTCTTGATCTCCAATTCTTTAAAATTAATTCTAACTATTCCTATTACAAAACTATTTAAAATAAATAGAAACCTTGATCAGCAGTCAATGGGAAGTACATAGGAGGGAGATAGAATTTACATTAAGAAAAATTAGAGAAGACGAGATACGCAGACCCCATTTAATAAAACCCTTACATTCATGCATCCAACTAAAATAAAATCCAATCACATTGGTCAATAGTCCATAATCAATCCCATTTATTATCATACACATCACCATATGCATCAATAAATAACATTCATCTCATGAATAATAAACATTCAATATATATATTGATATCATTTAATGAAAAAATTTAGTTAGTATAAAATCTAATTTTGAATCAAAATAAACTCCTTTATTTTAATCCAAATTTAAATCAAAATATACCTCTTTTATTTTAATTTATCCAATTTTGAATAAAGTAAACTATTTTATTTTAATCAAAATAAACTTCTTTATTTTAATTATGGAATCCAATTCCAAGTAAAAAAAACAAATCCTTTATTAAAGGAAACACGGATTCTTTTTCCTATTCACAAATAAACTCTTTTATTTTGAATAATATGAAATCTTATTCTATATCTAAATAAACTCCTTTATTTAAGGAAATGCAGATTCTCTTTCCTATTCACAAATAAACTCCTTTATTTTGAATAATATAAAATCTTATTTCATATCTAAATAAACTCCTTTATTTAAGGAAACATGGAATCCAATTTCAACTCCAATTAGCTATCATGGAATCCAATTCCAACTCTAATTAGTTAGCATGAAATTTAATTTTATGATTAAAATAAACTTTTTATTTTAATATTAATTTTTTTTATTTTAATCATAACATTATTAAAATATATATATATATATATATATATATATATATAGAATATTCCTGTTGCAGGTTCTTGATTCCATAATTATGTCTATATAATTACGTAATATATATATAAACATACTGCAATCCAAACCGACACCAATCAAGAACATCACGGATATCTAGAATTGATGACGATTAATTATTATTTTTTTAAATTTTATACAACAAAATTATGCCCAATTAAATTGTTCTAAACACATATCAATATACATATCAAATTAAAATAATTAATAATTAGTATAAATGTTTGGATCTGATGCCACTGTTAGGTTTGTAATATTCATGAACGCAATCAAATTGCACAAAATAAGTGGAAGCATGGAAAATCAGAGTTTTAAAATTTTACAAACCATATACCCGGATCATCCTTTATGCACAATTATTAATTAAACGAAAATATGAAGAACAAGAATCATACCTTTGAAGATTCGAGCTTCCTCAGGTACAAGTTCACCTCCAAATCTTTTTCGCGTTCAACTTGAATTCACCAGGTTTGGTTCCTTCCTTTGATCAACGTTAGCCATCCAAGTGTTTGGCCACTAGAGGTGATCCACCAAGGAAGAAGAAAGATTCAAGAAGATGGGTGTTTGACAAAATCTTAGTTTTTCTCTCATAGAAAAGGAGCGTACTCTCCAACCATTGGAATCACGCATGTTGTGAAAAAGTCAGCAACAACTCTACACCCATAATAAGACTCCTCCTATTTATAGATGTAGGCAACCCTCCTTAACAATTAAGGAATTGGGTTTTATTTTAATTAATTAAACTTCTTTAATTAATTAGGCTCCTAATCTTATTAGGAATAATTAATTAAACTTTTAATTAATTAGCCTCCTAATCTTATTAGGAATAAATGAGAGTACTTTTATTAATTAATTCCCAAACTCATTTAGGAATTAAATAATAATAATAGTAATAATAATAATAAGACTCCTCTTATTAATTTATATTCAATATTTCCAAAATATTAATTAATAAATATTAAGCTATTTAATTTATTCTATCACCATAGATTAAATTAAATATACTTAACTTATTATTACGATTATGCCATTAACTTCTTAAATAATTAATCTTCTTTTTATGGTGTGACCCTTTAGGTTCTCCATATTAAACCGGTTGTGAATAAATCAATTAGAACAATTCTAATCTTATTTAAATAAATAAATTAAACTATTAATTTATTTAAATAAATAATATTTATTCTACAATAGGGATAAGCCTCCCTAGCGATTAACAATTTTCTAGATAATATAGATTTCAACATTAATCATAAAAGAACCTTTGAGTAAATAGTTACCGTACAATTCAATCCTTCCACCATACAATGTCCCAATTAAATATAAGACATGGAATCACTGTCAAGTCTTATTTTATTTAATTATATATATATTTCGACTCTTAAATACACAACTCCAAATAATGCAAATTAGAAACTCCTCTCTAATTTCATTCTGCCTTGGCCAAGGACTACTGGGTTGTCATTTATCGAATCACATATGACATTTCTCTTCTTTTACTAGAAGCGGTAGATTCTTTTTTGATCATACATTATCTCCATGTACAACTTATTATACACAAGCATACCCTTTGATATACCCTAAGGGTCTTAAGGAATAAGTCAAAGTATAACTCATCATACACAAGATACTATGATGATCTCAAGTCCAAGGATCACTTGTACTACTATTACTACAGGAATTCCTATTGACAGGCAAGTAAAACTCCATTAGGTATTCCTTAGCGAGCCACGTTCAGTGAACTTATTCTCTAATAAGCACCTACATACTTACTTTAGTGTCTCCACACAAATGATCATGAGATCAATCATCCTCATCCAATGAACAAGTAACGTATGTACCAATCTATCCGGATTCACTAATCCCCAATTTAGTAATCCAACGATTGGGAACTATTTTAGTTTTAAGCTTTCTAAGAATTTAGATCTCATTATAATGATCATCATCATTATTCTAAAAGCATTGCTTAAAACTATGGGTTTATCACATATTATAAAATAACATCATGTTGATAATTAAAAGCCTTTAATAAATTAATACTTTTTATTAATAAATGAATAAAATTTTTACAAAGTATATTCTTTATCATCAAACATGATTGGCTTGTGTGTATACTACTTTCAGGAAGAACACTTCAAATAAGGGTTTTCCTATTCCAAATCTCCCATTTATTTGTGTGTTACTGATAATGTTGAATGTATTAAAAATGTGTGTTAGTACCATAGATATGAACTAATTCCATTTTTAGGATTGTAATGTAACCTTTTGTCGAGCTTAATTAACTTTCTCTCCTATTTTATATAATGAATCATTTTGGAATGGGTTGTTGTATTTCTTACTTAATGACTAATTACTTGATAGAGAAATTGGTATTGATAATAATGGAAATTGACAATCAGATGTTATTATCTATCTTTAAATACAACAACACCTGTTATGACCATGCCAATGGAATGTGTGCATAAACTGCTAATAGGATATACATATCTCTATTTGCCTTGTGTGACCTTGAGACTTAGCTTAATGACCTTGGCCTAGCTATTTTCACCAATAGACATATTGTGATTTATCTAGCTAGGGATGTGCATTTGACCTTCGACAGAAGCTTATGCATATTTACTGTTCTCGGTTGACCATTCCTTGATTCGTTTATAATTTGGAGAGTTAGGAGATTAGGCGACGCATTAGGGGAGTTATAGTCCAATCTTGACTTCCTAGCACAACTATTTCTCTTATTCTTATAACTTTAAACACATAGCTTAACCAACCATCTTGTTTTACTTGTTTAGATAAGATAAGTAACAACTTTACCTTAGTAATTGTTTTCTCTTAAGACTTTGTCCTCGTGGGTTCGACACTCATTTTATCATTATATTACTTGTGGACCATGTATGCTTGCGCGCGATTTGGCAATAGCTAAATCGACCAACAAGTTTTTGGCGCCGCTGCCGGGGACTTAGAATTAATTGTTTTTCAATATTAAAAATAAGTCATTACGATCTTACTTTAAACTGATTCTTCTTTTTAACTCTCTTTTCAGGTAGTCTTCATTGTTTATGCCACCTCGGATGGGATGAAATATAATACCTCTCGATCCCGAGGTTGATAGAATATTCAGACGACTGTGGAGGGAAAAATCTGAGGACATACCTGCTCCTATCAAAATGGTTGAAGAACTTCAGAAGTCTTTGAGGGAGTATGCCAGGAGAGCATTCTCAGGCCTGCCATCCAAGCTAATAATTTCAAGATCAAGCCGGGCACCATTCAAATGTGCACCAATATTCAGTTTGGGGGACTACCGAATGATGAACCCAATGATCACTTAATCAATTTTGTGGAGATCTATAACACATTTAAATGCAATAGAGTGTCTGAAGATGCCATCAGACTCCGGTTGTTTCCATTTACCTTAAGGGATAAAGCCAAGAGCTGGTGTGACACCCCTAAATCTAGGTACTTCATTCCCACAAGATTTGGTGCTCACTATTCAAATATTCATACTATCTACCCAAATAAAATAATATTTGAATCATAAAACCTCCCCTTAAACAGGGTCATCATTAAGTTTAAAAACATCCTAGGTTATCTAACCTTTAAATGTCATTCAAAGGCGGAATTAAATTATTACATAACTTCATTAAAATAAAGTCTACGGTCATCATAATAAAAGTCTAACATCATAATCATAATCAAAATTACAAGTCTTCATCACTTGTACATTTTTTCTTTTCCTTTGCTAGTCGAAGGTTCATCTACCTTCTCCTCTTTAGCTGCAATAAGTTTATAAATATGCAAGAGTGAGCAAAATAATTGCTCACTGAATATAACAATGAATCAACAGGAGTATAATAATAATAACTGCCCATGATAGGCTCATCAAGGTTGAATAGTACTCTAACAATGATAATCAGGAACTGAAATCCAAAATATGGAATAAACATAACTGAGGGTCATAAGACCATGGACCATATGTCCACAGTTGCGAATAATCTTTCAACTCCAACTTTAACACTCCTCGTACATAGGGGGATCAGCCCTTCGTACAATGTATTGTGCACAAACATTTTAACGCTACGCGTAATTTATCCCTTAATAATAATAGGGTTGTTCATCTCAGTATTTAGAGTACAAGTCCGCACCAAAGAAAGTTTGGTTTGGATAAGCTTTCAAGGGTAATTTGAAGTTTAACGAACATCAATTAGAGGACTAGTTGAATCAATAGCGTTTGATAATACAAGAGTTGATCAATAATAACATAATATGAAACAATGAATAAGTGTAAGCGAACTGACTATACTTGATCTCATGCTTAGAAGCAACTACAAAGTATAAGTATTGAATGACAATAATGAACCTTGCTTGAATTAAGCTAGGACTATGAATTATTGAATAAACAGTAAGTAATAACAAGCTGAAAATAAAGCTTACTTATCATGAGAATGACTTGTGTCAAGTAAATGAACTATAATAATTCAACATTTGAAATTAGAATTCAAGAAAGCTGCATTCATAATATCCGAATAACAATAACGAAACTTGTCTAACAATAAACAAGTTAGAATGCATCAATAAGTATTGGACTTCAAACTTGTTTGAATAAAATAATGTTATAGCTAGATTGTTCAAATCATGATTAAGAATACAATAGTTTGTTTAACGAAACTTTAAAGTAAGAACTAGATCAACATAAATGTAAGGATAAAAGGCTTGCTCAATGTAAAAAGAGAAGTTTAGAAACTTGCTCAATATAAATATAGAGTTAGAAAACTTTCCTTGAGCGTAAGCTATAAAGTTAAACTCACGATTACCTACACATAATTTTAGAACCACAATACCTATTAGACATGCTAACATATCATAACATGTTCATTACCATTCACATTTCAGAAACTCTAAGTGTTTAACTTCGCAACACTTATCAAATGTTTATTATGTATACTAAATTATCACATAACGCGTTCTCGACTTACTAATCATTTTTGCAACTTTGAACTTACTAACCATAATTCACTATATTATGTTAACCTTAACATTACCCATTTAACATGCTAGCATAATTTCAGACTATGTTATGACGCTATCCCAAGTCTATAGCAACAGCAGAAGCCAGAATCACAAACTAGGGTATGGCGCAAAGGCTTTGGGACCTACACAATGCTACCATTTTTGCCTTAACCATATCGGCCAAGAAATTGCCAAGTGTTGAGAATGATGCAGAGAAGGCTAATGAACAAGATTTAATTTAGCCCAACAAACACAAATTTCACCTAATAGACAGTAATATGAACACGTAAAATAAATATACCACAATCACAAACATGATTGTTCACATTTACAACCAATTGGAACATTTTTAATTTCTCAATTTTTATGTTTTTTATAAAAACTCAATTTTCTTGACATTCATCCTAAAAATCATCACTGCGATTTCATTACTTGACCAAATTACCCATTCAAACTATGTTACGTTTGTATCTCAATGAACTACCATATACAAACTTTAATTTACAATTTCTCATACGAATTGGCCACTAAAATTGATACTTTTCATGAACATATGGAAAAATACATATACTGTCAAAAATGTCTACTGATATCCGAAATTAACATGCAATTTTGGTTTAAACATAAACTTTAGCATCACCAACATGTATAATCACCATAACTTAGTTATATAACAACAATTCGGAAAAACATAATTCACAGAGTATAGCAAAACTTTATCGAGATACTCATAAATAATATCAAAATAGTAGAACATACCTTCAATTAGCATGCAATTCTTGTTAACCCACTGGAATTGCTTGAAAATCCTAAGCTTTCTCTCAATTTCTCTCAACTCTCAGACTCTTCTCTTCTCTCTTCTTAGTTCTTAGCTTAAGCTTAAATACCAAATTACGTAGTCTAGCTAACACTTGCCTTTAAAGAAATAAACCGATAAACGCTTCATAATGTTAATATCTAATATCGATTAAAAGAAACGTATATATTATAAATACATTATATTTATTATTTTATTTATTTTAATAAATTTCAAAACTAGAAATTCAAAAGCCTAAGGCTTGTTTGGAAAATTATTTAAAATTAAAGAGTTAAAATACTTAAGCCTTGTTTGACAAAAACTAATTTAAACCCTTTTTAATTTATTTTAATAAACACTTTAGTTTATAAATTATAATCACATATTATTTCATATCCAAAATTAACCCATTAAATTAATCACATACTATATTTTAATTAAATATAGCTGTGACGCCCCCAAAATAAGAATACATCACCCATCTTGAGTCACCAAATACATGGTACAAAATTCAAATACAACTTAATTATACAACAGTCGTGTAAAATACGACAAAACATATGCTGTGAGTTTTAATACAAATATTGTCATCTAGACAATATCCACACTCAATTGAGTCCTCATTACATTTATTATCACACTATTTCATAGAATAGTGAGGACTACTAATGCTATTATCTGGACCGTTACTCCGTTCCCCGACTAATCCCTGCTATGTTCTCATTTCCTGAAGAGAACAGTGAAAGAAAGGGTGAGCTCAACTAGCCCAGTAAGAAATATTATGACTAAGATAATGCAGAATAAATTATCATTAGCCTTCAATAATGTTAACTGATAAAATATAACAAACATCAAGTTTAACTGCAGCGGAACAAGCAATCCATTAAAAGAGTCAAGTAGAGAAAAAATCTACTATCTTCTATATTTTAAAAGGTTTTTTCATCATTTTTATCGCTGAGACTCAGATTAATAAATAATCCACATCATCCCTACACTACGACCAATGATATTCATTAGTATCACAACCACAAATTATCCATGAACTACGGGCCAAGGATATTCGTGTATTCTCCAATGGTCATGATCATGCCAACAACTGTCTACCAATGCACTACAGGCCAATGAGGATTTTTACCACATCATTTGTAACATTACGGTCATGATTATACCGAATAATCCCTGGTCATAATCATACCAAGTCCATCTATGCACACCACAGCCACAAATGACTTTCAACATAATATAAACATGAGGATGATGACAATGATATAAGAATTCAATAAAACAAGTTCAAGAATTAATTTATCCAGAACCAATAACGTCCAAATTGTCAACATGATACTTCTTTGTAGAGTAAAATTTAAGAATGCTCGAGAAGAATATTTCCATGAAAAGATTTGGATGAAGCGTAAATATCAAGGATATTCCACTAATTTCATGGAGTATAGAAGTCAAAACTTTAACCAACCGAGTATAATAAAGAATGGAATAACAAAAGAAATCACCAGCATGCGATAGACCACCACGATAAAGTTATTCCAATGTAATAATAAATAACGGAACCAGTGTGTGTAAACGCATGCATATATGATATTCAAATGAATAATAAATAATGGAACTAGGTCATGCATAAACGCACAAACAGGATATTCCAACAGATTAATAAATAACAAAACCAGGTCATGCGTAAACGCATAGACAGGATGTTCCAACAGAATAATAAAGAATGGAATAATAGAAGAATTTTACCATGTATGCGGTACTTCACATAAACAGGTTATTCCAACAAAATGATAAAGAATGGAATAACAGAAGTTCTCTTCATGAATACGAAAGAAATAATACCCCTTACCTTATAAAGAAGAGTACTCCGACGGGTAGGGTGGGGATATACTTAAGAAAACTTGCACTACGCTTAAAGCTTTCTTAAATTCTAAAGAAATACGCTCAAGATTATAGAAGAGAAATCTTTGAATTTCTGGTGTGATTTCAATTCTAACTAAGCATCCTATTTATATGGGAATAGAAAGGATACTATTTAGAATTCTCACGGACTGCACAGTAGGAATCAAACGAAATCATCACGGGCTGAAGAAAAATAAACGCAGATGTTCATTTTTTTCAAACTATTAATATAATATTCAATAAAATATAATATATTCTATTTTTCATAAAAACAACTTATTATAATATATATATATATATATATATATATATATATATATATATATATATATATATATATATATATATATCATCGTAATCTATCACCCGTAATCTATAGCATTACTTCCCTTAATCACCCGTAATCTATCACCCCCCCTATATATATATTAATTAATTAATTAATTCATCCACCACCACTTTTGGCTAGACTTTTCTTCCCCCACTCATATCAATACTCCACCAAAATCTCTTACCAAACATTCATGGCACATACATGATATATTATATATATAACTTATATAATACGCACATGTATATATATATATATATATATATATATTAACTTATATAAATATAAATATAATAATACAGAATTGAGACAACTTTCTACCGATGATTTTAGAAAATGGGTAAATGGGAATCCCAATAATAAGACAATTTACAACAATTACCTCATAAAAATCACCTCAATATTTTTAACAACATTTATCATCATTATTATAATTCATAATATTAATTGACCAGGTTGTTCCCAGGAAAGAGGGGGCTTTCCAATAAGGATTTCTCTCTATTGGCGTGCAATTAGGTGACCAAACCTCTCTTTGGCAGAACTTTTAGACATCGTTAATATTGCAAATAATAATATTAATAACTTTGTCATCTCAATTATTGATTTAATAATATATAAAATATCGACAATAATTGAATCAAATAACGTGAGATACTATGCAGCAATTACTGTAGCAATAATTGAACAAAACTGAGTGACTTTTCACGTAAGCATAAGTAATCAATACCGTGTGCTACTATGCAACTACGCGTATTATTGTACTTTTACTACCGAGTAGCTCAACAGTTTTAACTGTAAAACTTCTGTCGTTATTTTCATAAAAATATTTTTGTCGTTTTCTCAATCCGACAATAATTCTATTGTGGGGTCCACTAATGATTGTGCCGTCTTACGAATATTCTCTGTTAAAACAAATATTCCCCTACCAATCGAATATTATATAACAATTTGCGTACTTTGCAAAATTTATAAATATTACCCACAACTATAACATTATATCACATTGATTCCATAATATTTAAAAATGATATTTATAGAAAAATCATCATTATTAAAAAGTTGGGGTCTTACAATAGCCATTTATCAAATATCACCAAATTATAATTTTCATTATAAGTTTATTTAATAATTTAACATATCATCTAAATTATTAAATCAACACAACAACATAACACCTCATGCTATAATACAAACCTCTAAATTAGAAATTAATTTAATTTAGAAAATTCTCTAATAATTTAGATTCATCAACCATCACATCAATAAAATATTTATTTTAATAATAAACATCTCAAATAATATTTATATAACTCAATAAATATTTAAATTACACTTTAAAATTTCAGATCATTACATCCTTCCCTCCTTACAAGGATTCTGTCCCCAGAATCACAATTCAAACAATCAAATCGTCACATTCCCCCTACTTACAAAGATTCTGTCCCCAGAATTGAAGACACAGACTAAACAAATAACTCAGGGTAATTCTTCATCATTTTCGCTTAAAGTTCCCACGTAGCCTCTTCGACGTTGTGGTTCCTCCATATCACCTTCACAGAAGGTATCACTTTATTCCTGAGCACTTGTTCTTTCCTGTCGACTATCTGGATAGGAATCTCTTCATAAGATAAATATTTACTCAACTGCAACGGTTCATATCCGATCACATGCTTGTAATCAGGTTTATATGGTCGTAACACCGATACATGAAATACATTGAGCACATGCTCTAATTCTGGAGGTAAAGCTACCTCATAAGCCACCTCTCCCACTCTACATAGAATTTCGAAAGGTCCAATAAACCTCAGGCTGAACTTGCCTTTCTTGCCAGAATGAATCTTCCCCTTCCAAGGAGAAACTTTCAGGAATACGAAATTTCCTACTTCAAACTCATGACTCTGCCTGTGTTGATCAGCATACTTTTTCTATTGATCTTGAGCAGCTACCAGTCTTGTTCTGATAAGTTTGACAACTTTAGCGGTCTACTGAACCAATTCTGGGCCTAACAGTTGCCGTTCTCCAACTTCATCCCATCATAGTGGAGTTCTGCACTTTCTGCCGTATAATGCTTCGTATGGCGACATACCAATGCTTGCGTGGTAACTGTTGTTGTATGCAAATTCCACCAACAGTAGATGATCATCCCAGTTTCCTTTAAAATCCATGATGCACGCTCTGAGCATATCTTCAAGCGTCTGGATCGTTTTTTCGCTTTTCCCATCGGTTTGTGGATGATACGCTGTGCTCATCTTCAATTGCGTTCACATGCATTCTTATAGTCTCTTCCAGAAATTTGATGTGAACCTCAGATCTCTGTCAGATACAATTAATACTGGAACTCCATGTCTTGAGACGATCTCTTTAACGTATAATTTCGCCAATTGATCAAGATTAAATCTAATCTTTATTGGCAAAAAGTGTGCAGATTTTGTCAATCTGTCCACTATCACCCATATTGCACCGTATCCTTTCTGAGTCATTGGAGGACCTACTACAAAATCCATTGTAATATGCTCCCATTTCCATTCCGGTATCTCCAACGGTTGAAGTAACCCGCTTGGTCGTTGATGCTCGGCCTTCACTTTCTGACATGTCAAACACTTTGTAACACATTCTGCAACATCTCTTTTCATGTTCGGCCACCAAAAATGATGCCGCAAATCTTGATACATTTTTGTACTTCCTAGATGAACTGAATATCTTGAGCTATGTGCTTCTGTCAAGATTTCTTATTTAATATCCTGAACTGCTGGAACCCAAATTCGTCCCTCGAATCTTAGTATTCCCTCAGTATCAACCTTATACTTCACTTCTTTACCCTCGACCACATTTTCTTTTATTTTCTTGCATTCCTCGTCCTGTAGTTGAGCATTCTTCACTTTGTCCACCAAAGTTGGACTAGCTTCTATCTGGAACAATTTTTCATCGGATTCTTCTGAAAATTTGATTTCTAGCTCTAGCCTTGCCATTGCTGAAATGAGCTCCTCCTTATCAGTTAAGAACATCAACTTTTCTCTGCCTTTCCTACTCAAGGCATCTGCAACCACATTTTCTTTGCCTGGGTGATAAAAGATCTCACAATCGCAATCCTTTGACGCATGTTCAAGTCTTTCTGTGTGAATATATACTTCAGACTTTTATGGTCTGTGTAGATCTCACATTTCTCTTTGTAGAGATAGTGCCTCCATATCTTCAGTGCGAACACAACCGCCGCCAACTCTAAATCATGAGTCAGATACCCTTTCTCGTAGTCTTTTAGTTGCCTTGATGCATACGCAATAACCTTGCCATTTTGCATAAGGACACAACCCAATCCTTTGTGTGGTGCATCACTATACACTACGAAATTTCCTGTATTATCTGGTAATGACAACACAGGTGCCACACTTAACTTCTTCTTCAATTCTTGAAAACTTTCTTCACACTTCTCCGACCAAACAAATTTTATAGATTTCCTTGTCAAATTTGTCAACGGAGTGGCAATCTTGGAAAAATCCTGGATAAATCGTCTATAATAGCCTGCCAATCCCAAGAAACTTCTCACTTCTGATGGAGTTCTTGGTTGTTCCCAATTTATCACAGCTTCAACTTTTGATGGATCTACGAAAATCCCATCCTTATCAATTACATGCCCAAGAAATTGTACACGTTCCAGCCAAAATTCACATTTAGAGAATTTCGCATACAACTTTTCCTTTCTTAGCGTCTCCGGTACGGGACGTAAGTGTTCCACGTGTTCCTCTCTTGAGTTTTGGAGTACACCAAAATATCATCGATAAATACCACCACAAATTTGTCCAAAATGGTTTAAACACCCTATTCATCAAATCCATGAATGCTGCAGGGGCGTTTGTCAAACCAAATGACATCACTAAAAATTCGTAATGTCCATACCTAGTTCGGAATGCCGTCTTCGGTACATCCTCCTTCCTTACTTTTAATTGGTGATATCCACTTCTCAAATCTATTTTCGAGAAATATCTAGCACCCTTCAATTGATCAAACAAGTCATCTATTCTTGGCAACAGATATTTATTCTTAACAGTGACCTTGTTCAATTCTCTGAAATCAATGCAAAGACGCATTGTCCCATCCTTTTTCTTTATGAATAACATCGGTGCTCCCCACGGTGATACGCTCGACTGAATATACTTCTTGTCTAGCAGTTCTTGCAGTTGCACCAT
Source organism: Panax ginseng (assembly GCA_020205605.1). NCBI lineage: Eukaryota > Viridiplantae > Streptophyta > Magnoliopsida > Apiales > Araliaceae > Panax > Panax ginseng. Next base: position 69,344,484 of record CM035134.1, on the reverse strand, counting down.
TACTTCCTTCATTTCTACCGGAGCCATTCTGTACGGGGCCTTCGATATAGGAGCGGTTCCTGGCGCTAAGTCGATTACGAATTCGATATCTCGGTCAGGTGGAAGTCCTGGCAAATCCTTCGAAAACACATCCACAAACTCCCTAACTACTGGTATTTCCTCCAACTTTACACCCTTCTCTTTTTGAGTATCGAGTATGTAAGCTAAATACCCTACACAACCCTGACTCAATAACTTTTTGGCCTGCATCATCGTCAGATATTTCATTTGTCTAGGCGATTTGCTACCATGAAAAACTACCTTTGACGGAGTCAAAAGGTTTACACACTTCTTTTGGCAGTCAATTATCGCTCCATAATTGAATAGCCAATCCATTCCCAAAATAACATCGAACTCTCCGAGTTTTATCGAGATTAAATCTACTTTCATAACCTTCGTCATAATGTTCACCCTACAGTCCTTATATACGAACCTAACAGGAATCACTTCCCTATTAGCAATTTCTATATTTAAAGGGATTTTCAACTCCTCACAAGGTATTTCTAACCTCTTAGCAAATTCATCAGATATAAACGAGCAAGTAACACCCGAATCAAATAATACATATGCATCTATATTATTGATTGGGATAATACCTGACATGACATCTTTTGATTGCACCGTGTCCTGCACCGTCATGTTGAAGGTCCTGGCTGTAGGCTTATTTATTGATGTTGGTCCAGCAATAGCCAATGATCCTCCACTAGCATTTCCTTTGCTCCCATTTGGCTCACCAGATCTTTTCTTAGGGCATTCACGAGAAAAGTGATCCTTGGATCCGCATGTGAAGCACACATTCTTCTTAGCTTGAGTGCAATTTGGGGAGATGTGACCCTCCTGGCCACAATTGAAGCATACTCGCTTTCCCAGCAAACACACTCCCTTGTGAAACTTTCCGCACGTAGCACATGCTTCAAACTTCTTATTTTGCTGGTTTCTTTGCTGATTTCCAGCTCCCCCATTCGCATTCCATTTCCTCTTCAGGTTGTTGTTGCCATTTTCGTCGTTACTACTAGCACTCTTAGCTTCACCATCACCTTTCTTCTTCCTCTGCTCCTGGTTATGTTTTGTTACTGCCTCGCCTGCACTTTCAGCGAGAATCACCTTCTCCATCACTATCGTAAATGTCTTCAATTGGAACAGGGAAACCCTACTGTACAACCAGGGTTTCAGTCTCTGCTCGAACCTCTTCGCCTTGTGTTCATCTATGCTGACTTGATATGGCACAAACCTCGCCAACTTGTTGAACCTGGCGGCATACTCAGACACTGACATTGTTCCCTGCTTCAATTACAAAAACTGAACTTCTAACTGATTCTTTGGACTCTCTGGAAAATAGGTCTCGAAAAACAGCTCCTTAAACCTATCCGAGGTCATCACTCCTGGTCCTTCCTGAGTTTTGTTGGCCTGCCACCAATAGCTAGCCTCCGCTTTTAACATGAATGATGCAAAAACAGTCTTCTGATTATCCTCTACCCTAGCAACCTCAAAAACCTTCTCGATTTCCATAATCCAGGTCTGCTTTGACTGGATTCATGGACCCTCAGAATTCTGGTGGTCCAACCGCCTTGAAGTCCTTAAACGTAGTACCTTGATTCTGAGGTTGATTCTGCAAAGCACCCATCAGTAACGTCACTAGCTGCTGAACCGGGTTTCCTTCCACATTGTTGTTATTTTCCTCAGTGGTTCTCCGTCTTGGTGGTTGACGTCTTGAGGCCATTTTCTGTTAAAAAATACACTCATCAAATTCTATTCATTCTCTTAAGTATTATATACTTAAGTAGCACATCATAACAGTTTATCACGTAACACTTAACACTTTGAATAAAATAATAACTTTTATTCATTCATCATAAAAAAACATCAAAACAATAGCATCACTGCTATTTACATTACTTTCCTGAACTATAACAGTTGCAGGACAACATCATCATCATCATCTATCCCATTGGTTATACTATACCCGGGATTTACATTTCATTTATTTTCTAATCACTTATCAATTACATTCTCTACAATGTCCTACTAAGATATTGCGTAGCCTTACGACGCTCTTCCTCCATAATTCGGATCATTGTTCGGTGATCCAATACGTATGATGGTAGCGTCTCGAACTGAATCGGATAACTCATGACTCGATATTGAGCTCGATTGACCACGATGTTGAATACGTTGTTCATTTCTTCCATCTTTCTCCTCTTTGCTTGTGCATCACTCTCTGCTATTCCGGCTCGTTGATAAGCTTCGACTGTACGCATCTTCGGCTCTTGCCCTTTTTGTAGATTCTTCTTTCAGCTTATTCTCCAGTTCTATAATCTTCTCCATCATTTTCTCATTTTCCCCTTCTGTGTGGATCAGCTTCTCTTTAACGTTGTTCAGTCGTTCTTCTCGATCCTGGATCTCGTCGTCTTTCTGTTCCATCGAGGTCTGTTGTTCAGCTACTATCTCTCGCAACTCCTTGACGGTATCTTGAAGTTCCACATTGCGATCATACACCTCGTCGTACATACGGGAAGCTATCGAATTAAGTGGAAGCTCTTCCTCCTCGTCCTCCTCATCCAACTGTGGCAGCTCCACAGGATCCTCCTCATCCGTCTCTATCTCATCATCCTCATCAGGGACTCTCTCCTGCTCAACTACTGTGACCGACGGAACTGTTTCCCATGGCAGTAGTTGTTCCCAAATCACTTGAATATCTCGAGGCTCCTTCTCTCCAGCCTGACTGGATCCTCCTACATTAGCCATCCTGTCAACCAAACTTTAAGTTTTAATTACTAATCATTACTACTCGATAAGAGTTTATCATCACTATATTTTCAAAGGTTACTTCCTAAGGCTTTTTCCCCACCTAAGGTTCATAACCTAAAGCTTTGATACCAACCTGTGACACCCCCAAATCTAGGTGCTTCATTCCCACAAGATTTGGTGCTCACTATTCAAACATTCATACTATCTACCCAAATAAAATAATATTTGCATCATAAAACCTCCCCTTAAACAGGGTTACATCATTAAGTTCAAAAACATCCCAGGTTATCTAACCGTTAAACGTCATTTAAATGTGGAATTAAATTATTACATAACTTCATTAAAATAAAGTCTATGGTCATCATAATAAAAGTCTAACATCATAATCATAATCAAAATTACAAGTCTTCATCACTTGTACATTTTTCCCTTTCCTTTGCTAGTCGAAGGTTCATCTACCTCCTCCTCTTTAGCTGAAATGAGTTTATAAATATGCAAGAGTGAGCAAAACAATTGCTCACTGAATATAACAATGAATCAACATGAGTATAATAATAATAACTGCACATGATAGGCTCATCAAGACTGAATAGTACTCTAACAATGATAATCAGGAACTGAAATCCAAAATATGGAATAAACATAACTGAAGGTCCTAAGACCATGAACCATGTCCACAGTTGTGAGTAATCTTTCAACTCCAACTTTAACAGTCATACGACTATAAGGACTCCTCGTACTTAGGGGGATCAACCCTTCGTACAATGTATTGTGCACAAACATTTTAACGCTACGCGTAAGTTATCCCCTAATAATAATAGGGTTGTTCATCTTAGTATTTAGAGTACAAGTCCGCACCAAAGAAAGTTTGGTTTGGATAAGCTTTCAAGGGTAATTTGAAGTTTAAGGAACATCAACTAGAGGACTAGTTGAATCAATAACGTTTGATAATACAATAGTTGATCAATAATAACATAATATGAAACAATGAATAAGTGTAAGCGAACTGACTATACTTGATCTCATGTTTAGAAACAACTACAAAGCATAAGTATTGAATGACAATAATGAACCTTGCTTGAATTAAGCTAGGACTATGAATTATTGAATAAACATTAAGTAATAGCAAGCTGAAAATAAATCTTACTTATCATGAGAATGACTTGTGTCATGTAAATGAACTATAATAATTCAACATTTGAAATTAGAATTTAAGAAAGCTGCATTCATAATATCCGAATAACAATAACGAAACTTGTCTAACAATAAACAAGTTAGAATGCATCAATAATTATTGGACTTCAAACTTGTTTGAATAAAATAATGTCATAGCTAGATTGTTCAAATCATGATAGTTCGTTTGAATACAATAGTTCGTTTAACAAAACTTTAAAGTAAGAACTAGCTCAACATAAATGTAAGGATAAAAGGCTTGCTTAATATAAAAAGAGAAGTTTAGAAACTTGCTCAATGTAAATATAGAGTTAGCAAACTTGCCTTGAGCGTAAGCTATAAAGTTAAATTCACGATCACCTACACATAATTTTAGAACCACAATACCTATTAGACTTGCTAACATATCATAACATGTTCATTACCATTCACATTTTAGAAACTCTAAGTGTTTAACTTCGCAACACTTGTCTAATGTTCATTATATATACTAAATTATCACATAACGCGTTCTCGACTTACTAATCATTTTTGCAACTTTGAACTTACTAACCACAATTCACTATGTTATGTTAACCTTAACATTACCCATTTAATATGCTAGCATAATTTCAGACCATGTTATGACGCTATCCCAAGTCTGCTGACAAAGAACAAAGATAAGTTTAATCATAAACTGTAGGTATGGCGCAATTGCGCCATTTTGCCTTTTGCACTTGGTACAAGAAATGCTACCGATGTTCGACAGATGCAGAGAGAAGGCTAATGAACGAAGAGCAGAGCTTTTAGCCCAACAAACACAAATTTCACCCAATAGATAGTAATATGAACACGTAAAATAAATATACCACAATCATAAACATGATTGCTCACTTTTACAACCAATTGGAACAATTTAACACCAACTAAAACTATTTTAATTTCTCAATTTTCATGTTTTTCATAAAAGCTCAATTTTCTTGACATTCATCCTAAAAATCATCACTGTGATTTCATTACTTGACCAAATTACTCCATTCAAACTACATTACATTCGTATCTCAATGAACTACCATATACAAACTTCAATTTAAAATTTCTCATACGAATTGGCCACTAAAATTGATATTTTTCATGAACATATGGAAAAATACATATACTATCAAAAATGTCTACTGATATCCGAAATTAACATGAAATTTTGGTTTAAACATAAACTTTAGCATCACCAACATGTATAATCACCATAACTTAGTTATATAACAACAATTCGGAAAAACATAATTCACAGAGTATAGCAAAACTTTATCGAGATACTCATAAATAATATCAAAATAGTAGAACATACCTTCAATTAGCGTGCAATTCTTGTTAACCCACTGGAATTGCTTGAAAATCCTAAGCTTTCTCTCAATTTCTCTCAACTCTCAGACTCTTCTCTTCTCTCTTCTTAGTTCTTAGCTTAAGCGCAAATACCAAATTACGTAGTCTAGCTAACACTTAAGCGCAAAGAAATAAACTGATAAACGCTTCATAATGCTAATAACTAATATCAGTTAAAAGAAACGTATATATTATAAATATATTATATTTATTATTTTAATTATTTTATTTATTTTATTAAATTTCAAAACTAGAAATTCAAAAGCCCAAGGCTTGTTTGGCAAATCATTTCAAATTAAAGAGTTAAAATACTTAAGCCTTGTTTGACAAAAACTAATTTAAACCCTTTTTAATTTATTTTAATAAACACTTTAGTTTATAAATTATAATCACATATTATTTCATATCTAACATTAACTCATAAAATTAATCACATACTATATTTTAGCAAATATCACCAAATTATATTTTTCATTATAACTTTATTTAATAATTTAACATATCATCTAAATTATTAAATCAATACAACAACATAACACCTCATACTATAATACAAACCTCTAAATTATAAATTAATTGAATTTAGAAAATTCTCTAATCATTTAGATTCATCAACCATCACATTAATAAAATATTTATTTAACAATAAACACCTCAACTAATATTTATATAACTCAATAAATATTTAAATTACACTTTCAAATTTTAGATCGTTACATCTGGCTTCATTCATTACCGTCAGGCTCCATCACCACATGGGCTGACTTGGCACAGAAATTTGTGGCGAAGTTTTTTCCGCTCGCCAAAACAGCCAAGCTTAGGCATGATATTACTTCTTTTGTCCAGTTCGAATCAGAATCCTTGTACGACTCGTGGGAGCGATTCAAGGATCTTCTAAGGAAATGCCCTCACCATGATTTGCCAGAATGGCTTCCTATCTAGACCTTTTATAATGGGCTATCCGGATTAACTCGTTCGAGTATTGATGCCGCGTCTGGAGGGGCCTTCATGACTAAACATCACACAACAGGGTACGAACTAGTGGAAACAATGGCGGCCAATAATTATCAATGGCCGAATGATAGGTAAGCCCCCAGAAGAGCAGAGGGGGTATATGAGGTTAACTAGTTCACATCGTTAGCGGCTCAGGTTGCAGCGCTAACGAAACGGCTAGACACCATGGGACCATCAGTAGTGCAGAATGTGTAGAGTGTCATAGTCCAGTGTGAATTCTGTCAAGGGAGCCACCCTACTGATCAGTGTGTAATAAGCCATGAGTCAGTTCAATTTGTTTCCAACTATGGGCGGTAACAAAATGCTAATCTTCCCACTCATTACCACCTGGGTTTGAGAAATAATCCCAACTTCTCTTGGGGCAATAATAACAACAACCCCAATCAAGCACAACCTTCATCCACCAGGCCGAATTATTCTAACCCTCCGGGTTTTCAATCTCAGAATCAGTACACCCCACAGCCGCAGAGCGCTCAAAATCAGTTCCACCATCCACCACCTCAACAGGAGAGGAAGCCTAGCTTGGAATATCTCTTATCGAGGTATATTACCCAGAATGAAACAAGGAGTAACAATCAAGAAGCCTCCATTCGGAATCTTGAAGTACAGATGGAACAATTGGCCACTGCTATAAACAGTCAGCCACAAGGCACATTTCCTAGTGACACTGATGTCAACCCAAAATAGGAAGGCAAAGAACAATGCAAAGTAGTGACACTCAGAAGTGGGTGAACTACTAATGATCAAGGTGGAGAGAGTTCTCAAGTGGAAGATGCATTTATTGAAAAGGAACCTGGAGTTGAGCAGAATAATGAGAAATCTAGGGGTGAGGAAAGTACTCAAGATAGCCCTCCAACACCATCTCCTCCAATGAATAAAGTTAACCCTCCTCTCCCTCAGTTGCCTTTCCCCCATCGTTTGTAGAAACAGAAGATGGACAAGAAGTTTTCTAAATTCCTGGAGGTGTTCAAGAGGCTTTACATAAACATCCCATTTGTGGAGGCATTGGAGGGAATGCCAAGTTATGTCAAGTTTATGAAGGACATTTTATCTAAGAAGCAGAAAATGGGGGATTATGAAACAGTGGCGCTGATAGAGGAGTGCAGTGCCATCCTACAAAATAAGCTTCCACTAAAGCTAAAAGATCCAGGAAGCTTCACAATTCCTTGCACTATCGGGGACCAATTCATTGGCAAGGCTCTGTGTGATCTTGGGGCTAGCATTAACTTGATGCCTCTGTCTATATATAAGAAGCTGGGCCTAAATGAAGCCAAACCTACAAGCGTCACTTTACAATTGGCTGATAGATCTCTTACATACCCGAAGGGGATAGTAGAGGATGTGCTTGTTAAGGTTGACAAGTTCATATTCCTGGCTGACTTTATTATTCTAGATTTTGAAGAAGACAGAGAAGTCCCTACAATATTAAGCAGGCCGTTCTTGGCGACAGGGAGGACCCTAATTGATGTACAGAAATGGGAGTTAACAATGAGGGTTCAAGATCAAGAAGTAACCTTCAATGTCTTTAAATCGATGAAATATTCGAATACTTCTGAGGACTGCTTCCAAATTAGTGTGATTGATAATTCAGTGAGGGAAGTGTTCTAAAAAATTTGCACTACGGATCCCTTAGAAACTACATTGACAGGGGCCAGTACTACGGAAGAGCCCACACATGTGGAATGTGCCAAGTGGCTAGATGAACCCCAAAGATCCAAACAATTCCAGTGATAGTTTGAGTCTCTAAATGATGATGAGGCATCAACTTCCAAGGCTCAGCCGTCGATCATAGAGCCCCCTATCCTAGAATTGAAGCCTCTGCCCAATCACCTGAGGTATGCTTACTTAGGGGACTCATCCACTTTACCTGTGATTATTTCTGCTTCTTTAACTGAGAGCCATGAAGAAAAGTTGTTGCTAGTACTTAAGTAATACAAAACGGCCCTGGGGTGGTCCATTTTTGATATAAAAGGGATTAGTCCAACACTATGCATGCACAAAATCTTACTGGAAGAAGGGTCTAAGCCATCCATTGAACACCAACGGCGGTTGAACCCCATCATGAAAGAGGTGGTTCAGAAGGAGATCTTAAAATTGCTGGACGCGTGAATCATTTACCCCATCTCTGATACTCCTTGGGTCAGTCCTATCCAGTGCATTCTGAAGAAGGGCGGAATGACTATAGTGCCCAACGAAAATAACGAGCTGATTCCAACCAGAATGGTGCTGGATGGAGGTTGTGTATGGATTACAGGAAATTGAATAAATCCACCTGTAAGGGCCACTTTCCTCTTCCATTTATTGATCAAATGCTCGATAGACTTGCTGGGCATGAATTTTATTGTCTGCTGGATGGTTACTCTAGGTATAATCAGATTTCAATTGCTCCCAAGGATCAGGAGAAAACTACTTTCACATGCCCATATGGGACGTTTGAATTTTATAAAATGTCTTTTGGGTTGTGCAACACTCCTGCTACATTTCAGCGATGCATGATGTCTATTTTCTTCGACATGGTTAAAAAGACCCTAGAGGTCTTCATTGATGACTTCTCAGTATTCAGGAGCTCATTTGATAATTGCCTGAGAAATTTGACTGCCGTTCTCCACAGATGTGTTGAGACTAACCTAGTATTGAATTGAGAGAAGTGCCACTTCATGGTTGAGGAGGGCATTATTCTAGGCCATCGGGTTTCTGCTAGCTGCATTGAGGTTGATAAGGCAAAAATTGATGTTATTAATAACCTTCCACCGCCGACATCAGTAAAAGGGATAAGGAGTTTCCTTGGGCACGCCGAATTTTACAAGAGGTTTATCCAGGACTTCTCACGGATAACTAAACTGCTGTGTACACTATTGGAAAAAGACATACCTTTCCAATTTAATGAAGCCTGCCTGAGTGCTTTTGAGTTATTAAAGGAAAGACTTGTCTCGGCTCCTATTATTGTTGCCCCTGACTGGAACTTCCCTTTTTAGTTAATGTGTGACGCAAGCGATTTTGCTATAGGGGCAGTTTTAGGCCAATGAAGGGAGAAGGTATTCCACATAATATACTATGCCATCAAGACATTAACTGATGCTCAGCTGAATTATACTACCACTGAGAAGGAGCTGCTGGCAGTAGTCTATGCATTTGATAAGTTCTGTTCCTACCTTATAGGAACGAAGGTGATCGTCTACACTGATCACTCGGTAATTAAATACTTGTTTGAAAAGAAAGATGCAAAGCCGAGATTGATAAGGTGGGTCTTGCTTCTCCAAGAGTTTGACTTAGAGATCCGAGACAAGAAGGGGACAAAAAATCAGGTAGCTAATCACTTATCAAGGTTGGAAAACACCTCGCATTCGGGAGATACTGAAAAGGCCATCAACCCGGACGAACAATTTTTTGTCGTCCAAAGCAAAGCCCCATAGTATGCGGACTTTGCCAATTTTTTCGCTTGCCAAGTGCTTCCTCCAAACCTAAGCTATCAACAGAGGAAGAAATTCCTAAAAGACGCCAAGCAGTATTTGTGGGATTAGCCCTTCTTGTTCAAGCATTGTTCTGATCAAATTCTACGAAGATGCTTGCCAGATGAAGAAATTGAAGATGTGCTACATCACTGCCATTCTTTAAATTATGGAGGTCACTTTGGGGGTCAAAGAACTGCAGCTAAGGTGCTTCAGTCTGGATTTTACTGGCCCACCCTATTCAAAGATGCACATACATATGTGTTGCACTGCGATAGATGCCAAATGGTGGGAACTATTTCGAGAAGGCATGAATTTCCCTTGCAGAATATCCTCGAAGTGGAACTTTTTGATGTCTGGGGTATTGACTTCATGGGTCCATTCCCATCCTCCTACAATAATCTCTATATTCTTGTGGCGGTGGATTATGTCTCCAAGTGGGTTGAAGTAGTTGCCTTGCCGACTAATGATGCGAATGTAGTGCTTCAGTTCCTTAAGGAAAAACATTTTTACTCGTTTTGGCATGCCTCGGGCTATTATCAGCGATGAAGGGTCGCATTTTTGTAACAAATACTTTGAAGCCCTTCTAGCTAAGTATGGGGTGACCCATAAGATAGCCACTACATATCATCCACAGACTAGTGGCCAAGTTGAGATTTCCAATCGAGAAGTGAAACGAATCTTGGAGAAGATTGTTAACCGCAATCGCAAGGACTGGTCAAACAAGCTCGACGATGCCTTGCGGGCTTACCGCACAACTTTTAAAATGCCTATCGAAATGTCTCCGTATAGGCTTGTCTATGGTAAGGCGTGTCATCTTCCAGTAGAGTTGGAGCACAATGCTTATTGGGCTATTCAGAAGCTTAACTTTAATTTAGAAGCAGCTGGTGAGAAACGACTCTTGCAACTCAATGAATCAGACGAGTTTCGTCTGCAAGCGTACGAAAACACTAAGTTGTATAAGGAGAAAATAAAGAGGTGGTACGATAAAAAAATCCTCAAAAGAAATTTTGAGCCGGGTCAAAAGGTTCTTCTCTTCAACTCTCGTCTGAAGTTATTCCCAGGGAAATTAAAATCTAGATGGTCGGGGCCATTCACAGTTGCCAAGGTGTATCCGTATGGAGCAATAGAGGTTGAGGACAATTCTGATAAAACCTTCAAGGTTAATGGTCAGCGTTTGAAGAATTACTTGGGCGGTGAGGTAGACCAGCAGAACACCTCCATTATATTGGGAGACCTAGTGTAAGACGGGATAATTGTCAAGCCGATGACTCTAAATCAAGCGCTTGATGGGAGGCATCCCCATCTCAGTATCAAAAAAATTGCTTTTATTTTTAGTAACTTCAGTCTTCTTTTGGTTATCTTTAGTTAATGTCTATAGTTCTTATCAAACAAATTGCTTTTATTGTGCATGTATGTTAGTATGTGTTTAAGGGCTTTCAGTAGTTAGAACTTGTGAATACTGTGTAATTATGTTTTTGTTGGGTGATTGATGATATGAGATTTTGACCTGTGCAGGATTGCCTAACTCAGTATGAGAACTTGCCCCTCTACACCGCGGCGCCAAGTTTTATGCTGTTTGTGATGCCCCCAAAATAGGTATACATCACCCATTCTGAGTCGCCAAATACATGGTACATAATACAAATACAAACTTAAATATACAACATGATTTGTGAGTTTTAATACAAATATTGTCTCCTAGACAATATTCAAACTCAAAATAAGTCCTCAATACATTTATTATCACACTATTTCGCAGAATAGTGAGGACTACTAATGCAAACATCTAGACCGTCACTCCGTACCTCGACTAGTCCCATCTATATTCTCATTTCCTGAAGAGAACAATAAAAGCAAAGGGGTGAGCTCAACTAGCCCAGTAAGAAATATTATGACTAAGATAATGCAAAATAAATTATCGTTAGCCTTCAACAGTGTTAAACTGATAAAATATAATAAACATCAAGTTTAACTGCAGTGGAACAAGCAATCCATTAGAAGAGTCAAGTAGAGCATGATATCTACTATCTTCTATGATTTAAAAGGTTTATCATCAATTTTATCATTTGAGACTCAAATTTTAATAAATAATCCATCCTTTGAATTATCCATGCACTACGGGCCAAGGATATTCATTATTATCACAATTGGTCATGTTCATCTCAACAACTCGTCCATCAATGCACTCACGGGCCAATGAGGACTTTTACCACATCATTTGTAACATTACGAGTCATGATTATTTGAATGATTCCTGGTCATAACCATACCAATTAACAGTCCATCTATGCTCTACGGGCCAAAGATGACTTTCATAACCATATAAACATGAGTATGATGATAATGATATAAGAATTCAATAAAGTCCAAATTGTCAACATGATATTGCTTTGTGGAGTAAAATTCAAGAATAATATCGTATCAAAAATGATTTGGACATAAAAGAAATCAATTTTTGTCAAGAATAGTACCCCGGTATAAAAAGGTTAAGACTTATCAAGACTGTTCAGAATAATATTTCCATGAAAAGATACTGGATGAAGCGCAAATATCAAAGAATTTCTGATCATTTCAGGAATTATAGAAGCAATACTTACCATAGTAAGTTTAGAGTTAGGAATCTGAAATGAAAAATATACGAAACTGCAAATGGATTTTCAACTTTCATGCGGTAGTCCACGTAGACAGATCCTTTCTATAATTTAATACCAAATGAATACGAAGGGTTATTCACCAGGCATGCGGTAGTCCGCGTAGACAGGTTATTTCCACAGAATAATAAAGAATGGAATAACAACATGATTTCACCATGCGTGTAGTAGTCTGCGTAGAAAGGTTATTCCAACATAATGATAAAGAATGGAATAACAACAGGATTTCACCATGCATGCGGTAGTCCACGTAGATAGGTTATTCCAATAGAATGATAAAGAATGGAATAACAACCCTTACGAGTATTGAAAGAAATAACTCTCTTCATGAATACGAAAGAAATAATACCCCTTACGAGTATTGAAAGAAATAACTCTCTTCATGAATACGAAAGAAATAATACCCCTTACATTAGTAGGAAATTGGATACTGCAATAGTGTAGTAACATAATACTCTTCTTCTTTCTCTCTTATTCTCTCTATACTTTCTCTCTCTATAGCTTGAATGAATTGGTGAAAAATAATGAAGAACTAGGCTTCTATTTATAGACTATTTCTAGCTTAGCCCTAGCAATGTGAAACGGCAAGCGGCTTGACGACTGGTGATGTGAAAAGAAAAGTGGTTTGATGCATGTAATGTGAAACAACAAGTGGTTTGATGCCTGTAATGTGAAAAGACAATTGGTTCGACACCTGTAATGTGAAACGACAATTGGTTCGACACCTGTAATGTGAAACGACAATTGGTTCGATGCCTGTAATGTGAAACGACAATTGGTTCGACGCCTATAATATGAAACGACAAGTGGTTTAACGTCTGGTAAAGGCAATTTCTATTGGCGAAAGTGACTCTTGGATGATGACATATGGGCCCCCATAGAAAAAACCAAACTTACCACAAACGTCTCATAACAGACTTCTTATTTATATTAAAGATTGAATAAATATTACCACAAATCATTTTATCTTCAATCAACACATATTTAATCTTTCAATAATCATTAATATTATAACTCACAATATTTAACAACCAGATCATTCCTAGGAAAGAGGGAACTTTCCAATAAGAATTTACCCCTATTGATGCGTAATTAGGTGACCAAACCTCTCCTCGACAGAACTTTCTAGACATCGTCAATATTGCAATTAATAATATGAATAACTATATCATCTCAATTATTGATTTAATAATATATAAAATATCGACAATAATTGAATCAAATAATGTGAGATACTATGCAGCAATTACTGTAGCAATAATTGAATAAAACTGAGTGACTTCTTACGTAAGCATCAATAATTAATACCGTGTGCTACTATGCAACCACGCGTATTACTATACTTTTATCACCGGGTATTTCAACAGTTAACGGTAAAACTTTTGCCGTTATTTTTATAAAAGATAATTTTGTCGTTTTCTAACTCGGACAATAATTCTGTTGTGGGGTCCACCAATGATTGTGTCATCGTACGAATATTCCCCAACAAAAAGAATATTCCCCGACCAATCGAATATTATATAACAACTTGCTTACTTTGCAAAATTTATAAATATTACCCATAACTATAACATTATAACAAATTAACACTTTAATATTCAAAAATGATATTTATAGAAAAATTCATCTTTATTCATAAAAGTTGGGGTCTTACAACCTCCTCTTCATATGAAATTTCGCCCTCGAAATTAGGGTACATACCTGGTATGATGAAGAGGTGAGGATAACTTGATTTCATTTTAGATTCTAACTCCCAAGTCATTTCCTCAACATCGTGGTTTCTCCACAAAACTTTAACTTGAGGTATAACTTTGGAGCGTAGAATATGATCCTTCTTATCCATGATTTTAACAGGAACCTCTTCATATGTTAAATCTTCTGCTATTTCATCCAGTTCTAACTCAATAATGTGGTTCGGGTCTTCCACATATTTACGTAACATGGATATGTGAAAAATGTTATGAACACGAGACATACTTGGCGGTAAAACGAGTCTATAGGCTACAGTTCCTACTCGGTCAAGGATTTCAAATGGGCCAATGAATCGAGGATTGAACTTTCCTCTCTTTCCAAATCTTGTAACTCCTTTCCATGGAGCCACACTTAACAACACATGTTCTCCAACATTGAATTCCACGTCCTTTCGATGAAGATCAGCATAACTCTTTTGTTGATCTTGTGAGGTCATTATACGTTGCCGGATCATTTGAATCTTTTCCATAATCATACGTACCAACTCCAGTCCCAACAACGTTGCTTCACCCACCTCATCCCAGCATACTGGAGAATGACACTTTCTTCCATACAACGCCTCAAATGGAGCCATGCCAATACTTGCTTGATAACTGTTGTTGTAGAAGAATTCCAACAATGGCAAGAACTTGTCCCAACTTCCTTTGAAGTCAAGGACACAGAGTCTTAATAGATCCTCAAGAGTTTGAATATTCCTCTCCGACTGTCCGTCCGTTTGAGGATGATATGCCGAACTAAATCGTAAATCCGTGCCCATGGCTTTTTGCAAACTAACCCAAAATCGTGAAGTGAATCTTGGGTCTCGATCAGAAACTATAGATACTGGCATACCATGCAGTCTTATAATCTCATTTATGTACATACGAGCAAGACGTTCAAGTGAATAAGTTTTTCGTATAGGTAAAAAATGACCAGATTTGGTCAATCTATCAATAATGACCCAAATTACATCAATTCCTTGAGAAACTTTGGGAAGACCAGTAACGAAATTCATGGTAATGTGCTCCCACTTCCATTCTGGAATTTTAAGTGGTTGCAATGGACCTTTTGGCACTTGATGCTCCGCCTTGACTCGTTAACAAGTTAAACACCTTGAGATAAACTCCGCTATCTCTCTTTTCATATTGCCCCACCAAAATGTATGTCGAAGATCACGATACAATTTGGTACTCCCAGGATGGATTGAAAATAGTGTGTTGTACACCTCCATCATGATCTTATACTTCAAATCAGAGTCGTTAGGAACACAAATTCTGGAGTTGACTCTAAGTATTCCTTCTTCATTGATTCTTGCTTCCGGAATAGCACCTTCTTCCACTTTCTTCTTCATGCACATCAGCTCCAGGTCTGTAGCTTGAGCAGCTTTAACTTTATTGATTAAGGTCGGTTCTACTCGTATGTTTGCCATCATCACATGGGTCCCTGGAGTCTTTAACTCTATCTCCATCCTTTGCAGGTCATATAAAATGGGCCTTCACGTTGACGATAACGCATTCGTACCTGCATATGATCTTTTACTTAATACGTCAGCTACTACGTTTGCTTTTCTAGGGTGGTATTGAATGGTATGATCATAATCTTTCAATAGTTCAAGCCAACGTCGTTGCCTCATATTGAGTTCCTTTTGGGTGAAGAAATATTTGAGGCTTTTATGATCCGTAAAGATCTCCACCTTCTCCCCATACAGGTAATGCCTCCAGATTTTAAGTGCGAAAACGACATCTGCCAACTCTAGATCATGAGTAGGATAATTCCTCTCATATTCTTTGAGTTGTCGAGAGGCATAGGCTATGGCTTTCCCATGTTGCATGAGAACACATCATAACCCTTTGCCCGAAGCATCACTATAGATGACAAATCCCTCAAGGCGGATGGTATTGTCGAGCAGTCTTTGAAATGAGTCTCCTCTTGAGTTCTTGAAAACTCTTTTCACATTCCTCGCTCGAACTGAATTTTGTATCTTTTCGAGTCAGCTGAGTTAATGGAGTAGTGATTTGAGAAAACCCTTCTATGAATCTACGATAATAACCAGCTAAGCTGAGAAAGCTACGTACTTCGATCACTGATTTAGGTTGCTCCGAGCTTTGTATTGCTTCAATCTTTGCTGGGTCAACAAATATACCATAACTTGATATCATGTGCCTAAGGAATGCTACTTCCTCAAGCCAGAACTCGCATTTCTTTAACTTGGCATAAAGCTTGTTTTCACGGAGTTTTGGAGTATCAGCCTCAAGTGTTGCTCATGATCTTCACGACTTTTGGAGTAAATGAGGATGTCATCAATAAAGACAACCATAAAATGATCCAAATATTCCTTGAATACTAGGTTCATCATATCCATGAAGGCAGCAGGAGCATTAGTCAATCCAAAAGACATAACTAGGAAATTTTAATGCCCATACCGAGTTCTGAAAGCAGTCTTTGGAATGTCTTCAGTTTTAATCTTCAATTGATGATATCCAGAATGAAGATCGATTTTTGAAAAGAATTTGGCGCCTTGCAATTGGTCAAACAGGTCATCAATATGAGGCAATGGGTACCTATTTTTGATGGTGACGTGATTCAACTCCCGATAATCAATACAAAGTCGCATACTCCCATCTTTCTTCTTTATGGATAAAACAGGAGTACCCCAAGGAGACATACTAGGACGAATGAAACCGATGTCCAACAACTCCTGCAGTTGAGTTTTTAACTCCTGAAGTTCAATAGGAGCCATTCGATATGGGGCTTTGGAAATGGGTTTTGTACCGGGTTCAAGGTCGATACCAAACTCAATTTCACGCTTTGGAGGTAGGCAGGAAGTTCTTGTGGAATACGTCGGAAATTTATTAATGATAGAAATATCATTCAAGAGGTGGCGTATTTTTGTTTAAACTGTGACATGAGCTAAGAAAGCTTGACATCCATTTTTTCAATAAAGCGAATAGCTTTATGGCTTGAGATGACAGTGATTGACTTTAATGGTTTGGTTGCTTGAATTCACAGGTTAGGAATATGAAAGCTAACAACCTTATAAAAATAATCAATTTTAGCATGATGAATGGTTAACCAATCAATCCCTAAAATCACATCGAATGCAAGAATTTTCAAAGAGATAAAATCGACAGGTAACGTGCGGTTGCCGATTTGAATCAAACAAGACTTATAAACCGTGGATGTAATAAAGGTTCCCCCCAATGGAGTTTCAACCGATAAGTCAAAGTCTAATTTCTCTGGAGTCAAATTTAAACGTTGAGCGCAAGTAGGAGAAATAAAAGAATGGGTAGAACCGATATTGAATAAGGTATAGACTTCGCTAGAGTTTATGATTAGCTTACCCGTGATCACCTCGTTCGGATTCCTCGCTTTTTGGGAGGTTACGACAAACGCTCTCCCTTGAACTACCAATTTTATCTTGTCTGGGTCTGCTTTTGATGCCTCCATCCCAGCTGGACTTGACTTTGGTGCATGACAAAATCGGGCTAGGTGACCTTCTTTTCCATAATTGTAACATGCTTTGGACTGCTGCGTACAGTTTGGACTGATGTGTCCCTCCCCTCCACATTTGTAACATACGACCGACGGTCATTCACCTTCCTTAAAAACAGGTGCTGGTGCTGACGTCTTTCCATCATTATTAAATCTCCTCTTCTTAAAATTTTCACTTCTATTATCTTGGCCATGATTACCACCGAAGTGGTTACCATTTTTGGCATGTTGATTTCCTCCACGTTTGTTGTCACCGCTTTGATGACTACTACCACTGGTATTATCGACTTGTCAGCTGCTCTCTCTTGGTTGGGTTGACTCATTATCATGCTCCAATAACTGAGCCCTATTTATAACATCAGAATACAAACACAATTTGTGAGAGATAAGGTATTGACGTATCTCGGGTTTCAAACCTCTTAGAAACATCCGCGTCATTCTCTCCTCGTTATCAACTAAGTGGGACGCAAACCGGGACAACTCGACAAACTTAGCTTTGTACTGCGACACGGTCATGTTGTTTTGCTCTAGTTTAATGAACTCTACCTCTTTCATGTGATGAATACTTTTGGGAAAGTACTTGTCGTTGAACAGTTCTTGAAACTTATCCCAAGTCATCTTGGTCTGGCAAAGAAGTTGAGTACGCTTTATGTGATTCCCACCGATGAATGCGCCTCCTCACAACATGAAGGTGGCAAAGGGAACCTTTTGCTCCTCGGAGCATCCCAAGACATCAAATATCTTGGTGATCTGCTTTATCCACGTCTCCTCCTTAAGTGGTTTTGGCTTTCCATTAAACTCCGGTGGTCCCAGCTCCTTGAACTGCTTAGCGGTGACCGTCCGAGAGTTGTCAGTGTTTCCACCTACATTTTGGACAGGAGCCGCTCTCGCCTGATGTTGCATGAATTGCATAAAGCTTATGAACATCCCATCATTCGTCATTTGATTGGTATTGTTGTTTACCTGAGGATTATTCCCTTCTTGATGCACATTATCCTGGGTATTTATCGTTGGTGACTCAACCGTCTCATGTGCTCCATTGCCTATCTCAACATTCTCGGATGTCATTTTCAAACACTGCCATAAAACAATGGTTAATTGACATGCCACATATTATCCCTATATTCTGACCGACCAATTAAATAACAAATAAGCTTAGGTAGGTCATACTAGCGAAGGAATTACCCGCCTCTCCCTCCTAGTTCTAGTCTCACATCTTAGCGAGGATCATATCCCTAAGCTTTGATACCACTTTGTGATGCCCCCAAAATAGGTATACATCACCCATTACGAGTCGCCAAATACATGGTACGAATACAAATACAAACTTAAATATCTGACATGAATTTGTGAGTTTTAATACAAATATTGTCTTCAGGCGGTATTCAAACTCAAAATAAGTCCTCAATACATTTATTATCACACTATTTCGCGAGAATAATGAGGACTACTAATGCAAACTTCGGGGGATCATCACTCGTTTCACGACTAGTCCCGGCTATATTCTCATTTCTGAAGAGAACAATGAAAGCAAAGGGTGAGCTCAACTAGCCCGATAAGAAATATTATGACTAAGATAATGCGAGAATAAATTATCGTTAGCCTTTAATGATGTTAAAGCGATAAAATATAACAAACATCAAGTTTAAGCTGCGATGAACAAGCAATCCATTAGAAGTGTCAAGTAGAGTATGAAATCTACTATCTTCTATGATTTAAAAGGTTTATCATCAATTTTATCGCTGAGACTCAACTTAATAAATAATCCACATCACTGAATTATCCATGCACTACGGGCCAAGGATATTCATTATTATCACAATTGGTCATGTTCATCTCAACAACTGTCCATCAATGCACTACGGGCCAATGAGGACTTTTACCACATCATTTGTAACATTACAGGTCATGATTATACCGAATGATTCCTGGTCATAACCATACCAATCAACAGTCCATCTATGCTCTACGGGCCAAAGATGACATTCATAACCATATAAACATGAGGATGATGACAATGATATAAGAATTCAATAAACTCCAAATTGTCAACATGATATTGCTTTGTGGAGTAAAATTCAAGAATAATATCGTATCAAAAATGATTTAGACATAAAAGAAATCAATTTTTGTCATGAATTGTACCACTGTATAAAAAGGTTAAAACTTATCATGACTGCTCAGAATAATATTTCCACGAAAAGATACTGGATGAATCGCAAATATTAAAGAATTTCTGATTATTTCAGGAATTATAGAAGCAATACTTACCATAGTAAGTTTAGAGTTAGGAATCTAAAAGGAACAATATACGAAACTGCAAATGGATTTTCAATTTGTCACATGCGGTAGTCGCGTGAGCGAGATCCTTTCCATAATTTAATACCAAATGAATATGAAGGGTTATTCACCAGGCATGCGGTAGTCCACGTAGACAGGTTATTCCCACAGAATAATAAAGAATGGAATAACAGAATACTCTTCTTCTTTCTCTCTTATTCTCTCTATACTTTCTCTCTCTATAGTGTAGTAACAGAATACTCTTCTTCTTTCTCTCTTATTCTCTCTATACTTTCTCTCTTATTCTCTCTATACTTTCTCTCTCTATAGCTTGAATGAATTGGCAAAAAATAATGAAGAACTAGGCTTCTATTTATAGAAGATTTCTAGCTTAGCCCTTGCAATGTGAAAAGGCAAGCGGCTTGACGACTGGTGATGTGAAAAGAAAAGTGGTTTGACGCTTGTAATGTGAAACGACAATTGGTTTGACGCCTGTAATGTGAAACGACAATTGGTTCGACGCCTGTAATGTGAAAGGACAATTGGTTCGACGCCTGTAATGTGAAACGACAATTGGTTCAACGCCTATAATATGAAATGGCTAGTGGTTTGACGTCTGGTAAACTTAAAATTTCTTACTGCATAGTCTGGTGCCTGAGCGAGGGCTTAGGCCTGATGATAAATTAGATGGTCAGATGAATGCTATGATTATCGCTATGAAATGGGTGCATTTCACCAAACCGCCAGAATCCGCCGTGGTGGCGGTGGTGAAAGAGTTCTACGCTAATTCCATTGTTGATGGTCCTCCGGCTGTTCTAGTGAGGGGAAAGCTAATCCAATTCGATAGTTGGGCTATCAATGTAGTCTATGGGACTCCCAATTATGACATTCACAATTATCGGGAAGTTGGAATTCAGAGTTACAACACTGACAAAATTATTAGTAAACTCTGTAAGCCCAGGACTGCTTGGAAAACTAATGAATATTATGGTGAAAGGACATCATTCCCGCAGCAGGCTTTAAGCAGGTATAGTAAGGCTTGGTATTCATTTATCTGTTCCAATATCACGCCTACACGTCATTTAAGTGATGTAACTCGGGAAAGGGCAATTCTGCTCTATGCCATAGTTACGGGCTTAAAGGTCAATGTAGGGGTATTGATCAACGAGTCCATCAAGAAGGCTATAAAGAGCAATTTTATTTCTAGCCTCCCACACCCGTTTCTTATTACTCGTCTATGCAAAAGGGCGGGTGTTCGGTGGGAGATGGAAGATGTCACCCTGTCGCCAGTGTTTGTCATTGATCATCATCTCATAAGCCGCTATGCAGTCTAGGAAGGGACTCCGCCACATCCTCGAGGAGAGGGCTATTTGCCAGCACCTCCACCGCCGCCATCCAGTGATCCCACGCCATCCAATGAAGCGGGTACCTCCATTCAAGTGCCTGAGCCTATGTCATCCGAGATGGTTCCTCATGGGGCCCTCGCGAAAATCCTGAACAGCCTGAATTTTTTACACTGCAAGGTAGACACTATCTCCCAGTGGTAGAGCCAATTCCACCATTACCATGCAGAGTTCGCAAACACACCCGCCAATATTCATGCTGCTCAGGGTGGTGAGGACGCTAATTTCATGCCTTTCCCATTTTCCGCGCCTCCAATGTTTGCTCCTTATCTGCCACAATTTTCGCCTGCTGAGGGAGCCTGCGCAGATTAGCCAGTGAACGTGGAGTGTAACGATCTGAAATTTTAAATTGTAATTTAAATATTTATTGAGTTATATAAATATTATTTGAGGTATTTATTGTTAAATAAATATTTTATTGATGTGATGGTTGATGAATCTAAATGTATTAGGAATTTTCTAAATTAAATTAAGTTATAATTTAGAGGTTTGTATTATTACATGAGGTGTTATGTTGTTGTGTTGATTTAATAATTTAGATGATATGTTAAATTATTAAATAAAGTTATAATGAAAATTATAATTTGGTGATATTTGCTAAAAGGCTATATTTAATTAAAATATAGTATGTGATTAATTTAATGGGTTAATGTTGGATATGAAAATAATATGTGATTATAGTTTATAAACTAAAGTGTTTATTAAAATAAATTAAAAATAATTTAAATTAGTTTTTGTCAAACAAGGCTTAAGTATTTTAACTCTTTAATTTTAAATGATTTGCCAAACAAAGCCTTATGGCTATGGCTTTTGAATTTCTAATTTAAATAAAATAAATAAAATAAAATAAATAATAAATATAATATATTTATGTTATATACATTAGTAACTGATAATACAATTAGTAGTATTATTAAGGTTATAACAGTTTTTCTTACTACGCATATCAGTTTGGTTTTGGCCATTTGTTAAGTTGGAGAGTTCAGTGAGAATTGAGAGAGAAGCTGTGAGGGAATTGGGAGGATCTTAAGAATTTTTGCAGCAAATTCAGTGAGTTAGCAAGAATTATTCTAGCAAATTGAAGGTATGTTCACAACCTTAGTGTTATATATATATATATATATATATATATATATATATATATATGTGGGTTTTACGGCAAAAATTTCATATTTTGTAAATTTCATCTCTTCGAATTATTGCTAGATAATTGAATAATTGTGATGATACATGTTTATGATGCTAAGGTTATGTGTAAAATAAGAAATTCATGCTAATTTCATTTGACAGTAGTACAAAATTTTGTCAGTATATATATGTTTTCATATGTAGCTATATAAGTATCAATTTTGATTGTCAAATTGCATGCTAAGATGTTAATTGATGTTTGTTTATGCTAGTTTGTTGAGATACGAACATAATGTAATTTGAATGAGATGAATTGGTCATGTAATGAATTCACAGTGATGATTTTTGGGATGAATAGCAAAAATGGAGTCTTATATGAAAAATATGAATTTTGAGAAATTAAAATAGTTTTAGTTGATGTTAAATTGTTCCAATTGGTTGTAAATGTGAGCAATCATGTTTATGATAGTTATATATTTATTTTACGTGTGAATATCACTGTTTGATGGGTGAAATTCGTGTTAGTTGGATTAATAAAATGTGTCGAAGCTCTGTTTTGAAAAACTAGGTTACGCAAAGTTGCATGGTAGCCTTGAATTTCTTAAAGCGGGAGTGCTTGTTGTCATGTGGTATGTGACATTCCATACAAAAACTTGCGTGGGCTGTAGCGATTGGCCATTTTAGGTATTAATCAAGTCTGTTTATTCTGCAGAATTTGGTTGTTCGTTGTAGCTTAGCTTAAGGTTATGGAATGTGAGAATCATGTAACAACAAGGTTAAACAGAGTCATGTTATGTGGTTTATGAATTCAAAATTTTAAAAGTGATTAGTAAATCGAGAATGCATTATTTGACAATTTGGTATACAAAACGAAAGTTAGACAAGTGTTTCTAAGTATAACACTTAGGGTTTCTGTATTGTAAATGGTAATGATCATGTTATGATATGTTAGCATATCTAATAGGTATTGTGGTTCTAAAATTATATGTAGGTGATTGTGAGTTTTAACTTTATAGCTTACGCTCAAGGCAAGTTTTCTAACTCTATATTTACATTGAACAAGACTCTAAACTCTATCTTTTACATTGAGAAAGTTTCATAATTCTTTATTTTCGTTGAGCTAGTTCCATTATTACATTGTGAAGCTTTATTCTTTGATTGAGCAAGCTTTCTATTTCAACTGTTGATTGAATAAATCAATCGTCTTAGTTCATTTGAACTAACTTTAATTCTAATGTTATTTGAATTCTCATTTTGTTGATTCATTCTAAATTGTTTATAGTTAAGCAAGTTTCTTGAATTCTATTATTGTATAATGAACGCAGTTTTTGAATTCTCGTTTCTATTATTGAATTGTTTTAACCCTTGCATGAATTTAATACCATGTTGGGCAAGTTTTTAGTTTCCAGCTTGCTATCAGTTATTGTACATTCAGAAATTTCATTTCCAATGTTATAAGACTCCAACCTTAGCTTATTTATTGTTCAAGCAAAGGTTAACCATTTTAGTCATTTTATTGAATACTTATGCTCTATAGTTATTTCAAGCATGAGATTGATATGTATCACCAGTTCATTTATGATTCTCAATTGTTCTATGTCATGTTGTTATTAAACTCCTGTTATGATTCTCAAACACTATTAATTCAATTAGTCCTCTAGTTGATGTTCGTTGAACTTCAAATTACCCTTGAATGCTTATTCAAACCAAACTTTCTTTGGTGCGAACTTGTACTCTAAATATTGAGATGAACAACCCTATTACTATTAGGGGTTAACTTACGCGTAGCGTTAAAATATTTGTGCACAATACATTGTACGAAGGGCTGATCCCCCTAAGTACGAGGAGTCCTTATAGTCTTATGACTGTTAAAGTTGGAGTTGAATGATTACTCGCAACTGTGGACATAGTTCATGGTCTTATGACCCTTAGTTATGTTTATTCCATATTTTGGATTTTAGTTCCTGATTAGCATTGTTAGAGTACTATTCAGTCTTGATGAGCCTATTATTGGCAGATATTATTATCATACTCCTGTTGATTCATTGTTATATTCAGTGAGTAATTGTTTTGCTCACTCTTGCATATTTATAAATTCATTGCAGCTAAAGTAGAAAGTAGATGAACCTTTAACTAGCAAAGGAAAGGGAAAATTGTACAAGTAATGCTGATTTGTACTTTTGTTTAATGTTATGATCTTAGACTTTATTTTTATGATGTTATATAATAATTTATTTCTGCATTTGAATGGCATTTAAAGGTTAGATAACCTGGGATATTTTTGAACTTAATGATGTAACCCTATTTAAGGGGAGGTTTTACGATTCAAATATTATTTTATTTTGGTAGATAGTATGAATGTTTGAATAGTGAGCACCAAATCTTGTGGGAATGAAGTACCTAGATTTGGGGGTGTCACATGGAGGATGATGGTGATGATGAAGATCTTGTGGTGGTCAGCAATGATGATGATGATCTTGATCTTGATGGTGATGAAGGCGGTGATGCGCCTGATGTTTGAAGATGAAGTCCAGAGGCCAGTGAGGACACTAGCCAAATTGCAAGTTTGGGGGGGGGGGGAGAATTCCTTTTATTTATATTATATATGTTAATATTTGAACTGCTATGTTTATGGTGTGAGGATTTGAGAGTGGATCATTTGGGCTGAATAGCCCCAGACTGCTATTTAACTATGTTTTTATTATGTTTAAATATTATTGTGATTATTGCTTTTTATGTTATGATTGGGTTATTTTGGATGCATGCTTTGTATAGTAGTTTTTTAATTTATATATGAATGCATGTTTTTGGTGGTATATCTTATGTTTATAATTATTATCATTTTGGGATTGCAAATTTGGGGATATTTTACGCTGATCATTGGTATAGTTAAAGCCATTTGTTATGGCTTTGCCCTATTTTGACCCTATTTTGACAAGGGTACTTTATAGTTATAGTTTTTGCCTATTACATGTTGATTAACCCTAACCCCTCGTCTATAACTGTTTATATGTTGGGTTAGGATATTTTAGGTTTTGATTGTGCCGATGACAAGCTCCAGATTATTATATTGTTTTCTTAGAGTAGTGTTAAATTTATGTGAACTTGGGGCGTGTTAATTAGATAAATTGAGACTGTTTTGGATCCATCCTTTTAGTGAGCACTGACCAATTGTCGTTTCAAGTTATGTGTCCAGATTTAGGTTGTCTATTTATTGTGTTGAAAATTTGTATGCTGTTAAAACTCTATTGATTTCAAGGTAATAAAAGACTTAGACGTTTTTATACTTTCGGGTCTATAGTTCTATAATAATAATAATAATAATAATTTAATAATAACAGTCCTGCGGTAGATCGAGATGGAGCGTGGAAACACACTCGCCCATAAACGCAGGATAGTAAAATCTATTGTGGACTTATGTTGATTATGTGGCATTTGTTGCTTGAGTTATTAGATTCATAGGGGTGTTTTACACCTAGTGCCCTAAAGTCTTCTGGCTTGGGAGTCATTAATCGAAAGCTCGCTAATGAGTGCTCTGTTTAGCCTAAAAGTAATAAAGTACTGTCTGAGTCGGGATTTACTTCATATTTGTAGAACCTTTCAATCCTTTCCTGTTCTTGCGTCTTGTTCTTAATGCTTGATTATTTATGTGGGTTGTGTAGTAAGATTATTGGTTATCACAATTGATTGTGTGATCTTGATTTGGGTCATAGCTAGTTAAGATATTTGGCCTGCACACACACACACACACACACAGAATGGATCGATTACAGTCTCATGTCCCTCGTTTGTATGCATTTTGTCCTATTCTCAGAGGATGTTTATGATTGGGTTTAGAGGCCATAATAGTAGTCTATAGGATTAGTCTTCATTCGTATCTTGCAATAATGGGCATTAATGTCTGTTAGTTTGCTTGAGGACAAGCGAGAGCTTAAGTTTGGGGGTATTTGATGAGTGAGATTTATACCTGCGAATCACATCCTTTGTGACTTAAGTTGTTGCCTATTTTCAGCCTTTTAGTTAGCTTTTATTTATATTCTATGGTTATTATGTTTAAGTTCTATCATGCAGGGCTTTACAGAGTTATTCCAGCTTTCAGGGGCTCATTGGCCATTTTTGTTGTATTAGGCGTATGCGACGTCGAAATTCTGATTGGAGCAGCGTCGCATGGCCAAAGATGTAATTTGGTACATCTTGGAATTGGTACACAACGTCAAGGATCACATAGAGAGCCACGCCGCAGCACCACTCTACATTGGAACATACTGGAAATACGTACCTTAACGCCAACCCCGGCGCCCCAGCGCCCACTGTTCCTCGCGCCGCAGCACCGAGCTTTTCTTATGGAGTCGCGCTGTAGCGCAACCTCCGGTCTCTTTAGCCCTACGTGGCACCGCAGCGCCACTTTCTACTCTAATGCTCATCATGGCAACATGAACTCGATGTCCGAACGACGTAAGAAAGGGCTTTAAATGACCTAAAGAGAGAGAAGAAGAGTATATACTTAATATCAGCCGCCTTCGATAAATCTCATACAGTTAGCTTAGACTAGAATAGTGATTACAGTCTTAAATTTCTAGAAGAGAAAGAAGCTGGGTTAGAAAGGAAGAAGATTTATTGCATCCAACAGAAGCTTTGTAGCTACGCAGTGAAGAGAAGATTTGGAGGAAGAACACTTCAAATAGGGGTTTTCTTATTCCAAATCTCCCATTTATTTGTGTGTTACTGATAATGTTGAATGTATTGAAAATGTGTGTTAGTACCATAGATATGAACTAACTCCCTTTTTAGGATTGCAATGTAACCTTTTGTCGAGCTTAATTAACTTTCTCTCCTATTTTATATAATGAATCATTTTGGAATGGGTTGTTATATTTCTTACACAATGACTAATTGCTTGATAGAGAAATTGGTATTGATAGTAATGGAAATTGACAAATGGATGTTATTATCTATCTTTAAATACAACAACACCTGTTATGACCATGCCAATGGAATGTGTGCATAAACTACTAATAGGATAGACATATCACTATTTGCCTTGTGTGACCTTGAGACTTAGCTTAATGACCTTGGCTTAACTATTTTCACCAATAAACATATTGTGATTTATCTGGCTAGGGATGTGCATTTGACCTTCGACAGAAGCTTATGCGTATTTACTATTTTCGGTTGACCATTCCTTGATTCGTTTATAATTTGGAGAGTTAGGAGATTAGGCGACGCATTAGGGGAGTTGTAGTCCTATCTTGACTTCCTAACACAACTACTTCTCTTATTCTTATAATTTTAAACACATAGCTTAACTAACCATCTTGTTTTACTTGTTTAGATAAGATAAGTAATGACTTTACCTTAGTAATTATCTTCTCTTAAGACTTTGTCCTCGTGGGTTCGACACTCATTTTATCATTATATTACTTGTGGACCGCGTATGCTTGCGCGAGATTTGATAATAGCTAAATCGACCAACACTCAAAATCCTCCTAGCTTGCGTCATGGTTAGACTACAAGAGTGTCCCTGTGATTTATTACCGTAAAATACTACCTTGGGTTTTCTTAAAAATCCAAAGGTTTACACTTTTCTTATGACAATCTATTAAATTTCTATGGTTAATTAACCCATTCATACCGAGAATTACTTCAAATTCTCTCAACCTTATCGGTACTTATCTACCAATACTTTATTACTTCCATTATCCATGAAACAATTCCCATGAATATATTCAACGAGAGTTATTTCCTCATTCTCTACCTTAACATTTAAAGGTATTTAAAATCCTTTAGGGAATGAACTTAATCACTTAGCAAATTCACATGCTATAAAAGAACAAGTAGCACTCCAATCAAACAACACATAAGCATTCATTGTATTGACTGGAAAGATACCTATTACTACATTCGCTGATGCAGCATCTTGGACAGTCATATTAAAAGTACGGGACATAGGTCTACCCGGTGATGGTGGTCTAGTAATGGATAATTTACCACTACTAGCACCTTTACTTTCCTCTGACCCCTTCTTTGGGTAAGTTCTTTCCATGTGGTCCATCGACCCACAAATAAAGCAACCATGGTTTTTCTTAGGATTAGGACAATCGGGTGATATATGACCCTCCTATGCACAGTTATAACAAACCGATTTCCCCTTCAGACAGACTCCTAAATGAGTCTTTCCACATGTCTTACATGCTTCGATCCTACACTTAGGATCCCCTTGTCCCACTCCAGTATTCCCGGAGTTAAAATTCTTCCCTTTTGGCATACTGCCACTACCACTAGCACTCTCTGCCTTGGTTCCTCCCTCTCCCTTACTCTTATTCTTTCTTTCTTTGTGGTATTGGGTCAACGCCTCACTACCACCTTCTGCTATAATTGCCTTTTCCAGAATGGTCCCATAGGAAGCACTCTGGAACACAGAAATGCTACTAGAAAGCCAGGGTTTCAGGCCCTGTTCAAACCTACGAGCCTTCCTCTCCTTAGTGTCCACTTGGTGTGGAGTAAACCTTGCCAATTCATTGAATTTGGCCGCGTATTGGGGAACCGTCATGTCCCCTTGTTTAAGTTCTAAGAACTTAATCTCCATCCTCCCTTGCATGCTTGTAGGGAAATAATTCTCGAAGAAAACCTTCTTGAAATGTTCCCACGTTACCGCATCAGTTCTAGCCCCACCCTGGTGAGCCTCCCACCAAAAGTTAGCTTCCCCTTTCATCATGTAAGTCACAAAAGAAGTCTTTTGTGCCTCTGCTACATTTGTAATAACAAACACCTTCTCTATTTCTTTCACCCATGTTTGGGCCTTTATTGGGTCCGTCGTTCCTTTGAACTCTGGCGGACCTACACTTTTAAACTTTTTAAAGGTAGTCATTCTGGCTACCCTAGGTCCCGTGGGTGCTCTACTCCTGGTTAGGTTAAATACAGCCGTTAATAAATTAACGAACTCTTGTATAGGGTTATTCTGACCCCCTTAGTTATCGTTATGTGATTCGGCTTCCTGATTACGTTGTCTTCTTCTTGGCGGCATTTTCTGATTAAATAAATAAAATTTCATTATTAACTATTTACTTAGTTATTATTCGCCAAACAACAACTCATACCATAACAAAGCATATTAAATGAAAACTTTATTATATTCATATGCTTCTTTATAGTCTGAAACTATTTACAATTTGTTTCCATAGCCAAAAGCTATTACATTTCTATCCCGCAACTGAACTTCACAAAAGTTGGGATTTACAAAAAGACTACCCTTTGATAAAAAAGAGGGTTTTACATCACTAAACACATATTTATAACTCTAGACTTCTAATAATGCATAACAACATCCTCGTGTTTCTCATTCGCAAGAATTGACACAATATCCCGAATAATAGTATGTCGAGTTTGTCTCGACTTAATGGAATAACAAGCAATTTTTAGCTTAAAATCCTTATGAGCATTCTCATGGATGTAAGACATCCGTGCTATCTTCTGTTCTTTCTCAACCAGTTTCTTACGAAGCTCATCGGCCTCTTCCTTATAGTCCTTAGCCTTATTTGTCATAAACACCTTTTCATCGTGCTCTGACTCAAAATTTTCTTCTGAAAACTCCTTTACTTCATATAGAGCACTAATGTCTTCATTCTGATTCTGCACAACTGTATGCAGTTGCACATTCCTGTCAGGCACTGCCAGATACAATGCTCTCATTGCATCTGGAGGTGTTGACTCTTGTGTAGGTACCACCGTATTAACCGATGTTACCTCCATTTCTTCCTCCACATCGATCATCATATTAAGGTATGATGCTACATCTATATCTCCCTCGGAGTAGTCCTCCTCAAAAAAAAGTACTCCTCTGGCTCCGACTCTTCTAGAATCACTAATGGTACCTCCGCCACTGGCATAGGTACAGGCTCTACCCTGTTCTCTATTTCTTCGCTTACCACATGTATATCTCTATACATCAAGCTATTGATCGACATCTACAATAACATATAACATGTTGATTAGTACATAATACACAATAGTATAAGCACAAATCATATTTAATTTATTTAGGGTTAATTTCCATCTTTTAAATCATTTGGTACTGAGTTTCCCCAATACCTTATTAACTCATTCGACTTGAGTTTACTTCCTTCGGACTTTTCCTTCCTTAACGAGGTTATTAGGTTCTTCCCCCCTTAAGTTTTATAACCTAATGCTTTGATACCAACCTGTGACGCCCCCAAATTCGGGTATATTCCAACTCGACATATGGTGCTATACGATACTCATAACTGTACATTCATTCTATTGAAACAACATCAAAATGAGTGTATCAACGACATTCTTATTACATTAATAATAATAAATCCCGTTCCCAGGTTCTAAAACCGATACATTCTTTGTTCATCATAATATAATTCATACAAACATACTCGTCTATTATAGAATAAACTAATTATTCATCTTCACCTTGCCTTTATCTTTACTAGAACCTTCGGTTCGCTCAACCTTAACTGCAATCATATGATTCAAGTAAGAAGTGAGCATAACTAGCTCAGCAAGTCTAATAATATATTATATAGATACCACTTCGAGAATCATATGATTATTATTCATTAACTGGATAATAGTTATGAAGTACTATGAAACATTGAATAACACTTCTCATCTCATAAAACAATTTCGAAGTACATATAGTAGCTTGGAAATTTTGAGTAGGTCCATAGACCATGAACATTCTCTTTAGTTTTTATTCATGAAAAGGATAACCTGGTACTAAGACTGTACGTTCGATATTTCTTACGAGCACTTCTAGGTGATCAGCCTATAGTACTCTATGTTGATCAACACTCATCCGTTAAATGCATCTACATTTAAGTTTTGGCAACCTCGCGTGCCCATCGAATAATCAATGTAAAATACATTTGTTTATTCATACTCAGGATTACCTTGAATTCGTATCAAACAATTGGCGTAGGATAGCGTTATATATTATATATTGAAAGACTTGTAAAGAAATCAATCAATCTTTTAAGATTAGTCTTGCCGAGTTAAAACTGGCATCGACCCTTTCGTAAAATAATTCATGCATCACATAACATGAATCACTGAAAACCTGGCTAACACGAAGGTTAGACAAGCGTTAGGAAAACTTGCATTCAACGTCTGCTACTATTATTACACTTTTCTTTGAGTCTTTAAGGTCTCTACAATACATAACCACATATATACCACATTAGGTCATGAACAAACATGTATGGTACCTAACGTATCTTACCCTTCTTCAAAATCTAATCATTTATTATTTGTTATTATGATGTAATGATCCTCCGACTTGAAATCACTATATTACTACACGAGAATTTATGTACTTTGATATCATCAAAGGTCACCTTTAATAGGGTGGACTATAAAGGTGATTATTGGGTACATCATGAATCGTGTGAGGAATATGAGTGATCTAGATGGAATTTAACCCTCCTATGTATTAGGGGTGATATCCATAGGCCTCTTGATTGAGTAGGACTATGAAATGCATGGCTATGCTCAAATAGTGATTTGTTTCATATAGCCTACTCATTGTTCAAGAAAAACTTAGATTAAATTATGAAGAGTATGACACATTCCATAACTCAAGTTTAATCTAAGATATTAAGGTTAAATGGATTAAATTACATTGAAACATTGGTCACGAAAAGGTTGCATCGAATCATCGATCTTATTATTACTTGGGTAGCAGTGATGCATTACTAGATGCCGCTCACTGTTTATAATTTTATAATATGATTTTAAAATTATTGCCAACGTAATAATAACCTATAGAGTCACACACATAGAATGTAATTAAAAGGGAATTAATTTAAATTATAAAGATTTAAATATGTCAATATGATTGATAGTATTTAAATTAAGAATTTAAATTAATAGGATAATTTATATAGAGGTATATTAATTAAGACTAATTAAGATATATATATAAATTCGGATTTTATTTTAGGGTTTTGATTAATTCCTTTTAACCGCTATATATATTATATATAGCAACCATTTTAGGAATAATCATCATAACGTCACAAACCTAGCCGCTCTTAAAGAGAGACTAGAGAGAAAACCTTTGGAAATCCTGATCCTTGGTGGCTAGTACCGCAGTTCTCTTCACTATAGATCGTGTGACAATTCGCAGGCGTTCGTATGGATACCGTAGAGACGTAGTACCATGAGGAATTGCGTTGGAGATTTGAAGCGTTTTAGAAAATTCTATAATTGGTATAATATCTAAACACTGAATTATTATGTTTTCACATAGATCCTGTTTTAGGGTTTTGGATTTAGCTTTATAATTTTTACTTTCCGCTGCGTTTTTATGCCGAAATCCCTACATTCAAATGGATTCATTCCATTATACTAACATCTTAACCAACATATTTCATTACATCATATACACATGATAAGTTCTTACATGTTCTTCCTTAGTTTATAACTTATAAAAGTATAAACTACTTATTCATGACTTATTAAAGCTTAAGTCTATTGATTAGCCATTCCTACTTCTTCTTAGCATACAAGTTGTACCACTACTCACTTCTCTAACAATTGAAGGGAGGGAGAATCATGGTTTAGGATCTTACCCTTGAAGATTACTTGGTTAATCTTTGTTCTTCCTTCTTGCTTCTTGAACTACTAAAGTCTAACTTTTCTAGCTTTTCTAGCTTTTTCTCTCTAACCAATAAGCACTTATGATGTTGGATGAAATTTAACAACCAACAAATTAACTAGGACATCTTCTATTTATAAAAATCACAAAGTTAGGGTAGTTTAGTCATTAAGCCACCCACCTCCTTATTCCACCTCTTTAACCACCTCCTTACTATTCATTACTTGGAGTTCACAACACTCCATTTGCTTGCCCTCCAAGATCACCCATATAACTTATCCTTTACTTAGCCACCAAGTTTACTTGGTCATCACATAGCTTATCCCTTGCTTATCCATCAAGTATAAGCACTTTACTTGGCCACCAAGTATAAGCACTTTACTTGGCCACTACTTTGGGTCACCCATGGGTTATCTTTACCCATTGGATCGATCCACAAATCCGGTTCTTACTTTGGGCCTTAGCATTAATTCTTATTGGGCCTATCTTGGGCTTGTCTTAACATAACTTTGGGTTTGACTCTACTTAACACTGGGCTTGGCATAATTCAAGTCCAATTGGATAATGACAAAGTCCACTTACTAAAGTCCATTAATAACTATTCGTATTTTACTCATACGATTCTCGTTTTCTCTTCGTATAGTATTTCATCATATATGACATACCATCATTCATACATACTCGTATAATAATTCGTAATATACTCGTCTTCATTACCTTGTACAATACTCACGTATTGACAATATCATCGTTTAACTAGTTAACACTTTACTTTCCCTAACGTTCTCAAATTAAGTCCGCAGGTGAAAACTGTGTTTGCCATAACTGAAATATTATTGGATATTCCATCTCGTCTTAAAATTCTATCATTACGTGTTTCTCAGAAGTTCAAAAATAATTCCCGAGCAGAAATCAGTGAATAGTTTTTTTACGAAAATTTCTTGAAAAATTTTTATTTCAACTCAACTCAAATCAAATTAAACTTCTTCAAAAGAAGTCCCAAAAGAACCATATCTTAACTTCCGAGTGCAAACTACG
Organism: Panax ginseng; assembly: GCA_020205605.1. NCBI lineage: Eukaryota > Viridiplantae > Streptophyta > Magnoliopsida > Apiales > Araliaceae > Panax > Panax ginseng. The sequence continues at coordinate 69,310,349 of CM035134.1, read as the reverse complement.
CAAAACAGCTCAACAGACTACATAATGGAAACCTGGAAATGCCATTTCGGTCATGGACCCATCTTCTTGGAATCAAAAAAGGGCAAATCCTATGTTATTTCATATCTTTAGGAAAGAGCTTTCCGGAATGGTATGGCACGCTTCCATTGGACTCTCGGATTGAAAGTTATGAAGGTTCGAGTGAACAACGCGTTGTCTGAGTACACGTACTTCGAGACGTCAGAACCCACATTGCGGGGCATCCCGGGCAGCCGCAGGTACACCTGCTGCTGTCGTAGGTTCACCTACGGCTCCCCCCTCTATAAATAGAAGTCTTGGGGTGGCCATATTTGCAAGAGAAAACGGCGAGGAAGCCCTGTCCAATTTGCTCTGTACACACCCTAAACTGAGTATTTTTCTCATTTTAAACACTTGTGAGCTTATATTCGGTCATATTTTTACTGGCGAGAGCCAAGTGTTCATCCGTTTAAAGCTATAGAAGTCTTCTTTGGCAGTCCACTATAAGCCTTCGTACACACTTTAAAACCTTTCTCTTCATCTTTGCACACACCGTTCTTCACATTGAGGGTCGTGTTGTGTGTGTATGCCCGGACTTCGATCTGTGGCTTTTATTTTCTTTTGTATATATATATATATATAAACACAGGATCTAGTCAGGACTCCTGGATTTTGTAAAAATACGAACCTTTTTTTTCTTTTTTACTTTTTTTTTAAAACAACTAAAAAAAAGTTTTATCTTTTATAGAACTGGAATTTTTCCATAATACAATGTTTTGGGTGTGATTTGGATACATATAACAAAATATGTATGTACAGTTTGTAAAATATTAAAAAAAATTTAGTTGTTTAAAAAAAAAGCAAAAAAAAAAACAAAGTCCTAAGCAGTATTAAAATGCGGAGTCCTGATTTGGCAGGACCTATATATATATATATATATATACTATATATATGAACTATTGTCGAACTCATTCGATGAGCACAGATATTATATACAGTGCGTTTCTTTGCTATATATATATATATATATATATATATATATATATATATATATATATATATATATATATATATCGACAAATCATTTGAAATGATAAGCAGAATAGGGATCGATATACATCCCATTCGTTTTACTAGCTTTTATATATTAAAATGGTCCATAAAAAAGGTCCATAAAAGCGGTAAGCGCTACAGATATATATCGATCTCGACTTTCTTATCATTATCATTTTTGTCGCTATATATATATATATATATATATATATATATATATATATATATATATATATATAAGCAATAAATGCTTGGATGTAAAATCGTGCTCATCGAACAAAGTTCGACAAACAGATCATATATATATAAAAGCAAATAAACGCTCGGATGTGAGTCCATGCTAAATTGAGGCATAACTCGATAATGTTAGTCCATATATATATATATATATATATATATATATATATATACAAAAGAAATGAAAACCACGGACCGAAGCTCGGGCCTACACATGCAACATGACTCTCAACGTGAAGAAGAGTATGTACAAAGATGAAGAGAAAGGCTTTAAAGTGTTTAAGAAGGCTTACAGTGGACTGCCAAAGAAGACTTTCATAGCTTTAAATAGATGAACACTCGGCTCTCGCCGGTAAAAAAGTAGCTATATGTGAGCTCACAAGTGTTTAAAAAAAAAGCAAAAAAAAATAAAAAGTCCGGACGGTACTAAAATGCGGAAGTCCGGACTAGAACCGGACCCTATATATATATATACTTATATATATGAACTATTGTCAAACTCTATTCGATGAGCACGGATATTATATACGGTGCATTTTTGCATATATATATATATATATATATATATATATATATATATATATATATATATATATATAGCGATAATCATTTGAAATGATAAGCAGTTGGGATCGATATACATCACGTGCATTTACCGCTTATATATATTAAAAATGGTCCATAAAAAAGGTCCATAAAAGCGGTAAACGCGTAGGATATATATTGATCCTGACTCAGTTTATCATTTCAGCGATTTGTCGCTATATATATTGTAACGCCCCCATATCCATACCCCCACGGTATCTGATATGGTGTTTACAAAAAATTAACATAATGCTTTTAAATCTATACACCCATGGTATCTGATTATATGATTACATTAAATAGAGGGACTAGCAGATATAATTCCCATAGATCCAAAATTCACAGTATCCCATAATAGATGTCAATTCTCAAGAGAATTTTTTCTGTGTTTGGATACCCTCACTTGGATATATGAACTGTATCTGTGACTAGAGTCTATCTATCCGAAATTCAGAGTATCAGCAATAACATGAATAGTCCATATTACTAATACCCTCACCTAGATGTATAGTCTAAGCCAAACGAATTTATACTATCATATCGATAGTAACTATCTATTCGAAATCCAGAGTATCAATAACAACATGAACAGTCCATGCTATTAATACCCTCACTCAGATAAATAGTTCCCAAGGATCTCAACTAGATTTGAAGAAGTCTAATTTTACATCTATGTATGTAAGAAAACTCGGTTGTGGAAATAAAGATGTTATATATATCATAATATTAAGATTCGATTACATGATTCTCATAAAGAGTTCTTATTAAAAGGTATTCAAACAAATAAGAATATTATCTAATCTATGTAGGGACGCTTCCCTTTATCTACTCCAGAAGTTCCAGGATTACCATCTAAAACTACAAAGGGAATAATTTGCAAAGGTGAGGTATGACATGCTCAGCAAGTTTTGTATTTATAACAATATAGGATTTGAAGAAATATAACAGTTCAAATTTTGACTGATAGTTATACCATTTCTGGATTTCTAATTTCAACCATTTCTGGAATTTTCTTTATTTCTGTCAGTCACATAGACTTAGAAATTTTGTTCAGATATGAGATAGGGGATCAGCCTATTCAACATCTTAGGAGAATGCATATCATCCTACTAGTGCTCACAATACACTAAAATTACTGTCAATATATGAATTGACCAAATTTCAATCCCTTACGGGATACCCAACTTCAGTATAAGATGTCTTACTAAAACACTTTGGTTTGACACAATAGTTTATGCTCAATAAACATTATCATATGAATAAATAATTCATTTATAGTTATGCTGAAGCTATAGCAATTACTTTACAATAAGAAGGTAATTCAATTGTAGGTGTAATGTATTATATCAACAGCTTATCAAGATAAAAATCTTGATCATTAAATAAACAGGTTTAAGAAATTTGCTTTATAAGAGATTTAAGGATAGAGAACTTGCCTTAGCATAGATTAGTCAAGTTATGCTATTCAAACGTTAATAAGTACCTACGATGTTCATATATATAATCTAACACGTTAGTATTGATAACAATACTCAATTATAACACTTATATAATATCGGTTATATTTAATAGGGTTTGGTATTTAATACCTTTGACAAATGGACTAAATTTTATTTATAAACTTTAATTATCCTTTATAATACTTTTTTTAGAAATTTTAAAGTATTTAAAACATTTATTTATATTTATAAATGATTTTTAAATCATTTATTTCTATTTATAAGTAATTAATATTTACTTAAAATTTTACAAAAAACATTGATTATTATGATTAAATAATTTATATTTATTTATTATAATTTTATATCATTAATAATATTTTTCCATAATTATTTAGCATTTAAAATAATTATTCTAATTTCTTTATTAATAAGTTAATTATTAAAAATATCAAAATAATATAAAATAATTATTAAATTTATGTAAAAATATTAGAATTTATTTATAATATTTTAATATAATTTTTAAAACTATTTTTATATTTATTTATTAATTATTTCTAATTTTATAATTTATTTTAGAAAAATAATTTACATCTGTTGCTTTAAAGCCCTTGATGTGATGAAAGTGTCATTGTAGGTGTTCTTGAGTTTCAGGCTAGTTTGAGTAAATGGTAGAGTATTTGGTTTGACCATTAATTATAAGGCTACTGTTAATGAGTTTTGGTTCGATTAAGAATTTGATGTTGTAGTACTCATACAATAGTATAACATGAAACAAATTTTAGACTTTAACAAGAAATTATAGAGGCTCAAAGTAACTGTCAGAGCTGTTCTTGAGTTTCTGGGTAACCCAGAACAGAAGTCATGGTCGGTCAACGGTTTTGTGGCTTATATATCTTCGATTCTGTGTATTTGATGTGTGTAATGTTTGTTGTAACATGTAGTATATATGTTAGGGTACATATATATAACATTAACATGGACTAAGCCTAACTCTAAGGTCTCTAATTATGTTGGTCAAAGTACAGCCAGACGTTGTTCTTCATGTTCTTCAGTTTTTTGGAAAACCCAAAAAACTTGGTCATGCTAGGTCAATGGATTTTGACCATTAATTCCAGTAAACCTATACGTTGGTTATTTCATTAAAGATCATAGATATGTAGTACATATATCAGGGTATTGATCTATAACAAAAACTTACAAAAATAACAAATAGAAGACGATTAAACAGATTGGTCAAAGTAGCCGGTTCAACTATTCTTGAGCTTTCTGGGTAACCCAGAAAACTGCAATCCGTGAACGGTTAACCCACTTTGACTGCTTATAACGTGAAATCTATGGTTCAAATGAACCTGTTTTCTTTTCCAGACTAAAGACCTACTAACAGGATACAATTACCAAACAATTACCAGACCAAAACATAAACACATATGAATTTATAGGCTCTGACATTCGACTGTCAGACTTAGTTTTCAAAATTTCCAGATTTCTTAAAACACTTAATTAAGGCATCTAGATGTTATGAAAATGTGTTCTACCAATCTAACATTCTTTCTAACATACTAATACATAATTCTAAACATCTAAACAACAAATCTAACATAGGATCAAAGAGCTAATTATCAACTAGGGTTTGTACCTTTTCTTGAACAATTTTTGATTCTAGCTTCTGATGTTGTTGCTGCTATCACCCAGGCTTAATTTGGTAGGTTTATAAGTGTATATAGGCTTAGGAATTTCGTGAGTTTGCTTAGCCCTAAGGTTCATATTTATAAAATTCTTTAACTTGGCTTTTTGGTCATTTTTGAGCAACTTGCCTCTACAAAGATCTGATCTGATGACTATGGTGATGCTTGGGAGTTACAAGCATGTCATGTGCTACCTTGGAACTTGCATTGGTGACTCCTAACCTACTTATGAGCTAGTTAGGTTTGTTTAGTAGCTTAATTAGGCTTTAATCTTCATTAATCTTGATTAGGGTTTTGTTTCTAATGATTAGGAATGTTAAGTAATATTAATTAGTACCTAATTGAAGTTTACTAACCATGATTAGGTGTTAAGATAATCTAATTAGGGTTTACTTTACCAATTAGGGTTAGGGTTTTACTAATTAGGGTTAGGGTTTGTTAATCTAGGGTTATTAACCTAAATTCTCACTAATCCTAACAAGCACGACAAAGAGTTTTGTCAGTGTAAGCACGACAAAGCAACTTGTCGAAATAATTTTACCGAAAAGTCCGAATATAGAAAAAAATTTAAGCACGAGGTGTCAAACACGATGTTTTTCGGACAAAAATTTATTTGGTCAAATTTGTAAAACCAAGTATATATTAACACATAACACATTCAAAACGGAGAAATTTTATTTATATAATGGGATTTTACACTTACGAGTCTTATTAGGATTTTGGGTTTTTACACACACACACATATATATATATATATATATATATATATATATATAAACAATAAATGCTCCAGATGTAAAAATCGGGCTCATCGAACAAAGTTCGACAGCAGTTCATATATATATATATATATATATATATATATATATATATATATATATATATATATATAAGCAAATAAACGCTCTGGACGTGAGTCCATGCTCAATCGAGGCATAACTCGATAATGTTAGTCGTATATATATATATATATATATATATATATATATATATATATATATATATATATATATATATATATATATATATATATATATATATATATACAAATAGAAATGAAAACCACAGATAGAAGCTCGGGCCTACACATGCAACATGACTCTCAACGTGAAGAAGAGTATGTACAAAGATGAAGAGAAAGGCTTTAAAGTGTGTAAGAAGGCTTACAGTGGACTGCCATAGAAGACTTCTATAGCTTTAAATGGATGAACACTCGGCTCTCCCCGGTAAAAAAAAGTAGCTATATGTGAGCTCACAAGTTTTTAAAATGAGAAAGCACTCAATTTAGGGTGTGTATAGAGCAAATTGGACAGGGCATCCTTGCCGTTTTCTCTTACAAAATGGCGACCCCAAACCCGTTATTTATAAAGGGGAGCCACAGTGTACTGTGTACCTTGAGATGCACTGCTTGTTTGCGTGGTGCCCGGGCTCCACAGGTCCCGCTGTCTCGAACTACATACACGCATGCAACGTGATGTCCGCTCGAGCTTTCGAAACTTCAATCCGGACATCTGATTAAGGTGTATAAGACCTATTTTGGATTGCCATTGTTGAGATCTACGCAATGACATGGGATTAGAGGTTGTACGAAGTCAGAAAAATGGAACCATGTCCTAGGTCTTCAAGCTCCATATTCTATCTGGTGTTCTGCCTTGCGTAGTAGTCAATCGGGATTGCAAATCGTTGGTTCTTGTGGGACATTTTTGTGTAAAATGTATGTTGAGATGTTTTTTGAGATGGCACCATATGGGGTTGAGGTGGCAAATTAACGATTTTGCCCTTCACCGGGGTTATCTCCGGTTTGGGCTGATAAAGCACACGTTGCTCAAGGTTATCTCTGAGATTGGGCTACTGCAAGTGCTGAATGCCCTCAGGGTTATCTTTGAGGTGTGCCTGTCCTCTCGGGGTTATCTTCAGGACGGTATCTGAGTGCCTCAGTGTTGTCTCCGAGGTTGAAGCTGACTGTATGGGTTGAAACGAGCATCTTTTGGGTTATCTCCGGAACTGCAACTGCACTCCTCGGGGTTATATCCGAGGTTGACATTGTCTTTCCCGGTGTTATTTTATGGACTGAGACTGAACATCTCGGGGTTATCTCCAAGATGAATCGGCCTTCTCCGGTGGAATTTTTGGTATTTGCACTGCTTTCCCCGGGGTTATCTCTGAGGTGGGAAATGATACTCTCGGTGTGTTTTCGGGGTTGGCCCGAACATACTGATGGTATTTCGGGATTGGTGAAATTTGTCTTCGTGGTTATCTGTGAAAGAATATTCTGCGCTTCTTGCAATGTTAGTAACAGGTAGGTAGAAAATTTTGAGTGTCTACAGACTTGTATTTTCCTGCACAAACTAGCTTAGCCATTTTGTCATGTATAACACATATGTATATATCAAACAACATTGTATATGGCAGGAAAATATATTTTGATTCACTTCCCTTTCAGTTGTTCCTTGATATTTGCTTGATATTTGCCTGTTTCTTCAGGGCTTAAGAGCTTGATGTATTCTGAACTCATCCTTGATAGGTGGACATTGAGATGTCGCAGGATCTTTTAGAATGGGTCATTGATCTGTATGTATCCCTACCCTCTTTTGGTGTCTTGGGACTTATTTCTGTATATAGATGTAGAGAAGAGTGTGGCTTTTTCTCTCTGAGATTGACCGTACCACAGATGGTATCCAGTACTCCTATTTAAGAGGAGCCTAGTTAATTCCATCTCTTATGGATTGGTGTTGCTCTTTGAGGCACAACCGCAGCTTAGATGGTCGCCAAATCTCCCATTTATGGGGAGGTCAGGTAGATCCATCCCTTTGGTCTGAAGCAGATGAAAAGTGGTGAATTGAAGTTTGATCCCAGTACCAGGTGACAAGTCTTTGTGTTTTGGTAGGGGGTTAGACCGAACCATGAATGGCTGCCTATGTACTCCTATTGAAGAGGAGATCAGGTCTGCACAGTTCGAACTTGGTGTAAGAGGTTCAACGTTGTATGTGAAAGGGTGTAGGAATGTTTTTGTTGTTTTTGTTTTGTAGTGTTTTTGTTTTTTTTTGTATTACGACCGGGCCATATAGAATATGGTTTGCTACGTACTCCTGGGTATCAGGGAGATCAGGTCGATGTAGTTCGCCCCTCAGGACGATTTGCAGCCGACGAAAAGTTTGATCCCATATGCAGGCTAAACTGCGGGGGAAAGAAAGTTTGATCCCATGTTTGGGACAAACTGCAGGTGTTAAAAGTTTGATCCTATGTTCAGGATAAACTGCAAGTGTGAAAAAGTTTGATCCTATGTTCAGGACAAACTACAGGTGTGAAAGGTTCAATCCCTGGTGGGATAACCGAAATTGTATGAAAGGTTTGAAATGAAGTGAAACCAGGCTGCTGGCTTGAAGAGTATGTTTCCCTGATGGGGCAGAAGAGTATGAAGAAGAGTTTGTATGTAAGAAAGGGTTAGAAAACCTGAAATGACTGGTGATCTGATGATCCAAAACCAGAATGTTTGCTTGATGGTAACCTCAAACATAGTACTGTTTCATGGTGTTCGAGTTGATGGGTTGTGGAAATTCATCGCCGTCCATTTCTTATAATCTGAGAGCGCCTCCTGTCAATACCTCCTTAACAACAAACGGGCCTTCCCAGCTTGGAGCGAATTTTCCCTTAGATTGATCTTGGTTGTCAATGATCTTCTTTAAAACCAAGTCATGTTGTTTAAACTGCCGTAGCCAGACTTTTCTGTTATAGGATCTGACGATCCTTTGTTGGTATTACTAACCATAGAAGATAGTCGCGGTTTTCCTTTCATCTATTAAAGACAATTGGTGATACTTGTCTTGTACCCATTAGTCTTCATTTAGCTGAGCGTCCATCAACACCTTGAGGGATTCCATTTCCACCTCTATGGGGAGCACTGCTTCCATCCCAGGATAATGAGTAGGGGGTTTCCCAAGTGGAAGTATGCATTGAAGTTCTATAGGCTAATAAAGTCAGAGGCAATAAGTCAGGTCATCCTTTGTGGTTAGCAAACATCTTTTGCATGATCTTCTTGATATTTTTATTAGTCGCTTCAACAGCACCATTCATCTTTGGACGGTAGATGACGGAGTTAAGGTGTTTGATGTGGAATTTACTGCATAACTCCTCCTTCATTTTGTTGTTGAGGTTCTTAGCATTGTCTGACACAATTACCTCTGGTTGTCCATATTGACAGATAACTTCTTTGGTAACCCTGGGGAAGGAGGCTGCTTCTACCCACTTGGTGAAGTAGTCGATCATGGTGAAGATAAACCGATGCCCATTACTTGCTTTAGGCTTGATGGGCCTGATCACGTCCATTCCCCACATTGAGAAGGGCCAGGGGGAAATCATATTGTGAATTCCCCTTGGAGGGGCGTGGATAGCATTTCCATGAATTTGGCATTGGTAGCACTTCTTGACGTGATAATCATAGTCAGCCTTGAGAATAAGCCAGTAATGCCCTGTTCTGAGGATCTTCTTAACGGGGCCGCTCATGTGTGGGCCACATACTTCACTATGGATTTCATCCATGAGCCTATGAGATTGGTCTTTGTCCAGACTTCTAAGGATGCCTAATCCCGCATCTCTTTTATAGAGTGCATCTCTACTCAGGTAGAATTTTATAGCCAATCGATGGATCCACCTTTTTTTCAGTCGGGCTCGCCTTAGAGGGTGTAGATCCATCTCCTAGATACTCCTTGATGTGCTGATACCAAGGGTATTGGATGGGAGGTAGCTCATCCAATACTTCTCCAACATAGTTCCCATAGGCTGGAGCCTTTTGAAGGGAAAATGTAATGCTTGGCATGCTTTCCTTGTCAGATATGTGAATCAAGGAGGCCAAAGTTGCTAGTGCATTCGAAAATTCATTCATGTTCCGAGGAATATGGAGGAAAATTACTTCTTCAAACTCCGAAGCCATCTGTAAAACTGGCCAATGGTAAGGCAGCAAATGTAGTTTCTTGGTTTAATAGATTCCCATGGTTTGTTTGATTACCAACTTCGAATCCCCAAAGATAGTTAACCGTTTGATGCCCATTAAGTGACCAAGTTTTAGCCCCATGATACAACCTTCATACTCAGCTGTGTTGTTGGTGCTGACAAACTATAATTTGACGGTGACGGGATCCGCGCTCCCCATACCGCATACTTAGAGGCTGCCCGGCTCGGAACCTTACGTGTTAACAACTTTATCAAAATACATTTTCCACATATGGCATGCATCTTACTAATGGTGTTGCTGAATTTCCATGACCCCTTCATCGGGGAAGTATGTTTCTAAGGGTTTGTAATCCCCTGTGGGTGCGGTGTCCAGTTGATCCGCAATTCCTTGACCTTTAATGGACCTTTATGTTACGTAGACGATGTTAAATTGTTGCAAAATCAACTGCCATCTGGACAGCTGAAAATTCAGTATGGGCTTACTGAACACGTATTTGAGAGGATCCACATGGGATATGAGATGGGTTGTGTGACCATGAAGGTAATGGTATAACCTCATGGAAGCCCATGCTAAAGCGTAAAAAGTCTTCTCAATCAGAGTGTACTTGTGTTCACTACTACTGAATCTTTTGCTTAGGTAATAGATAGCTCGCTCTTGGCCTCTATCGTCTTTCTATCCCAGCATGTAACCCATGGCATTGTCGTTAATTGACAGGTACATGAATAGAAGAACACCATCCCTAGGAGGTACCAAAACAGGAGCGTTAACCAACTGCTTTCTGACACTCATCATTCCATTTCATGGAAGAGTTCTTATATGACTTGAAGATGGGCTCACTGAGTTCTTTGTGAGTTGAGATAAACCGACTAATGAAGTTGATTCTTCCCAAAAATCCCAGTATTTCCTTCTCTGTCTGAGGAATGGGCATTTCCTTGATGGCCTGTATTTTGGTGGGATCCAGCTCAATCCCTTTGTGGCTGACTAGGAAACCTAGCAACTTGCATGATTTAATGCCAAAGGCACACTTGGCTGGATTCAACTTCAAGTTGTACTTACGAAACCTGTTGAAGAGCTTTCTGAGATGGTCTAAGTTTTCTTCCTCCCTTCGGGACTTGACAATGATGTCATCCACATAGATCTCTATCTCTTTGTGCATTAAGTTATGGAAAAGAGCCATCATAGCTCGTTGAGAGGTTGCTTCGGCATTGATGAGGCCAAATGACAACCATCTATAACAAAAGGTTCCCCAAGGCGTGATGAAAGTAGTTTTCTCACGGTCCTCCTCAGCAACTATAATCTGATGATACCCCGCGAAGCAATCCGCAAAGGAGTACATGCCGTATTGAGCAGTATTATCAATGAGAATGTGGATAAATGGCACGGGAAAGCTATCCTTAAGGCAAGCTTTGTTCAGATCCAGGTAATCCGCACAAACTCGCACCTTTCCTCCCGGTTTAGGCATGGGGACTATGTTTGATAGCCATTCAGGATATGTAGCCACCATGATGATGCCCGCTTGAAATTATTTCAAAATTTCTTCTTTAACCTTTTAACTCCACTCAGGTTTCAATCACCTGAGCTTCTGCCTGACTGGCTTGAATCCCTCTTTAATGGGAAGGCGATAAAGGACAATGTCAATGGACAAACCCACAATGTCTTCACGAGACCATGCAAATACATCCTAGAATTGGTTAGTAAAGCAACCATGTCATTCCTTTGGTTTGGAGTGAGGTCTGAACCAATCTGGATTAGCTTAGGGTTTTCTAAGGTTCCGAGATTGAAGGAGGTGGTTTGATCAAGGTTAGGTTTAGGTTTATCTTCGACCCATTCCTTTATCTCCTGAGATATCTCAATGTCCTCTTGTATTTCCATCAAGTCTGAGTCCAACTATTCATCAAAGTTACAGTCCTTGTGGAGAAAAGGCACCTCACCTCATCAGCAAGTACATGCACATCTAAATTCAAAGTCCTAAAACAAAATATGCTTTCACTTAATATATGAAACTGTTCAATCATACAAAAGTGTTAGCATGTACTGATAAAACAACTGCTAATACTGTACAGAAAAGTAAGCAGTTAAAGTTATCTACATGGCAGATGGAGTTTCTGCCCGTTTACCCTCGTCGACCAACGCATGGAGTGCTGCTCCAATTGTCGAGGGTAATGTGATGCCCCCAAATTCAGGCACTTGAAACCCGAACTTGGTGCTTCACGATACCATTTCTATGAGCGGAATAATACTAATAATAATAACAATAATATAAATGCCAAACTTAATTTACATTTATATCAGAGTCTATTCCCAAGTACGAAACCTTTAAACATTAATTACAATACATGATAGATAATATATATCATAGTCTTAGTAAAGTTAATCTATTACATATAATAGCATAAAAACTCATTCAGCAACCTTCCTTTTTCCTGTTCTTGGCTGAGCCTTCTGGTTGTTCACACTTAGCTGAAAACATTTAAATTAAGCAAAGATGAGCATTTTAGTGCCCATCAAGTAATAGAAATCAATAACAGTTAGCTGAAAGGATTAAATGTTTTCTTTGAATAACACTTCTACAATGAATCAACAGTTGTAAAGTAAGCTGAACCAATAATAAACAACATATCATTTCGATTTCAAATTTTTGAAACTACGTACTGACTATAAATGAGGATCAGTCGACAGACTATGAACATTATTTTCTATTTTCAAAAAGGTTAAACCGAACTTCATCTGTAAACCGTCATAACTTACGGGCACGGGGGATGATCAGCCCGTTATGGCCTGTATTGATTAATACAACATACAAGAACGATATTGTTGTCCAGCATATCCGCCTTAGGCGCATAAAAGTTTCCCATATTTGGGATGTTCATACCAGTCTAGAATCCGAACCAAAATAATTGTGTTGGATAACAATAAAGTTCTATCTAGTTCAATCATATTTTTAAATTTGTGTCTAGCCGGATCAATTAGCTTAGACAACTTTGAAGTCAACGTATACATACTGGAAACCAATAAGTATGTATCAACATGTGATAAAATATAATGATTATCCAAGTGAGGACACTTGTATAACCACACTTTAGAAATTAACGAACAGAATATATATCTTGATCAATAATAACAGAACTAATAAACTTGTACAACAGATTATGATCTAATAACATACTTATACAGAAGTATTGCACAAGTATATACAAGGGTTAAGACATTTGAACAATGAAAAAGAATAGTTCAGATATTAGCTTACACATGTCCATTGCATAAAATAAATGCAAAGGGTTAGATACTTGCCTGATCTGCTGCTTACAATACGCAATTTAGTTTTATCTTTTATATCAAGCCCTATCATTAATAAGATCATTTTGTCTATTAGAATAACATATCATATCACCTAGTACTGCTATTTGCAGTCAGCACATAACCTAATCACATTGTCACATAAGTTTAACAACCATTAAATCACAAATAAACACTTATCAAGTCAACCTATCTAAGTCTAAATCAAATTCTGAAACATGTCGGTGAACCGACGACCTTATCGGATACTTATCGAGTCTAAGACTTTATCCCAAAGTTCAATAAAACTTAAACATTAGTCAAATTATTTTTAAATGACTTATAATAATTTTTAAATAATTATTATAATTTTTCAAACACCGGAATTATTATTAAATAATTTAAATATTAAATAATTCTATTATCATTAATATTTAATTAATTTTAAATTATTAATGAAACTATTGCCAAAATATTAAAGTTATTTATAATAACTCAAAATATTTTTAAAGTATTAATATTACCCTTAAATGATTTTTAAAACATTTAAAATCATTTTAAATAATTACCATTAATATTTATATATTAATGCATTACTTATCAACACATTAAAAGTTATTAATTATAACGTAAAATATTTTTAATTAATTTATATCCTTTTTAAATTAATAAAACCATTTTAAAACTATTTATTTAATATAATTATTAAATAAATTTAATATAATTATTAAATAAATATAATATCATTAATATTAAATTAATATCATTAATATTAAATTATTAATGAAATTATCCTTTAAATATCAAAACTTATATTTATAACTTAAAATATTTTTAAACACTTTATTTTCATTTAAAATAATTTTATAATATTAAAATTATTTTTAAACTAATTTATTTAATATAATTATTAAATAATTCTAATATCATTAATATTAAATAATTAATAAAATTTACTTTAAAATATTAAAAGTTATATTTTATAACTTAAAATATCTTTAAATACCTTATTATCATTCAAAATAATTTTAATATAACAAAATCATTTTTAATTAATTTATTTAATGAATTTATTAAATAAATTAAACATCAATAATATTTAAATAAATACTAATATTTATGCAAAATATGTCAAACTTTTAAAAGTTAATTTTTATAACTTAAAATAATTTTTAAAACTATTTTTGGAATTTTTAATAATTAATTACTATTTTTAAATGATTTTTAGAAAATAAATTAAATAAAATTAAATAAACTGTCGCTATAGCCTTTAGCGACAGAAAGTGTAGCTTTTGGTGTTCTTGAGCACCAAGAACATTCAAAGTCAGTGTTCAAGTACCCTACTTTGACCAGTGATAAATGTCAGATCTTAATGTTTCTAGGCAAGATATGACATTGATCTTGTAGTGCTAGTGTAAGACTACATGACCCAATAACAAACATAGCTATACTGCATCACGATAAGGTGATCTAAGCCTTCAAAGTGACTATCAGAGTTGTTCTTCATTTTTTGGGTTACCCAGAAATGAAGAACAGTTCGACCAGTCCACTTTGGGCTTCCACAACTTGAAATTCTTGGATTATATTTGTGATATAAGGATTCCAGGTTGTAAACAACATGTAAATGAACAAATCTATTACATTAAACCATCATAAAAACAACACAAATGCTAGATCTAACCCGGTCAAACCATGTCAGAAGTCACAATTTAAGTTTTTTGGGTTACCTAGAAAACTCATTTCGTGAACTTCTTGCTTGTTTTGACCGTCCACTGCAAGAAACCTGCTTATTGTTTTGGTGTTCTAAGAGCATGAATAAGTAGTCTATATAACATATAACAATCTTGTTACAACAACAGAATCAAAACAACAAACAACTGACAGATCTAGAAGCGTGAAAATCTTGTCAGGCTTTTCTAGGTTACCCAGAAACGTCCAGTCATGGTCGGTCAACGACCTTTGACCAACAATAACTTTCAATCTATAACCGATCTAGCTTTGAATCAAGTTCCAGAGTAAAGCCCTTATAACATACTACAAACACAACCCTTAAACAAACAGAAAAGTAAACAGACTGAGATCTATGGGACCTGACATTTGGTTGTCAGACCATATTTCTCAATTTTCCAGATTTTCTTAAAACTTGATTTCGAGTACATAGATGTTATGGATCTAGGAAGTAACAACCCAGATCACTTAGATAGATAATAAACAACATGCTTAAACATTAAAACATAAGATCTAACATGGAATCAAAGCTCAAATTTCTTGGTTAGGGTTTATACCTTTATGAACCAATTCTTGATTCAAGGCTACTGATCTGTTAGGGGTGTTAGTGGGGCTTGCTTTGTGACTGATCTAGCAAGGAAATTTTGAAGGTTTTAGAGAGAGAGGGTCTTGGATGAGTTTGTTGTAGAAATGAGGCAAACAATGACTTTTCTCTCTCTTGAATCTTATATAAATGTTATACAATGGACAAGGATGATATAATGTGGCTTGTTGCTGATTATTTAGAGCACATGGGTTTGGTTAGATTAGGTGACCAACTCTTATTTTAGCAAGATTTGCAAGCTATCTCTTAAATAATGCAAAAAGGGTAATAAGGTCATTTACCTTATGAATTTAATGGCCAAATTATAACTTGACAAACCCTTAGGGTTTAACCCTAAGGGTTCCAAAAATTTAATTTTCTAGGCTTTGTATTTAGGGTTTAAAAATAAAAATTAGTTTCCAAAAAAATATGCAATTTAGAGTTTCCTAATTACAATTAGTTTTCAACTTAAATTATACTTGAACATTAGGGTTTAAATTCCACTAATTAGCATTAAGCTTTATCATTAAGCGATTAGGGTTTACAATTAACAATTAGGGTTTTTTGTTTTAGCATTTAAAATTTCGAATTTTTACAATTAGGTTTATAAATTGGCAATTAGGGTTTCCTAAATAATAATTAGGGTTTCCCTAATTAACAAGATTTCTGCCGAGGTTCTAGTTTAGTAATTAGGGGTACTAATTTAGAAATTAGGATTTCTAGTTAATTAGGGTCTCTAAATTTTAGTTATAGTTTTCCCTAATTAACAATAAATTTTCTAAAGTACACATAATTAGTTATAAATTTACGAAATAGCCTTGAACTCGTATTCGAGTTTTAAATTAGGGTTTCACAAATTAATGCTAGGTTTAGTCATGATACACCATAATTGACCAACCATTATCGGTTAACACACATACAGTACATATTTATAGTACTGAAATAAAAATAATATTATATTATTATTCCCATTCCTTGATCAAAATCCAAAATTAGAGTTTGTATTCCATATTTGATTTACCTTGCATATATACCATTATTCATTAAGTTAAAATAATTAACTTAATTAATGAAATAAATTCATATAATAAAATATTTATTATAATACTTCTAATAATCATTTCATATATTATTTAAATAATATAATAATCATATTTTCAAGGAAAATAATTAAGAAAATATTTTTATTACCAATTTAATTTATTATAAGATTATAATTTATAATGATCATTAATTCTAAAATAATTATTCATGTAATAAATATATTTTTATTTATCACATAAATACATACACATTGACTTATACATATTCCCCACATTTATTTTAATAATAATAAAAAATTTATACGCAAAATTTCTGATTTATTTATATAGAAAATTTCGGGTTATTACAGGTAAAGTCCTGATGGACTGTAGTGATGGAGGGTTGTCATCGTCCTCCTTTTCCCGAATGATGACCATGACATCTGGGCAATCATCATCTTGGGTGTATCTATTTATATGTTCATCATGGACAATGATTCATATATTTGACATCATCTTGGTGATGTCTTGTTTACGTCTCCGTTCCTCTTCTTCCAATCTGAGATCAGGAACCAAAACTTCTTTTCCCTTGACCGATATCGACTTGGGAAATAGCATAGCCATAACGTGGGCTGACACCTTTACCCGAGACTGTATAGGCTCAGGATTTGCAGGTGGAGACAATTGCCGTGTGGCTAAAGTTGAAGGAATCTGTTTGTGCTTATGAGGATTCCTATGACTGGGATTGGCAGAATAGACTAATCCAGCTATCCCGGTTTGACTGGGCACTTGAATTGGGTTCTTAATACCCTGATGATCTTTGTCCAACCCTTGTCCAGGTTGATGACCCAATGACATCATCTCTTGAGTATCCGACATTACCTCGGCAGAAATCTTGGGTGTGAGAAGTGGCGCACCAATGGGATGGTAATGAGTGTTGCTCACCTCCAGGGCATGGAAACTGACCGGCTCAACTTCTGAATTGAAGCTGATGTGTGGTATGTCACCTTGTTCAGGACATTCCGGCTCAACATTAATAGTGACTAGGCTGTCGTTAATGATGTATTTAAGTTGTTGGTGAAGAGTGGAGGGGACGACCCCAACCATATGAATCCACGGTCTTCCTAATAGCAGGTTGTATCCTAAATCTATCTTAAGCACGTGAAAAGATACGCAGAATGTATGGGGACCAATCTCATTGGAAGTTCAATCTCTCCAACAGAATTTCATCGGGATCCATCAAAAGCTTTAATAACCGTACAACTGCTTCGGATCCATTTGAGATTGTTGTTCATCTGCACCAAAGTGGCATAAAGAAATATATTCAAAGACAAACCTCCATCTATCAAGACTCCGCCCACCATATATCTGGAGGATAAAACCGCTATGTGCAACGACTTGTAATGACCGGTCCCTTCGGGCGGTATGTCGTCATCAGTGAAAGATATCACATTGTTGCTAAAAATGTGATCAACCAGATGTTGGAATTTTTCCATATCCACTTATTTCGGAAAATGGGCTTCTTCCAAGACCTTGAGTAAGACTTTCCTATGATCTTCGGAAGATAAAACCAAGTCCAGTATAGAAATTTGTTTTGGAGCTTCCCTTAACCTTAAAACCACCTTGGCTTCATTATGGGCCATAATACGGAGGAACTCTTCAACCTTCTCTACGGGAATTTTCCCCTTTGCTTTGATAAAAGGCTTCATCATCCGTGGGGGAAGATACAGTGGATTCTCCTTCAACACTGCAGCAATTGTATGATATATGGATCCTTCAGCCTCTCCATAATTCCATGGCACTTTTTTTAGGCTGACAACAAGATACTCTACTCTGAATGGCAAGCTAATTGGCTCCGGTGAAGCCACTTTCAAAAGATTGTCAACACCTTTGAGTTGAATTGTTTGTATTATGAGTGGTCTGGGAGCATCATCAACCTCAACGGATATAACTACTACGCCATCCTTCCATTTTGTAGGACATGTGTTCCCACTCTCGAGTAAGAAAGTGTCGTCGTCTGCCATCTGCAGGACACTACTGTCAATTAAATTTTGAATGAGGTGGCGGAGTGCCCAACATTATTCTATGCTGTGACAGCGAGAGTGGGAGTGATATTGGCATACTCCATTGGAATTGAACCGCCTAGAACGGGGATTGATTGGAGGTAGAAGGGATGTAATTCTTCCTTCGTTGATCAACATCTTAAATATCTCCTCCATAGGTTGGCCAAGGTATGTAAATTCCCATTTGTTGGCAAAATCCAGACGGGCTTTGGCACTTTCTCTTTTTGCAACTTTGTCTTCCAGTGTTTCAGTTTTTCAAAAATTAGAAAACTAAAATAATTAAATCCGTCGCTAAAGGCTTTAATGACGGTTTCTGTCATAGTTGGTGTTCTTGAGCTCAAGAACACTGACAGTCAGTGTTCAAGGCCTTGACTTTGACCATCTACGATTCTTAGCCTGAGCATGCTTTGGACTAACTAGAACATGGGTATTGAAGAAGGAATGAAACACTACAATTATCTACCCTTATCTTGTTAATACAACAACTAAGATGCAAGATCAAGAGTTTCAAACTCGTTGTCAGACGGTTCCTAGGTTTTCTGGGTAACCCAGAAACCCAGGCAGTTACGAGTGCCTATATTGTGGCTCGAGTTACTCTAGGTTCTGGTCATGAATAATGTGGTCTCATGGTTTATTCCTATAGTTTTCATGTCATAAAAAATATATATAACAACAGATCAGTCCAACAACATCAACATCACAAGATTCTGTGACGCCCCCAAATCCGGGTCATCTAACCCCGGTTTGGTCATCACGATAAAATACTAACAGCCACCTCTAAGCAACATACGATAACTAAAATGCGGAATATATAAATGTACGTCATTCATTCAAAAGGTGTCACTAGTCCCAAGATACGATAACCTTAATATCATCTTATAAACATACCCTAAAATAAATATTAGGGTTCATATTACATAACAATAATTTAAACTAAGTGCAAGGTAAAGTTTGCTCCTTGCCACTATTCTACATCTTCCCTTTACTCTTGTCCTTCCTTGAGGTCTCGGGCTTAGCTGCAATATATTCATGATATAGCAAGGATGAGCAACAAGTTTGCTCAATAAGTTTAAATACAACAATAAGGATATATCATGATGAATGGAAAAATATCTGGCAATGGATTCAAAACATGAATATCTAAAGGATTCAACAATTTAAATATCATAAGCAACGATAATGATTGCTTTTAGAATAACTGCTAGTCAAATAGACTTTGAACTATAACACTCCAATAGAATCAATAGCTAATTGACCCTTTGGTTACTGGCTACAGAATAAGTACTTGAGGGGATCAGCCTCACGTACTCTATGTATATGCATAACATTTAAATCTGCTTTGTTGTATCTTATATTAGATACCTGGGGTACTCCCCTATCATAATAGGGGTATTCTTTCAGTCTAAGAATCCTTACCATCAATTGGTTTGGATAACTTTTATAAAACTTCATGAAGCATGTCAATGGGACAAAGGTTCAGACTCTATTTACCACAGTTCAAGAATTATTGAACTTTAAATGATGTACAAGTGCAAGACTGTACGAGCTTAGGTGCACTAAGTATGAATGTCAATAATATCGATGTGGAATAACTGTAAAGTAATTAAACCACTTAATAGCATGCTTGGAAATAAGATTTCAAGCTTAAATGAAAAATTTTCAATTCAACAATATCCTGCTCAATGCAATATGAGAAGGATAGGAAAACTTTCACAAACTCAAAGTTGTGTAAGTTAGGAAACTTGAAACATAATAAATTCGGATACTTGCTTAATATAATTTAGAGTAATTTTAGGGAAACTTGCTTAACAAAAGTTGCGTTCAAGGAACTTGTACAATCAAAGAGTGAATTTCAAAGAAAACTTGCCTGTTTACTCAGCTACAGTATAATACCAGCTTTCACTAACTTGCGTTAAAACGACCTAACATTAAAAAGTTAGTCTTTCAATTAATATGTGTAAACCAATACGAGTCTACACTTAAAAGAATCAAGTCGTCACATAGCATGCTTCTATACATGTATCATTACATTACTCGATTAGTTCCTAACACACTATGTCATAGTTGAAATCACCATTTACTAATTCATCATAGGATTCTTTCAATAACATGATTATTATCATATGACTACTATACTGGACATGTATTACATATTAGAGTAACCATATAAGCATGCATCAGTTCTCAATTTAATAACAGAACTCAGATCTCACTACAGACTGGCGCGGCCACGCCTGGTTTGTACTAAATAGTGGCGCGGCCGCGCTGCTTTTGGTGCAAACAAAGACATGGCTGCTTCAACAGTAAGCCAGTGCACACACGACTTTCACATAAAAGAACAATCATGCACCACACACATGTCATTATATAAATAACTAACTTTAACCTTTCATTAAACATTTCAAAGGTCATTATTCGTTTTCACTTAATCAAGACTTCACATGTTAAGCTAACAAGGTCGATCATGTCTAGTTTTATATACATCCTAGCTACATGGTCCTTTGGCCTCAACTATACATTCATATGTTTAGATATCAAAAGCACACTTACAAGTTCTCAACTTATAGTTTATCAAGTTTATTTTCAAAACTTTAAGTCTCCATAGTAAATTCATTCAAGCATGCAAGGTGAGTTTTCATAGTCTAAATCATGCTTTTATAATCACATAATAAAACACATGAACATCTCTTTTAAGTTCAAAACTTAGTGTATACATAGTTCGTTTATACATAGCCAATATAGTCCTTTTTCGTGAAATTCCTATCATAATCATGCTTGAATATCTTATAATATCTTCAACCATATAACTAACATATGGACACATGTCAAGACATATCAGAACGTAATACACTTGCATCCAAGGTTAGAACTTGTTTTGCAAAAAGAGTTTATCAAAACTATTTTCCAACTCTTTAAGTCTTCTTTGAATAATCAAATTAAAATCAACTAACATGGCTTACTATGTACATAAAAATCTCAGTTCACGTGTTAAGGTTGTTTATAAGTATCTAATAACAAAAATAACATGTTCAGAATGAAACAAGATAACAAATTTACTATACATGATGCAAACTACATTATGACCGCTAGCCATATATATAGTATAGAAGTGGCTATACGGCGCCACTTTGACCAGAATGAAAAATAAGGACTCTGCTTCGGCAGAGATCCAACATAATCAACATCAAGCCTCAGTTTAAACCCATAATACAGTTCTTAGACATGCAAAAAAAACCCATATAACACAATAACATGCTATTTTATATCAATTAACAGAGAATTCTTGAGAATTACAAGAATTTGACAAAAACCAATTCAAGAACATAAGCTTAGGATTTTATACCTCTTGAAGTAATTTGGGCAGCAATACACTCACTCCTTAGCAACTAATTCTCAGCAAATTGCAACAAGGAAGGTGAAAGTAAATTGGAACAAGGAAGATGAAGGTATTATTTATAGGAGATTGATTATCTAGATAATGCCATTACCTCACAAATCAAACCATTGGCTTTCAAGAATGCACAAGGGTTAAGAGAGAGTTGGTGAGAGTTGGTGATTCCACTCATGAATCCCACTCCCCATCCACTAATTGCTCTATGTTTAATGAATTTGAGATGAATATAGAGTAGGCTTGCTAGCTTGTTCACGTGGGAAGTGTTGGGCTTCGGCACAGAAACGCACAGCAAAAATTAAAATTTTAAAGCAATTTTCGAAACCCTAAAACAGGATCCATGCGAAAAATCAATTAATTCAGAGGTTTAGAGATTATACCAGAAATGAAAAAGCGAATCAAACCGATCGGTGTGCCTCGAATCTCCAACGCAATACAAACCGATTAGCGCCTCTACAAATATCCACACGAACACCGCACTTTAAGCTCATCGAGCGATTACGCAATAAGAAGGACTTTGCAGTATTAGCCACCAAAAGGAATGGATTTTCCAAAGCTGCTTTCTCTCTAGTCTCTCTCTAAGAGCGGCTAGGGTTTTCAATTATGATATCACCCTAAGTAGGCGCTATATATCATATATATAGTAGTTAAAAGGAATTAATCAAATCAAAACCTAATTTCATAAAATCCTAATTTATATGTATATATATATATATATATCTCTTAATTAAGTCTTACTTAATTAATATACATATATACAAATTATTCTTTTAATTTAAATTCGTTATTTAAATACTATTAATCATATTAATATATTTAAATCCTTAAAATTTAAATTAATTCCCTTTTAAATAACATTCTATGTGTGTGACCCTATAGGTTATTATTACGTTGGCAATAATTTTAAAATCAAATTATAAAATTATAAGCGTTGAAATGACATCTAGTAATACATCGCTACCCAAGTAATAATAAGATCGATGATTCGATGCAACCTTTTCGTGACCAATGTTTCAATGTAATTTAATCCTTTTAACCTTAATATCCTAGATTAAACTCGAGTCATGGAATGTGTCATACTCTTCATAATTTAATCTAAGTTTTCTTGATCAATGAGTAGACTATATGAAACAAATCACTATTTGAGCATGGCCATGCATTTCATAGTCCTACTCAATCAAGAGGCCTATGGATATCACCCATAATATATAGGATGGTTAAATTCCATCTAGATCACTCATATTTCTCACACGATTAATGATGAACCCAATAATCACCTTTATAGTCCACCCTATTAAAGGTGACATTTGATGATATCAAAGTACATAAATTCTCGTAGTAGTAATATAGCGATTTCGTGTCGGAGGACCATTACATCATTATCACTATGAGAATTGCTAATGAGACTTCGTGATAATGCTCCATATAGAATTCTCATGGTGGGTCCATCCAAAGACATCGCGTTCTCTAACATGTACCTATGCATTGACTTAATATCTCATATATTTATGACTAATGAGATTTGGTCATCAGTCAATCCACATACTAGTCTCAATGCATCATTGTTGTCCCATCAACAATGACACTCGACTAGGGACATTTAAGAACACTGATACTAATGGTAATATATAATCTCATGTTCAAGTCACATACTTGAAACTATATAATTTGTATCACTATTCTAAGGAATTTTATTATGTTAACAATTATATTATGCAGTAAATAAAACCATAATAAAATCATATATTTATTCAATCAAATATAATATCAAAACGTTAAGCAATTATATCAAATAATTGGCTTTTAGGGCATAAACTCTAACAGGAAGAAATGAAATGGGACTCTTATTATAGGACAAGAGAACAACTCTCAGCATTTGCACAAAATGAAATGCAATACTTGGCTAATACCTTATATACATAATATTTACTTTGGTTATAAATTATGCATGCACAATTCATTTCACATAACATAGGTTATAATGATTTAAAAGGGCATACAATGTATTTTCCAATTACAAGGTATCAAGTAGTGCACATACATATAATTCATGTACATTTTCAATTACCATGACTGTTATTATTATAATAACTTAATGAAATAATTATTAATTTAGTAATTGATATTATTATATATCAATAGGGTATACATGAATGTTTACCCACACACTTCATATCATATAACAATATTATTATGCAACTCACATGAATGCAGATAACTCTTACTATATAGTCTATATATATAATATATAGACATATTAATGTATACCTTGTACTATATAAAATATATAGTTAACTACCATATAATAAAGGTTTACTATATTGCACAAATTAATCAAGTACACATATAATCATTTTATAAATTATTAATCTCTTACTCCTTAATTATTATTTATTCATAATAATTATTAATTAACACATTATCAATTAATTTCTCATAATTGCCATTAATTAATATGTTCAACTCTTGCCACCATATTCAAATAAATTGAATATTTAATTATTAATAATCCTATCAATTCCTTGATATTAAATTCTTAGGGTTAGTTCACTAATTTAAATAAACTATTAGTGACTCCGTTTAAATCATTTCATAAATTCACATAACCACATAAGGTTTAAATAAACTTACAAAACTAACTCATTAAAAATTAAATCACATATTTAATTAATAAGGAGTTTAAAATTCATGGTTATTACAGATTCAGTACGGTCAAACATGGTAAAAAAACTCGTTCATACATTTTCTGGAAATTCTAGAAATCAGAAATCATGACCGGATGGTCTACTTTGACTATCCACTACATTCAATTAATTGATGATTTGAGTGATATAAAGGCACGAATCTAAACTCCACATAGCAGGTTATAACATAGATACAAAAACATCATCAATACATATAAACTTGACAGTTATGGGTCTTTGAAAATCTTTTCAGACGCGGTTAAAGGATTTTTGGGTTACCCAGAAATCACTTGGTCATGGTCGGTCAACCGACTTTGACCAACAATATCTTGTACTCTGGACATCGAATGACCCAGGTTCCTTTTTCAAATTACAGTACTCATGGCATACTATAACTTAAAACCTTTAAACAAACAAAAACGTAAACAGAAAAGGATCTAAGAGACCTGACATTTGGTTGTCAAACAACAAAATGTTTTTTATAGATTTTTGAAAACACCAAATCTGAGCCTATAGATGTTATGGATCTAACATCTATCAACCCAGATCATCAATATACACTACATACAGCATGTTTTAACACTTAAACACAACTTTTATCATAGAAATCAAGATCAGA
Organism: Panax ginseng; assembly: GCA_020205605.1. Lineage (NCBI taxonomy): Eukaryota > Viridiplantae > Streptophyta > Magnoliopsida > Apiales > Araliaceae > Panax > Panax ginseng. The sequence goes on along the minus strand of CM035134.1, from coordinate 69,285,030 downwards.
ATCTAAGTTAGGATTTATACCTTTCTATGAACTTTCTTGAATCTGAGCTTTTGATTTGTTATGGGTGATAGTGGGGCTTGGTTTGAGAGCTGATATACTACTATATTTCGTAGGTTAGAGAGAGAGGGTCTTGGATGAGTGTGGTGATCAAATGAGCTAGAATATGAATTTTCTCTCTCTTTGATCTTATAAATAAGTTGGATATAATGCAATGGCTGAGATATTGCTGCTGATTTGTGTTATTTAATGTCACATGGTTGGTCAAGAGTTGGCCAACAACTCCATATTTCGGCAAGATACATAAGCAACATAATAAAGAATGCACATAAGGGTATTTTGGTCAATTACATTGTAAACTTAATGGCAAAAATGTAATCTTGACAAACCCTTAGGGTTTGACCCTAAGGTTTTAAAAAAATTAATTTTCTAGGCTTTTATTTAGGTTTTAAAAAAATATATAAATTTTAGTTTCTAAAATGGATAATTAGGGTTTCTTAATTAACATAGGGTATCTAATTACATTATACATGAACATTAGGGGTTTAAATTCCACTTATTAGCATTAAGCTTTATCATTAAGCGATCAGGGTTCCTAATTTAGTAATTAGGTTTTTCCCATTTGATAATTAAGGTTCCAAATTTAGAAATTAGGTTTTTCCTAATTATTATAAAAATGTATAATACCTAAATTAGACACATTATCACAGTATCACAACTACAAAACGACTTAACAAATTCTTAAAGTCGTAAATGACTTTTGAATTAGGGTTTATAATAATTAGGGTTTTCCCTAATTAAGACTAAATTCTACAATACATGTCATTATTCATATAACACAATCATTACACAGTCTTGAATCTCCCATTTGAGTTTCAAAATAGGGTTAAACAATTTAATACTAGGGTTTGGTAATGATACACCATAATTAACCAACCATTATCATTCCACACATACACTACATATTTATAGCACTGAAATATAAATAATATTATATTATTATTCTCATTCATTGCTCAAAATCCAGAATTAGGGTTTGGATTCCATATCTGATTTATCTTGCATATATAACATTATTAATTAAGTTAAAACAATTAACTTAATAATCGAACTAAAATTCATATAATAAAATAATTATTATAATAATTCTAATAATCATTTCATATATTATTTAAATAATATATAACCATATTTTCATGAAAAATAAATAATAAAAATATTTTTACTACAAATTAATTATAAAAATATAATATATAATGGGCAATAATTCTAAGAAAATTATTTGAAATTATTCATGTAATAAATAAATTTTATTTATCACATATAAACATATACTTTACCTTGCACGTATTCCCACCTTTAAAATAAAAAAAAAAAATTATACGCAAAATTTCTGATTTAATTACCACCATCATGCAAGAATTGTTCACATATCACAGGAAAGTAGCCAAGGGCACTAAAATAGACATAACCATTTTTCAATGCATTATGACCTACTCACATAGCATCCACATGCAATAGACACCACGTAATCATCAATATAACCAAAATCACTATATGTCTATGTGAAATTACAACCATATTGAATTTAAGCGCAAGCTCTTATTTAACTCATACGGTGAAACAATATATGTCTTTCTGATTCACGAAATACAAAGCCATGCAAAACAACCCCATATACGCATACTATCATGATTACAATCCATACTCGCATGTTATTTTTCAACTCCATATAAGTAACTAAAACAAATGGTGATCAATCATTCATACATGCAAACAAACCATAATAGAAATTCCTTATGATATGTAAAATAATCCGTGATCGAGCATGCAATTAAACTACATATTAAAATCCGTTAGAATCCCATAATGGAGTTTAGTTCATGACTGAACCAAAAACCATTATGGGATCAAAGCAATACATGAATCTTAAGCAAACAATTGAAAGAGAGAAGGATAGAATCGATCAAACCCAATTGCTGTTTATAATCCAATAGTAACGTTTAAATCCTCAATTAAATCCAGCAAAAGAATAATAGTTTATCCACAGTAATTGAAAATCCAAAGAAGAAGTAGAGAATATGGAGTTTCGGTTTAGTTCTCCATTGGAAATCTCTCTCATGTGTTAAACCCTAGTTCCAATATGAAAAACACGTAAAAACTACTCAATGATACGTCTGATGTAAAGCCCCCAAATTCAGATACTTGAAACCCAAATTATGTGCTTCACGATACCATCTTTATGAGCGGAATAATACTAATAATAATAACAATAATATAAATATTAAACTTAATTTACATAATTATCAAAGTCTAGCTCCCAAGTAAGTAACCTTTAATCATTCCTTACAATACATGATATTAAATATATAACGTTGTCTTAATAATATTAAACTATTACATAGGATAACATTGAAATCATTCAGCAACCATTCCCTTTTCCCTTATTTTTAGCAGAGCCTTCAAGTTGTTCACACTTAGCTAAAAACATTTAAATTAAGCAAGGATGAGCATTTGAGTGCCCAGCAAGTAATAACAATTATATATATAAGCTGAAAGAATTTAAATATTTTTTTTATACTACCCTTCTACAACAAATCAATAGTTGTGAAGTAATCTGAACCGATAATAATAACATAGCAACTCTCTTTCAAATCTTCGAACTTTGCTATGGTGGCATGTGTGATATCCTGGCTTGGGTTTTGCATTTGTTAATTATCCCAATGGCAGCCCTGATGAGCACACAACATAGCTACAACTGACGCGTGTGGAATGCTCCATGTAGTGCTACCTCGCAGATACCGCAATATATTTTGATGGATGAGACGACCCACATTAATGTATTTTCCAGTGATTATGCCCATAGAATGATTACCCTTTCCGCTGCGATCTAATGTTGATGAGACGAAGGAAATAGCTTTGCACATATGAAAAGATTCCACGCCTTTGCATATCGATTCAGGACTGCGGCTGGGAATATGCGAGGTTTATTCGTGCCGACTTTATAAGTCCATTTCGTGCCAGGCACACACAATTCAGCAATGACCAGTTCTAAGTCCATCTCCAAATGTGCACCTGTGATCCAATTAGCAAATCCAGTCGGTGGTGTGTCAGTAATCCTAAACACTACTCTGATGGCTGGAGGTCTGTAATCTATTTTAAATCCGCGAACCATAGAGATGCCACTCATTGTAGCTTTGGCATTAGTATAGAATTCGCGGACTATACTCATCGGAATTGGCATAGGCGTCATCGTCAAGCCAGTCCATCCTCATTAGCGAATCATAGCACATAGCTGACCATCTTGCCCCTCAAGTTTGAAACCCTGCTCTTTGACAAATGTTTTCGCCACAATTCTGTAATACTTCTGCTGGGCTGCCAAATCCAGAAATTTGGTATGATCGACAATATCCTCCCCTTGACTGCCAGAGGAAGATGATGATGAAGAAGAAGAAGAAGAAGAACGAGCTCTCTTTGGTCCCATTTGGAATGGATAAGGAATTCAACGGTATGTTTGTCACTGAGTGCTATTAGAAGTTTTGATTTTCCCCACACTGATTTCATACAACCCTCTCTTGAAACCCTAGTTTATATTAGTGGATGAGATCGTGGGTGTGAACTTTGAATGTGGAGAGAATCGTGGGTAGACGAGGAGAGATGTACGACTTCAATTTGTAACTGAAAGAGATGGAGAGACGTGCGTTTTGGAGAGTCCTGTGAACACGCCTTCTATTATGATTTCAAATGAGACACCAAATAAGCCCCGACTCATTTTTAAGACTTTAAAAATTTTAAATCCTCAGATGCTCATGCGACCTTTTGATGGAGATCAGGCGCTGGCGTATGAATGTGCTTTTAGTAGTCCGACTGGCTTCTTTGTCTTGTAGTATGAGTTCTCGAGCTTTTCAAATGTGTGGTAGATGCGACCTGGATTCGCAAATCTGTATTCATCTCTAATCTTGTAGCCCGAGAATGCATGCGGTCCAATCCACCTGTAATATTACCAATAAATATGTCAAAGCAGGATTTATGCAATAAACATGAGTGTCTATTTTGCCACCCTAATTCCAATGCAATGCACAAACGTACTCTTATTCAATTGCAGCTACTAAGCTAATTATGCAGAGATAATCTCATGGTCCTAAATAAGGATGAAAATGAGCTTACAAAACAACTTGAACTAAATAAATACAAAAGAGAGATAGAAATAATGGGTTGCCTCCCATCAAGCGCTAAGTTATAGGCATTTAGCTTGACTGTCTCTGAATCTCATGTCGAAGAAAGAACTGAGATGACTTTCTATCTGTCCACCTCGCCACCAAAGTAATGCTTCAATCGCTGTCCATTCACCTTGAAAGGTTGATCCGAGAACTTATCAAATGCTTTAATTGCACTATGCTGGGGATTGGTATCCATATATTGTACGAGTTCGTCGAATTCCTCATCCTCCAAATCTGGATTTTCAGCAATGATACTTCTCAACGGTTCATAATCCACAGAACTATGTACTCCATCATTTAGAACCCGATCCACCAAATCAACCCGGAAGCATTCTTCTTCATCTGTTGGGAAATTCATTGCCTTGAAGACGTTAAAGGTAATCTCCTGATCATGTACACGCATAGTGAGTTCCCCTTTTTGCACGTCTATTAAAGTCCTTCCTGCGACTAAGAATGGTCTCCCCAATATGATTCGTATACTCTTGTCTTCCTCATAATCTAGGATGATAAAGTCAGCTGGAAAGATAAATTTGTCCACTTTCACAAATACATCTTCAACAATTCCCCGTGGATACGTGATGGATCTGTTAGCTAGCTGCAAAGAAATGTTTGTCGGCCTTGGAGTGGGCAATCCCAACTGATTAAACACTGACAAGGGCATCAGATTAATACTTGCCCCAAGGTCACATAGACACTTCTCAAAGTTTATCTTTCCGATCATGCATGAAACTGTGAAACTGCCCGGATCTTTCAGCTTTGGAGGTAATTTACGCTGAAGCACTGCACTGCATTCCTCTGTCAAGGCCATTGTCTCAAACTCATCTAATCTTCTCTTCCTTGACAATATAGCCTTCATGAACTTTGCATAACTTGGCATCTGTTCCAATGCCTCAGCGAAAGGTATGTTGATCTGAAGCTTTTTAAAGACCTCCAAGAATTTGCTGAACTGCTTGTCCTCCCTCTGCTTATTCAATCTCTGCGGATAAGGAACCGGAGGGTAAACTGGTGGTACTGTATTCTTAGGCTTTACACCTGAACTTGCTTTATCCTTCTCTCCTCGCTGCGACTCAGATTCCTCTTGATTTTTTCCTGCTCGATCCAATCGCTCTGCCTTTCATGCGGTCAAGGTAACCCTCATCAAGACAATAGCATGCGGTAGCGCGCATGATTCTCACTCTCTGTAGTCTTTTTCCTAGATCTCAATGTGATCGTTTGAAACTGTTCCTTCCCGTCTCTTCATGGATTTGCTTCCATGTTGCTTGGCAATGAACCCTGAGGCCTATTATTAAGCATGCTCGCCATTTGCCCCATCTGAGTTTCTAGATTTTTAATAGCCACTGCTTGGCTTTTGATCATAACCTCCGTATTTACCATATACTTCAACATCATCTCCTCCATTTCTGATTTCTTCTCTTATGGAGGTGCAGATGGAGTATGATGTTGTTGTTGTTGAGAATCCCGGTGGAAACGGTGGTTTTGGTGTAAACTATGGCTGAGATGGCTGTAACTGAAATTGTTGATTCGGCTGAAACTGATTCTGCTGATTCCCTTAGTTATTTGACCAACTGAAGTTTGGATGATTGCGGTTGTTGGGGTTGTATGTGTTCTAAAAATGTCCTTGATCTTTCCTGTAATTTCCCACATACTGTACCGATTCCGAGCTGATAGCACACTGATCTGTGGAGTGTGACCCTGCACAAATCTCACATATGAAGGCAATTGTTTTTGCTTTGCTCTATGCCAATGTGTCTATTTTCTTCGCCATAGCTGCCATCTGTGCCGACAACTGAGTAATAACATCCACCTCCAACAAACCTGCAACTTTGGTTGTGGCATCCAAGATGTAGGATTTTAAAAGTCATTCGCTGCCATAGTCTTGATAAGGTTATAGGCCTCTTCGTAGCTCTTTGGCCATAATGCCCCTCCTGCAGCTGCATCTACAATCGGTCTCGACTGCCATCCCAATCCATTGTAAAACGTGTTAATCACCATCCAATCCGGCATACCGTGATGTGGACACTTCCTGAGCATATCTTTTTATCTCTCCCATGCTTCATATAATGACTCACCCTGTTGTTGCTCAAACTGAGAGATAGCTGTCCTCATCTTCGCCGTCTTAGCCATTGGGAAAAATTTGGCTAAGAACTTCTGTGCTAAGTCCTCCCGTGTAGTAATTGACCCTGAAGGCAAAGAATGAAGCCAGCTTCTTGCTTTATCCCTTAAAGAGAACAGGAACAACCTCAGTCTAATAGCATCCTCCGTCACCCCATTGTATCTGAATGTATCACAAATCTCAATGAAACTCAACAGGTGTTAATTTGGATCATCTGTAGTAGCACCCCCAAACTGTACCGAATTCTGCACCATCTAAATAGTGCCCAGTTTAATCTTGAAAGTATTTACTGCTATCGCCGGTCTGACTATGCTGGACTGAAGTCCATTAATATTCGGCATGGAATAGTCCCTTAGAGCCCGGTACTCTTCTCTTTGCTTAATTCTTTGTTCTTCTGCCATACTGGATGTAGTACCCTCTAACTGTGCTTGCAAATTTCTCCGCACACTCGCTTTCCAACCTCTTCCGTTTATGTTACCCTGTGCTAGTGTCAATTCTGAGTTTGATGATCTTGTGTGCATAAAAATTTTACAAGTACCTGAAACCAAAACAAAAACAAGAATAGAAATGAAAAACGATTAGAATTGTCTAAGTCATACAATATAGCTTAAAATTGATGATAATTATTTAAATTTAAACGCCTTTCCCCGGTAACGACACCAAAAACTTGTTGCCTCTTTTTTAGTTTTAACAAAAGAGCTCTAACTCATGCAAGTATACATGCGTCAACAAGTAATACAGAGTAAGTCGAGTATCGATCCACAGGGAGAGTTGCTAAATCAAATTATTATACATCAACTTTATCACTATTTTTATATGCTTAAACTAATAATTATGATTATGATTGAAAATTACTTGAAAATCAAATAACACTAAAATAGGAATAATAATGAAATAAATCAAATCTGGAATAAATGGGATCCTAACTTCATTTACTACCTCACCTAATTACCACCATCATGCAATAATTGTTCACATATCACAGGAAAGTAGCCAAGAGCACTAAAATAGACATAACCATTTTTCAATGCATTATGACCTACTCACATAGCATCCACATGCAATAGACACCACGTAATCATCAATATAACCAAAATCACTATATGTCTATGTGAAATTGCAACCATATTGAATTTAAGCGCAAGCTCTTATTTAACTCATACGGTGAAATAGTATATGTCTATCTGATTCATGAAATACAAAGCCATGCAAAAAAGCCCCATATACGCATGCTATCATGATTACAATCCATACTCGCATGTTATTTTTCAACTCCATATAAGTAACTAAAACAAATGGTGATCAATCATTCATACATGCAAACAAACCATAATAGAAATTCCTTATGATATGTAAAATAATCCAGTAGTCAAGCATGCAATTAAACTACATATTAAAATCCGTTAGAATCCCATAATGGAGTTTAGTTCATGACTGAACCAAAAACCATTATGGGATCAAAGCAATACATGAATCTTAAGCAAACAATTAAAAGAGAGAAGGATAGAATCGATCAAACCCAATTGCTGTTTATAATCCAATAGTAACGTTTAAATCCTCAATTAAATCCAGCAAAAGAATAATAGTTTATCCACAGTGATTGAAAATCCAAAGAAGAAGTAAAGAATATGGAGTTTCAGATTAGTTCTCCATTGGAAATCTCTCTCATGTGTTAAACCCTAGTTCCAATATGAAAAACACGTAAAAACTACTCAATGATACGTCTGATGTAAAGCCCCCAAATTCAGATACTTGAAACCCAAATTATGTGCTTCACGATACCATCTTTATGAGCGGAATAATACTAATAATAATAACAATAATATAAATACTAAACTTAATTTACATAATTATCAAAGTCTAGCTCCCAAGTAAGTAACCTTTAATCATTCCTTACAATACATGATATTAAATATATAACGTTGTCTTAATAATATTAAACTATTACATAGGATAACATTGAAATCATTCAGCAACCATTCCCTTTTCCCTTATTTTTAGCAGAGCCTTCAAGTTGTTCACACTTAGCTAAAAACATTTAAATTAAGCAAGGATGAGCATTTGAGTGCCCAGCAAGTAATAACAATTATATATATAAGCTGAAAGAATTTAAATGTTTTCTTTATACTACCCTTCTACAACAAATCAATAGTTGTGAAGTAATCTGAACTGATAATAATAACATAGCAACTCTCTTTCAAATTTTTAAAACTACGTACTGACTATAAATAGGGTTAAGGGGACATACTATGAACATTGTTTCCATTATCGAAAAGGTTAAACAGAACTTCATTTGTAAACCGTCATAACTTACGGGCACAGGGGTGATCAGCCCGTTGTACCCTGTATTGATCAATACTACATTACGAGAACGATATTATCGTTCACTTTGGCTGCCTTGGGCACATAAAATTTTTCCTATGAATGGGATGTTCATACTTGTCAGGGTTCCAAACCAAAGCAATTCGGTTGGATAATAGGTAGGTTTTATCTTATTCAACAATAATCTATAATTCAACATATATATAAGGGTAATTAACTAAGGTGTATCAACATGTGGTTAACTGCAATGATTATCCAAGTGGGAACACTTGTATAACCATTTTATAGAAATTAACGAACAGAATATATATCTGAATTACCATATACTAACGTGTTAATAATCAATGAGCGTATATAATATAGGGTTAATAATCAGTACGGTAATAATATAATTCTGAAACATTCTTACTCATATCCATTGCATAAAGGAAATGCAAAGGTAGGATACTTGCCTGATGCGCTGCTTACAATAGGCAATTAGTTTTATCTTTTATATCACGACCTATCATTAATCAGATCATTCGTTCGATTAGAACAATATACTATAACATATAGTACTGCATTTCGCAGTCAGCACATAACCTAATCACATTATCACACATGTGTCAACAATCATTGCATCACAAACAAACATTAATACAGTCAAAATATCTAAGTCCAGATCAATTCCTAAAATATGTCGGTGTACCGACAACTTTATCGGGTAATTATCGAGTCTAAGACTCTATTCTGTAACTCAATATCTATAAATATCAGTCATATTATTTTAAAATGACTCAATAAACATTTATTATAATTTATCATAAATTTTCAAACACCGGAATCTTTATCAAATGATTTAAACATCAAACAATTCTATTATCATTAATATTTAATTAATATTAAACTATTAATGAAACCATTGCCAAAATATTAAAGTTATTTATAATAACTTAGAATATTTTTAAAGTATTAATATTACCCTTAAATAATTTTTAAAACATTTAATATCATTTATAAATAATTTCCATTAATATTTAAATATTAATGTACCATTTATCAAAATATTTTTAATTCATTTATATCATTTTAAATGATTTTTAAATCAATAAAACTATTTTTAATCTATTTATTTAATATAATTATTAAATAAATTTAATATCATTAAATAAATATCATTAATATTAAATTATTAATAAAATTATCCTTTAAATATTAAAAGTTATATTTTATAACTTAAAATATCTTTAAACACTTTATTTTTATTTAAAATAATTTTATAATATTAAAATCATTTTTAAACTAAACTATTTAATATAATTATTAAATAACTTTAATATCATTAATAATAATTAATTAATTAATGAAATCAACCTTTAAATATTGAAAGTTATATTTTATAACTTCAAATATTTTAAATACCTTATTATTATTTAAAATGATTTTTAATATAATAAAATCATTTTTAATCTATTTATTTAATTCATTTACTAAATAACTAAATTATCATTAATATTAATTAATTATTAAATTTCATCACAAAATATTAAAAGTCATTAAAAATAACTTAAAATATTTTCTCATTCCATAATATAATTTTAAATGATTAAAACCATTTTAAATAATTTATTTAATATATAATTAAATAAATTAAATACCTTTGATAATTCAAAATATTAAATATTTATGAAATATATTAAAATAATTAAAAACTATTTTTCAGACTCTAAAATAATTTTTAATAATTTATTATGTATTTTCAATAATTAAAAACTAATTTTCTATAATTATTTAATAAAAATATAATTTTTATAAATAATGTCAGCTAAAGACCACCTATAGCGATGTAAATCATTTCAGAGGTGTTCTTTCGTGTTCTTCATGCAAACCCGGATCTTCAAGCCGATTCATGAAAGTAAGCATGTTTGACCACTAATTAATCTTCACACAAAGTGTTTCTAGGCATGTTGTTGATTACATATGGTAGAGCTAATGTAAGACTATAAGATCCAGCAACAAACATGTTCACAACATGCATTAAATGAAAGATCTAAGCTATCAGAGTGGCTGTCAGAGGTTGTTCTTCATTTCTGGGTTGCCCAAAAATGAAGAACAGATTGTGGGGCTCACTTTGGACTTCCACTACATGCTGATAGTGTATTGTTTTTATGATCTATAAGCTGCAGTGTGTAGCCAGTATGTAAATGAAGAGATCTAACACAATATCAACAAAACATCAATAGATCTAGCAGATATTAGCCGGTCAAAGGTTGTCAGAAAAACTGTTTTCTGGGTTACCCAGAAAACGGTTCTTGTGATCTTTTTGCCTACTTTGACCGGTCACTACAACAAATATATAAGTTATTTAGATGATCTAGAAGCTTTAAACTGTAGTCCATATACAAGATTACAATTTCATTGCAACAACAAGAATAAAACAACTAAAACCTGCACGATCTAGCCACATAAACATTCTGTCAGAGCATTCTGGGCGATTTTTGGGCTGCCCGGAATTGCATGGTCAATGTCGGTCAACAAACTTTGACTGTTAATAACTCAAAATCTAAACCTTTAATCATTGTGATTCCACTTCCAGCTTAAAGACAACATGACAAACTACAGATCCAATACTTAAAACAACAAAAACACATAACAGGTAAAGATTTATAGGGTCTGACATTCGTTGTCAAACCTAAATATTTTTTTTCCCAGATTTTCTTAAAACTCAAATTTGAAGACTTAGATGATATGGATCTATATAATACCAACCCGTATCATCATAATAGACTATATCTAACATGTTTAACACAAAAACAACAACATCTAAAAACAGATTATTGGACAGATTTCATGGCTAGGGTTTTATACCTTTATATGACAAATCTTGATTTCTAGCTTTCTGATTTGATTGTGGTTTTAGTGGGGCTTGGATTTGGGACTGATATGCTAAGAAATTTCGTTGGTTTAAGAGAGAGAGAGTCTAGGTTGAGAGTTGATACAAAATGAGCTAGCAAATGACTTATTTTCTCTCTCTAATCTATTTATAGAAGTCTAGCAAATGTGGGATTTAACTATTATCCCCCATACTCTTGTTGTCCCTTGGATAAAAAGCTTCACCTTATCTCTTCCAATTAAGCCTAATCATGTGATTAAGGGTGCTAAGTAGATTTTCAACCAATGGGAGATTGACACCTATGTACTTGATGTAAGAGTTACTATTTAAGGAAACTTGATTAGCATAATTTGTTGCCTTAAAAGGCCTATTGTGGCCAGCTATATATATACCCAATAATTTCTTTATTTAGCTTTTATTTTAATGCATAAAGTAGATAAATTAAAGGTCTAAAATACCCTTAATTATGTGTACTAAGTTTGGGCTTGAATTTGATTTCTTTTGGGCTTCTCCCATAATTGTTTTGGGCCATGTAATAATCATAGTGTAACAATTTTAATATATGTTACCCAAATTGTTTATTTAGGGTTTAAAATAAAATATAATTAGTTTGCAAAATTTATAATTATAGTTTTCTTAATTTGACTAGGGTTCTAATCATACATGAACATTAGGGTTATTATATAATAATTATAATTATCCTTGCTGATTTAGCAATTAGGGTTTATAATTTTGGTAATTAGAGTTATCAAATCACAATTAGGGTTTATACTTAATAATCAGGATTTCAAGAACTTAATATATATAAATGCTAATTAGGGTTGACCTAGTAAATCATAAAATCATACAACACAGTTATATAATAGTCTTAAACTCACAATTGAGTTTCAAATTAGGGTGTTCCACGGTAAAACTAGGGTTGGCATAATACACCATAGCTGATCAATCATTGTCAGTCCATATACATACAGTATATAATTATAGCACTGAAAAATCAAAATATAAATAATATTATATTATTATTCTCATGTCTTGATCAAAATCCAAAAAAATTAGGGTTTGGATTCCATATCTGATTTATCTGTCATACTTAACATTATTAATTAAGTTAAAATAATTTATTAATAATCTATACTAAAATTCATATAATATAATAAAATAATTATTATAATTATTCTAAAATTCATTTCATATATTATTTAAATAATATAATAATTATATTTTCATGTAAATTAATTATTATAAGAATATAGTTTATAAGGATCAATAATTCTAAAATAAAATTATTTAAAATCATTCATGTAATAAATATATCACATAAATACATACACATATTATCTTGGCACACATTCCCCATATTTAAAATAAAATAAAAAAATTTATACGCAAAATTTCTAATTTATTTGTATAGAAAATATCAGGTTGTTACATTCACCCTCCCTTATAAAGATTCTGTCACCAGAATCACCATTTTAAAACCTACACATACAAGCGTACGTAGTATATATAATCATTGTAGGTAGATCTTGATCATAAATGATCGTACTGATCTTTAACCTATTCACGTAAAGCTTGTCTATCTAATTAAACGGAAATTTGATTTCTAAAAGAACTCAAATTCCTTCTTCAAAATTTCTTTATAAAATAATTTACTATATATATGAAAATCATGCATAAGAAAATAAAAATTATATGAATAATAACCGGAATTGCACCACCATTTTGCTACACGGTATCACGGACTGGATATGTGTTGAAAACCCTCTGATTGATTTCATCGACCTTTGGATAGCGTTGGTCCCGTGATTGCTAGAGCTCCACTGCCCTAGCCAGTATTCACACTCCCTGCCTCCGTCCTCCTCTTCGGACAATCCTTCATCTTGTGCTCAGTCGATCCACATAGAAAACATCCACTGTTCATCCTAGGATTGGGGCAGTTGGGAGAGATATGGCCCTCCTGCCAGCACTTGTAGAACAAGAACTTCCCATTCAAACATTCTCCAGAGTTTTTCTTTCCACAGTTTCCACACTGCACAGCTTGCTTCTTAACTCCTTCCTATTTTACCTGCACACTTCCAAAATTGCTTCCCTTCCTTTTGCTACTACCACCGCTACTCCCACTATTAACTTCCACCTTCCCAGTTCCTTCGACCTTACTCTTGTTCTTTCTCTCCTTGTTGTAGAGGCTCATGGCCTCACTCCCCTCCTCAACAATAATAGCCTTCTCCATAAGTGCTGCAAATGTAGGGATCTGCAACACCACCACCTTGTTATAAAGCTAAGGTTTTAATCCCAGCTTAAACCTTCTAGCTTTCCTAGCCTCCGTATCAACTTGATGCGGAGCAAACCTAGCCAACTCATTAAATTTTGCGGAGTATTCTGACACCGTCATATTCTTCTGCTTCAACTCTAAAAATATTACCTCCATCCTAGCCTGCATACTAGATGAAAAATAGTTCTCGAAGAACAGTGTCTTAAACCTATCCCATTTAACTACACCTTCTCATGCCTTTGCCTGATTCGTTTCCCGCCAAAAATTTGCCTCACCCTTCATCATTTAGGTGGCAAAAGCGGTCTTTTGCCCCTCAGCTACCCTAGCTATTACTTAACGCCTTCTCAATCTCTTTAACCCAAGTCCAAGGCTTCTACTGTGGTCATTGTCCCTTTGAATTCGGGCGGTCCCACAGCCTTAAAATCTTTAAAGTTAGCTAAGCGATTGTCCGGTTGGTTCCCTGCGACTGGCATTCCTTGCTGCATAGCTTGTGCTACCATATTTGCAAAGTGCTGCATCGGGTCTGCTTATTGTTATCCCTCAACGTTATTGACAGACTCTTCTGCCCTTTGGTTTTGAGTTTGACGCCTTGGCGACATTATCTAGTTAAGTAAAACCATATATTATTCTTTACATTCTAAATCTTATCATATAAGTTTAGTATATTAAGTCATTTCATTACTCAAACTTAGATTCATATTCATTTAGCGAATACTTTACATAGCATAGTACATACTGCTTTAAACATCATTCATCCCTTTGTGACTATAAAAGTCAGGATTTACAGCCTTGACTAATACCAAAAGTTGGGAACATTTCATTACACAGACATACTTAACATTAAACAGACCTACACAATAGAACCTATACTACATATTCACTACGCCTTTTTATTGGACAACCTTTCGCCTGATGACCTTCTATCCCACAAATAAAACATGCTCCTGATTTATAGTCAGGATAATACAGAGTGGTATGTCCCTCATAGCCACAAAGGTAACATATTCTTTTTCCTTTCTTCTTATCAAATTTTCCTAAGTCATGGTCTTCTACCTTTCTTCTCCCTTTCTTACTCGGAGCTACACACGATGTGTTGCTTGAGGCTCCCATCTGATCAATTTGGATTTTAAGCTTATCTTGTTCTTCCATTATTTCTATTAATGCCTGACGCAGTTGACTATTTAACAGCTTTTCTATTTTCCATAGCTTTTCCAGAGAAGAAACCTTGTTCCTTAGATCCTGCACCTCTATTGATGCTTGTTCAGCTTCAACTTTAGTGTCCGAATCACTATCTGTCAGCTCTACCACCTCCGGATCTGGAACTACGTTTTCTACAACAACCACTTCATCTGAGTTATTTTTATTGTGAGCCTCTATTTAAGCTATTTGCTTCGATATTGGCTCGGGGGTATGGATTTGATCCTTCTTCATGCTATAAGCATATAACAAGCCTTTTCCACCAGACATCTACACACATAAATTATCCTGATTAGCATATAGTATATACACACAGCAAATAATAGTTTTATATAAGTTATCTTTATTTTGTTTGACGATGAATTTAGTCAATTCATCTCTTTATAAACTCTATATGAATTATTTATATTTTTAACGTTTTCCCTCTATTCTAAGGTTATAGCCTAAGGTCTATCCCACCTAAGGTTTCTAACCCTAAAGCTTTGATACCAACCTGTAACATTCATGGTGCTTCCAACCATAGCACCTTACAAGGGTACCTATCAACTTGCTACCGACTCGCTCGGCGTCCCCTATGGAAAGTCTGGCTTTGGTGCCTTCCCTTAAAGGGATGTCACCAAATAAAGGCTCGGGGCTCTTTGCAAATTCATGCTTATAGCTTTGATACCAACCTTTAAAGCCCCCAAATTCAGGTACTTGAAACCCGAATTCAGTGCTTCAAGATACCATCTATATGAGCGGAAAAATACTAATAATAATAACAATAATATAAATATTAAACTTAATTTACATAATTATCAAAGTCTAGCTCCCAAGTACGTAACCTTTAATCATTCCTTACAATACATGATATTAAATATATAACGTTGTCTTAATAATATTAAACTATTACATAGGATAACATTGAAATCATTCAACAACCTTTCCCTTTTCCCTTGTTTCTAGCAGAGCCTTCAGGTTGTTCACACTTAGCTAAAAACATTTAAATTATGCAAGGATGAGCATTTGAGTGCCCAGCAAGTAATAACAATTATATATATAAGCTGAACGAATTTAAATGTTTTCTTTATACTACCCTTCTACAACAAATCAATAGTTGTGAAGTAATCTGAACCGATAATAATAACATAACAACTCTCTTTCAAATTTTTGAAACTACGTACTGACTATAAATAGGGTTAAGGGGACATACTATGAACATTGTTTTCATTTTCAAAAAGGTTAAACAAAACTTCATCTGTAAACCGTCATAACTTACGGGCACGGGGGTGATCAGCCCGTTGTACCCTGTATTGATCAATACTACATTACAAGAACGATATTATCGTTCACTCTGGCTGCCTTGGGCAAATAAAAATTTTCCCATGAATGGGATGTTCATACTTGTCAAGGTTCCAAACCAAAGCAATTCGGTTGGATAATAGGTAGGTTTTATCTTATTCAACAATAATCTATAATTCAACATATATATAGGGTAATTAACTAAGGTGTATCAACATGTGGTTAACTGCAATGATTATCCAAGTGGGGACACTTGTATAACCATTTTATAGAAATTAACGAACATAATATATATCTGAATTACCATATAATAACATGTTGATAATCAATGAACATATATAATATAGGGTTAATAATCTGTACAGTAATAATATAATTCTAAAACATTCTTATTCATGTCCATTGTATAAAGGAAATGCAAAGGTAGGATACTTGCCTGATGCGCTGCTTACAATACGTAACTTAGTTTTATCTTTTATATCACGACCTATCATTAATCAGATCATTCGTTCGATTAGAACAATATACTATAACATATAGTACTGCATTTCACAGTCAGCACATAATCTAATCACATTATCACACATGTTTAACAATCATTGCATCACAAATAAACATTAATACAGTCAAAATATCTAAGTCCAGATCAATTCCTAAAATATGTCGGTGTACCGACAGCTTTATCGGGTAATTATTGAGCCTAAGACACTATTCTATAACTCAATATCTGTAAATATCAGTCATATTATTTTTAAATGACTCAATAAATATTTATTATAATTTATCATAAATTTTCAAACACCGGAATCATTATCAAATGATTTAAACATCAAACAATTCTATTATCATTAATATTTAATTAATATTAAACAATTAATAAAACCATTGCCAAAATATTAAAGTTATTTATAATAACTTAGAATATTTTAAAGTATTAATATTACCCTTAAATGATTTTTAAAACATTTAATATCATTTATAAATAATTTTCATTAATATTTAAATATTAATGTACCATTTATCAAAATATTTTTAGTTCATTTATATCCTTTTAAATGATTTTTAAATAAATAAAACCATTTTAAACTATTTATTTAATATAATTATTAAATAAATTTAATATCATTAAATAAATATCATTAATATTAAATTATTAATGAAATTATCCTTTAAATATTAAAAGTTATATTTTTATAACTTAAAATATCTTTAAACACTTTATTTTAATTTAAAATAATTTTTATACTATTAAAATCATTTTTAAACTAAATTATTTAATATAATTAGTAAATAACTTTAATATCATTAATAATAATTAATTAATTAATGAAATCCACCTTTAAATATTGAAAGTTATATTTTATAACTTCAAATATTTTTAAATACATTATTATTATTTAAAATGATTTTTAATATAATAAAATCATTTTTAATCTATTTATTTAATTCATTTACTAAATAACTAAATTATCATTAATATTAATTAATTATTAAATTTTCATCATAAAATATTAAAAGTCATTAAAAATAACTTAAATATTTTCTCATTCCATAATATAATTTTAAAGTATTAAAACCATTTTTAAATAATTTATTTAATATATAATTAAATAAATTAAATACCTTTTGATATTTCAAAAATATTAAATATTTATGAAATATATTAAAAATAATTAAAAACTATTTTTAGGACTCTAAAATATTTTTTAATAATTTATTATGTATTTTTAATAATTAAAAATTAATTTTCTATAATTATTTAATAAAAATATAATTTTTATAAATAATCTGTCGCTAAAGACCACCTATAGCGACAGAACCGTCACTGTAGGTGTTCTTCGTGTTCTTCATGCAAACCCAGATCTTCAAGCCAGTTACCGAGTAAGCATGTTTGACCACTAATTAATCTTCACACAAAGTGTTTCTAGGCATGTTGTTGATTACATATGGTAGAGCTAATGTAAGACTACAAGATCCAGCAACAAACATGTTCACAACATGTATCAAATGAAAGATCTAAGCCATCAAAGTGACTGTCAGAGGTTGTTCTTCATTTCTGGGTTGCCCAGAAATGAAGGATAGATCGTGGGGCTCACTTTGAACTTCCACTACAAGCTGATAGTGTATTGTTTTTATGATCTATAAGCTGCAGTGTGTAGCCAGTATGTAAATGAAGAGATCTAACACAAACATCAACAAAACATCAATAGATCTAGCAGATATTAGCCGGTCAAAGGTTGTCAGAAAAACTATTTTCTGGGTTACCTAGAAAACGGTTCTTATGATCTTTTTGCCTACTTTGACCGGTCACTACAATAAATATATAAGTTATTTAGATGATCTAGAAGCTTTAAACTGTAGTCCATATACAAGATTACAACTTCATTACAACAACAAGAACAAAACAACTAAAACCTGCACGATCTAGCCACATAAACATTCTGTCAGAGCATTCTGGGCGATTTTTGGGCTGCCCGAAATTGCATGGTCAATGTCGGTCAACGAACTTTGACTGTTAATAACTCAAAATCTAAACCTTTAATCATTGTGATTCCACTTCCAGCTTAAAGACAACATGACAAACTACAGATCCAATACTTAAAACAACAAAAACACATAACAGGTAAAGATTTATAGGGTCGGACATTCGTTGTCAGACCTAAATTTTTTTTTTTCCAGATTTTCTTAAAACTCAAATTTGAAGACTTAGATGATATGGATCTATATAATACCAACCCAGATCATCATAATAGACTATATCTAACATGTTTAACACAAAAACAATAACATATAAAAACATATTATTGGACAGATTTCATGGCTAGGGAGCTTTTATAACTTCTTGTTATGTGTAAGTTAGAGTCCAAGATTTGTTTGACATTGTACTACTGTAAGAGTACTACAACATCAATACTTAACCAAACCGAAAATCATTACCAGTAGCTAGTTATTGAATGGTCAAAGTGATCACTCAACCACGACCAAATCGCTGCCCAGAAACTTAAGAACACATACAGCGACACTTTCTGTCACTATAGGGCTTTAGCGACAGACAGAAATTATTTTCTTTAAAAATAAATTATAAAAATTAGAAATAATTAATAAATAAATATAATAACAGTTTAAAAAATTATATTAAGTTATTATAAATAAATTTTGATATTTTTACATAAATTTAATAATTATTTTATATTAATAAGAATTAACTTATTAATAAAGAAGTTGGAATAATTATTTATAAATACTAAATAATTATGGAAAAATATTATTAATGATATAAAAATTATAATAAATGAAAATAAATTATTTAATAATAATAATCAATGTTTTTGTAAAATTATAGGTAAATATTAATTACTTATAAATAGAAATAAATGATTTAAAAATCATTTAAAGGATAAATAAATATTGTAAATACTTTAAAATTTCTAAAAGTATTATAATGGATAAATAAATTTTATAAATAAAATTTAGTCCATATATCAAGGGTATTAAATACTAAACCCTATTCAAATCTAAATTATTAAATAATTGTTATAATTGAATATTGTTATCAATATTAACGTGTTAGATTTATATATATGAATATCATAGTGATCCCTCTCTCACATCCGAATAAAATTTCTAAGGATTTTCTAATGTAAATTTAAGCCCAAAAATTTGGATTTTTAGAATTTAAGTTAATAAAATGAGTTTTTAAATGAATTTTTATTAATAATATTATGTATGTGTTTATTAATCGTTCTAGAACCTAGGATGATTATAAGTCGGGAGGATTCTCGCTACGAGCTAGAATAAGCGATTAAGAATTTTCAATACGAAAAAATGAAAATTTTAAAGAACAAAAATATTTAGGGAAAAAGACAAAATAGGCACTATTCACCCGATTTAAACCTAAGGGTTAGGGTTTGAATAACCTAAGTCTGTTCGAGAGTTTAGTATGTCGAAATGACATTCCGTCGAAAGATTTGATGATAATATATCTTGAAAAGTTAAGTAAGCCGATAAAAGTTTTTCTTGAAAAACGTGCATAAATCGGATAAAATAAAAATGACGAAAAGTACTGCTATATACTTTTCATTCGTTTAGCTACGTTAGGGTAAAACATGAAAGAAAACGCTCAACGCCAAAAAGTGTTTTTTAGTTTTTCGGAAATTCGAAGAATATGTAAAAGTTAATCGGTAAAGGAAAGACGAAATATCCAAAAAATATTTAGATTCAGAGAATCGCAGTTTTTAAAAATGTCAGACGAAACTCGAAAAACAAAACCACAAAACTTACAGGCTAAGTTTCGTGAATAGTAAGAAGGTTAACTAAGGAGGTGGAAGTAGTAGACTTAAGTGTTAAGTAAACTTAAGTGTTAAGCAAACTTAAAGGCTAAGTAGACTTAAGTGTTAAGTAAACTTAAAGAGTAAGTTAACTTAGTCCCTAAGTCATGAATAGTAAGGAGGTTAAGTTGGTGAAATGACTAAAACACCCTTAGCTTGGATTTTCTATAAATAGGAAGCTAGCTTTCATTTGTATGAGATTTTGAAAATTGTTCAAACATTTGAGAGAGAGAGTGAGAGAGATTTCGGATGAGGGAGAAGAGGAAAAGGAGGAGGAAAAGTTTCTCATGAACAAACTTTGTCCGACGGAAGGAGATTAAATGAGAACGGTAATCCGAAACCTAGTCTTTTATAAATTTTCTTTAAGTTTTTATGTTTAGAAACATAACTTAATAAGAATAAGAAGTAGATAATGTTAGGGATGATTTCATATGGTTGAAATCATGAGAAATAAGAAAAATAAGAACTTGAAGTTTAGAAAATAAATTTCTTAAGGAAGTATAGGATTCGTAATGAATTAGAATGATTTGAGTTGATTATATCAATAAATAGATGCAATAAGTAAGGAATAATGTTCTATAACATCAAATTCCAATAAAAAGTGAAATCGTAATCCAAAATATCGATTAAAATGAAGAACGAATGAAGAACACGAAGAACATGCGAAGAACACGAATAACGTTGTTGATGGACAAATTTAAAACCATCGTAGGATAATTGTTGTTGATGGAAAAATTTAAAACCATCGCGTATAAGTTAGATGCATATTTCTTGGTTAGGAATGGTAGAAACGTTCATGAAGAATGGATTAAAACTTAGCTATAACGAAGTTATGGCAAAAATTTTGTAAAAGACAAACGAGAATTAGAAAGTTAGTAAATAAACCCGAACGTGTAGGGTTTTATAAGAATGTAAGAAAACATAGAAAATGTGAGTCATGAACTCAAGAACGAACGAATTTCGAAGTTTGGATGGACCAATTACAGATTTAACAAACAAAGGGCGTTAAAAACGTAAATTGAACGAAGGGTGAAGATCAAGCAAAACGAATGGCACGTTAACGGATTTATAACGAAGTTTTGTCTAGAGGTATTGAAGTACGTAAGATAAGGAAGAGAATGGCTTTGGAATGACCTCATTCCGAGTTATAACGAATAAATTATGGAAGCGGGAAGTAAGCGTCTCAAATTGGATTTAACACTTAGAAAAATTTTCTAGGGTTAGGGCTTGGCGCCGCGGCGCCAACCATGCCTTGTAAGGTGGCGCTGCAGCGCCAGACCAGAGGGCCGAGTACTGCAAACTCGCGCCGCGGTGCGAGAGATAGAAGGAAGAGTGGCGCCGCAGCGCTAGTGTACGAAAAAGCCAGAGAAGAGCTTTTAACTGCTCAACTCTTGGGGGAAACGTACGGGAAGATAAAGAACATAATGTTCAACTAAGATAACACTTTATCAAGTGAATTAAACCTTTAGTACAGGTTGAATGAAATGGTCAAAAGAGATTAAAAGACAAAGAATTTTTTTTAAACGCGAGATACATAACCGATGTCCGGGGACCGTAGTCGCGATGAACGAACGTGAGGGGTTGCTAGGGTTGTGATTCCTTAGACGTTGAGCGACGAGGGTAATGAATAACATTTTGATGTTATGTCATGATAGTAAGAGATAAGTTTGAAGCGTTTAGACGCTGTGTACGCAACGCTATTGTGGTAAACGAGTGGTCTTAGCATACAACGAACTGTATGGCTTCGACATTAAAGAAGAATAACGAATGGTATTAAGAAAGCCGTAATGAATGGTAATAAGATTAATGGAAGCCGAATGTGAGTCGGATAAGAACGTTAGAATAAAATGTATGCGTTGAACACTTTAACTGACGTGAAGGTTGAGGGTACGCAAATATTAAATGGATAGAACCTACACCCCGTGTATGGTTTGACCGTAAGATAATGACGATCAATGTTTAAACTGTGAACGGTAAAGAAGTTAAATTAAAGATAATAACGTTTAACGTAATGAAGCCGAGTTAAGGATTAAAGGGAATGATCATTCTGAGTATACAAAAGACTGTATGACTTAAACGATAAAGAGTGAATACTGAGGCGTGGCATTTAATTTCCAGGAAGCCATAAAGAATGAGAAATTAACTTAACGAAGATTATAGTTTAATAGTTCGGATAAGTCAAGATAAGTAAGTTGTAGTACAATCGTAACCGTTGATGGTTGACGTATGGGAGTTGGGCTAAACAATTCCTTCAGAGAGCGAAGGTATATACGAAACTGGCAACCGATCTAACTCACTGTTATGGGCAATGTAGATGAGACGGGAACTTGTTTATTGGTTGTTTGTGGGAAACCACTCAGAGTACCATATGGACTACTAGCAGAGAAGCGATGTGTGTTAAGTCTTAGAGAAGTAATAAGAAGAAGATAAGATGTAAAACATCAAAGATGATGAACGTATAAGTAAGACATCTCCGTATGTCATGAAGTCGTAGAACGGTAGTGAAAGGGGTCGCGTAAACTTAGGTTGCAAGAACGTGAACCCTAAGAAGTAAAGTTAAGCAAACTAGTACATAAGTCAAATATACATGATTAATGGGTGTATGTGTTGTTTTCTTATGTGCTATATAGGAACTGGAATGAGCAGATTCAACAGTAAGTCAGTAATGTAGCGTAAAGGCAAGTTTCCTAACTTCATTCATATTTCAAATGAATGCTAGTTTCTTAAACTTCTCAGATGTTGAACTTGAGAAGTTTCGTCTATGTGCTAATGTGAGATATTTGTGTAAAGTGGTAGAATGTATGAGGCCTTGAGCCTTAATGTGAACACTTCGGTGTTTTTATGAGATGAACTGTTCTGTGATTTAACTGTTCAATAAGAGAATGCTCTGTTCATACATGATCCGTTATTGTTAAGTCTGTGTTAATGATTCTAGCCAGACATGATGAGTATGAAAAAGGTAGAAGAATGAAAGTATTTCAAAGTGCATGTGAATAATGTTTTAAAATGATAGGAGTCAAGATTATTCCTATTATTCAAGCTGCTTCATAACCTTTGTTCGGTTATTGAAGTTCTAAAGAAACGTTTGAATTCTTGAAGATGATTGTTCAACTACTATGACTTGCTGGGCAATTGAATCCTCACACTTGCTTTTAAATGAAAAACATTTTCAGCGAACGATGTTAGAAGAACTTAAGGATCCCGTAAAGATCAAGATGATGGTATCCAGATGAGGTGCTATTCAGGATGTGAATAAGCGAGAAGATCAAGTGAAGATTTATAATATAGGAAGATGAAATTGAACTATAGACTAGTTTAAGGAACTGTTATGTATCCTTGGTGGCGGATAAAAGTCACTCTTGTAAGATGAAATGAATAATGTATTTATCATTATTTGAAATGAAAAAGGTTATAAGGTTTCCAGAACCTGGGATTTGAGAGTATATGTTGTTATATTTAGCTATATAATGATGTATGTTTGGAAGAAGATGGGATCGTGATGTACGGAATCCGGGTGTGAAGATAGACCGGATTTTGGGGCATCATAGATTGGTATCAGAGCTGATAGGTTATAAATCTTAGGTAAGAGTATCTAAGACTATAATTGTAGAGAGAGGGATAAGAAGATCACCTCGTGATCATAGTGAATCGTAGTAACAGATGAGCTGTTAAATGATGAATGATTTATAGTACTACGAAGTAGTACGGAAAGAAGAACTCAGATTGAGTTGTAAAGGATAGCATACGAATTAAAGATAATTTGTATTAAGTAGAGAGAGATTTAGAAGTTGTAAAATTTCAATTGAGGACTCATGTGATAGCTGAGTTGTATGAACCTTTGTATGGGCAGAGGTTTGTGCTTGGTGTAACAACTGCTTAGCTTATTACAGTGATAATCATTGGAATTGGTCGTGCTGTCAAGATGTATATGACAAGAAGGTGAATCTTTTCTCATGTATATACTTGGTAGGTAGAGAACGATAAGGTAGGTGTGAGTTCTTGAAACTCATACTTATGGTACGTTCATGACTCATAATGATATGGTACGTTTTTGAACTTCTCAGCGAATGGACGCTTATGGTCTGTCTAGGATGGTTCTTAAACTCGTATTATTGTGGAAAGTTTCTAAACTCATAATATGTGGTAAGTTGATGGACTGTACTAAGATATAGGAATGTTTAGACTGAAAATGAGTTATTTTCAGTAGGCTTAGTATTGAAGGTGCTAGAGAAGATTAAGTATTGTCGTAGTAAGACAATGAAGAAATATGGAGAATATGATATTCCAAGTCATCTAGCTATGCTAGATTTCAAAGTTTATTGAAATCGTGCTTATGTGTTCGTATTTTGAAAATGAAAGAATTGGTTCAACTTTTAGAACCAATAGATTTTTAAAAGAACTTTTCTTGGTATGTCTATGCCAATTGTTTCGGCTAGACAGAAATTGATTTAAAATATCAAAATGAATTTTATATCATCAGTGCATTTGATGCAAGGATGGTAAAAAGATGGAGTTATTAATGCAATTGAACCTGGTGTTGGATGTGATCTTAGGATCAACAACCCACTATGGTATGATGTATAATGACGAAGTCACAAACTGACGAAGTCCTCAACGTACTGTGAAAAGTACGGTATCATGACGTCATAAAACGTTTTGATGTATTGTGAAAAGAATTTAAAGAAGTAGTCGATGTCAATTGAGTTGACTAGAAGAATGTTTCACGTTGATATCCAATTTATTGGTATGGTCTAAGCTACTTGATTAGGCTAGACAAATGGTATGTCATGTTTAAAAGAAAATCAAGCTTTTCTTGAGAAGTTGTGCCAATCCAAATTGTTTTAGTGCATAATCTAATGATGAAGTCTGAGGTGAACACACCCCAAAATGGGGTTATACAATGGGTTGATCGCGCACATTATGGAAGATGTAGTTTACCTTCTTGGTGATTTTAAAAGCGCTAGTAAGAGTTTATGGTCAATTTGACCCCTCAAAGCAAAAGTATGAAATATTTTAAAGGAATTCTTATATTCCTCGTTGTTCATTCTACTTCATAATTCTTGATAAGTTGTGAAGTCGAGAAAATGTTTGAAAGATAGGAACTTCTTTGAAGAGAAGTTGAGAAGATAGGTAGGCTAAAATTTCGAGGACGAAATTCTGTGAAGAAGGGGTGAAGGTGATGACCCGGGTAAGGGTGCGATTTTAAGAAATTCCGAGGGTGGAATTTTTATAAAAGGGGAAGAGTGTAACGCCCCGAAAATTTTGATTTTCTAGAATTTAAGTTTAAAGAATTAGTTATTAATAAAATGAATTTTTATTAATAATATTATGTGTTATGTGTTTATTAATCGTTCTAGAACCTAGGATGATTATAAGTCGGGAGGATTCTGGCTACGAGCTAGACTAAGCGATTAAGAATTTTCAAGACGAAAATGAAAATTTTTCGAGGAAAAAAATATTTTTGGGGAAAAAAGACAAAATAGGCACTATTCACTGAAGCGAAACCTAAGGGTTAGGGTTTGAATAACCTAAGCCGTTCTGAGAGTTTGGTATGTCGAAATGACATTCCGTCGAAAGATTTGATGATAATATATCTTGAAAAGTTAAGTAAGCCGATAAAAGTTTTTCTCAAAAAACATGCATAAATCGGATAAAATAAAACTACGAAAAAGTACTGCTATATACTTTTCATTCGTTTAGCTACGTTAGGGTAAAACGTGAAGGAAAATGCTCAACGCCAAAAAGTGTTTTTCAGTTTTTCGGAAATCCGAAGAATACGTAAAAGTTAATCGGTAAAGGAAAGATGAAATATCCAAAAATATTTGGATTCCGAGAATCGTGATTTTAAAAATATCGGACGAAACCCGAAAAACGGAACCACAAAACTTACAGGCTAAGTTTCGTGAATAGTAAGGAGGTTAACTAAGGAGGTGGAAGTAGTAGACTTAAGTGTTAAGTAAACTTAAGTGTTAAGCAAACTTAAAGGCTAAGTAGACTTAAGTGTTAAGTAAACTTAAGGAGTAAGTTAACTTAGTCCCTAAGTCATGAATAGTAAGGAGGTTAAGTGGGTGAAATGACTAAAATACCCTTAGCTTGGATTTTCTATAAATAGGAAGCTAGCTTTCATTTGTATGAGATTTTGAAAATTGTTCAAACATTTGAGAGAGAGAGAGAGATTTCGGATGAGGGAGAAGAGGAAAAGGAGGAGGAAAAGTTTCTCATGAACAAACTTTGTCCGACGGAAGGAGATTAAATGAGAACGGTAATCCGAAACCTAGTCTTTTATAAATTTTCTTTAAGTTTTTATGTTTAGAAACATAACTTAATAAGAATAAGAAGTAGATAATGTTAGGGATGATTTCATATGATTGAAATCATGAGAAATAAGAAAAATAAGAATTTATAGTTTAGTAAATAAATTTCTTAAGGAAGTATAGGATTCGTAATGAATTAGAATGATTTGAGTTGATTATATCAATAAGTAGATGAAATAAGTAAGGCATAATGTTCTATAACATCAAATTCCAATAAAAAGTGAAATCGTAATCCAAAATATCGATTAAAATGAAGAACGAACGAAGAACACGAAGAACATACAGAGAACACGAAGAACGTTGTTGATGGACAAATTTAAAACCATCGTAGGATAATTGTTGTTGATGGACAAGTTTAAAACCATCGCGTATAAGGTAGATGCATATTGCTTGGTTAGGAATGGTAGAAACATTCATGAAGAACGGATTAAAACTTAGCTATAACAAAGTTATGGCAAAAATTTCGTAAAAGACAAACGAGAATTAAAAAGTTAGTAAATAAACCTGAACATGTAGGGTTTTATAATAATGTAAGAAAACATAGAAAACGTGAGTCGTGGACTCAAGAACGAACGAATTCCGAGTTCGGATGACTGAATTACGGACGAACAAAGGGCGTTAAAAACGTAAATTGAACGAAGGGTGAAGATCAAGGAAAACGAATGGCATGTTAAAGGATTCATAACGAAGTTCTGTCTAAAGGTATTGAAGTACGTAAGATAAGGAAGAGAATGGCTTTGGAATGACCTCATTCCGAGTTATAACGAATAAATTTTGGAAGCGGGAAGTAAGCGTCTCAAATTGGATTTAACACTAAGAAAAATTTTCTAGAGTTAGGGCTTGGCGCCGCGGCACCAACCATGCCTTGTAAGGTGGCGTGCTGGCTGCAGACCGAGGGTCGAAGTATCTACAAACTCACGCCATGCCTTGTGAGAGATAGAAGGAAGAGTGGCATCGCGGCTTGATGTCTGAAAAAGCCGGAGAAGAGCTTTTAGCGCTTTCAACTCTTGGGGGAAACGTACGAGAAGATAAAGAACATAATGTTCAACTAAGATAACACTTTATCAAGTGAATTAAACCTTTAGTACAGGTTGAATGAAATGGTCAAAAGAGATTAAAAGACAAAGAATTTTTTTTTAAACGCGAGATACATAACCGATGTCCGGGGACCGTAGTCGCGATGAACGAACGTGAGGGGTTGCTAGGGTTGTGATTCCTTAGACGTTAAGTGACGAGGGTAATGAATAACATTTCGATGTTATGTCATGATAGTAAGAGATAAGTTTGAAGTGTTTAGACGTTGTGTACGCAACGCTGTTGTGGTAAACGAGTGGTCTTAGCATACAGCGAACTATATGGCTTCGACATTAAAGAAGAATAACGAATGGTATTAAGAAATCCGTAATGAACGGTAATAAGATTAATGGAAGCCGAATGTGAGTCGGATAAGAACGTTAGAATAAAATGTATGCGTTGAACACTTTAACCGACATGAAGGTTGAGGGTACATAAATATTAAGCGGATAGAACCTACACCCGTGTATGGTTTGGACCGTAAGATAATGACGATCAATGTTTAAAAGCGTGAGCAGTAAAGAAGTTGAATTAAAGATAATAACGTTTAACGAACGCGAAATCGAGTTAAGGATTAAAGGGAATGATCGTTACGAGTATACAAAAAGACCGTATGACTTAGCGATAAAGAGTGAATCTTCGAGGCGTGGAATTTAGTTGCCAGGAAGCCTTAAAGAATGAGAAATTAACTTAACGAAGATTACAGTTTAATAGTTCGGATAAGTCAAGATAAGTAAGTTGTAGTACAATCATAACCTTTGATGGTTGACATATGGGAGCTGGGCTAAACAATTCCTTCAAGAGAGCGAAGGTATATACTGGCCGGCAACCGATCTAACTCATTTATTATGGCGGTGTAGACGAGACGGGAACTTATTTGTTGGTTGTTTGTGGGAAACCACTCAGAGTACCATATGGACTACTAGCAGAGAAGCGATGTGTGTTAAGTCTTAGAGAAGTAATAAGAATAAGATAAGATGTAAAACATCAAAGATGATGAACGTATAAGTAAGACATCTCCATATGTCATGAAGCCGTAGAACGGTAGTGAAAGGGGTCGCGTAAACTTAGGTTGCAAGAACGCGAACCGTAAGAAGTAAAGTTAAGCAAACTAGTACATAAGTCAAATATACATGACTAATGGGTTTATGTGTTGTTTTCTTATGTGTTATATAGGAACTGGAATGAACAGTTCAGCGTAAGCTGTAGCTGTGTGTAAGGCAAGTTTCCTAACTTTATTCATATTTCAAATGAATGCTAGTTTCTTAAACTTCTCAGATGTTAAACTTGAGAAGTTTCGTCTATGTGCTAATGTGCGATATTTGTGTAAAGTGGTAGAACGTATAAGGCCTTGAGCCACAATGTGAACACTTCGGTGTTTCTATGAGATGAACTGTTCTGTGATTTAACTGTTCAACAAGAGAATGCTCTGTTCATACATGATCCGTTATTTTTAAGTCTGCGCTAATGATTCTAGCCAGACATGATGAGTATGAAAAAGGTAGAAGAATGAAAGTATTTCAAAGTGTATGTGAATAATGTTTTAAAATGATAGGAGTCGAGATTATTCCTATTATTCAAGCTGCTTCATAACCTTTGTTCGGTTATTGAAGTTCTAAAGAAACGTTTGAATTCTTGAAGATGTTTGTTCAACTGCTATGACTTGCTGGGCAATTGAATGCTCACACTTGCTTTTAAATGAAAAACATTTACGCGAACGATGTTAGAAGAACTTAAGGATTCCGTAAAGATCAAGATGACGGTATCCAGATGAGGTGCTATTCAGGATATGAATAAGCGAGAAGATCAAGTGAAGATTTATAATATAGGAAGATGAAATTGAACTATAGACTAGTTTAAGGAACTGTTATGTATCCTTGGTGGCGGATAAAAGTCACTTTTGTAAGATGAAATGAATAATGTATTTATCATTATTTGAAATGAAAAAGGTTATAAGGTTTCCAGAACCTGGGATTTGAGAGTATATGTTGTTATATTTAGCTATATAATGATGTATGTTTGGAAGAAGATGGGATCGTGATGTACGGAATCCGGGTGTGAAGATAGACCAAATTTCGGGGCGTCACAGAAATAAGAAACATTTTAGAAATGGTGAAGTTAAAAATCCAGAGATGGTAACAACTATTAGTTGAAATTTGAATTGTTAGAATTCTTCAAATCTTATATTGTTATAAATACACAACTTGCTGAGCATGTCATAGCTCACCCTTGCAAATTATTCCTTTGCGCTTTTAGATGGTAATCCCGAAACTTTACGGAGTAGATAAAGGGAAGCTTCCCTACATAGATTAGATTATATTCTTGTTTGTTTGAATACCTTGTAATAAGAACTCGTTATGAGAATCATGTAATCGAATTTTAATATTATGATATAAATAACATCTTTTATTTCCGCAATCGTGTTTTCTTACATATATAGATGTAAAATTAGACTTCTTCGAATCTAGTTGAGATCCTTGGGAACTATTTAGCTGAGTGAGGGAATTAATAACATGGAATGTTCATGTTGTTATTAATACTCTAGATTTCAGATAAGTAGTTACTATTGATACGATAGTATAAATTCGTTGGCTTAAACTATACATCTGGGTGAGGGTATTAGTAATATGGACTATTCATGTTATTACTGATACTCTGAATTTTAGATAGATAGACCCTAGTCATAGATACAATTCATATATTCAAGTGAGGGTATCCAAACACAGTAATAGTTCTCTTGAGAATTACCAATTGTTATGGGATACTATAAATCTTGAATCTATGAGAATTGTATCTGATAGTCCCTCTATTTAATATAATCTTATAATCAGATACCATGGGTGTATAGATTTAAAAGCATTATGTTAATTTTATGTAAACACCATATCAGATACTGTGGGAGTATAGATATGGTGGCGTTACAAGGACCATTGAACTTCCACTAGAGTTACCAATATTAAACTGATAACCATAAATATCAAGTACTCTAGATGATCAGTCTACAATACTTCACGTTATGCATAACACCACAATAATATTTATTCATGTGTTGGGGTTTCCAACAACATACACTCCCCTTACCATAAGGGTTGTTCAACTCGATTTTCAAGATTTCGCACCAATCAATTGGTTTGGGACAGGTTTTATTATAAACATTCTTATAGTCTAAGCGGAATCGAATGGCATTGACTTTTTCAAAATATTCAAGGACAATACTAATTTCAACATGAAAAATAGCTTTCACAAGGGTTTAACATACTAGCTCATTTGAACGAGAAAGTAATGTAAGTTGTATTCAAAATGGATAAGCTTACGGTATTTGTTGAATAAAATAATGCAATGATATTGCACAACAATAATAGTAGGGTTCGGATACTTGCCTCAAGCGCAGTTTACCAAAATATCGCTTAACAATACTCTTTCAACTCCTAACATAATATAATATGTATATAAGATGTTCATTAGTTAAATGTGCTCATGCTTGATATGTAAGTTTAAATGCAAACTTAAACTTCTAACTTAGTTGTATACTCTTCACATACTTCATTTCATACCTCACTTACTTATAACACAAAATCAGTTTGTAAATCACCACGAAAATCAACTAACATATTCTTTAATCGTTGCTTTATAGTTTGTAAATACTTTTTGGACCTATCACTTGAAAGTCTATAAGCATATCATTAAACATTCATTCATATTAACTAGCTTGCTTCTAATCACATTGGACATGTACTGATCATCTAATACATGCTAGAGTAATAATACAAGTATGTAACTTCTACAAATTAATAAAGAAAACCGACCTATATATAGGGTAGTGGCGGTTGCTACCGATTTTATACTATGGAGACCTTGTTGTCATGCTACGGCTCCCAATTCAAACCAGGACTGAGCAATTATTTTCTTGGCCTAGCTTGCACAACCTTACATACATAACACATATTAACATGTTAAGGGTCCTTTTGCATTTTTCTAGTTTATTCTAGGTCCCGTTTCGCATGATATGGTCCAAAGTTGGACATCTTAACAAATTAAGGCTTTTTAAGGTTATGAAATCACAAAGTCCAACATGCTTGATTGTTAAACATATAAGGTAGCCATATAACTCATTTTAGACATGCATGTGAGTATTCATATCACATATGGGTATTTAACATTGTTTTGTTTTGAAATATGCTTCGCTTATGATTTCCTTAACTTACGATACCTAAGGGTATCATCTAACATGCTCATAATCATCAGGTTCTAACTTTTAATGTAGCACATCAACATCCACGTTCAACGTTCGCATTTTCATTAGCAAAGCTTACTAATAAGCCTAACATGCTCATGCTTCAATATGAAATTCATATACTTTTGTTAGTATGTCTGACATGCATTTCAAAACCATACTAACATGCTTGCAAGATCAGAATATACATTATTCAAGTTTACCATTTCTAGCTTATTTCCAAAACTTGAAGTTTTCTTGAAAACTTAGCTCAAATCATGCTGAAAAAACAAAACATGTTCAAAACAATATTTAACCACATGATAGGGTCATTTATAGGCTTAACCTAACTATCATAGCATGCTCAAAACATATCAGAAACATCAACTCAGCATCTAAGAATAGCACCATGCGCGGCCGCGCGGTATTGGCCTATGGAAGTGGCTAGGTCGCGCCACTTCGAACAGTTTGAAAAAAATGGCTCTGCAGAAGCAGAGCCTTGACACAAGAGATGTTACACCTGTAACCAGACCAGCTACCATGTTCCAAATCATGTGTACCAACTAAAATAACATAATAGCATGCTATTCTACATCAATTAACAGAGAATTCAACAAATGCTAGAATTTGACAAACTGAAGAATTAAGAACATAGAAATAGAATTTTATACCTCTTGAAGCTCAATTGAATTCCTTACAAATCTCAGACCCTCTCTTAACTATCAAGCAATTCTCCCTCTCAACTTGGACTTCACAGATAATTCTCTGCAACAAGAAATGAAGAAGTGTAACTGCTATTTATACAAGAATACAAACCCAGACATTGCATTTTCCCATTGAATCAAACTCATGTGCTAAAGGATTGCATGAGGGTTAACAAGGAGTGGTTGGATGGTGGTTGAAACTCATAATAACTACCACTCCCTACCATGATCATTGCCTAGCAAGCTTGGAAGAAAATGAAGAACATAGGCTAGCCTTTTTGTTATTACACGTGACTGAGGTTTGGGGCAAATGAGACACTCATTTTGGGACAACTTAATTGCTCAACATCCTAGCAGCACTTAGACCATACATATGCACTACCCTTATTCTTATGTTATATTTTTAATACACATCTCAACCATATATTATAATTAAATGTCACACATAATAATTAAGGTTTCAATGTAGTAGATGAAATATGGAAATGTAATATACATATAATCCATGTACATTTGTCACACTGATATACTTTAATAGTTCATGGTATATTATTCCCATACATGCTCACATACATATTGTCACATAGATAATATATTTATAACATATAGTTCCAATATATATAGTCACAATGCCCATACAATATAGTTTTATAAGACTTAATATATAGTCACAAAATGTCACACTACACTGTATGGTATGGTTGTATATGCTTATATGCACATAACTATTTATATAATATTATTATATTACTAACTTACTCATAATTAAATCATGTACTTCCTTAATTAATTAACACTAATATCAAATAAATCATTTATCAATATAATTTATGGATTTCCATAATCATTACATATCTATATAGTAATCACCTATTATAAATTAATTACCAAGAATTCAATATTCCACCACAACCATTATCAATTAAATAACAATTAATAATCACATATTAATCGACCTTATTAACATCAATTAAAAAATCCATAACAACACTTAACAATTAATATTACTTAATTGCTTACATTAATAATTCCTTTGTTAAATAATATTACTATTAATATTTCCCGTCACCATGCCACACAAGGCTTTTAATCATTCCATCGCAAAAATCCACACATCCTTAATTATTTAATTATTTAATATAATTGAGTTATCTCATTTCATAACACGAAATTGTTCATATTCAAATAAATATTTATTTCCATTAATATATTTATTTAACAATAATACGCGGAAATTCTCGGGTATTACATCCTCCCCCCTTATAAAAATTTCGTCCCGGAATTGCTATAAGGTCACACAAACAGATGGGGATAATCCCTCATCATTCTATCTTCTAACTCCCACGTTGCCTCCTCGACATCGTGGTTATGCCAAAGCACTTTTACAGAAGAAATAACTCTATTCCTTAAGGTTTGCTCTTTCCTATCAAGGATTTGAACAGGAATTTCTTCGTACGCTAAGTTTTTCTCCACTTGAATGGGTTCATAAGAAATCACGTGCGCTTAGTCGGGCTTGTACGGACGCAATACAGATATGTGAAACATGTTATGGATGTGCTCCAAGTCAGGTGGTAGTGCAACTTTGTATGCTACTTCGCCCACTCGCTTTAGTATCTCAAACGGTCCTATGAATCTTGGACTCAGTTTTCCTTTCTTATCGAAACGAATTTTTCTTTTCCATGGAGATACTTTCAAAAATACAAAACTGCCGACTTCAAAATCTCGGTCTTGCCGATGCAAATCTGCGTACTTCTTCTGGCGATCTTGAGCTGCTAGAAATTGGCCCTTATCACTTTCACCACATCCGCAGTCTGTTGTACTAACTCTGGTCCGAGTATTCATCATTCTCCAACTTTGTCCCAACATAATTGTAAGACCCCAAATAATTAATAAATGAAATTTAATTTCCTCTAATTATTATTTTGAAATAGTAAGGGTTAATGCGATTAATGTGGATAGTTATGGGTAAAATACGCAAATATTTCGAATAAGCAAGTGGTTATAAAATATTCATTATTGTCGGGGAATATTTGTTTGGTCGTGGAATATTAAATGCTTTGTCGGGAATATTAAATTTACTGACAGTAGACCATTTGTGGTCCCCATAACGGAAAGCGATTGGAGGAAGAAAAGCGACAAAAATAAGTTGTTTAAAAATAACTGGCGTAGTTATTACCAATTTACCTTCGTTGGAATACCGGTGGTTAAAAACACGAATCGCGCGTTGTTATGCTAAAGAGTATTGCGGTATTGCACCAATTATTGATTCTTACGTAAGAAGGCACTACTCAATAATTGTTACAGTAATTACTATTCAGTATTTTATTTTATTGATTCAATAATTGCTGCATTGATATTTTATATTACTGTTGTTTCAATAAATTGTCATTACACAGTATTTTCCATTATCGGAGCAATAATTCATATTATCTGAGAAATATTATTGGATAACATTATTGGCAATGTCTAGAAAGTTATGTCTAAGGAGAGGTTTGGTCACCTAATTGCGCGCCAGTAAGGAGAGATCCTTATTGGAAAGCCCCCTCTTTCCTGGGAACGGCCTGGTTGCCAGTACTGTGATTCTGTAATATTATGTGTGAATAATTAATTATTGATTCATATGATGAGGAAAATATTGATTTTATGTGGATATAGATGGAGAAAATTTTTAAAGTGACAATTGTTGAAAATGGAAATTTTATCTTTTTCTGATAAAATAATTCATTTAAATATATTATTTTAATAATATATTAACGGTGATATTTTTATAATGAATGTGGGATATATGAGTATATGTGGAGGAGGAGTATTTTTGTTACCAAAAATATTTAAAACATGTTTTTCATGTTGGTGGACCCCATTTATTGACTGAAATTTGATTATAGACTATAAAATTGACCGTTTATGGATTTCGGTCAATTTCTGTTTGGAATTTGGAAAAACTCTCTTCTGAAAAGTTGTAGAGAATTGACTTTCCTATAAAAACTCGCGAGATTTGAATTTTCTGACAAAAGGGCTATTTATTATGAATTATTGAAGTTCCGAAGCTCCGAAATAATTGATTTTTGGAAGTTTAAAATAATTTAAATATGAAAAACGTTTTTTGTGGGTCTAGCATATGATTTGAATGTGTTGAATGCAGATTTTCAGATTCAAGAAGGTGCGTAGAGAATTTTAATATATATATATTATTATTTTAATAAATTTTCTACTTTGGTGTTCTAAGCAATTTCCTATAAATAGGTGCTTAGGTTAGAATTGAAAATCACACGTAAATCAAGTTTTTTCTCTCTATATTATCGGCGTATTCTTGTGAGTATTTTGAGTATACTTTGAGTATTGTTATACTGGTTTAAAGTTCAAGTTATAGCCTTTATATCCAAAGATTCCAATTAGAAAATCTTGTCTTTTCGAGGTAAGGGATATTATTTTTTTTCGTAATGATATTATTTCTTCAATATCATTATCTTTGAAAATATTGATCCAAGTTTTTATCAAATTTGGAACTTTTGGTGCTGGAGTTACTATTCACGATACTAAGACTATTCACGATACTGATACTATTCACGAATCTAAGACTATTCATCGAAAAATAAAATTTTTCTTTTTGTCCAAAATATCTATTGTGGATACTAGCTTTGATTGTATCCATGTTTTGATCATTCTTGAATTTTACACCACTATGATTATTTTTGAGGTATTTTTGGACGTGGATAAAACGAAGTATGAATCCTTAATCCTTAATCCTTGTCATTTTGTTTCACTGGATTCGTTTCTTTTTAAAATATATATATATATATATATATATATATATATATATATATATATATATTTCATCATCCTCAGTCTTAAATGATGATATTATTGAATATCTTTGGCCTGTAGTGCAAAGATGAATGATTTCTGATGAATATCTTTGGCCTGTAGTGCAAAGATGAATGATTTCTGATGAATATCTTTGGCCCGTAGTGCAAAGATGAACAGGTGTTTAGATGAACATGACCAAGCTGGTAAATGTCCTTGGCACGTAGTTCAAGGATGAATATATGATTCGGATATATATTGATTGATGTTACTGAGGATAAAAATATTGATGATGGATTTATTAAATTCATAGATATTAGTAGATTTCATCCTCACGTAACTCTTCTATGAATTAATATTTTCATCATGAGTATTGATTTAAAACTTGTTGTCTATTGTATTCTATTAGATTTTTTTTCCCTGTTGAAGACTAACGAAATTTGTTGTATATTATCTTAGTCATAATATTCTTTACTGGGCTAGTTGAGCTCACCTTTTTCCTTTTTGTTCCATTTTTCTTCTCAGGAGGCGAGAATGTAGCGCGTACTAGTCGGGGTATGGAATGAAGGTTCTAGAGAGAGTTGTTTAGTGGTCCTCGCCATTTTTATAAAATAATGTATCAATAATTATGATGGGGATTTATTTGCGTGTG
Organism: Panax ginseng; assembly: GCA_020205605.1. Taxonomy (NCBI): domain Eukaryota; kingdom Viridiplantae; phylum Streptophyta; class Magnoliopsida; order Apiales; family Araliaceae; genus Panax; species Panax ginseng. The sequence continues at coordinate 69,247,667 of CM035134.1, read as the reverse complement.
GATATTGTCTAGATGGCAATATCTGTATTTAAACTCACAATTTATATGTTGTAATAATAAAGTTGTAGTTATTTCTGTACCATGTATTTGGCGACTCAGAATGGGTTGGATGGAATGGACCTATTTTGGGGGCGTCACAATAATGGCGTTCTGCACTTCCTTCCGTAAAGAGCTTCATACGGTGGCATGCTGATACTCGCATGGTAACTATTATTATACGCAAATTCGACTAAGGGTAGGTGGTCGTCCCAATTTCCCTTGAATTCCATCACGCAAGTCCTAAGCATGTCCTCTAGCATTTGTATTGTTCACTCACTTTGTTCGTCCATTTGAGGATGATAAGCAGTACTCAACCTCAACTGTGTTCCCATCCTTTCTTGCAAGCTTTTCCAGAATTTTGACGTGAAACGTGGGTCTCGGTCAGAAACAATCGTCACCAGCACTCCATGTCATGAAACGATTTCCTTTACGTACAGACTCGCTAATTGATTTAAACTGTAGTAGATCTTGATAGGTAGAAAATGTGCAGTCTTCGTAAGTCAATCCACGATGGCCCAAATGGTATCCAAACCTTTCTGTGTGACTGGAAGTCCTACCACGAAATCCATCGTAATATGCTCCCATTTCCACTTTGGTATTTCCAACGGTTGTAGTAAACCACTCGGTCGCTGATGCTCCGCTTTGACTCACTGGCACGTAAGACATCTACTAACGTACTCCACAATTTCCCGTTTCAGATTTGGCTACCAAAAATGTTGTTTCAAGTCCCGGTAAATCTTTGTGCCTCCCGTGGCCTAAGAATTGAACCTTCTTCATCCAAAATTCGCACTTAGAAAACTTCGCATACATCTTCTCCTTTCGTAGTGCCTCCAAAATAATCTTCAGATGTTCGGCGTGTTCTTCCTCCATCTTTGAGTATATTAAAATATCGTTAATGAAAACTACTACGAATTTATCCAAATATGGCTTGAAGACTCAATTCATCAAGTCCATGAATGATGCCAGAGCATTAGTTAAACCGAATGACATTACCAAAAACTCGTAATGTCCATAACTAGTTCTAAACGCAGTCTTTGGTATGTCCTCATCTCGTACTTTCAGTTGGTGATATCCCGTCCGCAGGTCAATCTTTGAAAAACATTTTGCTCCTTTCAGTTAATCAAATAAGTCGTCTATCCTCGGTAGCGGGTATCTGTTCTTGATCGTTACTCTGTTCAATTTGCGATAATCGATACAGAGCCTCCTCGATCCGTCCTTTTTCTTAACGAATAACACTGATGCTCCCCAAGGAGACACACTCGGTCGGATGTAACCTTTATCCAATAACTCTTGAAGTTGTATCATCAATTCCTTCATTTTTATAGGCGCCATACGATACGGGACTTTCGAAATTAGTGTCATTCCTGGTGCTAAATCTATTACGATTTCGATTTCTCTGTCTGGCGGAAGGCCAGGTAGATCGTCCGGAAACACATCCTGAAATTCACTCACTACAGGTATATCATTAATCTATACTCCCTTTTTCTGAGTATCCACAACGTAAGCTAAATAACCTATACATCCTTTCTTTAACAATTTCTTGGTCTGTATCATCGTAGCGCAACATTATTGCTTAAGCGATGAGCTACCATAAAACACTACCTTAGACTTACCCAGAGTCTGAAGGTTGACACATTTGTTCTGACAGTCAATCACTGTTGCATGGTTATATAACCAATCCATCCCCAGTATTACGTCAAACTCTCATAGTCTAATAGAAATCAAGTCTATGCTCAGTTCATGTTCTCTAATGTTTGTGCGACAATTTCAATAAACGTATTCTACAGGGATTATTTCCTTATTCACAACTTCTATGTTCAAAGGATCGTTTAAAAGTTCACGGGGTGTACTAAGTTTATTAGCAAATTCTTCGGATACGAACGAACAGGTGGCACCCAAATCAAATAATACATAAGCATTTATATTATTGATTGGGAATATACCTGACACCACGTCCTTTGTAGCTACGGCATCTTGGATGATCATGTTAAAGGTTCGAGCGGTCGATCATTTGGGTTGCGCAGGTCCACCAATCATCAACTTACTTCCTCCTCCTTTGCTTCCGCTAGCTCCACCGCCTCCTTTCTTCGGGCATTCCTTTATCTGATGCTCTGTTGATCCACAAGCAAAACATCCTCTGATTTTCTTCGGCTTCGAGTAGTTTGGCAATATGTACCCCTATTTGCCGCAATTATAGCAAGTGTTTTTCCTCTTCTAGCATTCTCCCTGATGACTTCTTCCACATTTGTTACAAGCTTCGGATCTCTTCTTGAAGTTTCCCTGGTGACTTCCACCTTGGTTATTATTTCTGTTGTTGTTATTTTCCCATTTCTTCTTTTTGGAGTCACTCCCTCTGCTGCTGCTTCCTCCACGATGCTCACTACTAGCGTTCTTATTCATTTTCTCCTTATGATACAGACTTAAGGCCTCACTGCCACCTTTCGCAATGATTTCCTTCTCCAACAATGTTGTAAAGGAATCAATCTGGAAGACCGATACCTTATTGTACAATCACGGTTTTAACCCTTGTTCAAAATGTATCGCCTTCCTCTCCTCATCCACCACCTGGAGCTCTGTAAACCACGCTAGTTCATTGAACTTAGTTGTGTACTGCGCCACCTTCATATCACCTTGCTTTAATTCTAGGAATTTTACTTCCATCCTACTCTTCATACTCTTCAGGAAATAGTTCTCGAAGAATAGTGTCGTAAACCTGTCCCATGTTATCGTTCCTTCCCCCGCCCTCTGCTGATTAGTTTCCCACCAAAAGTTTGCTTCGCCCCTCATCATGTATGTGGCAAATACAGTCTTTTGGTCTTCACCCACGCGAGCTATAATGAAGGCCTTTTCGATCTCCTTGATCCAGGTTTGCGCAACTATCGGGTCAGTGGTTCATGCGAACTCTAGGGGTCTTACACTCTTAAAATCTTTGAAGGTCGTTACTGGGACAGCTTGGGGAACGGGTGGTACGGTTTCGTTTCTTCCCCTAAGAGCTTCTCCTAATAAATCTACCAGTCTTTGTATCGGATCTACAGGACCTCTCTAATCATTAACTGACTCTTCTGGGACAGTTATTCTATGTCTGGGCGGCATTTCCTGCATCATAAAATTTTAATTTTATTAACTAGTGATAATACTTAGACATTTCTCAATAGAAAAGAACTATAAGTCTACAAAACGTTTTCTGAAATAGGATCATTTATATTCATATGCCAAAGGGTTACATTACATATTCTTTTCTAGCATACTGCTATAAATGATAACACATATCCCCTAATATCACAAAAGATGGGGACATACCAACTACTACCCCTTTTTAACTTTTTAGAAATTTGGGGGTTTACCACTATCTCTCATCTTACACGAAAGACTGAGATCACAATAACCTATTACAACACATAAATAAACTACTACACTACTGAGCTTTTCCCTCTAGACTCAATCTAACATCCCACGCTCAACGGCGCTCTGATATTCCTTCTGTGTGATGTGCACCACCATGTCTCGGCTTATGGTATGTCGGGTTTTTCCTTTCTCAGCTGGGTAATGATGTACCTCATCGATCAATCTCTCTATGGCCGTGCGAAGAGCATAGCCCATCTTGTTCATCTTCCTCCTCTTGCACCGCACCTCATCCTCTAGATCCTCTACCCTATCATTGGCTTCTTCCCACTTCTCTTCGAAGTGAATCGTATCCATTACCTCCATCTCTAACTGAGTTCGGAGAGCTTCCTTCTCCGCCCTCTCACTCAAAACATTCTGCTCTAATTCCTCTATTTTTTCTGCTACCTCCACATTTCTTACCACTGCTCGGTGAAACAAAGCTCCCATCTAGGTCCTTGCTTCCTTTCGATGAGAAATCTCCACCTCCATCTCCTTCATCACTAGTTGCCTTTGATGGTCCTCGTCCCTTAACTTCTGGAATGCAAACTCTCTCTCCCTAGCCTCAGCCTCTAGCTCCTCCACTCTACTCCCTAACTCCAATATCTGCTCCTCATACTCTCCCATCATCCGATCCTCGAAAGTAATCTCATCGAAGTCCTCCAAAGGCTCGGGCTCCTCCTCCAAAGGCTCCTCCTCAAGGTCAGACTCCACCTCTTCCTCATCGTCATCATCAAAATGGGCTACTACTGAAATTGGCTCTGCTATCAAGGGTGTCTCAAATACTACGTGGATATCACGCGACTCTTCCTCTACTACTCGGCTAGGTCCTCCCATGTCAGTCATCCTACAATCACCAACATAAGACAACACAAACAACAACTCCATTAAAATGTTAAACAAACATAAGTTCATTGTATAGAATGAAGTTACATTTCATTACACACTAAGTCTCTCAAGGAAAGCTCTACATGAGTTTTATCTCTTCCATAACTTCTAAGTTCTCCCGAGTTATAATCTAAGGACACTCGCTCCTAAGGTTTATAACTACGACTTTGATACCAACCTGTGACGTCCCCAAATTCAGACCTCCACTTGGTCACTCGAATTGGTTCATCACATTCTCATGGTAAAACCATAATAACTAAAATAACTCATACACAATGGAAAATCTACTTTAGAATAATGTACAATGATTTATTATAATTATTCCCCTAAGTCTCGCAACCTACAGTGCTTAATAGATTACATAATAATATCTAATAAAGGCTTATTACATAATCATACATAAGCTTAAACATAGTCTGGAATAGTCTTAATACATCATAATAGACTTTAAACATAAAAAGGACAAGCTAGTCGATAGCCTTGCCCTTGCCCTTGTCTGTTCCAGAGACACCTCCTTGTTCCTCCTTAACTCAAAGGTTTTAAATAAGCAAGGATGAGCACAAACTGCCCAGCAAGTAATATACAACAAGGGTGTAGGATTTATTATCACAAGGTTTGAAATATCAAAGTGTCATTTCTAGGATAGTTCAAAGTGTTAGAACAACATCATGAATAAGGGATATGACAATTCAATATAAATCAACAGATATATATGAATTCAACGACTAACAAAGTATCTAACTGGATAAGCAATTTATACTGAGTAGTCACTAATGACCATTGAACTTCCACTAGAGTTACCAATATTAAACTGATAACCATAAATATCAAGTACTCTAGATGATCAGTCTACAATACTTCACGTTATGCATAACACCACAATAATATTTATTCATGTGTTGGGGTTTCCAACAACATACACTCCCCTTACCATAAGGGTTGTTCAACTCAGTTTTCAAGATTTCTGCACCAATCAATTGGTTTGGACAGTTTTATTATAAACATTCTTATAGTCTAGCCGAATCGAATGGCATTGACTTTTTCAAAATATTCAAGGACAATACTAATTTCAACATGAAAAATAGCTTTCACAAGGGTTTAACATACTAGCTCATTTGAATGAGAAAGTAATGTAAGTTGTATTCAAAATGGATAAGCTTACGGTATTTGTTGAATAAAATAATGCAATGATATTGCACAACAATAATAGTAGGGTTCGGATACTTGCCTCAAGCGCAGTTTACCAAAATATCGCTTAACAATACTCTTTCAACTCCTAACATAATATAATATGTATATAAGATGTTCATTAGTTAAATGTGCTCATGCTTGATATGTAAGTTTAAATGCAAACTTAAACATCTAACTTAGTTATATACTCTTCACATACTTCATTTCATACCTTACTTACTTATAACACAAAATCAGTTTGTAAATCACCATGAAAATCAACTAACATAGTCTTTAATCGTTGCTTTATAGTTTTTAAATACTTTTTGGACCTATCACTTGAAAGTCTATAATCATATCATTAAACATTCATTCATATTATCTAGCTTACTTCTAATCACATTGGACATGTACTGATCATCTAATACATGCTCGAGTAATAATACAAGTATGCAACTTCTACAAATTAATAGTAGAAAACTTACCCTACAGCAGACTGGCGCGGCCGCGCCTAATTTGTACTAAGGAGACGCGAGGTCGTGCGGCTCCTAGTTCAAACCAGGACTGAGCAATTATTTGCTTGGCCTAGCTTACACAACCTTACATACATAACACATATTAACATGTTAAGGGTCCTTTTTCATTTTCCTAGTTTATTCTAGGTCCCGTTTCGCATGATATGGTCCAAAGTTGGACATCTCATCAAATTAAGGCCTTTTAAGGTTATGAAATCACAAAGTCCAACATGCTTGATTGTTAAACATATAAGGTAGCCATATAACTCATATTAGACATGCTTGTGAGTATTCATATCACATATGGGTATTTAACATCGTTTTGTTTTGAAATATGCTTCGCTTATGATTTCCTTAACTTACGATACCTAAGCATGGTATATATACATCTATGATACATGAGTGCATCTAAGGGTATCATCTAATATGCTCATAATCATCAGGTTCTAACTTTTAACGTAGCACATCAACATTCACGTTTAACGTTAGCATTTTCAGTAGCAAAGCTTACTAATAAGACTAACATGCTCATTCTTCAATATGAAATTCATATAATTATGTTAGTATGTCCGACATGCATTTCAAAACCATACTAAAATGCTTGCAAGATCATAATATGCATTATTCAAGTTTACCATTTCTAGCTTTTCCAAAACTTGAAGTTTTCTTAAAAACTTGGCTCAAATCATGCTAAAACAACATAACATGTTCAAAACAATATCTAACCACGTGATAGGTTTATTTATAGGCTTAACCTAACTATCATATCATGCTCAAAACATATCAGAAACATCAACTCAAAGATCTAAGAACAAGACACCATGCAGCGGGCTGCGTACGGTATAGGTTTATGGAAGTGGTAGCCGCGCCACTTCAAACAGTTTGAAAAAAAATTGGTCTGCAGAAGCAGAGCCTTGACACAAAAGATGCTACACCTGCAACCAGACCAGCTACCATGTTCCAAATCATGTGTACCAACTCAAATAATATAATAACATGCTATTCTACATCAATTAACAGAGAATTCAACAAATGCTAGAATTTGACAAACTTAAGAATTAAGAACATAGAAATAGAATTTTATACCTCTTGAAGCTCAATTGAATTCCTTACAAATCTCATACCCTCTCTTAACTAACAAGCAATTCTCCCTCTCAACATGGACTTCACAAATAATTCTCAACAACGAGAAATGAAGAAGTGTAGCTGCTATTTATAGAAGAATACAAACCCAGACATTGTATTTTTCCATTGAATCAAACTCATGTGCTAAAGGATTGGATGAGGGTTAACAAGGAGCGGTTGGATGGTGGTTGAAACTCATCATAACCACCACTCCCTACCATGATCATTTCCTAGCAAGCTTGGAAGAAAATGAAGAACATAGGCTAGCCTTTTTGTTATTACACGTGGCTGAGGTTCGGGGCAAATTGGACACTCATTTTGGGACAACTTAATTGCTCAACATCCTAGCAACACTTAAACCATACATATGCACAACCCTTATTCTTATGTTATATTTTTAATACACATCTCAACCATATATTATAATTAAATGTCACACTTAATAATTAAGGTTTCAATGTAGTAGATGAAATATGGAAATGTAATATACATATAATCCATGTACATTTGTCACACTGATATACTTTAATAGTTCATGGTATATTATTCCCATACATGCTCACATACAAATTGTCACATAGATAATATATTTATAACATATAGTTCCAATATATATAGTTACAATGTCCATACAATATAGTTTTATAAGACTTAATATATAGTCACAAAATGTCACACTACACTGTATGGTATGGCTGTATATGCTTATATGCACATAACTGTTTATATAATATTATTATATTACTAACTTACTCATAATTAAATCATGCACTTCCTTAATTAATTAACATCAATATCAAATAAATCATTTATCAATATAATTTATAGATTTCCATAATCATTACATATCTATATAGTAATCACCTATTATAAATTAATTAGCAAGAATTCAATATTCTACCACAACCATTATCAATTAAATAACAATTAATAATCGCATATTAATCGACCTTATTAACATCAATTAAAAAAATCCATAACAACACTTAACAATTAATATTACTTAATTGCTTACCTTAATAATTCCATTGTTAAATAATATTACTGTTAATATTTCCCGTCACCATGCCACACAAGGCTTGTAATGAGTCCATCGCAAAACTCCACACATCCTCAATTATTTAGTTATTTAATATAATTGAGTTATCTCATTTCATAACACGAAATTGTTCATATTCAAATAAATATTTATTTCCATTAATATATTTATTTAACAATAATACGCAGAAATTCTCGGGTATTACAGTTACCCCATGGGTTTTACCCATCTGGTGACCCGTCGGTTCGATCCGCGGTTTGGTTTTTTGGATCGGGATTGATTAAACCTAACATTGGGCCTTAACTTGGGCTTGATTACACCATTCATTGGGCCTGATATAATCCAAGTCCAAATGGATTTTACAAAGTCCTTAAACTCAAAGTCCATTAAGACTAATCGTACTCTACGCATTCAATTCTCGTATTCTCTTCGTTTAGTATTCATACGATATTCATATTATACGTCATAATATTCTTCATACTATACTTGTATTCTAGCTAGTATCATACTCGTATATCGTACATATAATAACCATAATCATTATACGCATTACATTTCTTTCTCGGAAATCACTTTCCCTAACCCTTAGATTTTAAGTCCGCATGCGAAAACTTCGTTTGCCATAACTGAAATATTATTGGATATTCCATCTCATCTTTGTATTATATCATTACGCATTTCTCGGAAATTCAAACTTAATTCCCGAGCAAAAACGTATGAATAGAGTTTTTATATAATTTCTCAGAATTTCTCATCCACACATTCTAGGTCATAGAAATACCTTCAAATAGCTTACTCAAATAAATAATCAATTAAATTCATTTAATCCACATAATCAAATAAAAATTTAATTGATTTAAAAATTCGATTTTCTCGGGCGTTACAGAAGATACCTAGGAGGTATGGATTCATCATAGATGATGATGATGAGGTGCACATCATAGAAGATGATGATCCATTTACATATAATGAGGTAAGAGTTGTAGACACTTGGAAAAATGGATTGAAGCAAGCTTCTCAAAAATGGAACATTCGTTTTGATAAGAAATTTAAAAGAGTTTGATTTTATCAAAAATAAGAATGAACCTAGTGTGTACAAAATGGTCAGTGGGAGGGTCGTGACGTTCCTAGTATTATATGTTGATATACTATGGATAAGAAATGACATACCAATGCTACAATCAGTAAAGATAAAGTTGTCTAAACATTCCTCCATGAATAATTTGGGAAGAGTGTCTTAATTGGGGATACAAATCTATATAGATAGATTTAAAAGGATGTTCGGCTTAACCCAAGAAACGTATATTCATTAGATGCTGAAGCTGTTTAGCATAGCAAATTCCAAGAGATGTCTCATGTTGATGAATCATGGAGTGTATCTCTCTTAATAGTCCCCACAAACTCCTAAAAGAGAGATCGTATGAGTAAAAATCATGTATGTAATGAAATGTACGAGACCTGATGTTGATCGGTCATATTCTAGAGAAGATCTCTGTAAGATAGTGAAAAACATCTTAAAGTACTTAACCGGCACTTAAGATGTGATTAAAATTTATGGTAGGTCTTAATTAAAACTTGAGGGCTTAACAGACTCAAGGTTTTTTTTCAGACTGACCAAGACGATAACAAATCCACTTTTGGGTAAATAATTACCTTGAACGGTGGTGCAGTGAATTGGAAAGGCTCCAAATAGCAAAGAGTTGTTGGTTTAGTAATAAAGACAAAGTATATAGTTGTAAATGAAGCTGTAAATTGATTGTTTTGATGAAAAGTTCATTATAAAACTAGGAATAGTCCCTAAGTCTCATCTTGGATCTAAACATGTGTTGCGGCACTTTCATTTAATTAGAGGAATCATTGAGAGATGGGAAATCACTATAGATGTAAGACCCTAAATTTTATGAAATAAAAGTATTTGATTTTTCTTATAATTATTATTTTATTTAGTAAATGGTTAAATTGAAAAAATGTTAAAGTTATAGGTGATATGTGAAAAGTTTGAAAAGTAAGCAAGTGGTCATAAAATATTCGTTTGGTAGGGGAATATTCTTTTTTGTCAAGGGAATATCAGTACGACGGCACAATTATTGATGGAGCCCACAACAAAATGACTGTCGAATATAGAAAGCGACAGAGATAACTTTTTATAAAATTAATGGCAAAACTTTTACCGTTAACTATTGAAATATTGGTGATAAAAGAACAGTAATACGTGTTGTTAAACAGTAACACACGGTATTGCACAGTATCTTTGATTATTGATGCTTACGCAAGAAGTCACTTAGTTTCATTTAATAATTTCTACAATAGTTGTTTCATAGTATCCCATATTATTGATTCAATTATTGTCAGTTTTATCTACACAATATTTTATTTTATTAAATCAATAATTGAGACAACACATTTATTTATATTATTATTTGCATTATTGACAATGTCTAGAAAGTTCTATCGATGAAAAGGGTTAGGTCATCTAATTTGGCAATAATAAGGGAAATCTTTATCTAAAGCTCCTCTTTCTTGGGAGCAGTGCAGTTGTCAATATTGTGAGTTATAATATTAAATGATGAATAATTATTGAAAGATTAAAATGTGTTGATTAAAGATAAATGATTTGTGGTAAATATTTATTCCATTTTTGATATAAATATAAGGGTTTGTTATGAGACGTTTGTTATAAGCTTGTCTTATTATTCCATGAGGAGATGTGCTAATTTTTTAAAACCGTTGGTATAAGTTATAATAGTAAATAAATATGGATCGTTGGTTGCCGTTATAATAGTACATTAATATGGATCGCTAGTTTAAATTTTTAAAAGTAAATAAGTATGGACAATTACTTTAAGTTTTAATAATAAATCAATATGGACCGTCTGTTTAAAAGTAAATCAATCTGGTCCATTCATGAATTAGTAACTATTTAGTCTATTCTCCTATAAATAGAATCTCATTCCTTCATTATTTCTTACGAATTCACTGAAACACTAGAGAGAGAAAGTATAGAGAGAAAGAAGAAGAGTATTCTGCTACTTCATTATTTCAGTATCCAATCTTCTACTAAGGTAAGGGGTATTATTCTTTCGTATTTATAAAGAATGTTAATTTCTTTCAATACTCATAACGGTTGCCATTTTATTCCTTATTAATCTGTGGGAGTAACTTGTCTACGCAGATTATCGCATGTATGGTGAATGAACCTTCGTATTCTATTCTTTATTCATTTACGGGAGTTACCTATCTATGCGGACTACAAACCTGTCTACGTGGACTATCGCATGCATGGTGAATGACCCATCTTATTCTAATCTTTACTAATCTGCGAGAGTAACCTGTCTACCTGAATTACCACATCCATGGTGAATAACCATTCGTATTCATTCTGTATTAAATTATGGAAAGATCTGTCTACGTGGATTACCGCATGGCGGGTGAAAATCCATTTACAGTTTCGTATATTCTTTTATACTCATATGAGATATCATTTCTTTTGTACTCATCAAGGGATATCGTCTTCTTTTGTATTTCTCCATTTATGGTACAAATTTATTATTTGTTCCATAACCTTATTATTAAATGGTGAAAACCCTTGAAATTAGTGAAATATTCTTAATAGTTTATGCTTCATCTTGTATTTCCACTATTGGTCTAAACTTTCTTATTAAATGGCAGGATACTATTTGTGTCGGGGTACTATTCACTCGGGTACTATTCACTTGGGTATTATTCACTCGGGGTACTATCCATTCAGGGTACTATTTACTCAGGTACTATTCACTTGGGAAACTATTCACGGGGTACTATTCACACCAAAATTGGGTTCTTTTCTGTCCAAATTATCTTTGATATATGAATCTTATTCTTAAATTTGAATCCACATTTTGATCATTATGTTGACCAATTGGATATTCTTAAATTCTGAATAACTTAAATTAAAATTTTTTAATATTTATTCTTGATCTCACTTGATTGATTCTTTATATCATTGTCATATTCCTCAAGCTTATGTTGTGGTAAAAGTCATCTTTGACCCGTAGTGCATAGATGGACTGTTGATTGATATGATTATGACCATGAATTTTCTATTTGTATAATCATGACCTGTAATGTTACAAAAAAATTATGTGGTAAAAGTCCTCTTTTGCCCGTAGTGCATTGATGGACAGTTGTTGGTATGATCATGACCATGGGTTCTCGTCGGCCAAGGGTGCAAAGATGAATTGTTGTTTGGCATGATCATGACCACTAGTGATACTAACGAATATCCTTAGCCCATAGTACATGGATAATTCGGTGATGTAGATTATTTATTGAGTTGTGTTGCAGGGACAAAATATTGATGATGGATTTTTAAATCATAGAAGATAGTAGACAGCATTCTCTACTTGACTCTTCTAATGGATTGTTCTTTCCGTTGTAGTTGTTAATCTAAAACTTGTTGTCTATTGTATTCTATAAGATTTTTCCCAGTTGAGGACTAAGGATAATTTTTTTCTACATTATCTTAGTCATAATATTCTTTAGTGGGCTAGTTGAGCTCACCCTTTGCTTTCATTGTTTTCTTCAAGTAATGAGAATATAGCTGTGACTAGTCGGGGAACGGAGTGATGATCCGAGATGGTGGCTAGAGTAGTCCTCACTATTTTATAAAATAGTGTGATAATAATTGTAATGAGGACTCCATTTAAGTTTGGATATTGTCTACGAGATAATATTCGTGTTTAAACTCTCAGCTTATATATTGTCGTATTTTGCACGACAGTTGTATAATTGAAGTTGTATTTCGATTCTGTACCATATATCTGGTGACCCAAAATAGGTTGTGTGGACCTATTCTGGGGGCGTCACAGTTTGTGACTGTGATAACCCAGGATTTCGAATAATTTAAATTTTACGAATAAATTTTTTTTATTTAATATTGATTTTAAGTATCAATATTGTGCCGAGTATCTGTGATACGAGTCTAAGAGAAGTGGTCAATTTGTGTATTAACTGAGATATATGAGTAGAGATGTTTTTTACAGAGAATAGAAACCCTAACCCTAGTTGCGGATAGTGATTTGGTAGAAAATACAATTATAATAATTGTGTTGATGAGTAGGTGTTTGTGCTATATAGAATTTGTGATCAATGATTGATCGGAAAGGGTATAAATTTAGTAAACTCTAATGAAGGATTAGAAACCCTAATCTATGATTGAGAAACCCTAACACATAGTTAGGAACCCTAATCAAATATTGGGAAACCCTAATTTTAAATTCAGGAACCCTAAACCCTAATTAGGAAACCTTAATCCTAATTGGAAAGCCCTAATGTGATTAGGAAACCTTAATATAATTAGGAAACCCTAATTGTAATTTAAAAATCTTAATTTTCTAATTTAAAACCCTAATAGAAAATCTTTGAAATTAAAGTTATAAAACCTAAGGGTTAGAAACTTAGGGTTAAACCCTAAGGGTTGGGTCAAATGACTAGAAAGCCTTTAAAATTATAAAGAAAAAGACCAAAATATCCTTTTGGCATTCTTTATTAGTTAACTTGTAGAATTTAGCAAAACTTTAGTTGTTCACCAACTTTGACTTGCCATGTGACTTAAATTTCAACAACTCAGCTACTTAATTAACAACAACATCAGCTATAAGCATTTCATCCAAATTTATATATAGATTAAGAGAGAGAAAGTTCATAAAGTTGGTCATTTTTCTCTCAAGCTCTCAACAAACTCTCCCTCTCTATAAACCTCCAGAAAAACCAAAGTGTTTCAGTCCCTAGATAACTTTTTAACACATCCAAATCAATGTGTAGAGCTAAGATCAAAGCATATTCAAGAGAAGATATAAACCCTAAACTCAACTTTGATCATGTATGCTAAGATAGAATCTATGTTTATGTGTTTATCTATGTGTTAGTAGAGGTTTTATGATAATCTATGATGTTCTATCACAGATCTATGACATCAAAATGCTTTAAAAGTGAAGTTTTTCAAAACTGCTCTAGAACCCTAGTGCTCTGACAAGCTAATGTCAGTGGCCTTAGATCTTTAGCTATTTATGATTTGTGTTGTTTTAAGCTTTAGATTTGTAGATTGATACGAGGTCTATGATCTGGAAGTAGAATCATAGCCATTCCATGTCCAGATTGTAAGTTATTAATGGTCAAACCCCGTTGATCGAGCATGACAATGGAGTTTCTAGGTAACCCAGAAACTCAAATCCAGTGTCTGACAACGTTTTTAATTGCCTTGATCTGTTAGGGTATGATGCTATTTGTTGGTGTTATGGTAACCAGTTTCTAACCTGTTAGATGGACTTTAGATACATTTCATTAGATTCTTTAAACAACAACTATGTTGGTTGTATTGAATGGTCAAACTAGACCATTTGATCACGGATAGAGTTTCTGGAATTTCCAGAAACCGTAAGAACATGCCTTCTGACAGGCTTTGACTGGGCTCAATCTAGAGAATGTGTTGTTGTTAAACTTAGATGGTAACATATAATTGTTCCTTGACACAAGTACTATAGATTTGGACCTTAAGAACATCTGTTTTATGACCAGAACCTAGAAGAAATCGAGCTTCAAAATAGCACCATGAAACTTTCTGGGTTTCTGGGTTACCCAGAAAACCCAGAATAGCTCTGACAACGATTTTAAAGGCTCAGATCTTGCATATGAGTTGTTGTACGACCAAGGTGATTGTTGGTAATTGTAGTACTACATGTATACTACAAGATTGAAGACTTAGATTGCCCAGAACAAGCATGAATAACTGCTTGTCAGTGTTCTTGAGCCCCAAGAACACCAACAGCGACGGTTCCTGTCGCTCTAGCCTATAGTGACAGCTTTAATTATTTTTATTTTCTGAATTTCTGGAAAATGCTTAAAAATAGAAATAAATTTCTCAAAATTACAAAAATGGTTTTAAAAATTATTTTCAGTTATGAAAAATAACTTTTGATAATTTGGGTATTTTTCATTAATATTTATAATTATTTGAATATTAATGATGTAAGACCCCAAATAATTAATAAATAAAATTTAATTTCCTCTATTTATTATTTTGAAATAGTAAGGGTTGATGTGATTAATGTGGATAGTTATGAGTAAAATATATTAAATATTTCAAAATAAAGCAAGTGGTTATAAAATATTCATTGTTGTTGGAGAATATTCATTTGGTCGTGGAATATTAGATTTGTCGGGGAATATTAAATGCGGCAAGTATGACCATGTGTGGGCCCCATAACGGAAAGGGATTGGAGGAAGAAAACGACAAATATAAGTTGTTTAAAAATAATTCACAGTAGTTAGTACTGATTTTACCTTCGTTGGAATACCCGTTGGTTAAAAACACGAATGTCTGGTTGTTGACAAAGAAGATAGCACAGATTGCACCAATTATTGACTTTTACGTAAGAAGGCACTACTCAATAATGGTTACTGATAATTACTATTCAAAATTATTTTATTTTATTGGTTCAATAATTGTTGCGTTGATATTTTATATTGCTGTTGTTTCAATATTTGTCATTACACAGTATTTTTCATTATCGAAGCAATAATTCATATTATCTGAATAATATTATTAGATAACATTATTGGCAATGTCTAGAAAGTTCTGTCTAAGGAGAGGTTTGGTCACCTAATTGCGCGCCAGTAAGGAGAAATTCTTATTGGAAAGCCCCCTCTTTCCTGGGAACTGTCTGGTTGTAAATATTGTGATTCTGTAATATTATTTGTGAATAATTAATTATTAATTCATATGATGAGGAAAATATTGATTTTATGTGGATATAGATGGAGAAAATTTTTAATATGACAATTGTTGAAAATTAATATTTTATCTTTTTCTGATAAAAATAATTCATTTAAATATATATATATTATTATATTTTAATAATATAATAATGGTGATATTTTTACAACGAATGTGGGATATATGAGTATACGAGGAGGAAGAGTATTTTTGTTGCAATAAATGTTTAAAACATGTTAAACATGTCGGTGGACCCCATTTATTGACTGAAATTTGATTATAGCCTCTAAAATCTCCCGTTTGTGGATTTCGGCCAATTTCTGTTTGGAATTTGGAAAAACTTTCTTTTGCAAAGTTGTAGAGAATTGAATTTCCTATAAAAACTCGCGAGATTCAAATTTTCTGACAAAAGGGCTATTTATTGTGAATTATTGAAGTTCCGGAGTTCCGAAATAATTGATTTTTGGAAGTTTTAATTATTTTTATTATGAAAAACGTTTTTGTCATTAAAGGTGGGGCTTGCATGTGATGAAAATGCTGAATTTCAGATCTTAGAAAGTGTGCATAGGAAAATTTAATATATATTAATATTTTAATTGAATTTTTACGCTTTGGTGTTCTAAGCATTTTCTATAAATAGGTGCTTAAGTTAGAATTGAAAATTACACGTAAATCAAGTTTTCTCTCTATATTATCGAGCGTATTCTTGTGAGTATTTTGAGTATACTTTGAGTATTGCTATACGGTGCAAGTTCAAGTTATAGCCTATATCCGAAGATTCCAATTGAAGTAATTGTCTTTCCGAGGTAAGGGATATTTTTTTTCGTAATGATATTATTTCTTCAATATCATTATCTGTGAAATATTGATCTAAAGTTTTTATCAAATTTGGAACTTTTAGTGACGGGAGATTTTATTCACGATATACGGAACTATTCACGAATCTAAGACCTTTATTCATCGAAAAATGAAAATTTTTCTTTCGTCTCTAAAAATATCTATTCGGATACTAGCTTTAATTGTATCCATGTTTTGATCATTCTTGAATTTTACACCACTATGATTATTTTTGAGATATTTTTGGACGTGGATAAAAAAAAGTATTTAATCCTTAATCCTTAATCCTTGTCATTTTGTTTCTTTGGATTCGCGTTTCTTTAAAAATATTTTCATCATCCTCGGTCTTAAATGATGATATTATTGAATATCTTTGCTTTGTGTAGTGCAAGATGAATGATTTATGATGAATATCTTTGGCCTGTAGTGCAAAAGATGAATGATTTCGATGAATATCTTTGGCCCGTAGTTCAAAGATGAGCGGTGTTTAGATGAACATGACCAATGGTGAATGTCCTTGGCTTTCGTAGTGCAAGGATGAATATTTGATCCCGGATATATATTGATTGATGTTACTGAGGATAAAAAATAGGCGATGAACTTTAAAATTCATACATAGAAGATAGTAGTTTGCATTCTCTACTTAACTCTTCTAATGAATTATTATTTCATTGCGAATATTGATTTAAAACTTGTTGTCTATTGTATTCTATTATATTTTTTCCTGTTGAAGACTAACGATAATTTTGTTGTATATTATCTTAGTCATAATATTCTTTCTTTGGGCTAGTCGAGCTCACCCTTTTTCCTTTTTGTTCCATTTTTCTTCTCAGGATGCGAGAATATAGCGAGTACAAGTCGGGGTATAGAATGAAGGTTCTAGGGAGAGTTGTTTAGTAGTCCTCACCATTGTTGTAAAATAATGTATCAATAATTATGATGAGGATTTATTTGTATGTGGATATTGTCTAGATGGCAATATCTGTATTTAAACTCACAGTTTTACTATTGTAATAATAAAGTTGTAGTTATTTCTGTACCGTGTATTGACAACTCAGAATGGATGATGTATACCTATTTTGGGGGTATCACAAATGATAATTAATTTTTTTAATTTATATATTAACTAAATTAGAGAAAAATAATTTTAATATTATAAAAATCATTTTAAATGAGAATAAAGTGTTCAAAATATTTTGAGTTATAAAATGTAACTTTTAATAATTTTGAAGAATTTTCATTAATAAATTAATATTAATGATATTAGATTTATTTAATTATTATATTAAATAAATAATGGAAAAATAATTTTATTGATTTAAAAATCAATTAAAAATGAGAAAAATGATTTAAAAGTATTTTAAGTTATAATTAATGACTTTTAATATTTTGTTGAGAATTTCATTAATATTTAAATATTAATGGTGATGGTTTAAAATGATTTTAATTATTTCAAAAATAATTTAGGTAGAATATTGTTGATTTAAAAAATTTTAAGTTATTATTGATAACTTTAATATTTTGACAAGTATGTCATTAATATTTTAATATTATTAAATATTAATGATGATGGGATTATTTAATATTTAAATCATTTAAAACTGATTCCAGTATTTGAAAAATTATTGTAAATTATAATAATTGTTAGAAAATTATTAAAAGCTTCTGAAAAATATTGTGAACGATATCTGATTTATCTAAAATAATATTGAAGCTTTGAGACCAAGTTTAATTGACAATAAGTGTGTTAATTATCGGATAGAGGTGACTAGGACACCGAGAACAGACTGAAGTCCAACCTGACTGAACTAGTTAGACTTGAGAAGTGTTTATATAGGTTATAAACACTGATGTGACTATGTGGTAATGTGTCTAGGAGAAATATTGACTGTAAATTATAGTATTGTGTGTTATGAATTATTGTGCTAATTGTGAGACCGATATTATTATTATAGGTCTTTCAAACGCAGATAAGTATTTTGTGTAGCAGTAATCAACGCGGAAGGCAAGTTTCCTTAACTCAACCTTGAGTTAATACTTTATAAATATTATAGTGGTTAATTATTTTTGATTAGATCACGTCTGAGAATTATTGTTGATTATTCGCAGTTAGTGCATGTTTATTAATTCAAATTGAATTGGTGATTCTGAGAATATATATTTGGAGAATAATTATTATTGGATAATTATATCCGTAAAAGTTATTAGTGATTGCAAATAGTACAAATAATTCCTGTCTATTATTGAATTGTGTTAAAAAATGACTTAGACAATTTTTCTGGCTAGACGAAAATTTGTTAGAACTTGATAGGTTCGAGAAGAGGAGAATATGTAACAACCCGGAGAATCCGGATTGTTCATAATTTAAGATTTAAAGAATTATTTATTAATAAAATGAATTTTTATTAATATTATTTTGTGCTATGTGTTTATTAATCGTTCTAGAACCTAAGATGATTATTAATCAGGAGGATTCTGGCTACGAGCTAGACTGAACGTGTAACGCCCGAGAAAAATGTATTTTTATGAGAATTAAATTTTTACTTGATTATGTAGATTAAATGAATTTAATTGATTATTTATGTTAGTAAGCTATGTGAAGGTTGTTCTATGACCTAAAATGGGCGGATGTGGTTAGGATTCTAGCTATGTGGTAGAATTAAAGTGTTTGAATTTCCAAGATGAAAATAAAAGTTTTTTGAAAAATTTCCATAAAAACACTATTCGCTGATTTCTGCTTATGAATTATTTTTGAACTTCTAAGAAATACGTACCAATAGAATATCGAGGTGAGATGGATTATGTAATAATAATTCATGTATGGCAAACGCAGTTTTTCGCTAGCAGACTTAATTTGAGGACATTAAGGAAAGTAAAGCGTAAAGGAGTTAAACGATGATAGTATGATATGTAAGTATTGTACGAGGTAATGAATATGAGTATAATATGAGGTATTATACGAATATGTATGAATGATGGTATGTCGTATATGATGAATAAGTATACGCGTTGGAATACGAGATGAATACGTAAAAAATAAGTTCTAAGGCTTTAAGCCATATGTAATGGACTTGTAGGATTGTGTAGGAAGTTGTAAAGTCCAATTGGAATTATGCAAGCCCAATTGTAGGAATAGTTAAGTCCAATGTGAATTAATGAATAAGCCCAATGTTGGTTTAAATGAAAGCCAAAAACATAAGTTAAGTTAATTGAATGTAAAGCCAAAATTAAGAACCGAAATCGTGGGTCAAACCGATGGGTTACCGGATGGTTAAACCCATGGGTGACCCAAAGTTGTGGCCAAGTAAAGTGCTTATACTTGGTGGCTAAGTAAAGTGTTTATACTTGATGGCTAAGCAAGGGATAAGCTATGTGATGACCAAGTAAACTTGGTGGCTAAGTAAAGGATAAGTTATATGGGTGATCTTGGAAGGCAAACAAATGGAGTGTTGTGAACTCCAAGTAATGAATAGTAAGGAGGTGGTTAAGGAGGTGGAATAAGGTAGTGGGTAGCTTAATGACTAAACTACCCTAACTTTGTAATTTTTATAAATTAAAGATGTCCTAGTTCATTTGTTGGTTGTTAAAATTCCATCCAACATCATAAGTGCTTATTGGTTAGAGAGAAAAAGCTAGAAAAGCTAGAAAAGTTAGACTTTGTTAGTTTAAGAAGCAAGAAGGAAAAACAAAGATTAATCAAGTAATCTTCAAGGGTAAGATTATAAACCATGATTCTCCCTCTCTTCAATTGTTAGAGAAGTGAGTAGTGGTAGAACTTGTATGCTAAGAAGAAGTAAGAATGGCTAATCAAAGGACTTAAGCTTTAATAAGTCATCAATAAGCAATTCATACTTTTATAAGTCATAAACTTATGAAGAACAAGTAAGAACTTATCATGTATATAAGTTAATGAAATATGCATGTTAAGATGTTAGTATAATGGAATTAATCCATTTGAAACGATAAAAAAATCTTAAGTAACTAAGTTATGGCGGAATTCACGAGTTTGGACGATAATCATCGAAATCGTGAAATTCTCGGAATTGAAATCAATTTTTGGCATTGTGCTCGGAAACGTTGGTTTTCAATAGAGAATAGTCTCATTTGTCATTCTAGAGTTGCGGACTCGAAAATGACTGAATTCTGACATAGAACGAAAAACGAGCATTGAACGTTCACGAACGTTTAGCGTTTTCGTTAAAATGAACTAATAGGTGAATTTTGAGTTAACAAATTCAAAAATGAAAAATTCTTGCATGAACATGTAGAGTATGTGATTTGTGAGCTAATGGCTTTTGAACGAGCCAATTTGGAGTTCGGGAAGTTCATTAAACTAAGCCATCTGTCAAAGTTGTCGAGATCGAGGTCCGCAGCGGCAGCAGCAAAGCATAAAGCATAAAGTAGCAACGCAGTCACCACGCTTGTTCGGTAGCTCTCGAAGAGTGGGCGCCATGAAGACGGCCTTTTGAATTGAAGTTGGCGCGCGCAAAGATAAAGGTCCGGATGAAAGCCACTGAAGAGTGGCACCGCGACGTGGAATAAAGAAGAAAAGCTGGTGCCGCATCGCCAGCATTAGGTAAAGCACAGAGAGGAAAGATTGTGAATGTAAAGGGAAAGTAAATTGATAATGATGAGTCATATCAATACTAAATCTAAAGTAACATCAATTAAGATGTTGAAAACCTTAAGTTAACGACTGAAGGTTGAAAGAATGATTAATTGAACGTAAGTTATTAATACTGAAACAATGAACGATAATAAGCCGTAAGGGCAGATAAATTCTTGAAACAAGTTTTGTTAATGAAATAAGTACAATTAAGTATATGAAATGAAAGATAGTTGATTGATGATGAACTAATTAACTTAAAGTAGCATCTTCGATGATGACTATAACGTTGAGAATTACAACTAAAAGTTGTTAATGATTATGTGAACGTGAACGTAAGAATAATGTAATGCGATAACCGTAACAAATCTAATGAACAATTAGATTGAGAAGAAGGGTAAGATACATTAGGTACCATACATATCTGATTATGACCTAATGTGGTATGTTATGTAGAGACTGTAAAGACCAAGAATTGATGAATATTACTGGAAGACGCTTGAAGGCAAGTTTCCTAACTTCATTCATATTCTAAATGAATGCTAGTTTCTTAAACTTCTCAGATGTTGAACTTGAGAAGTTCTGTCTATGTGCGAATGTGTGATATTTGTACAAAGTGGTAGAATGTGTGAGGCCTTGTACCACAATTTGAACACTTCGGTGTTTTTATGAGATGAATTATTCTGTGATTGAACTGTTCAATAAGAGAATGCTTTGTTTATACATGATCCGTTATTGTTAAGTTTGTGTTAATGATTCTAGCCAGAAGGAATGTGTATGAAAAGGTAGAAGAATGAAAGTATTTCAAAGTGAATGTGATTAATGTTTTAAAATGATAGGAATCAGAATTATTTCTATTATTCGAGTTGCTTCATAACCTTTGTTCGGTTATCGAAGTTATACATGAATGTTTGAATTTTTAAAGTTGTTTGTTCAACTGTTATGACTTGTTGGGCAATTGAATGGTCACACTTGCTTTAAATGAAAAATATTTTCAGCGAACTATGTTAGAAGAACTTAAGGATCCCGTGAAGATAAAGTTGATGGTATCCAGATGAAGTGCCATTCAGTATGTGAATGAGCTTGAAGATCAAGTGAAGACTTGTAATGTAGAAAGATAAAATCGAATTATAGATTAGTTAATGAATGGTTATGTATCCTTGGTTGCGGATAAAAGTCACTCTTATAAGATGTAAAGAATAATGTAATTATCATTATTTGTAATGAACAAGGTTATAAGGTATTAGAACCTGAGAATTGAGACTGTATGTTGTTATATTTCAGTATATATAATGATGTATGTTGGGATGAATGATGTACTCCTGACGTACGACATTCGGGTGTGAAGATAGATCAGATTTCGAGGCGTGATAAGTTTGTATCAAAGCTGATAGTTTATAAACCTTAGGAATGAGTACCTAAGACTATAATCGTAGAGAAAAGGATAAGAAGATCTTTGAGTTCAACGATTAGAAATGAAGATCACCACGTGATCATAGTGAATCATAGTAACCGATGATCTGTTAAACGATGAATGATTTATAGCTAATGTTATGAATGCATGGTACTACAGAGTAGTACAGGAAGAAGAACTCTGATTGAGTTGAGAAGGATAGCATACGAATTAAAAAAAATTTGTATTAAGTAAAGAGAAATTTAGAAGTTGTAAAATTTTAATTGAGGACTCATGTGATAGCTGAGTTGTATGAACCTTTGTTATGGGCAGAGGTTTGTGCTTGCTATAACAACTGCTTAGCTTATTATAGTGATAATCATTGGAATTGGTCTCTTTATCAAGATGTCTATGACGAGAAGGTGAATCTTTTGTCATGTATATACTTGAAAGGTAAAGAACGATAAGGTTGGTGCGAGTTCTTGAAACTCATACTTATGGTAGTTTCGTGACTCATAATTATATGGTATGTTTTTGAACTTCTCAGCGAATGGACGCCTATGGTGTAATAACCCAATATTTTTAATAAAAAATTTTGCATATAATTTTTTTTATTATATAAAGGAGGGAATATATGCAAAGTAAAGTATATGTATATATGTGATAAATAATTTTTTTATTAGATGAATAATTATAAATAATTTCTTTTTAAGAATTATTGATCATTATAGATTATATTCTTATAATAAATTAATTTTGTAATAAAATATTTATTATTTATTTTCCATGAAAATATGATTATTGCATATATGATATGATTATTAGGATTATTATGATGTGTATTTTATTATATTAGTTAAGTTAATTATTTTAACTTAATTAATAATTGTATATATGAAGGATATGTGGGATATAGATTCAAAACCCTAATTTTGGATTTTAAATAAGGAATGAGAATAATAATATATTATTATTTATATTTCAATACTATAAACAAGCATGATATGTGTGTAAAGTAATTTGTGGAACAGTTATAGTGAAACAATACAAAACCCTAGCATTACTGATAAGTTATAGTACAAAGTCAATTATGACTGTAAGATTTGTTAAGTTGTATGTTATGTAATTAATGACCATTATTATTTTTAATGTTAATTAGGTAAACTCTAATTAATATTTAAAAACCCTAAATACTAAATTAGAACCCTAATTGCTAAGTTATAAACCCTAATTATTAATTTAGCAAGCTTAATAGTAATTAGTAAATTATAAAGCCTAATTTACAAGTCTTAAGTGATTAGGAAACCTAATTTAATTAGGGAATACTAATTCATATTTTTAGAAACTAAGATTTCTATTTTAGCCCTAAATATAAAATCCTAGAAATTGAGCTTATAAAACCTTAGGGTTAAACCCTAAGAGTCAAACACTAAGGGTTGAAATGAATTGCCAAGTTTGCCACTTAAAGTAAAAGCCAATTGACCAAATTGTCCTTTATGAATATTTTAATGAGATGGAGTGTAGATCTAGCCCTAGTATGTGGTTGGTGACAAACTCTAGCTAGCCATGTGGTCTAGAAATAAAATTTAATCAGTCTAAATCTGATCACATGATCAGCCATAGGCATTGCACCATATTATATATAGATTGAGAGAGAGGAAAGTTCATCATTTAGCCCCAATTGTTCACAAACACTCCACAAAGCCTCTCTCTGTCTAACCCATGAAAATATTAAGTATATCAGTCCCCAATCAAGTTCCTAGAACACTACAATCATATCAGGAAGCCCAGATTCAAGAAAGATCATAGAAAGGTATAACCCTAAACCAAAATTTTAATCTTGTCTGCTATGTTGGATTTGGTATTCGAATGTTTAAAAATGTTACATAAGGTGTAAATCGTGATCTGGGTTGCTAGATAGTAGATCCATAACATTTATATGCTCGAATTTAAACTTTTTCAAAATCTAGAAAAATTTTAAAAGTGGTCTGACAACCGAATGTCAGACCATATAGATCTTTACCTAGTTATAATTTTTGTTGTTTAAATGTTTGAACATGTAGTATGCTAGAAGGACTTTGATCTAGGCTTGAAATCATGCTTAGATGATGTGTAGATTTCATGTTATGGAAGGTTAAACTGCGTTGACCGACCCTGACTTTGCATTTTTTGGGTAACCCAGAACTTGTTCATCAGTGTCTGACAACAAGTTCATGGGCCCAGATCTTGCATGTGTTTGCTTATTTGCTTGTGTTATTATATTAAGGATATACTCTTATATATGTACTACATATTCATGTTTTTATATCACTTAGATAACTAACAGAATGAAAATGATTGATGGTCAAACTAGCCTACTCGAACAGAACTCGGTTTTTTGGGTAACCCAGAAAACTAATGAGCATGCCTTCTGACATGGTTTGACCGAACCAGATCTATTGATTTTGATGTTGTTATATGTATATTATGTAATAGATCTCTTCATTTACATGTTGGCTACACCCTAGAACCCTTAGATCACAAAAACGATACAAGAACAGTAAGTAGTGGAAGCCCAAAGTAGGCCTCACGAACTGTTCTTCATTTCTCGGTAACCCAGAAAATGAAGAACAGCTCTGACAACATGTTCTGAGCCTTAGATCTTGCTTGTATGTTATGAGATGAACCAGAAATTGTTATGTACTTGTAGTACTACATATATACTACAATATTCGACCCTAAGCTTTCCTAGAAATATCATATATTAAAAATTACACTTGGTCAAACATGGCTACTTGGTGCTCAAGAACACCTAAGGCGACATTTTCTGTCGCTAAAGGCTATAGCGACAGAATTATTAATTTTAATTATATTAATTTCTAAAAATCATTTAAAAATAGAAAATAATTTCTAAAACATGCAAAATTAGTTTTAAAAATTATTTTAAGTTATAAAAATTAACATTAAATAGTTTTACATATTTTCCATAAATATTAGTAATTATTTGAAAATTATTGATATTCAATTTATTTAATAAATACATTAAATAAATTAATTAAAAATGATTTTATTATATTAAAATTATTTTAATCGATAATAAGGTATTTAAAAATATTTGAAGTTATAAAATGTAAATTTTAATATTTTAAAACAAATTTAATTAATTATTTAATATTAAAGATTTATTAAATAATTATATTAAATAAATTAGTTTAAAAATAAATTTAATATTATAAAAATCATTTTAAATGAAAACAAAGAGTTTAAAGATATTCTAAGTTAAAAATATAACTTTTAATATTTTAAGATAAATTTTATTAATTATTTAATATTAATGATATTAGATTTATTTAATAATAATATTGAATAAATAGTTTAAAAATGGTTTTATTAATTGAAAATCATTCAAAAAGGATATAAATGGTTTTAAAATATTTTAAGTTATTATAAATGACTTTTAATATTTTAGTGAATAATACCTTAATAATTAAATATTAATGGTAATTGTTTAAAAATAATTTTAATGTTTTAAAAATCATTTAAAGTGGTAATATTAATACATTAAAAATATTTTAAGTTATTATAAGTTACTTTAATATTTTAGCAATGGTTTCATTAATATTTGGATATTATTTCAATATTAATAATAATAGAATTATTTAATATTTAAATCATTTAATAATGATTCCAAAGTTTGAAAAATCATGATAAATTATAATAATTAATTAAAAATTATTATAAGTCATGAAAAAATAATATGATTGATATTTAAATTATCCAGAATAATATTTAAGATACGGATTAGAGTTTTATTAACAATAAACTCGATAATTTTTCGATAAAGCCATCGGTACACCAAAATGCTGCCGAAATTGATTCGAACCTATATAGGTTGACCTGATAAGTGTCTGTTTGTGTCCTAATAATTGATAAATGTATGTGACAATGTGATTATGTTATGTGTTGATTGTAAATAACAGTACCGTGAGACCCCAAATTTTATGAATAAATATTTAATTTTCTCGAAATAATATTTATTAATATTATGGTGTGGATTTGATATAATGTTATAGTTGTGGGTATTATTTATAAATTTTGAAAAGTATGCAAGTTGTTGTATAATATTCTTTTTGTCGAAGATATATCATGCATTTATCAAGTCAATCATTAGTGGACCCTACAACGGAATTATTGTCGATTTGAGAAAACGACAAAAATATTTTTATGAAAATAACGGTAGGAAGTTTTACAAGAATTAATCTTTGTTGAACTACTCGGTAGTAAAGTACGATGAATACGCGTGGTTGCATAAGTAGACACTACGGTATTGATTATTGATGCTTACGTGATAAGTCACTCGGTTTTATTTTATTAGTATTATTAATGAAATAAAAGCAGAAAAAGTTTTTTTATATAAAAGCAGAATACTTTTATAAAGTTATTCGTTTTATTAGACTATAAATAGAATATATTATATTCTATTATGGATAGTATTTTGTATAGTAATATATTTTTATATAAAAGCAGAATACTTTTATAAAGTTATTTGTTTTATTGACAATAATTAGAATATATTATATTTTATTATGTATAGTTTCATAGTGCCTGTATAGTATTTTGCATAGTAAAATCTTTTTATATAAAACAGAATATTTTTATAAAGTTATTCGTTTTATTAGATAATAAATAGAATATATTATATTTTATTTAAAAATTTTGTTTAAAATTTGGACTGTCCGTTTAAAAGTAAATCAATCTAGACTTACCGTTCATGAATTAGTTACTATTCATTCCATTCTTCTATAAATAGAAGCTCATTCTTTCATTATTTCTTACGAATTCACTGAAACTCTAAAGAGAGAAACTATAGAGAGAAAGAAGAAAAGTATTCTGCTACTTCACTACTCCGATTTCCAGTACTCTTCTTTCAAAGGTAAGGGATATTATTTGTTGTACTCGTAAGGGGTATTATTTCTTTCTTATTCATGAATAGAACTTCTATTATTCCATTATTTATTATTCTGTTGGAATAACCTATATACGCGGGCTACCCTATACTTGGTAAAATTCTTCTATTATTTCATTCTTTATTATTATGTTGGAATAACCTGTCTATGCGAAGTACCGCATACATGGTGACATTCTTCTATTATTTCCATTCTTAATTATTCTGTTGGAACATCATGTCTGTGCGTTACGCATGACCTGGTTCCGTTATTTATTATTCTGTTGGAACATCCTGTCAGTGCATTTACGCATGACCTAGTTCCGTTATTTATTATTTTGTTGGAATATCCTGTATGTGCGTTTACGCATGACCTGGTTCCGTTATTTATTATTCTGTTGGAATAACCTGTTTGTGCGGTCTATCACATGCATGGTGATTTCTGTTGTTATTCCATTCTTTATTATTCCGTTGGAATATCCTATCGGTGCGAATTTCGCCCGACCTGGTTCTGTTATTTATTATTCTGTTGGAATAACCTGTCTGTGCGATCTATTATACTCAGTTGGTTAAAGTTTTAACTTTTATACTCCATGAAATTAGTGGAATATCTTTGATATTAGCGCTTCATCCAGTATCTTTTCATGGAAATATTCTTCTGAGCATTTTTGAATTTTACTCTACAAAGAAGTATCATGTTGACAATTTGGACGTTATTAGTTCCTGGATAAATTAATTCTTGAACTTGTTTTATTGAATTATTATGTCATTGTCATCATCCTCATGTTTATATTATATTGAAAGTCATTTGTGGCCTGTAGTGCATAGATGGACTTGGTATGATTATGACCAGGGATTATTCGGTTTAATCATGACCGTAATGTTACAAATGATGTAGAAAAAAGTCCTCATTGGCCCGTAGTGCATTGATGGACAGTTTTTGGTATGATTATGGATATGGATTCTCTTCGGCCAAGGGTGCAAAGATGAATTATTTTATGGCATGATCAGGACCGTTGATGAAAACATGATTATCTTTAGCCCATAGTGCATGGATAAGTCATGGTCGTGATACTAAAGAATATCCTTGGCCTGTAGTGCAAGAATGATTTGATGATGTGGATTATTTATTAAGCTGAGTTCCGACGATAAAAGTGATGAAAAACCTTTTAAATCATAGAAGATAGTAGATTTTATTCTTTACTTGACTCTTCTAATGGGTTGCATGTTCCGCTGCCGTTAAACTTGATGTTTGTTATATTTTATCAGTTTAACACTGTTGAATGCTAACAATAATTTATTCTGTATTATCTTAGTCATAATATTTCTTACTGGGCTAGTTGAGCTCACCCTTTTTGCTTTCGTTGTTCTCTTTAGGAAATGAAAATGTAGCAGGGACTAGTCGGGGAACGGAGTGACGGTCCAGATGATAGCATTAGTAGTCCTCACTATTCTATGAAATAGTGTGATAATAAATGTAATAAGATTGATTTTGAGTGTGGATATTGTCTAGATGACAATATTCGTGTTAAAACTCTCAGATTATGTTTTGTCGTATTTTGAGTTTGAATACTGTCTATAAGATAATATTTGTATTAAAACTCACAGCTCATGTTGTATAATTAAGTTTGTATTTGAATTCTGTACCATGTATTTGGCGACTCAAGATGAGTGATGTATACCTATTTTGGGGGCGTCACAAGTACGATGTGTTATGATATGTTATTCTAATCAATAGAACAATCTTATGAATAATAGGTCATTGAATTAAAGATAGAACTAAGTTGTGTAAGCAACAGATCAGGCAAGTATCTAAACTATCATTTACGTTGTGCAAGTATCGTAACCTTTGCATTTACTTTATGCAATGGACATGAGTAATAAAGTTTCAGAATTATATTATCGTTGTGCCAGATTATTAACTCTATTGTTATTGATTATGTATCCAAATATTGTATTCATACAAGTTCTCGAACTTTATTCATTCATTGTTTATCAGTACAATATTACTGTAAGATTCAGATATATATATTCTGTTCGTTAAATTCTAAGTATGGTTATACAAGTGTCCTCACTTGGATAATTATTATACATGTTGATACATACTTGTTGATTTCCAATATGTATACCTTAATTAAAAGTCGTCTAAGCTATTTGACTCGGCTAGACACAGATTTAAAAATATTGTTGAACATGATAGAACCCTATTGATATCCAAACAAATTATTTTGGTTCGGATTCAGGCTAAGTATGAACATCCCGAATCTGGGAAACTTTTGTGCGCCCAAGGAGGATAAGATGAACAAGAATATCGTTCTACTATGTAGTATTGATCAATACAGGGCATAACAGGCTGATCACCCCCGTGCCCGTAAGTTATGATGGTTTACAGATGAAGTTCTATTTAACCTTTTTGAAAACTGAAAACTATGCTCATAGTTTGTTGACTGCTCTCTATTTATAGTCAGTACGTAGTTTCAAAAATTTGAAATAGAATTCTTATGTTGTTTAGGGTTGCTTTAGTTTACTTCACAACTATTGTTTTGTTGTAGAAGTGTCATTCACAGAAAACATTTAATCCTTTCAGCTAATGGTTATTGTTTTCTATTACTTATTGGGCACTCAAATGCTCATTCTTGCTTAATTTAAATGTTTTCAGTTAAATATGATCAACTAGAGGGCTCTTCCAGGAACAAAAGGAAAGGAAAGCTGATAGAATAAATTTGTGTTATCTTATGTAATAGCTAGACTTAAATAAGATGATTATGTTTATTATCTATAATGTAATGAAATGTTTTACAGCTCGCGTACCTGGGATTTAGACAACTCTGATATATAAATTAAGTTTCATTACATGATAGATAATAAATATAATCATCTTATTTAAGTCTAGCGATTACATAAGATAACACAAACTTATTCTGATAACTTTCCTTTCCCTTTGTTCTTGATAGAGCCCTCTGGCTGATCATACTCAACTGAAAAAATTTAAATTAAGCAAGGATGAGCATTTGAGTGCCCAACAAGTAATAGTAAACAATAAATATTACCTGAAAGGATTAAATGTTTTCTTTGTACTACCCTTCTACAATAAATCAATAGTTTTGAAGTAATTTGAACCGATAATAATAACATAACAACTCTCTGTCAAATTTTTGAAACTACGTACTGACTCTAATTGGGGTTAAGGTGGCATACTATGAACATTGTTTTCAATTTTCCAATAGGTTTACCAGAACTTCATCTGCAAACTGTCATAACTTCCGGACACGAGGGTGTACATCCCATGGGCCCTGTATTGATCAATACTACATGAAAGAACGATATTATCGTTCACTCTGTCCTCCTTGGGCGCATAAAAGTTTTCCCTTTATCCGAATGTTCATAATTAGTCTGGAATCTGAACCAAAACAATTTGATTCGATACAAAAAGGTTGTATCATATTCAACAGTATTTATAAATCATGTCAAATTTGGTCAAATAAGCAAGCGGACTTTTTTCTTAACGTATACATATGGGGAATCATTTGGGTATATATATATATATATATATATATATATATATATATATATCAACATGTGATTAAATACAATGATAATCCAAGTGGGGACACTTGTATAACCATATACAGAAATTAACGAACAAAATATATATCTGAATTACAATATAGTACCATGTTGATAATCAATGATCGGATATAATATATATTTAACAATAGGGTTAATAATCTGGTATAATAATATTATTCTGAAACTTTCTTACTCGTGTCCATTGCATAAAGAAAATGCAAAGGTAAAGATACTTTTCGCCTCATCGCCTTAAAGCGATTCATGTAACTTAGTTTTATCTTTAATTCAATGACCTATCATTCATCAGATTGTTCTATCGATTAGAATAACATATCATAACACATCGTACTATTATTTATAGTCAACATAACCTAATCACATTGTCACATAAGTTTAACAGACGTTGAATCACCAACAAACACTTATCAAGTCAACCTATATAGGTTCGGATCAATTACGGTAACATTTCAGTGTATCAACGGCTTTATCGGGTAATTATCGAGTGTAAAACTCTAATATATGACTTAAATATTATTATGAATAATTTAAATATCAATCATATGACTTAGAATAATTTATAATTAATTATTATAATTTATCATAATTTTTCAAACTCTAGAATCATTAATATTTAAATAATATTAAGATATTAATGAAACCCTTGCCAAAATATTAAAGTTAGTTATAATAACTCAAAATAATTTTAAAGTATTAATATTACCCTTAAATGATTTTTAAAATATTTAAAATCATTTTTAAATAATTGAATTAATATTTAAATATTAAGGTATTATTCACTAAAATATTAAAAGTCACTTATATTAACTTAAAATATTTTTAAACCATTTATATAATTTTAAATGATTTTTCAATCAATAAAAGCAGCTTTTTTAAACTATTTATTTAATATAATTATTAAATAAGTCAAATATTAATTAATATTAAATAATTAATGAATTTTAATTTTAAATATTGAAAGTTATATTTTATATCTTAAAATATTTTTAAACACCTTAGCTTTATTTAAAAAAAAATTATAATATTAAAATCATTTTTAAACTAAATTATTTAATATAATTAGTAAATAAATCAAATATCATTCATTTTAAAATATTAATATTTTTCATGACAAAATATCAAAAGTTATATTTTATAACCTTTAAATCATTTTTATATAATTTTAAATAATTAATTCTATTTTTTATAATTTATTTAATACATTTATTAAATAACTTAATTATCATTAATATTAATTTATTAATGAAATTCATCACAAAATATTAAAAGTCAATAGAAATAACTTAAAAATATGTTCTTATCAAATATTATAATTTTAAATGATTTTTCAAGTATTAAAATCATTTTTAAGTAATTTATTTAATATTATAATTAAATAAATTAAATACCATTAATATTCCAAAATAATAAATATTAATGAAATATATTCAAATAATTAAAAACCTATTTTTAGACTTTAAAATAATTTTCAGTAATTTATTATGTATTTTTAATAATTTAAAACTAATTTTCTTTAATTATTTAAATAAAATAATTATTTTGTAAATAAATATGTCGCTAATGGGCCCTATAGCGACAAAACCGTCGCTATAGGTGTTCTTCACAAACCCAGAATGTTCATACGCAGTGTTCAAGGTGGTAGGTTTGACCACTATTAGATCTATGTTCTAGGTGTTTTCTGGACTTGTTAATGAGATAATGTTGTAGTACTGATGTAGTAATACAAGTCTAAACAATTTGCATGGCCCTTTCACAACGTATCAGGGAGATCTAAGCTTCAGATAAAGTCTGACAAGGTTGTTCTTCATTTTCTGGGTTTTCTAGAAAATGAAGAACATTTAAGGGTGCTATATTTAGATCATTATAAATTTCAGACTAGGTCTTATTTGTGTGATCTAAGAGTCCCAACTTGTAGTAGTGATGTCAGAGTACCATTATCAAACAATTGCATATCAATTTATCAACACATAAGATGGATCAAAGCTGGTCAAAGTAGTAGTCAGGAACTGTTCTTGAGAAATATGGGTTTCTCAGATTTCTTCATAAGGCAGTCGGTTAACGCTTGTTTGACCTTAATTATCTTTGATTCTATGTACTCTCTGGGTGATCTAAAGGTTTGATTGTGTAGTCCTCATGTCAGACTACAACATTAAAACAACAACTTGGCCAAACTAACAAACAACAGAAAGATCTAGAGCTTCAAAAGTGCCTGTCAGAAATTCTGGGTTTCTAGCTTGCCCATAAACTCAGTTTTTCCTGATTGGTTAACTCACTTTGACCACTCATATCTTGAGTTCTAGACATGATCTGGCCTTGTTTCCAGTTCGAGATCATAGTCCACATGACAAAGAACATATCCACAACATAAAACACACATAACACTTAAAACAGAAAGATCTAGAGCCTCTGACATTCTTTGTCAGACCATAGCTATAAACTTTTTCCAGATTTCTAAAATAATCAATTTCGAGTATCTAAGTGTTATGGATCTGAGTTATAACAACCCAAATCACTAAATGACACCTTCTAACATAACTTTAAACAATAAACAACAACAAATAACATGAATCACATAAATTTCTAAGTTTAGGGTTTTTATACCTTTTTAGCTTTGATCCTTTAATCTGACTTTTGATTCTAATCCTTGGCAAGCTATGAAGTGTTCTGAGCTTTGTTTCTCACTTACTATCACTCAAAATTTTTGGATAGGAGAGAAAGAAGACTTGGATAGGTTGAGAAGTAAAGTAACTTACTTTACTTACTTGTATGCTCTTGTTCTATGATCCAATATATTTAATCTAGCAAGTTGGCTGATTAAAGTTGAATACTAGACCATGTTGCTAGCAAGAGTTGGTCACCAACTCCTTATTAGGGCTAGATCTGCACTCCACCTTATTAAAATAATCAAAAGGGTAGTTTGGTCATTTGACTTGTAAAGTGAATGGCAACTTGGTAACTTCTTATAACCATTAGGTTTTAACCTTTAGGGTTTAACCCTAAGGTTTGATAAGCTTAATTTATAGGATTATGTAATTAGGGCTAAAATGGGAATCTTAGTTTTTAACAATGTGAATTAGGGTTCCCTAATTGAATTAGGTTTCCTAATCACTTTAGACTTGTAAAATAGGCTTTATAAAATACCAAATTCCATTAAGCTTACAAAATTAATAATTAGGGTTTATAACTTAGCAATTAGAGTTTTAATCTAGTAATTAGGGTTTCTAAATATTGATTAGGGTTTACCTAATTAACATTAAACATAATAAAAGTCATTAATTACATAATACATAACTTAGCAAATCTTACAATCATAGTTGACTTTTATACTGTAGTTTATCAGTAATGCTAGTGTTTTGCACTGTTTCACTATAACTGTTCCACACATGCATATATCAGGCATATTTATATCACTGAAATACGAATAATATTATATTAATATTCTCATTCCATATTCAAAATCCAGACTTAGGGTTTTGAATTCATATCTGACATAACCTTCATATATACCCTTATTAATTAAGTTTAAATAATTAACTTAACAAATATAATAAAATACATATTATAATAATCATATCATATATACAATAATCATATTTTAATGGAAAATAGATAACAAATATCTTTATTACAAAATTAATTTATTATAAGAATATAATCTATAATGATCAATAATTCTTAAAAGAATTTTTTCATAATTATTCATCTAATAATTTTATTTATCACATATATACATATACTTTACTTTGCACATATTCCCATCCTTATATATATATATATATATATAAAATTAAATCACAAAATTTTTATTGAAAATATTGGGTTATTACATCCACCCTCCCTTATAAGGATTCCGTCTCCGGAATCACCGCTTTAAAACTTATAGACACTAGGGCAAATAGCATACATAGTCATTGCAAGTAGATCTTGATCATAATTGATCGAACCGATCTTTAACTATTCAGCATAAGGTTTGTCTATTTGTTTAAACATAAATTTGATTTCTAATAGAACTCAAATTCCTCCTTCAAAATCTCTTTATAAAATAATTTACTATATATATACGAAAATCATTTATAAGAAAATAAAATTGATTCGAATAATACCTGGAGTTGCATTCTCATCTGCCACGGTATCTTGAACGGTCATGCTGAAGACTCTTGCGGTTAATTCTATTGGTTTTTTTTTGTTGAAGTTGGTCCCGTTGTTGCCAGCATCCCGCTACTATTCTTTGCAGTCATACTTCCTGCACCCTTTCTCCTCTTTGGACAGTCCTTCACCTTATGCTACGTTGATCCACACCTGAAACACCCACTATTCATCCTAGGATTGGGGCAGTTGGGAGAGATATGTCCCTTCTGCCCACACTTATAACATGCAATCTTAACTTTCAGACAGTTTCCCGAGTGATTCCTTCCGCAATTTCTACACCGCACAACCTGATTATTTCCACCTCTTAGCCTAATTTTGGTATTCCTGAAAATATCTCCTTTCCTTCTTCCAGTCCTACTACCACTACTCCCTTCTCCAGCTCTAGCTTGATTTAACTCCCACCAAAAATTCGCCTCCCCTTCCATCATATAAGTCGCAAAAGCTGTCTTTTGCCCCTCCGTTACCCTAGCTATCACAACCACTTCTACAGGGTTAGTTGATCCTCTAAATCCTAACGGTCCTATGACTTTAAAATCTTTAAAGTTCACAAATCGATTGTCTAGCTGATTTCCCGCGGTTGGCATTCCATTCTGCATATCTTGAGCGACCATATTCGCAACATTCTGCATCGGGTCTGGTTGTTGCTCTTCAGCATTGTTGACGTATTCTTCTGACCTTTGGGTTCGTTTTCGTCTTGGCGGCATTATCTAATTAATCATAATTTATCTTTTATCAACTTACCTTCTATGTCTTAGGGTATACATATAACGCGAAATTTTGTACTCAAATAATCTTATATTCAAAATATTATATTTTGAAAACTTGGTTTACTATATTAAGCAGTGTTCAAATAAATAATTACTATCTTTATACCAACTTATTTCAGTGATCCAACATAGATTCATATTAATAGCACTTGACATACCATAACACATACTGCTTTAAACATTTGCTATCCCCTTGTGACTCTAAAGTCGGGATTCGCTGCCACAACTTATAAAAAAGTTAAGAATATTACCTTATACAGACATATGTATCATATACACAACATAGAATCATACATATACCAGTACTACTAATACTACTTATTTCTTACGCCTTCACTAAGGATCAATTGCTTAGTATTCTATATATTCCCATTATCCTCAATAATACATTCACACCTAACTATACTACGTTCGTCAAACTTACCACACATTATGAGTTTAAGAATTCATCACAAACAAATAAGTTTAAGAACTCGAGCTTGACCTTATATTCTTTAAGTATACTCTACCTCTCAGTTATACTATCGTTTCTGGGTCCGGTACTACATTTTTCCAGTATAATCAGCCCATAAAGGTTGCTTTCAATGTGAGCCTTTATTTCAGCTATCAGCTTTGATATTGGCTCGGTTATGGAGGTTGACTCCTTCTTTACGATCTAATGGTATCCTAATCCTTTTCTATCTGACATCTACACACATAAATTATCCTGATTCACATATAATATATACACACAATAAATAATAGTTTTATTTAAGTTATTTTTGTTTGACGATGAATTTATTCGATTCATATCCTTTTAAACTCTATGTGAGTTATTTGTACTTTCAACGTTTTCCTCTACTCTAAGGTTATAACCTAAGGTCTACCCCCGCCTAAGGTTTCTAACCCTAAAGCTCTGATACCAAATTATAACGCCCCCAAATTCAGGTACTTGAAACCCCAACTCAGTGCTTTACGATACCATTTCTATGAGCTAAAATAATATAAATATCAAACTTAATTTACATATCAGAGTTGTCTAAATCCCAGGTACGCGACCTTAAAACATTTCATTACATGATAGATAATAAATATAATCATCTTATTTAAGTCTAGCGATTACATAAGATAACACAAACTTATTCTGATAACTTTCCTTTCCCTTTGTTCTTGGCAGAGCCCTCTGGCTGATCATACTCAATTGAAAACATTTAAATTAAGCAAGGATGAGCATTTGAGTGCCCAACAAGTAATAATAAACAATAAATATTAGCTGAAAGGATTAAATGTTTTCTTTGTACTACCCTTCTACAACAAATCAACAGTTGTGAAGTAATCTGAACCGATAATAATAACATAACAACTCTCTATCAAAATTTTGAAATTACGTACTGACTATAATTAGGGTTAAGGTGGCATACTATGAACATTGTTTTCAATTTTCGAATAGGTTTAGCAGAACTTCATCCGCAAACCGTCATAACTTACGGGCACGAGGGTGTACATCCCATGGGCCCTATATTGATCAATACTACATGCAAGAACGATATGATCGTTCACTCTGTCTGCCTTGGGTGCGTAAAAGCTTTCCCTTGATCGGGATGTTCATACTTAGTCCGGAATCCGAACCAAAATAAATTGATTGGATACAAAAAAGTTTTATCATATTCAACAATATTTGTAAATCTGTGTCTAGCTGGTCAAATAGCTTAGACGACTTTTTCTTAACGCATACATATGGGGGATCAATGGGTATATATATATATATATCAACATGTGATTAAATACAATGATTATCCAAGTGGGGACATTGTATAACCATATATAGATATTAACGAACAAACTATATATCTGAATTACAATATAGTACCATGTTGATAATCAATGATCGGATATAATATATATATATATATATATATATATATATAACAATAGGGTTAATAATCTGGTGCAATAATATAATTCTGAAACTTTCTTACTCATGTCCATTGCATAAAGAAAATGCAAAGGTAAAGATACTTGCCTGGTCTGCTGCTTACAGTTACGCAACTTAGTTTTATCTTTAATTCAATGACTTATCATTCATAAGATTGTTCTATCGATTAGAATAACATATCATAACACATCGTACTATTATTTATAGTCAACATAACCTAATCACATTGTCACATAAGTTTAACAGACGTTGAATCACCAACAAACACTTATCAAGTCAACCTATATAGGTTCGGATCAATTTCGATAACATTTCGGTGTATCGACGGCTTTATCGGGTAATTATCGAGTGTAAAACTCTAATATGTAACTTAAATATTATTATGAATAATTTAAATATCAATCATATGACTTATAATAATTTATAATTAATTATTATAATTTATCATAATTTTTCAATCTCTAGAATCATTAATATTTAAATAATATTAAGATATTAATGAAACCTTTGCCAAAATATTAAAGTTAGTTATAATAACTCAAAATATTTTTAAAGTATTAATATTACCCTTAAATGATTTTTAAAACATTTAAAATCATTTTAAATGATTACCATTAATATTTAATTATTAAGGTATTATTCACTAAAATATTAAAAGTCACTTATAATAACTTAAAATATTTTAAACCATTTATATCCTTTTTAAATGATTTTCAATTAAAAAGCCATTTTTTAAACTATTTGTTTAATATAATTATTAAATAAATCAAATATCAATTAATATTAAATAATTAATGAATTTTACCTTTAAATATTGAAAGTTATATTTTATAACTTAAAATATTTTTAAACACTTTAACTTCATTTAAAATGATTTTTATGATATTAAAATCATATTTAAACTAATTTATTTAATATAATTATTAAATAAATTTAATATCATTCATATTAAAATATTAATATTTTTTATGACAAAATATCAAAAGTTATATTTTATAACTTAAAATATTTTTATAACCTTTAAATCATTAATTCTATTTCTCATAATTTATTTAATACATTTATTAAATAACTTAATTATCATTAATATTAATTTATTAATGAAATTCATCACAAAATATTAAAAGTCATTAGAAATAACTTAAAATATGTTCTTATACCATAATATAATTTTAAATAATTTTTCAAATATTAAAATCATTTTTAAGTAATTTATTTAATATTATAATTAAATAACATTAATATTCCAAAAATAATAAATATTAATGAAATATATTCAAAATAATTAAAAACCTATTTTTAGACTTTCAAATAATTTCAGTAATTTATTATGTATTTTTAATAATTTAAAACTAATTTTCTCTAATTATTTAAATAAAATAATTATTTTTTATATAAATATGTCGCTAATGGGCCCTATAGCGACAGAACCATGGCTATAGGTGTTCTTCACAAACCCAGAATGTTCATACGCAGTGTTCAAGGTGGTAAGTTTGACCACCATTATTAGATTTATGTTATAGGTGTTTTCTGGACTTGTTAATGAGATAATGTTGTAGTACTAAGTCTAAACAATTTGCATGGCCCTTTCACAACGTATCAGGGAGATCTAAGCTTCAGAAAAGTCTGACAAGGTTGTTCTTCATTTTCTGGGTTTTCCAGAAAATGAAGAACATTTAAGGGTGTGCTATATTTAAATCCTTATAAATTTCAGTCTAGGTCTTGTTTGTGTGATCTAAGAGTCCCAACTTGTATTAGTGATGTCAGAGTACCATTATCAAACAATTGCATATCATTTTATCAACACATAAGATAGATCAAAGCCGGTTAAAGTAGTAGTCAGGAACTGTTCTTGAGAAATCTGGGTTTCCCAAATTTCTTCATAAGGCAGTTGGTCAACGCTTGTTTGACCTTAATTATCTTTGATTCTATGTACTTTCTGGGTGAGCTAAAGGTTTTATTGTGTAGTCCCCATGTCAGACTACAACATGAAAACAACAACATGAAAACAACAACTTGGCCAAACTAACAAACAACAGAAAGATCTAGAGCTTCAAAAGTGCATCGCTGAATTGCAGGTTTACGGGTTTGCCCGAAACTTCGCTTTTCCCTGATTGGTCAACTCACTTTGACCACTCATATCTTAAGTTCTAGACATGATTTGGCCCTGTTTCCAGTTCCAGATCATAGTCCACATGACAAAGAACATATCCACTGCATAAAAAACACATAACACTTAACACAGAAAGTTCTAGAGCCTCTGACATTCGTTGTCAGACCATAGTTTTAAACTTTTTCCAAATTTCTAAAATCATCAATTTTGAGCACCTAAGTGTTGTGGATCTGAGTTATAACAACCCAGATCACTAAATGACACCTTTTAACATAACTTTAAACAATAAACAACAACAAATAACATGAATCACATAAATTTCTAAGTTTATGGTTTTTATACCTTTTTAGCTTTGATCCTTGAATCTGACTTTTGATTCTAATCCTTGGCAAGCTATGAAGTGTTCTGAGCTTTGTTTCTCACTTACTATCACTCAAAAATTTTGGATGGGAGAGAGAAAGAAGACTTGGATAGGTTAAGAATTAAAGTAACTTACTTTACTTACTTGTATGCTCTTGATCTATGATGCAATGTATTTAATCTAACAAGTTGGCTGATTAAAGTTGAATACTAGACCATGTGGCTAGCTAGAGTTGGTCACCAACTCCTTACTAGGGCTAGATCTACACTCCACCATATTAAAATAATCAAAAGGGTGGTTTGGTCATTTGACTTATAAAGTGAATGGCAACTTGGTAACTTCTCACAACCATTAGGTTTTAACCCTTAGGGTTTAACCCTAAGATTTGATAAGCTTAATTTCTAGGATTATGTAATTAGGGCTAAAATGGGAATCTTTGTTTCTAACAATGTGAATTAGGATTCCCTAATTGAATTAGGTTTCCTAATCACTTTAGACTTGTAAAATAGGCTTTATAAAATACCAAATTCCATTATGCTTGCTAAATTAATAATTAGGGTTTATAACTTAGCAATTAAGGTTTCTAAATATTGATTAGGGTTTACCTAATTAACATTAAACATAATAAAAGTCATTAATTACATAACACATAACTTAGCAAATCTTACAGTCATAGTTGACTTCTGTACTGTAGCTTATCAGTAATGCTAGGGTTTTGCACTGTTTCACTATAACTGTTGCACACATGCGCATATCATGCATATTTATATCACTGAAATATGAATAATATTATATTAATTTTCTCATTCCATATTCAAAATCCAGACTTAGGGTTTTGAATTCATATCTGACATAACCTTCATACATACCCTTATTAATTAAGTTAAAATAATTAACTTAACTAATATAATAAAATACATATTATAATAATCATATCATATATACAATAATCATATTTTCATGGAAAATAAATAATAAATATCTTTATTACAAAATTAATTTATTATAAGAATATAATCAGTAATGATCAATAATTCTTAAAAGAATTTATTCATAATTATTCATCTAATAATTTTATTTATCTCATATATACATATACTTTACTTTGAACATATTCTCATCCTTATATATATATATATATATATATATATATATATATATATATATATATATATATATATATATATATATATATATATAATAAATCACAAAATTTCTTATTAAAAATATTGGGTTATTACAGTATGTAGGAAAGGGAAAAAGATATGTTACATTTGCGGACATGAGAGACATATCTCTCATCATTGTCCCAACTTTAAGCTAGGTGCATGTTTTATTTGTGGATTTGAAGGTCATCGAGCGAAAGGTTGTCTAGGATCAGGAAAAAGGCATAGTGAATAAGTAGTATAAGTACTATAGGAATAAGTGTGTTCGGTATGGTAAATATGATAAGTATGCTTGTGTAATGTAGTATTTTCACTTTTTTATAAGTTGTAACAACGAATCCCGAATTTTGTTATCACGAAGGATATCGGATGTTTAAAGCAGTATGTGCTATTCTATGTACTATGAATTAGTCAAATGAATATGAATCTATGTTTGATTAATGAAACAGGTTTAATATATTAAACTTATACGATAAGGTTTAGAATTTAAGTTAATAAAATATAGATTATGTTTTATTTAACCAGATAATACCGCTAAGACGTCAAACTCGAAACCAAAGGGCAGAAGATTCTGTCAACAATGCCGGAGGACAACAACCAGACCTGATACAGAATTTCGCAAATATAGTAGTTGGAGCCATGCATAATAGAATGCTAGCCGCGGGAAATCAGCCAGACAATTGATTTGCGAACTTCAATGATTTAAGGCTATAGGATCGCCAGAATTTAGAGGTGCCACTGACCCAATAGAAGCCCAAACTTGGGTTAAGGAAATAGAAAAAGCGTTTGTAGTCGCTAGGGTATCTAAGGAGCAAAAGATAACTTTTGCCACCTATATGATGAAAGGAGAGGCAAATTTTTGGTGGGAGGCAAATCAAGATAGGGCAGGAAAAGGAGTGATAACATGGACTAGGTTTAAGACACTGTTGTTTGAGAACTATTTCTCATCTAGTGTGCAAGCTAGGATGGAGGTAAAGTTTTTGGAATTGAACCAAGAGAACATGACAGTTGCGGAGTATACCGCAAAGTTTAATGAATTATCTAGGTTCGCTCCACACCAAGTGGATACTGAGGCTAGAAAGGCAAGGAGGTTTGAGCTGGGCTTAAAACGCTGGCTCTACAATAAGGTGGCAGTGTTACAAATCAATATTTTTGTAGCACTCATAGAAAAAGGCTATCATAGCTGAAGGGAGAAGTGAGGCTATGAGCCTCTACAATAAGGAAAGGAAGAATAAGGGTGAGGGAGCAAGGAAGGTAGAAGCAGGTAGTGGTAGTGGGAATGCAAAAAGAAAGGGGAACATTTTTGGAAATATCCAGGTCAAGCAGGAAGGTGTGAAGAAGCAGGCTGTGCAGTGTAAGAATTGTGGGAAGAATCATTCAGGTGAGTGTCTTAAGGGTAAGTTTATGTGCTACAAGTGTGGGTAGGAGGGACATATCTCTCCTAACTGTCCTAATCCTAGGATGAGCAATGGGTGTTTTCTGTGTGGATCAATGGAACATAAGGTAAAGGACTGTCTGAAAAGTAGAATGGATATAGGAAGCGTGAATGCGGGGAAAGGCAGCGGAACACTGGCGATAACGGGACCAACTTCAACAAAATCAACCGCAAGAGTCTTCAACATGACGGTTCAGGATAGTGTAGCAGCCGGGGGTGGAACTCCAAGTATTATTCGTATGAATTTTATTTTTCGTATATATATATTTTTCTTAAATATAGTAAATTATGCTATAGAGAAATTTTGAAGGAGAAATTTGAGTTCTGTTAGAAATCAAATTTCCGTATAATCAGATAGACAATCTTTATGTTGAATAGTTAAAGATCAGTTCAATCGAATCTGATCGAGATCTACCTAAAATGACTGTGTATGCTATTTGCCCTAGTGTCTATATGTTTTAAAGCGGTGATTCCGGGGACAGAATCCTTATAAGGGAGGGTGGATGTAATAACCCAATATTTTTAATAAAAAATTTTGCATATAAATTTTTTTATTATATAAAGGAAGGAATATATGCAAAGTAAAGTATATGTATATATGTGATAAATAAAATTATTTATTAGATGAGTAATTGTAAATAATTTCTTTTTAAGAAATATTGATCATTATAGATTATATTCTTATAATAAATAATACATTAATAAAAATATTTATTATTTATTTTCCATGAAAATATGATAATTATATATGATATGATTATTAGGATTATTATGATATGTATTTTATTATATTAGTTAAGTTAATTATTTTAACTTAATTAATAATGGTATATATGAAGGATATGTCGGATATGGATTCAAAACCCTAATTTTGGATTTTGAATAAGGAATGAGAATAATTATATAATATTATTTATATTTCAATGCTATAAACAAGCATTATATGTGTGTAATGTAATTTGTGGAACAGTTATAGTGAAACAGTACAAAACCCTATCATTACTGATAAACTATAGTACAAAGTCAATTATGACTGTAAGATTTGTTAAGTTGTGTGTTATGTAATTAATGACCATTATTGTTTTTAATGTTAATTAGGTAAACTCTACTTAATATTTAGAAGCCCTAATTACAAAATTAGAACCTCAATTGCTAAGTTATAAACCCTAATTATTAATTTAGCAAGCTTAATAGTAATTAGTAAATTATAAAGCCTGATTTACAAGTCTTAAGTGATTAAAAAACCTAATTTAATTAGGAAACCCTATTCACATTTTTAGAAACTAAGATTTCCATTTTAGCCCTAATTATAAAATCCTAGAAATTGAG
Organism: Panax ginseng; assembly: GCA_020205605.1. Taxonomy (NCBI): domain Eukaryota; kingdom Viridiplantae; phylum Streptophyta; class Magnoliopsida; order Apiales; family Araliaceae; genus Panax; species Panax ginseng. The sequence goes on along the minus strand of CM035134.1, from coordinate 69,203,174 downwards.
CTTATAAAACCTAAGGGTTAAACCCTAAGGGTTGAAATGAATTACCAAGTTTGCCACTAAAAGTAAAAGTCAATTGACCAAATTACCCTTTGTGAATATTTTAATGAGATGGAGTGTAGATCTAGCCCTAGTATGTGGTTGGTGACAAACTCTAGCTAGCCATGTGGTCTAGAAATAAACTTTAATCAGTCCAGATCTGATCAAATGATCAGCCATAGGCATTGTACCATATTATATATAGATTGAGAGAGAGGAAAGTTCATCATTTAGCCCCAATTGTTCACAAACACTCCACAAAGCCTCTCTCTCTATCTCTAACCCACGAAAATATTAAGTATATCAGTCCCCAATCAAGTTCCTAGAACACTACAATCAGATCAGGAAGCCCAGATTCAAGAAAGATCATAGAAAGGTATAACCCTAAACCAAAATTTAAATCATGTATGCTATGTTGGATTTGGTGTTTGAATGTTTAAAAATGTTATATAAGGTGTAAATCAGTGATCTGGGTTGCTAGATAGTAGATCCATAACATTTATATGCTCTAATTTAAACTTTTTCAAAATCTGGAAAATTTTTAAAAGTGGTCTGACAACCGAATGTCAGACCACATAGATCTTTACCTGGTTATAATTTTTGTTGTTTAAATGTTTGAACATGTAGTATGCTAGAAGGACTTTGATCTGGGCTTGAAATCGTGCTTAGATCATAAGTAGATTTCAACTTATGGAATGTTAAATTGCGTTGACCGACCATGACTTTATATTTTCTGGGTAACCCAGAACTTGTTCATCAGTGTCTGACAACAAGTTCATGGACCCAGATCTTACATGTGTTTGCTTATTTGCTTGTGTTATTGTATTAAGGATATACTCTTGTATGTGTACTACATATTCATGCTTTTATATCACTTAGATAACTAACAGAATGAAAATGATTGATGGTCAAACTAGCCTACTCGAACATGAACTTGGTTTTTCGGGTAACCCGTAAAATTGATGAGCATGCTTTCCCGACATGGTTTAACCGAACCGGATCATTAATTTTGATGTTGTTATATGTATATTATGTAATAGATCTCTTCATTTACATGTTGGCTACACCTAGAACCTTTAGATCACAAAAGGATACAAAATGATAAGTAGTGGAAGTAAAGGAAGCCTCTTAATCGTTCTTCATTTCTGGGTAACCCAAAAAATAAAGAACAACTCTGACAACATGTTCTGAGCCTTAGAGCTTGTATGTTATGAGATAAACCAGAAATTATTATGTACTTGTAGTACTACATATATACTACAATATTCGTCCCTAAGCTTTCCCAGAAATATCATATATTAAAAATTACACTTGGTCAAATATGGCTACTTGATAACTGTCTATGAATGTTCTTGGTGCTCAAGAACACCTAAGGTGACACTTTCTGCCGCCGGAGGCTATAGCGACAACGTTATTAATTTTAATTATATTAATTTCTAAAAATCATTTTAAAATAGAAAATAATTTCTAAAAATTACAAAATTAGTTTTAAAAATTATTTTAAGTTATAAAAATTAACTTTTAATAATTTGACATATTTTCCATAAATATTAGTAATTATTTGAAAATTATTGATATTCAATTTATTTAATAAATGCATTAAATAAATTAATTAAAAATAATTTTATTATATATAAAAATAATTTTAAATGATAATAAGGTATTTAAAAATATTTTAAGTTATAAAATGTAACTTTTAATATTTTAAAGCAAATTTCATTAATTATTTAATATTAATGATATTATATTTATTTAATAATTAGTTTAAATAAATTAGTTTAAAATAAATTTAATATTATAAAATCATTTTAAATGAAAATAAAGAGTTTAAAGATATTCTAAGTTATAAAATATAACTTTTAATATTTTAAGATAAATTTCATTAAATATTTAATATTAATAATATTAGATTTATTTAATAATAATATTGAATAAATAGTTTAAAATAGTTTTATTGATTGAAAAATCATTTAAAAATGATATAAATGGTTTAAAAATATTTTAAATTATTATAAATGACTTTTAATATTTTAGTGAATAATACCTTAATATTTAAATATTAATGGTAATTATTTAAAAATGATGTTTAATGTTTTAAAAATCATTTAAGGGTAATATTAATACTTTAAAAATATTTTGAGTTATTATAAGTTACTTTAATATTTTAGCAATGGTTTCATTAATATTTGGATAATATTTCAAAATTAATGATAATAGAATTATTTAATATTTAAATCATTTAATAATGATTCCAAAGTTTGAAAAATCATGATAAATTATAATAATTAATTAAAAATTATTATAAGTCATGGAAAAATAATATGATTAATATTTAAATTATCTAGAATAATATTTAAGATACGGATTAGAGTTTTATTAACAAAATGATGCCGATAATTTCCCGATAAAGCCGGCGGTACACCAAAATGCTGCCAAAATTGATTCGAACCTATATAGGTTGACTTGATAAGTGTCTATTTGTGTCCTAATAATTGATAAATGTATGTGATAATGTGATTAGGTTATGTGTTGACTGTAAATAACAGTACGATGTGTTATGATATGTTATTCTAATCAATAGAACAATCTTATGAATGATAGGTCGTTGAATTAAAGATAGAACTAAGTTGTGTAAGTAGTAGATCATGGCAAGTATCTAAACTATCCTTTATGTTGTGCAAGTATCCTAACCTTTGCATTTACTTTATGCAATGGACATGAGTAAGAAAGTTTCAGAATTATATTATCGTTGTGCCAGATTATTAACTCTATTGTTATTGATTATGTATCTAAATATTCGTATTCATGCAAGTTCTCGAACTTTATTCGTTCATTGTTTATCAGTACAGTATTACTATAAGATTTAGATATATATATATATATATATATATATTCTGTTCATTAAATTCTAAGTATGGTTATACAAGTGTCCTCACTTGGATAATTATTATACATGTTGATACATACTTATTGATTTCCAATATGTATACCTTAATTAAAAAGTCGTCTAAGCTATTTGACTCATTGAGACATAGATTTAAAAATATCGTTGAACATGATAGAACCCTATTGATATCAAACACAATTGTTTTGGTTCGCATTCAGGCTAAGTATGAACATCCCGAATCTGGAAAACTTTTGTCTGCCCAAGGCGGATAAGATGAACAAGAATATCGTCCTGGTATGTAGTATTGATCAATACAGGGCATAACGGGCTGATCACCCCCGTGCTTGTAAGTTATAATGGTTTACAGATGAAGTTCTGTTTAACCTTTTTGAAAACTAAAAACTATGTTCATAGTCTATCGATTGCTCTCTATTTATAGTCAGTATATAGTTTCAAATTTTTGAAATAGAATTGTTATGTTGTTTAGGGTTGCTTCAGTTTACTTCACAACTATTGCTTCGTTGTAGAAGTGTCATTCAAAGAAAATATTTAATCCTTTCAGCTAATGTTTATTGTTTGTTATTACTTGTTGGGCACTCAAATGCTCATTCTTGCTTAATTTAAATGTTTTCAGTTAAGTATGATCAACCAGAGGGCTCTGCCAGGAACAAAGGGAAAGGAAAGCTGACAAAATAAGTTTGTGTTATCTTATGTAATAGCTAAACTTAAATAAGATGATTTATTTATTATCTATCATGTAATGAAATGTTTTAAAGGTCGCGTACCGGGATTTAGATAGATCTTATATGTAAATTAAGTTTGATATTTATGACAATATTATTATTATTCTGCTCAAAGAAATGGTATCGTGAAGCACTGAATTCGGGTTTTAAGCACCTGAATTTGGGGGCGTCACATATGGTCTGTCTGGGATAGTTCATAAACTCATATTATTGTGGAAAGTTCTTGAACTCATAATGTGTGGTAAGTTGATGGACTGTACTAAGGCATAGGGATGTTTAGACTGAAAACAAGTTATTTTCAATAGGCTTAGTATTGAAGGTGCTAGAAAAGATTAAATATTGTCCCAAGTAAGACAATGAAGGAAGATGGAGAATATGATATTCTAAGTCATCTAGCTATGCTAGATTTCAAAATTTATTAAAATCTTGCTTGTGTGTGGGCATTTTGAAAATGAAAGAATTGGTTCAACTTTTGGAACCAATGGATTTTAAAAGAACTATTCTTGGTATGTCTATGAAATTGTTTCGGCTAGATAGAAATTGATCTGAAATATCAAAATAAATTTTATATCATCAGTGTATATTATGCAAGGATGGAGTTATTAATGCAATTGAACCTAGTGTTGGATGTGATCTTAGGATCAACAACCCACTATGGTATGATGTATAATGATGAAGTCATAAACTGACGAAGTCCTCAACGTACTGTAAAAAGTATGATATCATGACGTCATAAAATGTTTTGATGTATTGCGAAAGGAATTTAAAGGGCAGTCGATGTCAATTGTTTTGACTAGACAAATATTTCAAGTTGATATCCAATTTATTGGTATGGTCTTAGCTACTTGACTTAGCTAAGACAAAGGATATGTCATGTTTAAAAGAAAATTGAGCTTTCTTTGAGAAGTTATGCCAAACCAAATTGTTTTGGTGCGGAATCTAATGATTAAGTCTGAGGTGAACACACCCCGGAATGGGGTTATACAATGGGTTGATCGCCTACGTATGAAAGAGGTAGTTTACTTTTGTGTGATTGTAAACTGACCGTGGAAGAAAGTTACAGCGTCATGCTATTAAACCTAGTAAGAGTTCATGGTCAATTTGACCCCACAACAAAAGTATGAAATGTTTTAAAGGAATTCTTATATTCATCGTTATTTATTCTACCTCATAATTCTTGATAAGTTATGAAGGTTAAGGAAGGTTTGAAGGATAAGAACTTGTTTGAAGAGAAGTTGAGAAGAATAGTAAGCTAAAATTTCGAGGGAGAAATTCTGTGAAGAAGGGGTGAATGTGATGACCCGGGTATGGGTGTGGTTTGAAGAAATTCCGAGGACGGAATTTTTATAGGGGGGGGGGAGTGTAACAACCCGGAGAATCCGGATTATTCAGAATTTAAGATTTAAAGAATTAGTTATTAATAAAATAAATTTTTATTAATACTATTATGTTCTATGTGTTTATTAATCGTTCTAGAACCTAGGATGATTATTAATCAGGAGGATTATGGCTACGAGCTAGACTGAACGTGTAACGCCCAAGAAAATTGAATTTTTATGAGAATTAAATTTTTATTTGATTATGTAGATTAAATAAATTTAATTAACTATTTATATGAGTAAGTTATGTGAAGGTTGTTCTATGACCTAGAATGAGAGGATGTGGTTAGGATTCTGGCTATGTGGTAGAATTAAAGTGTTTGAATTTCAAAGACCAAAATAAAAGTTTTTTGAGAAATTTCCGTAAAAACACTATTCACTGATTTCTGCTCGGGAATTGTTTTTGAACTTCCGAGAAATACGTGATGATAGAATATCGAGGTGAGATGGATTATGTAATAATAATTCAAGTATGGTAAAAGTAGTTTTTTGCCTACGGACTTAATTTGAGGACATTAGGGAAAGTAAAGCGTAAAGGAGTTAAACGATGATCGTATGATACGTAAGTATTGTACGAGGTAATGAATACGAGTATGATACGAGTATGTATGAATGATGGTATGTCTTATATGATGAATAAGTATACGAGTTGAAATATGAGATTAATACATAAACAATACGTTCTAAGGCTTTAAGCCATATGTAATGGACTTGTAGGATTGTGTAGGAAGTTGTAAAGTCCAATTGGAATTATGTAAGCCCAATTGTAGGAATGGTTATGTCCAATGTGAATTAATGAATAAGCCCAATGTTGTTTTAAATGAAAGCCCAAAGCATAAGTTAAGTTAATTAAATGTAAAGCCCAAATTAAAACCAGAACCGTGGGTCAAACCGATGGGTTATCAAATGGTTAAAACCCATGGGGCAACCATCGGGTGACCCAAAGTGGTGGCCAAGTAAAGTGCTTATACTTGGTGGCTAAGTAAAGTGCTTATACTTGATGGCTAAGCAAGGGATAAACTATGTGATGACCAAGTAAACTTGGTGGCTAAGTAAAGGATAAGATATATGGGTGATCTTGGAGGGCAAGCAAATGGAGTGTTGTGAACTCCAAGTAATGAATAGTAAGGAGGAGGTTAAGGAGGTGGAATAAGGAGGTGGGTGGCTTAATGACTAAACTACCCTAACTTTGTGATTTCTGTAAATAGAAGATGTCCTAGTTCATTCGTTGGTTGTTAAAATTTCATCCAACATCATAAGTGCTTATTGGTTAGAGAGAAAAAGCTAGAAAAACTAGAAAAGTAAGACTTTGTTAGTTCAAAAAGCAAGAAGGAAGAACAAAGATTAATCAAGTAATCTTTAAGGGTAAGATTCTAAACTATGATTCTCCCTCTCTTCAATTGCTAGAGAAGTGAGTAGTGGTAGAACTTGTATGCTGAGAAGAAGTAGGAATGGCTAATCAATGGACTTAAGCTTTAATAAGTCATGAATAAGCAATTTATACTTTTATAAGTCATAAACTTATGAAGAACAAGTAAGAACTTATCATGTATATAAGTTAATGAAATATGTATGTTAAGATGCTAGTATGATGGAATGAATCCATTTGAAACAATGAACAAATCTTATGTAACGAAGTTATGGTGGAATTCACGAGTTTGGACGATAATCGTCGAAATCGTGGAATTCTCGGAATGGAAATCAAATTTTGACATTGAACTCGAAAAACATTGGTTTTCGATGGAGAATAGTCTCATTTGGCATTCTAGAGTTGCGGACTCGAAAATGACCGAATTCTGACATAGAACGAAGAAACGAGCGTTGAACGTTCACGAATATTTATCGTTTTTGTTAAAATGAACTAATAGGTGAATTTTTAGTTAACGAAGTTGAAAATGTAAAATTATTGCATGAACATGTAGAGTATATAATTTGTGAGCTAATGGCTTTTGAACGATCCAATTCGAACTAAAAATGATCAAATTTAGAGTCCAGGAAGTTCATTAAACTAATCAATCTGTCAAAGTTGTCTGGTACTGAGGTCTGGCGCTATAGCGCCAGATAAAGCACAAGAAGTGGCGCCACAGCGCTAAGCTTGTTCAGTAGCCCTTTGAAGAGTGCATGCCATGTGCATGACTTTTTAACGGAAGTTAGTATAGCAATACGACCTTAACCATAACAAATCTAATGAACAATTAGATTTAGAAGACGGGTAAGATACGTTAGGTACCATACATATCTGATATTGCTAGATTTCGCAATCAAAACATTCGTGCAAATATACACGGTCAACAAGTAATAAAGTGATAAGGAAGTATCGTTCCCACGAGGAATTATTTAATAAAAATCACCAAGTACTAGTTCTTAACCAAACTAATTTTATTTAAACAATTGTAAATTGTGATTTCTCTAATTAAGAAAACTAAATTAATCAATTAAAACTATATTACTCTAAAATTAATTCAACTAAATAAAGGTAAAGACTAAATGAATGACTTCAGATAAATAAAGGTTAAGACTACAATATCCCCAATATATGTACTACAAACCAATTATCCAACTAATCCAATTATTATGCCTACTGAATTGTTAACAGGAATTCTAAGGGTTGAAAGCCATTTCCCAAGTGATCAGTTAACTTTTATTCAATTCAATTAATCTTGAAATATTCCTATGCAAAATAAATAAATTAAACCCATTAAGTTCCAATTCCCAATTTGTTACATGCACTGAACAGATATTCCTATTCAATTCATGATCCTAATTATTCGTCTCATGCAAATAATTAAGTATACATGTTATCATATCCAGTTCCAACCCTAAATTTTATCTTCCAAATCCTTCTAGAGTACCACAGTAATTACTGGCCAAATAATTAATCACTACGCACAAGACATGATAAACAATTCACCTTGACACAAATAATTGAAATAAATTAAATAATTAATTCATAGACATAAAATGTTCAATTTCTAGTCTTAATAAAAGAAATTTAGTTCATTGTCATTGAATTAAAATCAAGAATCCACAACTGAATAAACATTAAAAGATAAAAGTAAGAGAAGAGAAGAGAAGAGAATCTGTTGTCAGTAGTCTTGAGACTCTTCTTCCGCTCCTTCTTTGAATATTCAATGATCCTCAAGATACTTCAATCTCCAATAATTCAATATAAACTAGGGTTTATGTTCTAATCTAATGGAGTATTTTATCAAAGCTAATCTATGTAATCCCCCTTTATTTTATGCCTTGCATCATGTATTTATAGGTTACAAGTCCAATTTTTAGCTTAGGAACAAACCCAATCTTTTTTGGAGTCAAAAGTGTCAAAATTCGCCCCAAAACGTGTCCAAGCTTGACCAATCCCTTCTCCAGTAGCCCATTTTTGAACACTGACAATAACAGAACAATCGCATTTCTAGCACCCGATATTGAGCATAAGCTTGATTTGGGAGCCCCGGCGCTGGAACATTTTCTGAAATTTTCTACTCTGAAGTCCTTCGGGAAAATGACCAGAACGTCTTCATCCGAACTCCGATTTTGATGATTAAACATGTTACGAAAAGAGGAGACGTAGATCTACAACTTTCATTCTTTGAGTGTTTCAAAATAAGGGCTGGAACGATACTGAAATTGACTTTGAAGTGGCTGCTATGTAAATGGCAAGCCGAAAACGCGAATCTAGCCACCCCAAATGTCAATCCAAGTAACTTTTGTCCCAATTCCTACAAAACAACATAAAAAATGCATGAATAGACACAAAATTTTAAAAACTTCCAAAATATTAAGCTCAAACGCACTCAATTCATGGGTATAAAACTCACTCATCAAATACCCCCAAACTTAAACATTTGTTTGTCCTCAAGCAAAAACATAAAAGAAATAAAAATAAACTAACTAATTTAACTACATGAATGCATATGCATGATCTACTTCTTAATATACCTATGAACCCAGTAATAAATCAATATGATATATAGCAACATGCCTCAAAGATACCAATGATACTCAAACAATTTATCTGATCAAATCAAAGTCCATAACTCTAACCTGTTAGTCAATCCAAACCTGTCATCACCCATGTTGTGCTTGTGTGCTTGTTAAACATTCTAACCAACCACAGTTCAAAATAATCACATAACAAACTTCTTAGAAGGAAAATTTTAGTTCCAATTCAATTACTTTTGTGAAAATGACAACTCCAGTTCAAACTAAGTAATTACCAAGTCTAAGGGTAAATACAAGATTTATTTATACTTTTATTCAACCACGAGGGCATTTTTGCTCTTTCTCGTGTTTTTTTTATAATTCTCATGGCTGTGCTACCTTAACGAGCTTTCGACCAACGACTCCCAGACCATTAAGACCTTAGGGTGCTAGGTGTAAAGAAAATCCCCTCGGGCTTACTTACTCAAGTAACAAAGGCCACAAAACTAGACAAGCATGCCACGGTGTTTATTCTCTTCTTTTTTTTTAGTTTTCTATTTTTTTTTCGTTTCATCATTTTTTTCTTCTTCTTTTTTATTTTGTATATATATACCCAATAGATTCTCCCAAACTCAAGCTTTTACGTCATTCCAACTTTTATCGCCAGTTCACTAATTTCCTTAAATTTTAACCAAGATTTTTCCTCAGAAACAAATTATGAAACCCTTGAACCAAGTGGATTAAAACATTTAAACTTTAAGTGCTAACCGGTTACATAAGTTTTAGACATGCTAAGATTATCATCATGATTAAAATTAGAACTCATCATCAATTATCAACACTGTTCAAGTTAACAATTAATATCAATCTTATCATAGGCCGAGCTAATTTCAAACCAATCTATTGCCTAAAGAAAATTATACTTCATGAACACATAATAATGCACCACATATATGCATATGCAATTAACTAGCATGTATTATATGCACACTAAATGCAAAAACACAATGCTAACACGTAAAAATAACGAACTATAATGCAAAAAACTAACTATATGCAATACGACACTAAAATGCCCCCAAACTTAAACTAGACATTGTCCTCAATGGCTAAAATAGAAAAAATTAAAGCAAAGGGCTTCCCTGAAAATATAGCAATCTTCCTCCTTGTTCGCTAAGTTTGGAGAATAGGCTAGGCACATGGAACAAATTGGGCACCACACTTGAATTTAACTTGAATAACCTGTAAACCATGATAGAAATAATTTTATTAAATTCTAAATAAATGCAAATTTAAAACTAATAATATAAAACCTAATAAAAACTAAAAATAAAAATTAAACTTGGGTTGCCTCCCAATAAGCGCTTGTTTTATAGTCTCAGCCTGACTTCCTCAATTCTCTATCCAATTCCCCTACGAAAATTGAGGAACCCTCCATCCATCAGAAGCAATGTCTCTTTTGGGAGGTTCCCATTAGTAATGACCCTAGAATTAAAGTCACCTAGCATGCTCTTTATAGATATGTTCCCCATTAAGAACGTCAAAAAACTAGGTGTTTTCTCCATTATGTTGATGATCAGATTAGGGCATCGAAGCTTAATAAACACAATGGGATCTTCCTCTATCTTCTCCTTTTCATCCCACCATGACTCCATAACTTTACTAACTCTTATGTCACAAAGAGCTTTGTCGACGACATGACTGCCAATTGGGCATGGTTTTGCAAAACTGTCCGGATTCTTGAACTTTGGTGGAGGAGGCACATGGGATACTAATGAAATTGGCTCATCTTCGTTGAATCTTACAGTTAACTCTTCGTAGATCTCCTTTTCTTGGTTCCCAATTGTTTCCTCTCTTTCAACATCTTGTGGCTCATCTAGTTGTAGATTTTGTTCAGGCTCTCCATCAGTCTCGGAATCCATGTCATAGGGCTAAGTGTATTGAGGACAAATGTTCGAGGCATTGATTAGTTGTTCCATTTGGTTCACAAAATTTTGACTCAATATCTCTTGATTAATCCTCCTCTCCTCACTTGAAGCTATGAACTTGGATAAAATTTCTTCCAAATTTGAAAGTTCCTCCTAATGTAGTGGAGGTGGACACGAGAAATTCGGTAGGTATACTGGACTTGGAGCATAAAATTGATCTTGATGAGTATCACCAATACAAAGTACCTAATAGACAACACTTAAATCACAATAAAAATGTTGTGGTATTTTTTTTTACAACGTTTTTTAAAAAAACGTTGTAGATATATATATAAAAATGTTATCTATTTAAAAGAGCATTTTTTTAGTTTTAATTAGATAACGTTTTTTTTAAAATGTTGTCTATGAAGAAAAACACGGAGCTAAAAAAAAGACGATTAAATGTCTTCGTCTCTCATCTCTCTGTTTAGCCTCTTTTCGTTCCATCTGGAAAACAAAAGCTAGGGTTCGCCTGAAAGAAGATATACAACGATTCTTAAAGAGTGATGGGTACAAAAGAGAGTTGCAGAAACGAGCTTCGAACTGCAATTCGTCATCTTAACAATCGTTGCCTCTACTTTACCTCCTAATGGTACCAATCCATAAACCCTAAATCTCTCTCTATTTCTTATCAAAATTGAATCTTGAAAACAGTTGGGTTTGATTGAATTATTTCATAGGGTAACAGAACAGTTAATGGGTATCGAGATTGACCCAGAAAAGAGTACCCCCTCCCACACAAGATTCCAGCTAGGAAGCTCTAGCATTCGCCGCCGATACCGGACCAACGACTCCACTTCCACGCCGGCCGCCAGAGTTTCCTACGTCTCCACCCCAGTGCCGGAGGAAGACAACGAATCTATTGACAGTGACACCCACAATGTTCCTTTGTCGTGTGAGTTTAGATCTCATATTTTTCTTGGAGTATTAGAATTAATTAAATGATTTTCTAAGTGTTTATAAGTAAAATGATTTTTTTATTTTTTGGTTTGATTATGATTTGTTTCTTTGTTTGTGGTGTAGCTAACTGATAAGAGGAGGGTGACCATTACTGATTTTAAAGGGAAGGCTTTGGTGTCAATAAGGGAGTACTATAAAAAAGATGGCAAAGAGCTTCCTACTTCTAAAGGTATCATTCACTTTATATTTTACTTGTATCATTCTTCTATTTTTGGAGTTGTGTTTTTAGTATTTAGCAACACAAGATATATAGACCTGTGTATTGAAGTGTGATATTTTCTTTTTGGTTCAAGGAGTTAAGTAATGCTGAAATAGTTCCTAGACTATTTTGTTTAGCTGTTAGAGTTGGGTTTGTTCTAATGGTTTAGTTGTATAGGTACTCAAATTTTCATTGAGAGTTTTACACCTTATATATACTTCAATAGTCTATCCAAATTGTCATGTTCTTTGGGGCTAAAACTTATCGGCCTTGTAATTCATGTTTAACTTATTCATTCTTCTCATTTTTTTGAAATTCAAATTGTCATTGTTGAATGGAATTTGTGATTTACCGATCTAGTGTTTTGTATGACCTGGGTGCAAAATCTTTGAAGTGAAGGCAAACTTTCCCCTAGCACTTAAGGTAAGCCAAATAATTTCCCCTAGCACTTAATGTGTGAGGATATACTGCTCATTGACCTTGGTCTGAGTATTAATACTCCTTTACCTTCTTTCTGGGGATTTCACTCATGTAATAATTTAGTTTTTAACAAGTTATGCTTATATTCAAACCTGTCAACGGTGGCACTAGCTGATTGAGTTGCAGTATCCTATAAAGCTCGGATGATTTAATACACCTTGAGAAGCTATGTAAGGTTAAACAATTTCAAATGGACCTAGTTAGAATGATCCTTTTGCATCATGTATGATAGGTAGTCTGAAAGATTTGGTATATTTTTTGTTGAACCATTTAAGTTATTTACTTGTCATTTTATTTTGTAGTACTCTTCATGAGCTGTGGAGTTTCTCTTTTGATTAATATATGTCTTTCTTTTCAAACTACAAAAATAATTCGTGTGACACCCTGTTTGTTAGTGATAATAGCTTGTTTAACTTACATACATCTGATGGGAACTTGGCTGTTGTTGATGGATCTGAAGCGTCTTCTCATTCTGTTGTTCTGGCAAGGTCCAAAACTTCAAGAGGAGCGGAACTTGTTGGTAGCAATGAGAAGAATGATAATTTATTTAAAAATTTGCCAGCTTCTGTGCAACTCAAGGAGAAAGGTTTGGAGCTTGAAAACAGTACCAATAAAGGAGGTACAAACCAACATAAGGGCTCTTCTGAACATCCTAGAGATGATCAGAATTCAAAGAATGATAAAGATGGCTATGTACCTGCACTTCCGAGAGAGAGCTTAACACTGTCAGAACAGGTCAGATACTCGAACATGGATTTTTTGCATCCAGTAATCTATCACTTTCTTACGAAGTTCCATGTTTTTTCTCATCTCACTCAAAGTGGAAAACTTTTTTGTTAATTTTTTATTTGTTCTTTTGTAGGTGTCTGGAGCTGAAGCTACTGTTCAGGTACTAAAAAAGCCAAACCGTGCTTTTGGGGCATTATTGGGGACTTCAGCCGTTAAGAGGAAATTTTATCCTGGGAGAAAGGTAAGTTGATCAACATTTTGACTTCTTTGTAGTTATGTCTTCTGATATGATGTTCTAGATTGTTGTGTTACATTATCTAAGAATTACATTTTTTGGGCAGTACTCGTTTGGTTGAGTGATTCTTCTGTTTAGGGCTTGTGGTACTTTCTGTTGTTCCTCCTCATAATTTCAATTAAATTGGCATGGATGCAGGTTGTTATTTGGTGCTGCAATTAAATGGGTGGTGGTAGGATTCCTCATGTGACACTGAAGGGACCAAATTTGGTGAAGGGGGTATGCTCCTTCGTGTTTTCCTTGGGTTTCTTTCATGTTCTGTTTATTTTTTTTGCTTCTTTATTTACGAGTCATGTGATTTTCTGACATTCACTGTGCTTGGGTTTGATGCTGTTAGATGTATCATTGACGCATAAATGTTAAAGGGTACATGAGTTCAGCGCATGTTTCCTACTTCGTCTTATTGGTTATATTGTTGGTTACATGAGGTTGAAGGAGGATGAAAGATGCAGGTATTTAAGATTAAATGTTTGCTTTTTGCCCAACTCATATGCTATTGCTCGTGGAAGAATTTGTTGGGCTGGTTCTGTTTATTATGTTGGAACTTTGTCAGGTTTTCACCTTTCTTGCGAGCTTATTTTGATGATATGTTGTGCAATTCCTGATAATAACGAGGAATTAGGGATAGAACTGTACAGTTTTCAATTCTACGAATTCTCATGTTCCTTCTCTATTATATTCAAGGAGGTGGGAAGAATACAGTGTTTGGGTCCAGTAGTTGCTGGTGGTCTTGTACTGGTATATGGAAACATGGATACTAGTTATTCAGATTTTGGGTTGATCATGGTTTATTTTATTTCACTTATTTATTTTCCAGTGTTGGAGATGATCCTAAAGCCTGTATGAATGGTACATTGTTGCATTTGTCTCTTTGGTTTTGATACCTTGCAACCTCTAATTTGTATTGACTTTTGATCATGTGATTTTGTTTTAGGGGAGAATTTGGCATGTGCAACAGAGGAGGGATATTGGTATCCCTTACTTATCCCAAGGCTATGTTTTATGTGCAAAATGATGGATGAAATGAGGGATATTAGTTTTTTTTTTTCCTAACGCTATGCAAGTTCATTAACTTTGTGGGTTCTTATTTAGCAGTTATCTTGCCAGTAGCAGAAGAAATTTGATTTTAGCAGTTTGTCTATACACTTCAGTATCTGAGCTTTATACAAGTTATTGTTTGTATCTGAGCATTATATTTGAGCATTATACAAGTTACTTCAGTATCTGAGCATTATATCTGAGCATTATACAAGTTATTAGCAGTATAGCAGTATAGCAGGTGTAACAGTATAGCAGTATACTAAATTTGTTGTTCTTTTATTTCAGTGGGATAAGGCATGTGGATTAACGTACACACAAGAACAAATTGACGAAGTACGGGATGAGTGGGCAATGTACGTGAGCAGCTATATGTAGAGGCTCGAGTTAATGGTGAATATGTTAGATGAATATACGTATTTTGGGAGAACTAGGCTTTTTTGCACATGCTTAGGTAGTAGCTTAATTTTATGGATAGTTTGGTTTATTTTGTGGATGCATGTAATCAAATTCACAATTCAATATAGTAGTAATTTATATTGAAAAGTGAATTTAAGATGCATATATGGATACATTTTGGTATATATTTTGTGGATGTAGTAATTTGAAACTGTAAACGAATGGTATTATTGGGATGTATTTTGAATGGTTGATATATTTTGGCTATATATCATGGCATTAGCATATTGCAGGTGCATTGGTAATATAGGTGAACCACATCCTTTTTTTTCTTTCTTTTTTTATCTACAACATTTAAAAAATGTTGTCTGGTATACTGAACAACAATATTTTTTTTATTCTACAACTTTTTAAAAACGTTGTCTTATATACTAAACAACAACATTTTCAACCAAAAAACGTTGTGGAATCATACCTTGTACAACGTTTTTAAGTATCTGCTAATTTTTTGAAAATAAATCTACAATGTTTTTTTCCTAAAAAATATTGTGTATTGTGCTTAACTACAACGTTTTAAAAACGTTGTGTAAAAATGTCAAACAGACAACACCCTTAACCACTACGTTTTTCTGACAGAAACCACAACGTTTTTTTCGCGTTGTCTATTTACTGTTTTGTAGTAATGTATGGCTCCATGAAAAATCTGCGTGATACCCCCAATCTTGATGATAGTTGTTGGGATAGACATAATTGTTGGGGTAATCACCACCATACTGTACCGGCTCGAAACCACGCATTGATGACTCATATGATTTCCAGCACAATAATCACAAGTCACTGTCACACTTTGACGACGTTGTGCTGCAAAAGCGTCTAACCTCCTCAAAAGTGTCTCAATCTGTGCTGACAATGCAGAAAGTGTCGTGAGTACATCAATCTCTGCTCCCCTTGGTTGAGTCATTCTAGTATACGACCATTGATAATTAAATTCCGCCATGGTACCTGAAAAGAAAGAAAAAAATTGAAAGAGAATTAAAGAAAAAAAATGTTTAAATTAAAACTAATTTGATAAAAATTAATATTGGCAAAATTATTAAACTAATTCCTCGACAACAACGCCAAAAACTTATTGCTAGATTTCGTAATCAAAACATTCGTGCAAATATACACGGTCAACAAGTAATAGAGTGATAAGGAAGTATCGTTCCCACGAAGAATTATTTAATAAAAATCACCAAGTACTAGTTCTTAACTAAACTAATTTTATTTAAACAATTGCAAATTGTGATTTCTCTAATTAAGAAAACTAAATTAATCAATTAAAACTATATTACTCTAAAATTAATTCAACTAAATAAAGGTAAAGAAAATAAATGTTAAGACTACAATATCCCCAATTTAAGTACTATAAACCAATTATCCAACTAATCCAATTATTATGCCTACTAAATTGTTAACAGGAATTCTAAGTGTTGAAAGCCCATTCCCAAGTGATCAGTTAACTTTTATTCAATTCAATTAATCTTCATTCCTATGCAAAATAATTAAATTTAACCCATTAAGTTCTAAATCCCAATTTGTTACATGCAGTGAACATATATTCCTATTCAATTCACGACCCTAATTATTCGTCTCATGCAAATAATTAAGCATACATGTTATCATGTCCAGTTCCAACCCTAAATGTCATCTTCCGAATCCTTCTAGAGTAACACGGTAATTACTTGCCAAATAATTAATCACTACGCACAAGACATGATAAACAATTCACATTAACATAAATAATTGGAATAAATTAAATAATTAATTCATAGACATAAAAGGTTCAATTTGTAGTCTTAATAAAAGAAATTTAGTTCATTGTCATTGAATTAAAATCAAGAATCCACAATTGAATAAACATTAAAAGATAAAAGTAAGAGAAGAGAAGAGAATAGAATTTGTTGTCAATAGTCTTGAGACTCTTCTTCCGCTCCTGCTTTGAATATTCAATGATCCTCAAGTTGCTTCAATCTCCAACAATCCAATATAAACTAGGGTTTATGTTCTAATCTAATTGAGTATTTTATCTAAGCTATTCTATGTAATTCCCCTTTATTTTATGCCTTAAATCATGTATTTATAGGTTACAAGTCTAATTTTTAGATTAGGAACAAACCCAATCTTTTTTGGAGTCAAAAAAGTGTCAAAATTAGCCCCAAAATGCGTTCAAGTTTGACCAATCCCTTCCCCGATGCTCGGCTTTTGGGCATGGGCATGATTACAACATTGCATTCTAGCGCCCTAAGACCTTTGATATATGCTGATTTGGGCGCTTCGACGCGGGAACATTTTCTAAAATTTTCTACTCTGACGTCCTTTGGGAAAATGACCATAACGTCTTCGTCCGAACTCCGATTTTGATGATTCAAGATGTTCTGGAAAGAGGAGACATAGATATACAAATTTCATTCTTTGAGTGTTTCGAAATAAGGGCTGGAGAAATGCTGAAATTGGCTTTGAAGTGGATGCTATGTAAATGGCAAGCCGAAAATAAGAATCTAGCCACCCCAAACGTCGATCCAAGTAACTTTTATCCCAATTCCTACAAAACAACATAAAAAATGCATGAATAGACACAAAAACTTAGAAATTTCCAAAAGATTAAGCTCAAACGCACTCAATTCATGGGTATACGACTCACTCATCAAAGACTCATCATCTGATTATGACCTAATGTGGTATGTTATGTAGAGACTGTAAAGACCAATAATTGTTGAATATTTACTGGAAGACGCTTGAAGGTAAGTATCCTAACTTCATTCATATTCTAAATGAATGCTAGTTTCTTAAACTTCTTAGATGTTGAAGTTGAGATGTTTTGTCTATGTGCGAATGTGTGATATTTGTACAAAGTGGTAGAACGTATGAGACCTTGTGCCACAATGTGCTACTTCGGTGTTTCTATAAGATGAACTATTCTGTGATTGAACAGTTCAATAAGAGAATGCTCTGTTTATACATGATCCGTTATTGTTAAGTCCGTGCTAATGATTCTAGCCAGAAAAAATGTGTATGAAAAGGTAGAAGAATGAAAGTATTTCAAAGTGAATGTGATTAATGTTTTAAAATGATCGGAATCAGAATTATTCCTATTATTCGAGCTGATTCATAACCTTTGTTCGGTTATCGAAGTTATACAGGAATGTTTGAATTCTTAAAGTTGTTTGTTCAACTGTTATGACTTGCTAGGCAATTGAATGCTTACACTTATTTTAATTGAAAAATATTTTTAGCGAACTATGTTAGAAGAACTTAAGGATCCCGTGAAGATCAAGATGATGGTATCCAGATGAAGTGCCATTCAGTATGTGAATGAGCTTGAAGATCAGGTGAAGACTTGTAATGTAGAAAGATGAAATTGAACTATAGATTAGTTAATGAACGGTTATGTATCCTTTGTGGCGGATAAAAGTTTTTCTTGTAAGATGTAAAGAATAATGTAATTATAATTATTTATAATGAACAAGGTTATAAGTTATTAGAACCTGGGAATTGAGAATTTATGTTGTTATATTTCAGTATATAATGATGTATGTTGGGATGAATGATGTACTCGTGACGTACGGAATCCAGGAGTGAAGATAGACTGGATTTCGGGGCGTGACAGATGAGAACTCAATTATTATTGACAGGTCGATGCCAATTATTTCGGCTAGATCGATAAAGCAAACCTGATAGGTTCGAGAAGAGAAGAGAAGCGATTAGAAATTGAAATCATCGTATTTCGTTGTTATAATTCAAATTCTGCTTATAAGACTGAGAAGAACAACCTTTTTATATAAAAGAGAACCTTTTGGACGTATATTCAGCCATTGCGCGTGTTTTAAGTATTATGCATAGTATAGGGTATAATAAACCTGATCACTTTATATACTTGTTGGGGGGTATGATTTAATCTTTATGGTTATTTGATACATCTGGGTATATCAAAGTAAATATTTGATAGTTACTCAAAAGAGAAGTTCAAGATCCTTAGGGGTCACTCAGCATAAACTCTAGAAAATATTTCCATCTTATTATTCAATTGAATATCGTATAAACTTTGAAAGCGTTGTACTCTTTCATTATCGAATTATTGTGTTGCATAGGTTACGAGAAGACTTGTTAGTGATTAACAAATTGTTTAGCTATTTCAAAGTTCCCCGACCTTTGGTGTCATTCTATCAAAATAGATAGTCTGGTATTCTTGATTCTTATACATTCATTGTTTGTCTTAACTTGCGGGGCAAATTTGTTGCTCAACCTTGCTAAATAAAACATTTCAGCTAGGAACGAAGTGGCTGGACGTACTGAGAAGGACAAAGGCAAAGGCTTATTACTAGAATAGTGTGATAAACATTATTATTATGTTATATTTGTAAACCCTTTTTGTATATCTAAAGGGTATGTTTGTAATGTTAAGGTTAGATAACCCGGGATGAATGTATTAACAATATCTGTTAATGAGATATGTTTTGCTATTTATAAATAAAGGGGTAATTAAATGTTAATTATATTATGGATCGTGAGCGCCAAACTTGGGGATCAGGTAACCTGGATTTAGGGGCATCACAGGTTGGTATCAAAGTTGTAGGTTATAAACCTTAAGTGGGGGGGGGGGGGGGAACCCAGGATTATAACCATAAAGAGATATAGAAAACTCATTTAGAGTACTACGTGAGGGATTGCTGAAGTGTATCGATTGTGAGATATGTGGACACGTAGTGTGAGAATTTCGTACTGGTGAAGTACTAATCAAGTTGTTTAAACTGATTATAGGATATCAGGAGAATATGAAATGAGTACGGAGATGATAGCGACTGTTACACTAGTGCTAGTAGCCGAGGTGCCAACGCAAAGCGAGTCAGTTGAGGAAGTGGGAAAGGATGAACCCATGGTGAATCTGGGGAGTGATCATGACGAATATCCCTAAATGTATCTGAATGAAGATGAGGAGGCGGAGTCTGAAGAAGTTAAGGTAGAGTCAAAGATTAAGACCAAAATAGGAGAAAAATATCAAGAATCTGCAGAAGTTCAAGAACTCCGGAGTAAAGTATTTCTCTTGGAGGAGTTGTGGAAGATAGAAAGGGTGTTACGCGAGATGACCAAAGAATGAAACGATTTGAAGGCATAGGTGGAAAGAATGAAGGTTGAAGGCGGTGGAATATCTGAGGGAACAGTCATGAAGCAAAAGGGAAGAAATAAGAGAAAGAGGGACAACGACAGTGATAATAACTTAGGGAACTCAAACCCGAAGAAGAAGCAAGTCTGTGGTAAGTGTGTGAAGACTCACTTGGGAGAGTGTATGATGTGGATGAACGTGTGTTTCAACTATAAACAGGAAGGACATATTTCTCTACATTGTTTTAATCTGAATATGAGGAAGTATTTTTCATGTGGGAGAACGGGTAACGGATTCAACAAGTGTCCCAACAAAAAGAATATGGGTGAAGGGAGTGGATGGTAGATAGCTTAAGTATAAGCGATAGTATCTTTTGATAGTATGTTATATTAACGATTGTAATGTCGAGAATGATGTGTGAACATATGTAAATATATATGTTTGTAAGAATGAAATCTTTATTTTCTATCTGAATATAAGATTAAGATTAAGTTGTGAGTTCTTAAAACTCATACTTATGGTAAGTTCGTGACTCATAATTATATGAAATGTTTCTGAACCCCTCAGTGAATGGACGCTAATGGTCTTACTAGGATAAGTTCATAAACTCATATAATTATGGTAAGTTCCTGAACTCATAAGTGTGGTAAGTTTGACGAATTGGGGATAGTTATATGTGTTAAATACTAAAGTTACTATGTGCTATTTGAATAAATATGCGATTATATGAGAAAATTTTAAATTCTTATTGTGTTATTAATTAGACTTTGTGTAGATAAAAAGAATTAATGTAAGATTTTTATCAGATAATGCCGCCAAGGAAGGGAGGTCTAAAGGGGAAATATGGAAGAACAATTTTTGAATCTGAAGCAGAAGAATATGACTGTGACAAAATATTTTATCAAGTTCAATGAGTTAACTAAATTTGTTCCACATCGAGTGGACACTGAAGAGCATAAAACACGATGTTTTAGGAACGGATTGAAATCTTTGGTACTTGAGAAGTTAGATGTGCTGCAAATTAATTCCTTTTCAACTTTATTAGAAAAAGCCATTATCGTTGAGGGAGAAATTGAAGCTGTATTAAGGAATAGTCAAGAACAAAGGAGGCTGAAGGAAATAATATGATAGGTGGTAGTGGAGGCATTGATCCTAATAAACGTAAGAGGGATGGTGATGTTAATTCAGGAAATAATCCATAAGATATTAGGAAGAAAGGTGCGCCGTGTGCAGTTTGCAGGAATCATCATCAAAGAGATTGTTTAAAGAAACAAAGAGTCTGTTATAATTGTGGCCAAAAGGGACACATGTCTCCCGAGTGTCCCATTCCAAAGAAGACACAAGGTTGTTTTACGTGTGGATTAACAGATCACCTGGTGCGTGACTGCCCAAAGAAGAGAGTGAATAAGGGAACCAACATCGGATTAATATGGATTAAAGAATCAGCTCAGGAGGGAAAACTAACAACATTTACTTTTAGCATGACAGTTCCAAACCCAGAGGCTAGACAAGAGTTAGTGGCGATAGGTAACAATTTCGTTGAGAAATTAAATTATGTGAGTAATATTGGATAGATATAGCTGTGAATTGTTTTCTTTTATAAATCCAAGTCACATGCTAGTATATGAGACACAAATTAATATTGTGTTGATAAGAATGAATTGATGATACAACCTTAAAAGATTGTAGAGAATAAGAAAGCGGTGATTCCGAGGACGGAATCCTTATAAGGAGAGGAGAATGTGATAACCTAGGATTTTAAATAATTTAAATTTTAAGAATAATTTTTAAATTATTTAATATTGATATTAACTAACAATATTGTGCCGAGTATCTGTGATACGAGTCTAAGAGAAGTGGTCAATTTGTGTATTGACTGAGATATACGAGTAGAGTTGTGCTTAACAAAGAATAGAAACTCTAACCCTAGTTGCGGATAGTGATTTAGTATAAAATACAATTGTAATAATTGTGTTGATGAGTAGGTGTTTGTGCTATATAGAATTTGTGATCAATGATTGATCAGATAGGGTATAAATTTAGTAAACCCTAATGAAGGATTAGAAACCCTAATTTGTGATTGAGAAACCCTAACGCATAGTTAGGAACCCTAATCAAACGCCAGGAAATCCTAATTTTAAATTCGTGAACCCTAAACCCTAATTAGAACACCTTAATCCTAATTGGCAAGCCCTAATGTGATTAGGAAACCTTAATATAATTAGGAAACCCTAATTATAATTTAAAAATCTTAATTTTCTATTTTAAAACCTTAATAGAAAATCCTAAAAATTAAAGTTATAAAACCTAATGGTTATAACCTACGGGTTAAACCCTAAGGGTTGGATCAAATTACTAGAAAGCCTTTAAAATTACAAGGAAAAAGACCAAAATACCCTTTTTGGCATTCTTTATTAGTTAACTTGTAGAATTTAGCAAAACTTTAGTTGTTCATCAACTTTGACTTGCGATGTGACTTAAATTTTAGCAACTCAACTACTTAATTGACAGCAACATCAACTATATGCATTGCATCCAAATTTATATATAGATTAAGAGAGAGAAAGTCCATAAAGTTGGTCATTTTTCTCTCAAGCTCTCAACAAACTCTCTCTCTCTCTCTCTAAACCTCTGAAAAACTAAAGTGTTTCAGTCCCTAGATAACTTTCTAACACATCCAAATCAGTGTGGTAGAGCTAAGATCAAAGCATATTCAAGAGAAGGTATAAACCCTAAACTCAACTTTGATCATGTATGCTAAGATAGAATCTATGTTTATGTATTTATCTATGTGTTAGTTGAGGTTTTACGATGATTTATAATGATCTATCATAGATCTATGGCATCAAAATGCTTTAAAAGTGAAGTTTTTCAAAACTGCTCTAGAACCCTAAAAGTGCTCTGACAAGCTAATGTCAGTGGCCTTAGATTATTACATGTTTATGATTTGTGTTGTTTTAAGCTTTAGATTTGTAGTTTGATACGAGGAGTGAGATCCCGAATTTTATGAAATGAAAGTATTCAATTTTCTTATAATGTTATTTAGTAAATGGTTAAATTGATGAAGGTTAAAGTTAAGGGTGATATTTAAAAATTTTGAAGGGTAGGCAAGTTGATATAAAATATTCGTTGTGTTGGGGAATATTCGATTGGTCGGGGAATATTCGTTTTAACAAGGAATATTTGTACGACGGCACAATCATTGGTGGACACCACAACGGAAGTATTGTCGTAGTTAAAAAACGACATAAATATCTTTTTATAAAAATAACAGCGAAAGTTTTACCGTTAAATTTTTGAACTACCCAGTGGTAAAAGTACAGTAATACGCGTGGTTGCATAGTAGCATACGGTATTAATTATTGATGCTTATGTGAGAAGTCACTCAGGTATTCTCAATTATTGCTACAGTAATTGCTGCATCATATCTCTCATATTATTGATTCAATTATTGTCAAAGTATCATCTGCATAATATTTATTATTATTAAATCAATAATTGGGATGACAAAGTTATTCATATTATTATTTGCAATATTGACGATGTCTAGAAAGTTCTGTTGAGGAGAGGTTTGGTCACCTAATTGCGTGCCAATAGGGAGAAATCCTTATTGGAAAGCCCCCTCTTTCCTGGGAATGACCTGGTTGTTAAATATTGTGAGTTATAATATTAATGATGAATAAGTTCGTGTTGATTAAAGATAAAATTGATATTTCCATTGTGTTGGGATTATTAGTGTTAGTGGAACTCGACATCTATTCCGATAATAATTGATGTCTGGAGGTTATATTGACCAATCAGGTAATTAATCGGATAAATGAGCAATTAATTGCTATTAATCCACATACTTATAACTATTTGTTCACATGTGTGTACTATTGATTCACATACATGTACTATTAGGGGAGGTGGTGCAAGATTGATAATACTTGTATGAATAAATTAAAAATGGAGGTATAGATGAATGTACTATACTGTAATTATTTTTTTCACATGTATAGAACTATTGAGTCACATGATTGTACTATTGATTCACATGATATACTATTAGGGGAGGTGGTCCAAGTTTGATAATACTTGCAGGACTAAATTAAAAATGAAGGAAAAGATGAAGGTATTATACTGTAATATTTCGAGCCTCAAAACATGAAATTATTGAAATTATATTTTCCTATAAATAGAAGCTCATTCTTCTTTCATTCTCACCAATTCACTAAGACTCACAAGAGTAATTATAGAGAGAGAAACTATAGAGAGAGAAGCTATAGAGAGATAGAAGAAGAGAAGTCTGTTACTTCACTATTCTATTATCCAGTCTTCTTCTGAGGTAAGGGGTATTATTTATTTCATATTCTGAAGAGATATTATTTTTTGTATACGTATGAATATTATTTTCGTTCAATATTCGTAAGGAATATCATCTTCGTTCAATATTCGTAGGAATATTATTTTCGTTCAACAGTCGTAAGAGATATTATATTTTTCAGTATTCATAGAAATAATATTTTCTTCCATACTCTGTAGTATGGGAGTAATATTATTTCGTTTCATATTCCTAATTCTACACTCATTCTGTTAAAGTATTGCTTCTATACTCTGTGAAATTAGTAGAATATTCTTGATATTTGCACTTCATCCAGTATCTTTTCATGGAAATATTATTATGAGTTTTCTTGATAATTATTGATCTTTTCACACCAGAATACTATTCATGAGTTACTATTCACTCAAATGTTATTCACTCGGGTATTCAGGGAACTTTTCATGTCGGAGTACTATTCATGAGTTACTATTCATTGGTTACTATTCACTCGGTTACTATTTACTTAAATATTATTCACTCGGGTATTTGGGGCACTTTTCATGCTAGGGTACTATTCACGAGGTACTATTCTCAAAGTACTATTCACAGGGTACTATTCACCCAAAAAATATATTTCTTTTCTGTCAAAAATATTTTTGATACATGAATATTATTCTTGAATTTTACTCCACAAAGCAGTATCATGTTGACAATTTAGATATTTTTAAACTCTGGATAAATTTAAAGTCTTTAAAATTTATCCTAGATTTCGTTTGATTAATGCTTATATCATCATTGTCATCATCCTTATGCTTATATTGTGATGAAAGTCATCTTTAGCTTACGTGCATAGATGGACTGTTGATTGGTATGATTATGACCATGGATCATTCGGTATAATCGTGACCCGTAATGTTGCAAATAATGTGGTAAAAGTCCTCATTGACCCATAGTGCATTGATGGACAGTTGTTGGTATGATTATGACTGGGGATTATTCGGTATAATCATGACCATTGATGATTACATGAATATCCTTGGCCCGTAGTGCAGGGATGATTCGATGATGTAGTTTAATTATTATGCTGAGTCTCAGCGATAAAGTTGATAAAAAACTTTTTAAATCATAGAAGATAGTATATATCATGCTCTACTTGACTCTTCTAATGGATTTCTTATTCCGCTGCAGTTATAAATCTAAAACTTGTTGTCTATTGTATTCTATCGTGTTGTTATACTATTGAAGGCTAAGGATAATTTATTCTGCACTATCTTAGTCATAATATTTCTTACTGGGCTAGTTGAGCTCACCCTTTTCTTTCACTGTTCTCTTTAGGAAATAAAAATATAGCTGAGAATGGTCGAGGAACGGATTGACGGTCCAGATGGTTGTTTTAGTAGTCCTCACTTTTCTGTGAAATAGTGTGATAATAAATATAATGACTCCGTTGAGAGTGAATATTGTCTAGAAGGTAATATTCTTGTTTAAACTCTCAGTTATGTTTTGTCGTATTTTTACACGACAATTGTATAATTAAGTTGTATTTAATTTATGTACCATGTATTTGGCGACTCAAGATGGGTGATGTA
Source organism: Panax ginseng (assembly GCA_020205605.1). Lineage (NCBI taxonomy): Eukaryota > Viridiplantae > Streptophyta > Magnoliopsida > Apiales > Araliaceae > Panax > Panax ginseng. The sequence continues at coordinate 69,177,103 of CM035134.1, read as the reverse complement.
TACCTTTTTTGGGGGCGTCACACGAGGTCTGTGATCTGGAAGTGGAATCTTAGCCATTCCATGTCCAGATTGTAAGTTATTAATGGTCAAACCCCGTTAACCAAGCATAACCATGGAGTTTCTGGGTAACCCGAAAACAAAATTCTAGTGTCTGACAACATTTTCAATCTCCTTGATCTGTCAGGTATGATGTTATTTGTTGGTGTTATGGTAACCAGTTTGTAACCTGTTAGGTGGACTTTAGATACATGTCATTAGATTCCTTAAATAACAAATATGTTGGTTGTCGTGAGTGGTCAAACTAGACCATTTGATCACGGATAGAGTTTCTGGAATTTCTGTAACGCCCCGAAATCCGGTCTATCTTCACACCCGGATTCCGTACGTTATAAGTACATCATTCATCTAATGTACATCATTATATACTAAAATATAACAACATACACTCTCAAATCCCAAGTTCTAAAAACCTTATAACCTTTTTTTATTATAAATAATGATAAATACATTATTCATTTCATCTTATAAGAGTGACTTTTATCCGCCACTAAGGATACATAACAGTTTCTTAAACTAGTCTATAGTTAAATTTCATCTTTCTATATTACAAGTCTTCACTTGATCTTCTCGCTCATTCACATTCTGAATGACACTTCATCTGGATACCGTCAGTTTAATCTTTATGAGATCCTTAAGTTCTTCTTACATCGTTCACTGAAAATGTTTTTCATTTAAAGAAAGTGTGAGCATTCAATTGCCCAGTAAGTCATAGCAGTTGACAAACAACTTTAAGAATTCAAACATTCCTTTAGAACTTCGATAACCGAACAAAGGTTATGAAGCATCTTGAATAATAGGAATAGTCTCGATTCCTATCATCTTAAAACATCAGTCACTTTCACTTTGAAATACTTTCATTCTTCTACCTTTTTCATACACATCCTGTCTGGCTAGAATCATTAGCATAGACTTAAATATAATGGTTCATGTATAAACAGAACATACTTGTATTGAATAGCTCAATCACATAACAGTTCATATCATAGAAACACCAAAGTGTTCACATTGTGGCTCAAGGCCTCATACGTTCTACCACCTTGCACAAATATCGCACATTCGCACATAGACAGAACTTCTCAAGTTCAACATCTGAGAAGTTTAAGAAACTAGCATTCATTTAGAATATGAATGAAGTTAGGAAACTTGTCTTACACACAGCTACAGCTTACGCTGGACAGCTCATTCCAATTCCTATGTAGCACATCAGGAAAACAACACATACACCAATTAGTCATATATTGAACTTACGCATTGGTTTACTTAACTTTACTTCTTAGGGTTCGCGTTCTTGCAATATAAGTTTACGCGACCACTTTCATTACCATTCTACGGCTTCATGACATACAGAGATGTCTTACTTAAATGTTCATCATCTTTGATGTTTTACATTCTTATCTTCTTCTTATAAATTCTCTAGGACTCAGCACACATCGCTTCTCTGCTAATAGTCCATATGGTACTCTGAGTGGTTTCCCAAAAACAACCAACAAACAAGTTCCCGTCTCATCTACACTGCCATCACAGTGAGTTAGATAGGTTGCTGGCCAGATATATACCTTCGCTCTCTGAAGGAATTGTTGCTTGACTCCCATATGTCAACCATCAAAGGTTACGATTGTACCACAACCTAAACTTATCGTAACTTATCTGAACCATTAAACTTAATGTTCGTTAAATCAATTTCTTATTCCTTACGGCTCTCTGGCAACTAAATGCCATACCTCAGGATTCATTCTTATACGACTCACCTTCGGCTTTCATTACTCTTATTACCGTTCATTACGGCTTTCTCGATAATTTACGTCTTACTTACTACCTTTGTCAACGTCTAGGTCATACAACCAGGGTATACTTAGAAAGTTCGTCCGACGAGAATACGATTCACGAGGATCATTTACGTATTCAACGTTCACGTTGCTCATCTCTTAATCTCTCATTCAACCTTTACTCAAGGTTTTAATCGCTTTCGATCGTTATCCATCCCATGAACCCCATGTTCATTATTCTTTCTTAATGTCGAAGCCATACTGTTCATTGTATGCTATGACCAATCGTTCATCGCAACAGCGTTGTGTTTGAAGTGTCTATACACTTTACACTTATCTCTCACTAACATGTCATAACATCGAAATGTTATTCATTAACCTCGTTCCCCAACGTCTAGGGAATCACAATCATAGCAATCCCCCACGATCATTTATCGCGACTACGGTCCCCAGATATCGGTTCCGTAACCCGCGTCTACATTCTTTGTCTTTAAATCTCGTTTAATCTTTCCGTTCATCCTTCATAAAAGGTTTAAAACACTTGATTAAGTATTACATTAGTTGAACATTATGTTCTTTATCTTTCCTTACATTTCCCCCAAGAGCTGAGCATTTAAAAGCTCTTCTTTGGCTTTTTCCTACATCGTCATGCATAGTATACGCCTTTGCCTGAGCATGGTCAAATGTGCCTCAAGCCCTTCTTCTCAAAAAAATTTTCTAAGTGTTTACACTAGTTTGAAACGGTTACTTCCCTCTTCCATAACTTATTCGTTATAACTCAGAACGAGGTTGTTCTAAAGCCATTCTCTTCCTTATCTTACGTACTTCAATCCCCCTCGGATAGAACTTCATTATGAATCCATTAACATGCCATTTGATTGTCTTAATCTTCACCCTTTGTTCATTTTACATTTTTAACGCTCTTTGTTGGTTCATCCTTAATTCGTTCATCCGAACTCAGAACTCGATCGTTCTTGAGTCCATGACTCACATTTTCTACGTTCTCGTATTTTCTTTTGAAACCCTACACGTTTGGGTTCATTTACTAACTTTTTAATTCTCATTTTCTTTTACGAAATTTTTGCTATAACTTCATTATAGTTCAGTTTTAATCCGTTCTTCATGAACGTTTCTATTGTTCCTAACCAAGAAATAAGCATCTAACTTATACCCAATGGTTTTAAACTTATCCATCAACAACAATTATACTACGATGGTTTTAAGTTTGTCCATCAACAAAGTTCTTCGTGTTCTTCACGTGTTCTTCGTGTTCTTCGTTCGTTCTTCATTTTTAATCGATATTTTGATTACGATTTCACTTTTTCTTGGAATTTGATGTTATAGAACACCATTCCTTACTTATTTCATCTACTCATTTATATAATCCACTTGGATCGTTCTAATTCATTACAAATCGAACACTTAAGAAATTTACAAACTAAACTTCTAATTTCTTATTTCTTCTTTTTTTTATGATTTCAACCATATAAAATCATTCTTAATATCTTTTACTCCTTATTCTCATTAATCTATGTTTTTGAACATAGAAACTTAAAGAAAATTCCTAAGAGACTGGGTTTCGGATTACCTTTCTCCTTTGATCTCTTTTCGTCAGACAAAGTTTTCTCACGAGCAACTTTTCCTCCTCCTTTTCCTCTTCTCCTTCATCCGAAATATCTCTCTCTCTCAAATGTTGGACAATTTTCAAAATTCCAAACAAATGAAATAAGCTTCCTATTTATAGAAAACCAAGGCTAGGGGTATTTTAGTCATTTCGCCCCCCGAACCTCCTTACTATTCATGACTTAAGTGTTAAGTTAACTTAGCCCTTAAGTTTATTTAGCCATTAAGTTTACTTACTCCTTAAGTTTACTTAGCCTTTAAGTTTGCTTAATCCTTAAGTTTACTTAGCCTTTAAGTTTACTTACTCATTAAGTAACTTATTATTTACTTAGCTCTTAAGCATAAGCACTTTACAATCCTAAAACTGCGATTCTCGGAATCCAAATATTTTTTGATATTTCGTCTTTCCTTTATCGATTAACTTTTATGTATTCTTTGGATCTCCGAAAAACTAAAAAACACTTTTTGTTGTTAAGAGTTTTCCTTCACGTTTTCCCCTAACGTAGCTAAACGAATGAAAAATACATAACAGTACCTTTCGTCGTTTTTATTTCGTCCGATTTCTGCATATTTTTCGAGAAAAACTTTTATCGTCTTACTTAATTTTTCACGGCATATTATCGTCAAATCTTTTGACGGAATGTCATTTCGACATACTGAACTCTCAAAACGGCTTAGGTTATTTAAACCCTAACCCTTAGGTTTCGTTAGGTGAATAGTGCCTATTTCGTCTTTTTTCCCAAAAATATTTTTGTTCCCGGAATATTTTAATTTTTGTCTTGAAAATTCTTACTCGTTCAATCTAGCTCGTAGCCAGAATTCTCCCGAATTATAATCATCCTAGGTTCTAGAACGATTAATAAACACACAACACATAATATTATTAATAAAAATTCATTTTATTAATAACTAATTCTTTAAACATAAATTCTGAAAAATCCGAATTTTCGGGTCGTTACAATTTCCAGAAACCGTAAGAACATGCCTTCTGACAGACTTTGACCCGGCTCAATCTGGAGAATGTGTTGTTGTTAAACTGAGATGGTAATATATAATTGTTCCTTGACACAAGTACTATAGATTTGGACCTTATGAACATCAGTTTGATGACCAGAACCTAGAAGAAATCGAGCTTCAAAATAGCATCATGAAACTGTCAGGGTTTCTGGGTTACCCAGAAAACTCAGAACAGCTCTGACAACAATTTTAAAGGCTTAGATCTTGCATCTGAGTTGTTGTGTGACCAAGGTGATGGTTGGTAATTATAGTACTACATGTATAATACAAGATTGAAGACTTAGATGCCCAGAACAATCATAAACAAAAAATTAGAGGTGGTCAAATGAGACCCCTTGCTAACTGTTTGTCGGTGTTCTTGAGCCCCAAGAACACCAACAACGACGGTTACTGTCGTTATGGCCTATAGCAACAGTTTTAATTATTTTTATTTTTTGAATTTCCGTAAAATGCTTAAAAATAGAAATAAATTTCTAAAAATTACAAAAATAGTTTTAAAAATTATTTTTAGTTATGAAAAATAACTTTTGATAATTTGGGATATTTTTCATTAATATTTATAATTATTTGAATATTAATGATAATTAATTTATTTAATTAGTATATTAACTAAATTACGTAAAAATAATTTTAATATTATAAAATCATTTTAAATGAGAATAAAGTGTTAGAAAATATTTTGAGTTACAAAATGTAACTTTCAATATTTTTGAAGAATTTTCATTAATAAATAAATATTAATGATATTAGATTTATTTAATTATTATATTAAATAAATGATGGAAAATGATTTTATTAATTTAAAAATCAATTAAAAATGATTTAAAAATATTTTAAGTTATAATTAATGACTTTTAATATTTTGAGGAGAATTTCATTAATATTTAAATTTTAAAGGTGATGGTTTTAAAATGATTTTAATTATTTTAAAAATCATTTAAGTAGAATATTGGTGATTTAAAAATATTTTAAGTTATTATTGATAACTTTAATATTTTGATAAGTATGTCATTAATATTTTAATATTATTAAATATTAATGATGATGTGATTATTTTATATTTAAATCATTTAAAAATGATTTCAGTGTTTGAAAAATTATTATAAATTATAATAATTGTTAGAAAATTATTAAAAGCTTCCGAAAAATATTATGAACGATATTCGATTTATCTAAAATAATATTGAAGCTTTGAGACCAAGTTTAATTTACAATAAATGTGTTAATTATCGGATATAGGTGACTAGGACACCGAGAACAGACTGAAGTACAACCAAACTGAACTAGTTAGACTTGAGAAGTGTTTATATAGGTTATAAACACTGATGTGACTTTGTGGTAATGTGTCTATGAGAAATATTATCTGTAAATTACATTATTGTGTGTTGTGAATTATTGTGCTAATTGTGAGACCGATATTATGATTATAGGTCTTTCAAACGTATATAAGTATTTTGTGTAGCAGCAATGAACGCGGAAGGCAGGTTTCCTAAACTCAACCTTGAGTTAATACTTTTTAGATATTATGGTGGTTAATTATTGTTGATTATTCGCATTTAGTGCGTGTTTATTAATTCAAATTGAATTGGTGATTTTGAGAATATATATTTGGAGAATAATTGTTATTGGATAATTATATCTGTAAAAGTTATTAGTGATTGCAAATAGTACAGATAATTCCTGTCTATTATTGAATCGTGTTGAGAAATGTCTTAGTCAATTATTCTGGCTAGACGAATATTTGTTAGAACTTGATAGGTTCGAGAAGAGAAGAGAAGAGAACTCAATTATTATTGACAGGTCGATGCCAATTATTTTGGCTAGATCGATAAAGTAAACCTGATAAGTTCTAGAAGAGAAGAGAAGCGATTAGAAATTGAAATTATCGTATTTCGTTGTTATAATTCAAATTCTGATTATAAGATTGAGAAGAACAACCTTTTTTATAAAAAGGAACCTTTTGGTTATATATTCGGCCATTGTGCGTGTTTTAAGTATTATGCATAATATATGGTATAATAAAGCTGATCACTTTGTATACTTGCTGAGGGGGGGGGGTATGATTTAATCTTTATGGTTATTTGATACACCAGGGTATATCAAAGTAAATCTTTGATAGTTACTCGAGAAGAGAAGTTTAAGATCCTTAGGTGTCACTCAACATAAACTCTGGAAAATATTTCCATCTTATTATTCAATTGAATATCGTAGAAACTTTGAAAGCGTTGTAATCTTTCATTATCGAATTATTGTGTTGCATAGGTTACGAGAAGACTTGATAGTGATTAACAAATTGTTCAGCTATTTCAATGTTCTCCGAACTTTGGTGTCATTCTATCAAAATAGATAATATGTTATTCTTGATTCTTATACATTCATTGTATGTCTTAACTTGCGGGGTAAATTTGTTGCTCACCCTTGCTAAATAAAACATTTTAGCTAGGAACGAATGGCTGGAGGTACTAAGAAGGACAAAGGCAAAGGCTTATTGCTGGAATAGTGTGATAAATATTATTATTATATTGTATTTGTAAACCATTTTTGTATATCTAAAGGGTATGTTTGTAATGTTACGGTTAGATAACCTGGGACGAATGTATTAACAATATCTGTTAATGAGATATGTATTGCTATTTATAAATAAAGGGGTAGTTAGATGTTATTTATATTGTGGATCGTGAGCGCCAAACTCAGGGGTCAGGTAACCCGAATTTTGGGGCGTCATAGTGATGCTCCCAGAATAGGTCCACATGACTCATTCTGAGTCGCCAGATATATGGTACAGAATTCAGATACAAACATCATTTATACAATTGTTCAACTGTCGTGCAAAATATTACAACACATAAGTTGTGAGTTTAAATACAAATATTGTTACGTATATAATACAATAATATTCATACTAAAATTATTACAATGCCATATAAAGTACAACAACAAATATTTCAAGTCTCCAAAGGGATACGAGAAGATTTTTGTCCTCCTCATTCTAATAGAGTGTATTTTTTACGCTTCCAAAGTCGGGTTCTCATCACCCTATTGTTGTTCACCAAAATCAGCTATTAAGTGACGTATAATATATGACACACCCATCTTAATTCCTTATTACAATTATATATTGCATGTCATGCTGTTTTATAATGTATTGAGAAACTTCCATAGTCTCGGACCATCACACTATTCCCCTGTTATCCCCGCTCAACCCAGCTACACTTTTAATACTTGAAAGGAATTGTGAAGAAAAAGGGTGAGCACAAATAGCCCAGTAAAGAATATTATGACTAAGATAATTAATTTATCAATAGCCTTCATCAGTAATAAATAAGAGATTTAGAACATATGGTAGATGATAAAAGTTTTCAATCATAATTGCAGCAGAATCAACAATCCATTAGAAGAGTCAAGAAGAACCTATCTCCTCTAAATTAAAATTACATCATTAATATTTCATTCCCGTAATACTCATCAACAGTTCTTTGTTGTACCCAAGACAAAGATAACTCTCATCACCTGTCTTCAACTGAGCCATCAAAGATTATAGTTAAATTCACAACTCATGTTTATAATAATATAAATCAACAGTTCCTCCTTGCCACATAGGCTTAATAGAACTTTCACTCAATGTCCTTGCCACAAAGGCTTAATAGAACTTTCACTCAATATCCTTGCCCCAAATGTAATAATAATGATCATACCAATCAATTTTCTATCTTTGCACTACGGGCCAAAAATATTCAATAAAACCAATGGTCATGATCATGCCAATCAATTGTCTTTCAGTGCACTACGGCCAAAGACATTCAACTATAAAACCAATGGCCATGATCGTGCCAAACAATAGTCTATCTTTGCACTACTGCCAAAGATATTTATTTGTATTATTAGTGGTCATGATCATGTCATACACCTGTCCGTCTTTGCACTACGGGCCAAAGCTATCAATCCACAGCTCATCTTTACACTACGATCAAAGATATCAATTAACAGTTCTTTTTTACACTACAGGCCAAAGAGAACATTCATCACAAGTCTTTATCTGTAACATTAAAAGTCATGATTATATCAATACATAGTTCCTGGTCATAATCATACCAATCAATTGTTCATCTTTGCACTACGGGCCAAAGATAACTTTAACCACAATTTATGTCTGAGAATTATAACAATGATATAACGAATCAATCAAATGAGATCAATAATAAATATTTAATATTTATAATTCAACATATCAAGAGTTCAAGAATATTCAAATTTCCAATTGTGGAGTAAAATTCAAGAATGATATTCATGTATCAAAAATTTATTTAAACAGAAAAGAAATCAATTTTGTCGTGAATAGTACCCCGTGAATAGTATCTCGTGAATAGTACTTCATGAATATTACCTCGTGAATAGTATCGTATGTATAAATAGTATCGTATGAATATTATCGTATGTATGAATAGTACTGTATATATAAATAGTGCCCATGAATAGTACTCTGTGAATAATACCCCATGAATAGTACCCATAAAAGGAAAATATAAAAGAAAACGATATTCCTTAACGAGTACAAAAGAAATGATATCTCATACGAGTATAAAAGAATATTCGAAATTGTAAATGGATTTTCACCCACCATTTAATAAAGAATGAATACGAAGGGTTATTCACCATAAATGCGGTAATCCGCGTAGACAGGTTACTCCCGCAGATTAGTAAATAATGGATACGAAGGGTCATTCACCAAGCATGCGGTAGTCTGCGTAGACAGGTTACTCCCGCAGATTAATAAAGAATAAAATATGATGGGTCATTCACCATGCATGCGGTAGTCCGCATAGACAGGTTACTTCCGCAGATTAATAAAGAATGAATACGAAAGGGTCTTTCACCATGAATGTGGTAATCCGCGTAGACAGGTTACTCCTGCAGATTAATAAAGACTGAATATGAAAATAACATCCCTTACCATACAAAAAATAGCATCCCTTACGAATATAAAAGAAATAACACCCCTTACCATAGTAGAAGATTGGATACTGCAATAGTGAAGATTGGATTCCCTATAGTTTTAGTGAATTCGTAAGAAATAATGAAGGAATGAGCTTATATTTATAGGAGAATGGACTAAATAGTAACTAATTCATGAACGGTCCATATTGATTTACTATTAAACGGACGGTCCATATTGATTTACTATTAAAACTTAAAGCAACGATCCATACTGATTTACTATTATAACTTTAAACCAGCGGTCCATACTAATTTACTATTATAACTTTCAACCAACGATCCATATTGATTTACTATTATACCTTCAACCAAAGGTCAAAAAATTAGCACATCTCCACATGGAATAATAAGCTAAACTTATAACAAACGCCTCATAGCAAACCCCTCTGTTTATATCAAAAATTGAATAAATATTTATCATAAATCACTTTTCTTTAATCAAAACATTTTAATCTTTTAACAATTATTCATCATTTAATATTATAACTCACAATATTGACAACTAGATCGTTCCTAGGAAAGAGGGGCTTTCCGATAAGGATTTCTCCTTATTGGTGCACCATTAAATAACCTAACCCCTTTTCTCGACAGGACTTTCTAGACATTGTCAATAATTCAAATAATAATATGAATAACTGTGTCGTCTCAATTATTGATTTAATAATATAAAATAGTGTGCAGATGATACTTACAATAATTGAATCAATAATATGAGTTACTATGCAGCAACTACTGTAGCAATTATTAAATAAAATTGAGTGACTTCTTGTGTAAGCATCAATAATCAAAGATACTGTGCAATACAGTGTGCTACTGTGCAACAACGCGTATTACTGTTCTTTTATCACCGATAATTTAATAGTTAACGGTAAAAGTTTTGCCGTTAATTTTATAAAAATTTATCTCTATCACTTTCTATATCCGACAGTTATTCCGTTGTTGGGTCCACTAATGATTGTGTCATCGTACGGATATTCCCCCGACAAAAAGAATATTCCCCGACCAAACGAATATTTTATGACTACTTGCTTACTTTGCAAAATTTTCACATATCACCCTTAACTTTAACCTTTTTTCAATTTAACCATTTACTAAATAAAATAATTATTATAAGAAAAATTGAATACTTTTATTTCATAAAATTCGGGGTCTTACAGTCTCCCCTCCTTATGAAATTTTGTCCCCGAAATTTACGTACTTGGTATGTCGATAAGGTGAGGATACCTTGCTTTCATTTTAGATTCTAACTCCCAGGTCATTTCCTCAATATCGTGGTTTCTCCATAAATCTTTGACTTGAGGTATAACCTTTAAACATAGAATATACTCCTTCTTATCTAGGATCTTGATAGGTACCTCCTCATACGTTAAATCTTCGGCTATCTCGTCGGGTTCTAATTCAATAATGTGGTTTGGGTCTTCCTCATATTTACGTAACATAGATATGTTAAAACGTTATGAACACGAGACATACTTGGTGGTAACGCGAGTCTATAGGTCACAATTCCTACTCGATCGAGGATTTCAAATAGAACAATAAATCGAGGGTTAAGATTTCCACTCTTTGTCGATTTTTGCTTCTAAAATCACACCTTCTAGTAGCTTCTTCTTCATATGTATCAGCTCTAGATATGTAGCTTTAGCGGCTTTAACTTTATCGATTAAAGATGGTCTTACGCGTATATTCGACATCATCACGTGGGTCCCTAGAATCTTTAACTCTATCTCCATTCTTTGTAAGTCATACGAAATGGGTCTTTGTGTTTGACAATATTGCACTCGTACCCATATACGATATTCTACTCAACGCATCACCTACCACGTTCACTTTTCTAGGATGGTATTGAATGGTATGATCGTAATCTTTCAACAGCTCAAGCCAACGTCTTTGGCGCATTATACGTTCGTTTTGGTTGAAGAAATATTTGAGGGTTATGTATCGGGTTCAAGGTCGATACAAAATTCAATTTCACGCTCTGGTGTTGACCAGAAAGTTCTTCGGGAAATACATCAGGAAATTTATTAACAACAAAAATATCATTCAAATCTGACATATTTTTGTTTAAATCAGTGACATGGGCTAAGAAAGCTTGACATCCATTTTTCAATAAAAGAATGACTTTATGGCTTGATATGACAGTGATTGACTTTAGTGGTTTGGTTTCTTGAATTCGCATAACAGGTTGGTTAGGAATATAAAAACTAAAAACCTTACGAAAATAATCAATTTTAGAATGATGTGTAGTTAACCAATCAATCCCTAAAATCACATCAAATGTAAGTATTTTCAAAGAGATGAGATTAACAGGTAATGTGAAAGTGTCGATTTGAATCAAACAAGATTTATAAACAGTGGAGGTAACGAAGGTTTCTCTCAATGGAGTTTCAACAGATAAGTCAAAGTCTAATTTCTCTGGAGTCAAGTTTAAACGTTGAACACAAGCAATTAAAATAAAAGAATGGGTAGAACTAGTATCTAATAAGGTATAGACTTTGCAAGAGTTTATGATTAATTTACCCGTGATAACATCGTTCAGGTTCCTCCCTATTTGGGAAGTCACGACAAACGCTCTCTCTTGAATTATCGGTTTTGACTTATCTGGGACAGCCTTTGGTGTCATCATTACCGCTGGAATGTACTTCGCTATAGGGCATATTTCACCCATAACTACTTTGTTGTACTCCTGATCCATGATCTGAATCAGTAATCTTTGATCTATATCGAATTTGGGTTGACCGCTCTGTACAGGGTAATTCAAAACTGGATGTTGGGTTCTCCCAATTGCTGTCCAAAAAGAGAAATACATATCATCTATTTTAGCCTTCTTGGATCGGACTTCTATTTCCATAATATCAATGCGTCGTTTGGCTTTTACCAATGCATCCTCCATTCTCACTCACTCATTCATTTATTTCTTCTTTCAACTGATCCTTGACATTTGAATTCTCGGATTCTAACTTTATTACCTTATACTCTGCCAAAGAGAGCTTCTGTTCAAGCATCACATATCGGGTAGCAAAATCTTGAATTGTTGCATCCCTTCGCTCCACGACCGCCTGTCGTTCTTCACCCTGCTCTTCTAACTCATGAATATGATTTTGCAGTTCTACATTTTAATCATAAAGTTCTCCTAATAAATTCTCCCCAGGTTTCTCTTCTTCCTCACTCTCAACTGCTACCTCCGCGACTAGCTCGGGTGCAACTATTAATTCTTTATTCATCACATGGATATATCTAATTTCTTCTTCGTTTGACATCCTACAATCAAGTTTAATAACTTAATTAGTACTCCCCAATAAAAATCTTTGTTATAACAAGATATTATACTCCAATATTTATTCTTTAAATGAATCTCCTAGATTCATCACTTCAAACTCTATATGAGTTCATCTCTTGAATTTCATATGTCATTCTTAAATACTGCCACAAAACAAGGGTTATTAAAAAAATTGACATACCACATATTATCCCTATATTCTGACCAACCAATTAAATAACAAATACTCTTAGGTAAGACACACTAACAAATGATTTACTCGTCTCTCCCCTCATAGTTCTAACCTCAGATCTCCGCCAGAGATCATATCCCTAAGCTCTGATACCAACTGTGACGCTCCCAAAATAGGTATACTCAACCCATTGTGGGTCGCCATATATATGGTACATAATTCAGATACAAACTTAATTTATATAACTATTAAACTGTCGTGAAAAATACGACAACTGTAAGACCCCAACTTTTATAAATAAAATAGAATTTCCTCTATTTATTATTTTGAAATAGTAAGGGGTTGATTCAATTAATGTGGTTAGTTATGGGTAAAATATGCAAATATTTTAAATAAGCAAGTGGTTATAAAATATTCATTTGGTCGTAGAATATTCTTATTGTCGGGGAATATTCGTACGACGGCTCAGCCATTTGGGGGCCCTATAACGAAAAATTTTCGGATGAAGAAAACGACACAAACGAGTTTTTTTAAATAATAACTAAGTTCTGTTAAAGCTGTTGAAATACCAGTGGTGGTTAAAATACGATGAATGGCGGTGTTGCGTAGACAAGTAGCACACTGTATTGCACAATAATTCTAATTTTTGATTCTTACGTAAGAAGTCAATACTCAATAATTGCTAGAGTAATTACTGTTCAATATTTTATTTTATTGATTTAATAATTGCTACATTGATATTTTATATTGTTAATTCAATAATTGTCACTTCACAGTATTTTCCATTATCATATCAATAATTCATATTATTTGAATAATATTATTAGATAGCATTATTGGCAATGTCTAAGAAAGTTCTGTCTAGGAAAGGGATTTGGTCACCTAATCAAGGCGCTTGATGAAGGAGAAATTCTTATCGGAAAGCCCCCTCTTTCTTGGGAACGACCTGGTTATCAATATTGTAGTTCTGTAATATTATTTGTGAATAATTAATTATTGATTTATATGATAAGAAAATATTTATTTTATGTGGATATAAATTAAGGAATTAATTTTGAGGTACTTTATCAGTATTTTATCGGAATGGATGTGTTGAAAATCATTCGTATGTGGATTTCAGTCATTTTTCGTTTAGAATTTGGAGAAACTTTCTTCTACAAAGTTTTAGAGAATTAAATTTCCTACGGAATGGATATAAATTTGTATTTTTCTGATAAAATGGCTATTTATTATGAATTATTGAAGTTTCAGAATATTGGGTCGGAATATATTTTTGGAGTTATATATATTTTTTAAAAGAAAAAATGTTTTTTGTGTTGGTGGGCCCCACTGGTGTGCTAATGAATTTGGTTAAGGGTGGGCGTGATTTTTCTTTTTATAAAATATTATTTATTAAATTTTTTACTTTGGTGTTCTAAGCATTTTCCTATAAATAGGGTGCTTAGGTTAGAATTGAAAATCACACTAGAATCAGAAGTTTTCTCTCTTTGTAATATCGAGTGTATTTTTGTGAGTACGTAGATACTTTGAGAGTTGATAAGCATTGCAAGTTTTCTTCAGTATTATATCCAATATTCCAGTCAGAAGTACTGTCCTTTTTAGGTAAGTGATGTTAAATTTTTTTTAATAAATGATATTATTTATTTTAATATCATCATACCGAAATATTGATATAAATTTTATTGTGAAATTTTTACTTTTTCGTGTCGGGGTTACTATTCATGTATACGGTACTATTCACGTATACGACACTATTCATAAATACGGCACTATTCACATAAAAATTAAATTTTCTTTTCTTTGTCCAAGTTGTCTATTATGGTTACTATCTTTGATTGTATCCATGTTTTGATCTTCATTCTTGAATTTTGCTCCACAATTGATTATTATGGAGTATTTTTGAACTTGGATAAACTAAAGTACGAATCCCAAATCCTTGTTCTTTTATCTCACTGGATTCGTTTTCTTTAAAATATTTTTATCATCCTCAGTCCTAAATGGTGATATAATTGAATATCTTTGCCCTGTAGTGCAAAGATAAATGATTACCTGATGAATATCTTTGGCCTATAGTGCAAAGATGAATGATTATCTTTGGCCCGTAGTACAAAGATGGACATGTGTTGTTATGAACATGACCAACTGGTGATACAAATGAATATCTTTGGCCCGTAGTGCAAAGATAAATATTTGACTTGAGATAATTATTGATTGATGTCACAGGGATAAAATATTGATGATGGACTTTTAAATCATAGAAGATAATAGACTTCATTCTCTACTTAACTCTTCTAATGAATTGTTATTTCCGCTGCGAATATTGATCTAAAACTTGTTGTCCATTATATTTTATCTCATTTATTAAAGGCTAACGATAATTTGTTTTTTATTATCTTAGTCATAATATTCTTTATTGGGTTAGTTGAGCTCATCTTTTTTCTTTTCTTCCATTTTTCTTCTCAAGAGGCAAGAATATAGCTAGTATTAGTTGGAGTGTGGAGTGATGGTTCCAGACAGTTATTATAGCAGTTCTCACTATTTTAAATATAGTGTATCAATAATTATAATGAGGACTTTATTTGATTCTGGATATTGTCTAGAAGATAATATTTGTGTTCAAACTCACATCATATGTGTTGTCGTATTTTGCACAACAATTGTAATAATGAAGTTTGTAGTTGTTTTCTGTACCATGTATTTGGCGACTCAGAATGGGTTGTGTGGACCTATTTTGGGGGCGTCACAGTTGGTATTAGAGCTTAGGGATATGGTCTCTGGTGGAGATCGGGGAATAGAACTAGGAGGGGAGAGACGAGTAAATGCTTCGCTAGTGTGTCCTACCTAAGCTTATTTGGTATTTAATGGGTCAATCGGAGCATAAGGTTAATAATGTGATATGTTAATTTGTTTAATTAACCCTTGTTTTATGGCAATATTTGAGAATGACATATGAAAATTTTGAGATGAGCAATGGAGCACATGAGACCGTTGAATCATCGCTGATCAATACCCGGGATAACGTGCATCAGGAAGGCAATAATCCTCAGGTAAACAATAACACCGACCAAATGATGAACGATGGGATGTTCAGAAGCTTTCTGCAATTCATGCAACATCAGGCGAGAGAGACTCCTGTGCAAAATGCAGGTGGAAACACTGGCAACTCACGGATGGTCACCGCTAAGTAGTTCAAGGAGCTGGGACCACAAGAGTTTTTGGGAAAGCCAGAACCACTTAAGGTAGACACGTGGATAAAGCAGATCACAGTGATATTTGATGTCTTGGGATGCTCCGAGGAGCAAAAGGTTCCCTTTGCCACTTTAATGTTGCGAGGAAAGGCAAATTACTTGTGGGAATCCGTAAAGCGTACTCAGCCTGCCGCACTCAAGATGTCTTGAGAGAAGTTCCAAGAATTATTCAACGACAAGTACTTTCTCGAAAGTATTCGTCACATAAAAGAGGTAGAGTGCATCAATTTGGAGCAAAATAATATGACTGTGTAGCAGTACGAAGCTATGTTTTCTGAGTTGTCCTTGTTTGCATCCCATTTGGTTGATAATGAGGAGAGAATAACGTGAATGTTTCTGCAAGGTTTGAAACCCAAAATACGTCAATACCTCATTTATCACAAACTGTGTTTGTATTCAGATGTAGTGAATAGGGCTCAGTTATTGGAGCGGGATTATGAGTCAGCTCAACCAAAAGATAACGACTAACAACACGATAATAATTGTACCGGTGGCAACGGTCATCGAAACAATGATAATCATTATGGAGAAAATTATCATGCCAAAAATGGTAACCACTTCGATGGTAATCATGGCCAAGATAATAGAAGAAATGATTCAAGTGGAAATTTTAAGAAGAGAAGATTTAACAATAACGGGAAGACATCGGCAGCAGCACCAGCAACAAATTCTAGGGGAGGAGAAAGACCGCCAGTTAGATGCTACATGTAAGATCCCAACTTTTAGGAATAAAAATGAATTTTCTATAAATATCATTTTTTATATTATGGAGTGAACTTGATATAATGTTATAGTTGTGGGTAATATTTATAAATTTTGCAAAGTACGCAAGTTGTTATATAATATTCGATTGGTCGGGGAATATTCATTTTAATAGGGAATATTCGTACGACGACACAATCATTGGTGGACCCCACAACTGATTTATTGTCGGATTGAGAAAATAACAAAAATATTTTTACGAAAATAACAGCGGAAGTTTTATCGTTAACTGTTGAAACACCCGATGTTAAAAGTACAGTAATACGAGTGGTTGCATAGTAACACACGATATTGATTATTGATGCTTACGTAAGAAGTCACTCAGTTTTGTTCAATTATTGCTATAGTAATTGTTGCATAGTATCTCACGTTATTTGATTCAATTATTTTTGATATTTTATATATTATTAAATCAATAATTCAGATAACAAAGTTATTAATATTATTATTTGCGATATTAACGATGTCTAGAAGTTATGCCAAGGAGAGGTTTGGTCACCTAATTGCGCGCCAATAGGAAGAAATCCTTATTGGAAAGCCCCCTCTTTCCTGGGAACGACCTGGTCGATTAATAGTGTGAATTATAATAATGATGATAAAGTTTGTTATATTATTATTATAAATGTAATAAAATAGAATACTTTTTCTAAAGTTTTGTTTTATTTGATTATAAATAGAATATAATATATTCTATTATGCATAGTATTTGCATAGTAAAATCTTTTTATATAAAATAGAATACTTTTATAAAGTTATTTGTTTTATTAGATTGTAAATAATATATATATATATATATATATATATATATATTATAAATATAAGATATTATATTTTATTGCATAGTATCCTTTCCATTCTCCTATAAATAGGATACTTAGTTAGAATTGAAAACACACTAGAAATTCAGAGAAATTCTTTTTCTATAATCTTGAGTGTATTTCTTTAGAGTTTTAAGAAGCGTTGAGCGTAGAAAACAGTATAAGTTTTCTTCAAGAATATCCTTTCCCTACCAGTCGGAGTACTCTTCTTTTTAAGGTAAGGGATGTTATTTGTTGAACTCGTAAGGGGTATTATTCTGTCGTATTCATGAAGAGAGTTATTTTCTTTCAAATACTCGTAAGAGCTGTTATTCCATTCTCTATTATTATGTTGGAATAATCTGTCTATGCGAAGTACCGCATACATGATAAAATTCTTCTGTTATTCTATTCTTTATTATTCTGTTGGGAATAACTTGTCTATGCGGTCTATCACATGCCTGGTGAATTCTATTGTTATTCTATTCTTTATTATTCTGTTGGAACATCCACATGCATGCGGATTACGCATGACACAGTTCCATTCTTTATTATTCTATTGGAATATCACATGCATGCGGATTACGCATGACCTGGTTCCATTCTTTATTACGCTGTTGGAATAACCTGTCTATGTTGATTACCGCATGCATGGTGAATGATCCTTTGTATTCATTCCTTATAAACTTGTGGAAGTGATCTATCTATGTGGATTACCGCATGGCGGGCGAAAATCCATTTGCAGTTTCATATATTTTATTATACTCAGTTGGATAAAGTTTTTGCTTCTATGCTCCATGAAATTAGTAGAATATCCTGGATATTTGTGCTTCATCCAGTATCTATTCATGAAAATATTCTTCTGAGCATTCTTGAATTTTACTCCACAAAGTAGTATCATGTTGACAATTTGGACATTATTGAGTTCAGGATAAATTAACTTATAAATCTTTAAAATTTATTCTTGAACTTGTTGTATTGAATTTTTATGTCATTGTCATCATCATCATGTTTATATTATGTTGAAAGTCATATGTAGCCTGTAGTGCATAGATGGACTTGGTATGATTATGACCAGGGATTATTCGGTATAATCATGACCGTAAAGTTATAAATGATGTGGTAAAAATCCTCATTGGCCCATAGTGCATTGTTGAACAGTTGTTGGCATGATCATGACCATTGATGAAAGCACGAATATCCTCGGCCCGTAGTGCATGGATAAATTGTGGTCGTGATAATAATGAATATCCTTGGTCGTAGTGCAGGGATGATGTGGATTATTTATTAAGATGAGTCCCAGCGATAAAAGTGATGAAAAACTTTTTTAAATCATAGAAGATAGTTGATTTTATTGTCTACTTGACTCTTCTAATGGATTGCTTGTTCCGTTGTAGTTAAACTTGATGTTTGTTATATTTTATCAGTTTAACACTGTTGAAGACTAATGATAAATTATTCTGCATTATCTTAGTCATAATATTTCCTGCTGGGCTAGTTGAGCTCACCCTTTTGCTTTAATTGTTCTCTTCAGGAAATGAGAACGTAGTGACGGTCCAGATGATATGTGATGCCCCCAAAATAGGTATACATCACCTATCCTGAGTCGCCAAATACATGGTACAGGATATAAATACAATCTTCAATATACAACAAAAGAGTTGTGAGTTTTAATACAAATATTGTCTTCTAGAAAATATCCACTCTCAGAATAAGTCCTCATTACATTTATTGTCACACTATTTAACAGAATAGTGAGGACTACTAATGTTATCCTCTGGACCGTCACTCCGTTCCCCGACTAGTCCCTGCTACGTTCTCATTTCTTGAAGAGAACAATGAAAGCAAAAGGGTGAGCTCAACTAGCCCAGTAAGAAATATTATGTCTAAGATAATGCAGAATAAAGTATCATTATTCTTCAGCAATGTTAAACTGATAAAATACAATAGACATCAAGTTTAACTGCAGTGAAACAAGCAATCCATTAAAAGAGTCAAGTTGAGAATAAAATCTACTATCTTTTATGATTTAAAAGGTTTTTCATCACTTTTATCATTTGGGACTCGACAATAAATAATCCACATCATCGAATTACCCCTGCACTACGGCCAAGGATATTCTTTAGTATCATGACCACAATTATCCATGCACTACGGGCCAAGGACATTCGTGTATTCATCAATGGTCATGATCATGCCAACAACTGTCCATCAACGCACTACGGGCCAATGAGGACTTTTATCACATCATTTGTAACATTACAATCATGATTATACCGAATAATCCCTGGTCATAATCATACCAAGTCCATCTATTCACTACAGGCCACAGATGACTTTCAAAAAAATATAAACATGAGGATGATGACAATGATATAAGAATTCAATAAAACAAGTTCACGAATTAATTTATCCAGGAACTAATAATGTCCAAATTGTCAACATGATACTTCTTTGTAGAGTAAAATTCAAGAATGCTCAGAAGAATATTTTCATGAAAAGATACTGGATAAAGCGTAAATATCAAGGATATTCCACTAATTTCATAGAGTATAGAAGTCAAAACTTTAACCAACTGAGTATAATAAGGAATGGAATAACAAAAGAAATCACCAAGCATGCGGTAGACCTCACAGACAAGTTATTCCAACTAAATAATAAAGACGGAACCAGGTCCGATGTAAAACGCATGACGAGGATATTCTAATGAGAATAATAAAAGGCGGAACCAGTCCGGCGTAGAGACCGCATGCATGAGGATATTCCACAGAATAATAAAGATAGAACCGGTCTTACGTAAAGCATGAGCATGGATGTTCCAATGAGAATAATAAAGAGCGGAACCGAAGTCCGGCGTAAAAGCCTGAACAGGATGTTCCAATAGAATAATAAAGATGCAGAACCAGTCCTGCCAGAAAGCACGGATATGATGTTCCAACAGAATAATAAAGAATGGAATAATGAAGAATTTCACCATGTATGCGGTGCCAGACAACCAAAGTTATTCCAACATAATAATAAAGAATGGAATAATGAAGTTCTCTTCATGAAGACGAAAGAAAGAAATAATACCCCTTACCTTTGAAAAAAAGCTGGATATAGGAGTAGTGAGGTAGCAAGCTTCTCCTTTTCTACAGATTTTCTCTCTACAATTTCTATCTATAATAATTGCTCTATAGCTTTAGTGAATTGGTGAGAAATGAAGGAAGAATGAGCTTCTATTTATAGAAAAATATAGTTTCAATAATTGCACGTTTTGGGGCTCGAAAAATTACAGTACAATACCTCCAACTTTTCCTTTATTTTTAATTTAGTCATGCAAGTATTATCAAACTTGTACCACCTCCCCTAATAGTAAATAATGTGATTCAATAGAAAATCATGTGAATCAATAGTTCTAGACATGTGAAAATATGAATTACAGTATAGTACCTCCATCTATAACTCCATCTATACCTCCATTTTTAACTTAGTCATGCAAGTATTATCAATCTTGCACCAACTCCCCTAATAGTAACAAGAATGTGAAACAATAGTATACACATGTGAACAAATAGTTATAATCATGTGAAATAATAGCAATTAGTTTCTCATTTATCCGGTTAAATACCCGATTGGTCAATATAACCTCCAGACATCAATTATTATCGAAATAAATGTCGATTTTCACTAACACAAATAATTCCAACACAATGAAACCATTTTTATCAAAGATATAAATTTTGAAATGTCAAAGTTTGACTTTTTCCGAAAAAGTCAACTATTGACTTTTTGACCAAATAGTAAAACTCGGAAAATTTTGTGTTTATAGTCTATTTTTACTAATTTCATCGTTCCGGACTCAAATATCACGTCCGCATCTCCAAATTCAGCTCCAAGCACAACTTCAATTTTAATAACATTCATCATTAATATTATAACTCACAATATTTATCAACCAGGTCGTTCCCAGGAAAGAGGGGGCTTTCCAATAATGATTTCTCCCTATCGGCGCCCAATTAGGTGACCAAACCTCTCCTTGACAGAACTTCTAGACATTGTAAATATTGCAATTTAATATTATGAATAACTTTGTTATCTCAATTATTGATTTAATAAAATAACATATTATGCAGATGATACTGTGACAATAATCGAATCAATAATATGAGAGATATGATGCAGCAATTACTGTAGCAATAATTGAGTATAACTAAGTGACTTCTCACGTAAGCATCAATAATCAATACTGGTATTGCTTACTATAAAACCACGCCAGTATTATTTGTACTTTTACTACCGAAAGTAGTTCAACGGTATTAACAGTAAAACTTGGTAGTTATTTTCATAAATATATTTTTGTCGTTTTCTCAATCCGACAATAATTCTGTTGTGGGGTCCACTAATGATTGCGTCCTTGTACGAATATTCCCTGCTAAAACGAATATTCTCCGACCAATCGAATATAATATAACAACTTGCATACTTTGCAGAATTTATAAATACTACCCATAACTATAATATTATAACAAATTCATTCCATAATATTCAAAATGATAATTATAGAAAAATCATCTTTATTCATAAAAGTTGGGGTCTTACAACCTCCCCTTCTTATGAAATTTCTCCCTCAAAATTAGGGTACGTACCTGGTCTGTCGAATAGGTGAGGATATCTTGACTTCATCTCAGATTCTAACTCCCAAGTCATTTCTTCCATGTCGTGGTTTCTCCACCAAACTTTGACTTAAGGTATAACCTTGGAGCGTAGAATATTATCCTTCTTATCCAAGATTTTAACAGGTAACTCATCATACGTTAAATCTTCCTCTATCACGTCCGGTTCTAATTTAATAATGTGGTTCGGGTCTTCCATATATTTACGTAACATGGATATGTGAAAAACATTATGAACACGAAGCATACTTGGCGGTAAAGCGAGTCTATACGCCACAGTTCCTACTCGATCGAGGATTAAAAATGGGCCAATGAATCGAGGATTGAGCTTTCCTCTCTTTCCAAATCTCGTAACTCCTTTCCATGGAGCAACACGTAACAACACATGATCTCCAATATCGAATTCCACGTCCTTTCGATGAAGATCAGCATAACTCTTTTGTCAATCTTGTGAGGTTTTTATCGTTCTTGGGATCATTTGAATTTTTTAGTAGTCATACATACCAACCGGTCCCAACAACGTTGCTTCACCCACGTCATCGGCGTCTTTGGAGAGCGACACTTTTGTCATCTAGCCTCGAATGGAGCCATGCCAATACTTGTTTGATAAGCATTTGTTGTTGTAGGAAAACTCCACCAATGGTAAAAACTTGTCCCAACTTCCTTGAAGTCGAGGACACGAGTCTTAATAAATCTTCAAGAGTTTGAATAGTCCTCTCTCGATTGTCCGTAAATTCGAGGATGATATGCCGAACTAAATCGTAAATCTGTGCCAATAGCTTTTGGCAAACTAACCCAATATCTTGAAGTGAATATTGGGTCTCGATCAGAAACTATGGATACTAGCATACCATGCAATCTTACAATCTCGTTTATATACATACTAGCAAGACGTTCAAGTGTATAAGTTTCTCGTATCGGTAAGAAATGAGCAGAATTGGTCAATCTATCAACAATGACCCAAATCGCATCTATGCCTTGAGAAACCTTGGGAAGACCAGTAACAAAATCCATGGTAATGTGCTCCCACTTCCATTCTGGAATTTCAAGTGGTTGCAATGGACCTTTTGGCACTTGATGCTCCACCTTGACTCGTTGACAAGTTAGACACCTTGAGATAAACCCCGCTATCTCTCTCTTTATATTGCTCCACCAAAATGTATATCGAAGATCACGATGCATTTTGGTACTCCCAAGATGGATTGCAAACGGTGTGTTGTGCGCCTCCATCATGATGTTATACTTTAACTCAGGATCGTTAGGAACACAAAGTCTGGAGTTGACTCGAAGTATTCCTTCATAATCGATTCTTTCTTCCAGCATAACACCTTCTTGCAATTTCTTTCTCATACGCATCAGCTCCAGGTCTTTAGCTTGAGCAGCTTTAACCTTATTGATTAAAGTCGGTTCTAATCGTATATTCGCCATCATCACGTGGGTCCCTGGAGTCTTTATTTCTATCTCCATCCTTTGAAAATCATACAAAATGGGCCTTTGCGTTGACAATATCGTACTCGTACCCGCATATGATTTTCTACTTAATGCGTCAGCTACCACGTTCGCTTTTCCAGGATGGTATTGGATGGTATGATCATAATCTTTAAACAGTTCAAGCCAATGTCGATGTCGCATGTTGAGTTCCTTTTGAGTGAAGAAATATTTGAGGCTTTTATGATCCGTAAAGATCTCCACTTTTTCCCCATACAAATAATGCCTCCAAATCTTTAGTGCAAAAATGAATGCTGCCAACTCTAGATCATGAGTAGGATAATTCCTCTCATATTCTTTGAGTTGTCGTGAGGTATAGGCTATGACTTTCCCATGTTGCATGAGAACACAACCTAACCCTTTGCTAGAAGCATCACATGAGATGACAAATCCCTCCGATCCGGATGGTATTGTCGAGCAGTCTTTGAAATGAGTCTCCTCTTGAGTTCTTGAAAACTCTTCTCACATTCCTCACTCCAACCGAATTTTGTATCTTTTTGAGTCAGCTGAGTTAATGGAGTAGTGATTCGAGAAAATCCTTCCATGAATATCCGATAATAACCAGCTAAGCCGAGAAAGCTACGATACTTGATTCCATTCGATTTAGGTTGCTTCCGACTTTGAATAGCTTTAATCTTTGCTGGGTCAACAGATATTCCATGACTTGATACTACGTGCCCAAGGAATGCTACTTCCTCAAGCCAGAATTCGCATTTCTTCAACTTAGCATAAAGCTTATATTCACGAAGCTTTTGGAGTATCAACCTCAAGTGTTGCTCATGATCTTCACGGCTTTTGGAATAAATAAGGATGTCATCAATAAAGACAACCACAAAGTGATCCAAATATTCCTTGAATACTCGGTTCATTATATCCATGAAGGCAGCAAGAGCATTAGTCAATCCAAAAGACATGACTAGGAATTCATAATGCCCGTACCGAGTTCTGAAAGTCGTCTTTGGAATGTCATCGGTTCTAATCTTCAAGTGGTGATAACCGGAACGAAGATCAGTCTTTGAAAAGAATTTGGCTCCTTGTAACTGGTCAAACAGGTCATCAATACGTGGCAATGGGTACTTATTTTTGATGGTGACATGGTTAAACTCCCAATAATCAATACAAAGTCACACACTCCCATCTTTCTTTTTCACGAATAGAACAGGAGCACCCAAAGGAGACGTACTAGGACGAATGAAACCGATGTCTAATAATTCCTGCAGTTGGGTCTTTAACTCCTGAAGTTCAATAGGAGCCATTCAATATGGGGCTTTGGAAATAGGTTTTGTACCGGGTTCAAGGTCGATAAAAAATTCAATTTCACGCTCTGGTGGTAGGCCAGGAAGTTCTTTTGGGAATACGTCAGGAAATTCATTAATAATAGAAATATCATTCAAAACTGACGTATTTTTATTTAGATTCGTGATATGAGCTAAGAAAGCTTGACATCCATTTTTCAATAAACGAATAGCTTTATGGCTTGAGATGATAGTGATTGATTTTAATGATTTGGTTGCTTGAATTTGCATAAAAGGTTGGTTAGGAATATGAAAGCTAACAACCTTACGAAAATAATCAATTTTTGCATACTGAGTAGTTAACCAATCAATCCCTAGAAGCACGTCAAATGCAAGTATTTTCAATGAAATAAGATCGACAGGTAATATGAGGGTACCGATTTGAACTAAACAAGACTTATAAACAATGGATGTAATGAAGGTTTCTCCCAAGGGAGTTTCAACAGATAACTCAAAGTCCAATTTCTTCGAAGTCCAATTTAAACGTGAGTACAAGTAGGAGAAATAAAAGAATGGGTAGAACCGGTATCAAATAAGGTATAGACTTCGCTAGAGTTTATGATAAGCTTACCCGTGATGATCTCGTTCGGGTTCCTTGCTTTCTGGGAGGTCACAACAAAATCTCTCCCTTGCACTACCGGCTTTAACTTTTCTGGGACGGCCTTTGGTGCCTCTATCCTAGCTAAACTTGTCTTCGGTGAACGACAAAATTGGGCTAGGTGACCTTCTCTTCCACAATTATAACATGCTTTGGACGACATCGCGCAATTCGGACTAATGTGTCCCTCCCCTCCACATTTGAAGCATTAATAGGTGGTCGTTCACCTTCCTTCACAAGTGGTCTTTGGTCTTTGACGTCTTTCCATCATTGTTGAATCTCTCTTCTTGAAATGTCCATTCTTATTGTTTTGGTACGATTACCACCAAAGTGGTTACCATTTACGGCATCCTGATTCCCTCCACGCTTGTTGTCACCGCTTCGATGACTGCTCTCACTAGTATTATCATTTTGTCGGCTGCTCTCTTTTGGTTGGGTTGACTCGTTATCGCGTTCCAATAACTGAGCCATATTAACAACATCTGAATACAAACACAGTTCATGAGAGATAAGATATTGATGTATCTCGGGTTTCAAACCTCTTAGAAACATTCACGTCATTCTCTCCTCATTATCAACCAAATGGGACGCAAACCAGGATAGCTCGACAAACTTGGCTCCGTACTGCGAGACGGTCATGTTGTTTTGCTCCAGTTTAATGAACTCTACCTCTTTCATATGATGAATACTTTCGGGAAAATACTTGTCGTTGAACAGTTCTTGAAACTTCTCCCAAGACATCTTCAGTGCGGCAGGTTGGGTACGCTTTATAGATTCCCACCAGTAATCTGCCTCTGCCCGCAACATGAAGGTGGCGAAGGGAACCTTTTGATCCTCGGAGCAACCCAAGACATCAAATATCTTGTTGATCTATTTTATCCACGTCTCCGCCTTAAGAGGTTTTGGCTCTCCAAAAAACTTCGGTGGTCCCAGCTCCTTGAATTGTTCGGCGGTGATCGTCCGAGAGTTGCCAGTGTTTCCACCTGTATTTTGGACAGGAGCCGCTCTCGCCTAATGTTGCATGAATTGCATGAAGCCTCGAAACATTCCATCGTTCATCATTTAGTCGGTGTTGTTGTTTGCATGAGGATTGTCGCCTTCGATGCACATTGTCACGGTTATTGATCCGTGGAGACTCAACGGTCTCACATGCTCCATTGATGTTCTCAACATTCTCGGGACGCCATTTTCAAATCACGCCACAAAACAAGGGTTAATTAACATATCACATATTATCCCTATACTCGACCGACCAATTAAATACCAAATAAACTTAGGTAGGTCATACTAGCGAAGGAATTCCCCGTCTCTCCCCTCCTAGTTCTTGTCTCACATCTTAGCCGAGGATCATATCCCAAGCTTTGATACCAATCGTGGCGCACCCAAAATAGGTATACATCACCTATCCTGAGTCGCCAAATACATGGTACAGGATACAAATACAATCTTTAATATACAATAAAAGAGCTGTGAGTTTTAATACAAATATTGTCTTCCAAACAATATCCACTCTCAGAATAAGTCCTCATTATATTTATTGTCACACTATTTAACAGAATAGTGAGTACTACTAATGTTATCCTCTGGACCGTCACTCCGCTTCTCGACTAGTCCTCGCCACGTTCTCATTTCTTGAAGAGAACAATGAAAGCAAAAGGTGAGCTCAACTAGCCCGAAGAAGAAATATTATGTCTAAGATAATGCGAGAATAAAGTATCATTATTCTTCAAAGAATGTTAAACCGATAAAATACAATAGACATCAAGTTTAAGCTGCAAATAAACAAGCAATCCATTAAAAGAGTCAAGTAGAGAATAAAATCTACTATCTTTTATGATTTAAAAGGTTTTCATCACTTTTATCATTGGGACTCGACAATAAATAATCCACATCATCGATTCAAATTACCTGCTTTTCTGCCGAGGATATTCTTTAGTATCACAATCACAATTATCCATGCACTACGGGCCAAGGACATTCGTGTATTCATCAATGGTAATGATCATGCCAACAACTGTCCATCAATGCACTACGGGCCAATGAAGACTTTTATCACATCATTTGTAACATTACGGTCATAATTATACCGAATAATCCCTGGTCATAATAGTACCAAGTCCATCTATGCACTACAGGCCACAGATGACTTTCAAAAAAATATAAACATGAGGATGATGACAATGATATAAGAATTCAATAAAACAAGTTCACGAATTAATTTATCCAGGAACTAATAACGTCCAAATTGTCAACATGATACTTCTTTGTAGAGTAAAATTCAAGAATGCTCAGAAGAATATTTCCATGAAAAGATACTGGATAAAGCGCAAATATCAAGGATATTCCACTAATTTCATAGAGTATAGAAGTCAAAACTTTAACCAACTGAGTATAATAAGGAATGGAATAACAAAAGAAATCACCAAGCATGCGGTAGACCTCACAGACAAGTTATTCCAACTAAATAATAAAGACGGAACCAGGTCCGATGTAAAACGCACAGACAGGATATTCTAACAGAATAATAAAAAAGAACCAGTCCGTGAGAGCTACGCATGAGCAGGATATTCCAATGAGAATAATAAAGATAGAACCGGGTCTTACGTAAAGCACGCAGGATGGGATGTTCCAACAGAATAATAAAGAGCGGAACCCGGTTAGAAGTAAAGCCTGAGCACGAGGATGTTCCAATAGAATAATAAAGAGCAGAACCGGTCCGGCGTAGAAAGCATGCACAGGATGTTTCAATGAGAATAATAAAGAATGGAATAATGAAGAATTTCACCATGTATGCGGTACTTCGCATAACCAGGTTATTCCAACATAATAATAAAGAATGGAATAACAGAAGTTCTCTTCATAAAGACGAAAGAAAGAAATAATACCCCTTAACTTTAAAAGAAACTGGATATAGGAGTAGTGAGGTAGCAGGCTTCTCTTCTTCTACAGATTTTCTCTCTACAATTTCTCTTTATAATAATTGCTCTATAGATTTAGTGAATTTGTGAGAAATGAAGGAAGAATGAGCTTCTATTTATAGAAAAATATAGTTTTAATAATTGCACGTTTTGGGGCTCGAAAAATTACAATACAATACCTCCAACTTTTCCTTTATTTTTAATTTAGGCATGCAAGTATTATCAAACTTGCACCACCTCCCCTAATAGTAAATAATGTGATTCAATAGAAAATCATGTGAATCAATAGTTCTAGACATATGAAAATACGAATTACAGTATAGTACCTCCATCTATACCTCCATTTTTAACTTAGTCATGCAAGTATTATCAATCTTGCACCAACTCCCCTAATAGTAACAAGAATGTGAAACAATAGTATACACATGTGAACAAATAGTTATAATCATGTGAAATAATAGCAATTAGTTGCTCATTTATCCAGTTAAATACCCGATTGGTCAATATAACCTCAAGACATCAATTATTATCGAAATAAATATCGATTTTCACTAACACAAATAATTCCAACACAATGAAACCATTTTTATCAAAGATATAAATTTTGAAATTTCAAAGTTTGACTTTTCCCGAAAAAGTCAACTATTGATTTTTTGACCAAATAGTAAAACTCGGAAAATTTTGTGTTTATAGTCTATTTTTACCAATTTCATCGTTCCGGACTCAAATATCACGTCCGCGTCTCCAAATTTAACTCCGAGCACAACTTCAATTTTAATAGCATTCATCATTAATATTATAACTCACAATATTTATCAACCAGGTCGTTCCTAGGAAAGAGGGGGCTTTCCAATAAGGTTTCTCCCTATTGGCGCGCAATTAGGTGACCAAACCTCTCCTTGACAGAACTTCTTGACATTGTAAATATTATAATTTAATAATATGAATAACTTTGTCGTCTCAATTATTGATTTAATAAAATAACATATTATGCAGATGATACTGTGACAATAATCGAATCAATAGTATGAGAGATATGATGCAGCAATTACTGTAGTAATAATTGAGTATAACTAAGTGACTTCTCACGTAAGCATCAATAATCAATACCGTGTGCTACTATGCAACCACGCGTATTACTGTACTTTTACTACCAAGTAGTTCAACAGTATTAACGGTAAAACTTCCGTCGTTATTTTCATAAATATATTTTTGTCATTTTCTCAATCCGACAATAATTATGTTATGGGGTCCACCAATGATTGCGCCGTTGTACAAATATTCCTTGTTAAAACGAATATTCTCCGACCAATCGAATATAATATAACAACTTGCATATTTTGCAGAATTTATAAATACTACCCACAACTATAATATTATAACAAATTCATTCCATACTATTCAAAAATGATAATTATAGAAAAATCATTTTTATTCATAAAAGTTGGGGTCTTACATGATAGCATTAGTAGTCCTCACTATTCTATGAAATAGTTTGAAAATAAATATATTGAGGACTTATTTTGAGTTTGAATACTGTCTAGAAGATGATATTTGTATTAAAACTCACAACTCATGTTGTATATTTAAGGTTGTATTTGTATTCTGTACCATGTATTTGGCGACTCGGAATAGGTGATGTATACTTATTTTGGGGGCGTCACAGTTGGTATCAAAGCTTAGGGATATGATCCCTGGCTGAGATGTGAGACAAGAACTAGGAGGGGAATTCCTTCGCTAGTATGACCTACCTAAGTTTATTTGGTATTTAATTGATTGGTCAGAGTATAGGGATAATATGTGATATGTTAATTAACCCTTGTTTTGTGGCAGTATTTGAAAATGGCATCCGAGAATGTTGAGAATAGCAATGGAGCACAGGAGACCGTTGAGTCTCCACAGATCAATAAACAGGATAATGTGCATCAGGAAGATGACAATCGTCATGCAAACAACAACACTGACCAAATGATGAACGATGGAATGTTCAGAGGCTTTATGCAATTCATGTAACATCAAGCAAGAGTAGCTCCTGTTCAAAATGCAGGTGGAAACACTGGCAACTCTCGGACGGCCACCGCTAAGCAGTTCAAGGAACTGGGATCACCGGAGTTTTTTGGAGAGCCAAAACCACTAAAGGCGGAGACGTGGATAAAGCAGATCTGCAAGATATTTGATGTCTTAGGATGCTCCGAGGAGCAAAAGGTTCCCTTTGCCACCTTCATGTTGCGAGAAGAAGTAGATTACTGGTGGGAATCTATAAAGCGTACTCAACCTGCCGCACTGAAGATGACTTGGGAGAAGTTCCAATAATTTTTTAACGACAAGTACTTTTCCAAAGGCATTCGTCACATGAAAGAGGTAGAGTTCATCAAGCTGGAGCAAAACAACATGACCGTATCGCAGTACGAAACCAAGTTTGTCGAGTTGTCCCGATTTGCATCCCATTTGGTTGATAATGAGGAGAGAATGACGCGAATATTTCTAAGGGGTTTGAAACCTGAGATACGTCAATATCTTATCTCTCATAAATTGTGTTTGTATCCAGATGTTGTTAATAGGGCTCAGTTATTGGAGCACAATAATAAGTTAACCCAACCAAAAGAGAGCAGCCAGCAAAATGATAATACCAGTGATAGCAGTCATCGAAGCGGTGACAATAATCATGGATGAAATCAACATGCCAGAAATGGTAACCACTTCGGTGGGAATCATGGCCAAAACAATAAGAATGGACATTTCAAGAAGAGGAGATTCAATAATGATGGAAAGACGTCAGCATCAACACCCGTTGTTAAGGAAGGAGAACGACCACCTATCATAAGCTTCAATTGTGGAGGGGAGGGATATATCAGTCCAAACTGTACGCAATAGTTCAAAACATTTTACAATTATGGAAGAGAAGGTCACCTAGCTCGATTTTGTCATTCAGGGAAGGCAAGTTCAGCTGGGATGGAGGCACCAAAGGCCGTCGAAAAAGTCAAAAGCCGATGAGTTCAAGGGAGCGTTTGTTGTGACCTCCCAGAAAGCAAGGAACCCGAACGAGGTCATCACGGGTAAGCTTATCATAAACTCTAGCGAAGTCTATACCTTATTTGATACCGGTTCTACCCATTCTTTTATTTCTCGTACTTGCGCTCAACGTTTAAATTTGACTCTGGAGAAATTAGATTTTGACTTATCTGTTGAAACTCTGTTGGGAGAAACCTTCAT
Organism: Panax ginseng; assembly: GCA_020205605.1. NCBI lineage: Eukaryota > Viridiplantae > Streptophyta > Magnoliopsida > Apiales > Araliaceae > Panax > Panax ginseng. The sequence goes on along the minus strand of CM035134.1, from coordinate 69,145,219 downwards.
TACATCCATTGTTTATAAGTCTTGTTTAGTTCAAATCGACACCTGCACGTTACTTGTAGATCTTATTTCTTTGAAAATACTTGCATTTGATGTGATTTTAGGGATTGATTGGTTAACTACTCATCATGCAAAAATTGATTATTTTCGTAAGGTTGTTAGCTTTCATATTCCTAACCAACCTATTATGAGAATTCAAGCAACCAAACCATTAAAATCAATCATTGTCATCTCAAGCCATAAAGCTATTCATTTATTAAAAAACGGATGTCAAGCTTTCTTATCTCATGTCACAGATCTAAACAAAAATACGTCAGTTTTGAATGATATTTCTATTGTTAATAAATTTCATGACGTATTCCCTGAATAATTTCCTGGCCTACCCCTAGAGCGTGAAATTGAATTTTGTATCAACCTTGAACCCAGTTAAAAACCCATTTCTAAAGTCCCATATCGAATGGCTCCTATTGAACTTCAGGAGTTAAAGACCCAACTGCAGGAATTGTTAGACATTGGCTTTATTCATCCTATTACTTTTCCATGGGGTGCTCCTGTTCTATTCATGAAGAAGAAAGATGGGAGTATGCGACTTTGTATTGATTATCGGGAGTTGAACCATGTCACTATCAAAAATAGATATCCATTTCCTCGCAATGACAACCTGTTTGACCAGTTGCAAGGCGCCAAATTCTTTTCAAAGATTGATCTTCATTCCGGATATCACCAATTGAAGATTAGAACTGATGACATTCCAAAGACGGCTTTCAGAACTCGGTACGGGTATTATGAATTCCTAGTCATATCCTTTGGATTGACTAATGCCCCTGTTGACTTCATGGATATGATGAACCGAGTATTCAAGGAATATTTGGATTAGTTTGTGGTTGTCTTTATTGATGACATCCTTATTTATTCTAAAAGCCGTGAAGATCATGAGCAACACTTGAGGCTGATACTCCAAAAGCTTCGTGAAAATAAGCTTTATACGAAGTTGAAGAAATGCGAGTTCTGGCTGGAGGAAGTACCATTTCTTGGGCACGTAGTATCAAGTCATGGAATATCTATTGACCTAGCAAAGATTGAAGCTATTCAAAGCTGGGAGAAATCTAAATCAATGACCGAAGTACGTAGCTTTCTCGGTTTAGCTGGTTATTATCAGAGATTCGTAGAAGGGTATTCTCGAATCGCTACTCCATTAACTTCGGTGACTCGAGAAAGATACAAAGTTCGATTTGAGGCGAAGAATATGAGAAGAGTTTTCAAGAACTCAAGAGGAGACTCATTTCAAAGACTGTTACGACAATACCATCGGCTCGGAGGATTTGTCATCTCTGATGATGCTTGAGCAAAGGGTTGGGATGTGTTCTCATGCAACATGGGAAAGTCATAGCCTATGCCTCACGAAAAACTCAAAGAATATGAGAGGAATTATCCCACTCATGATCTAGAGTTAGCGTGATCGTTTTGCACTAAAGATTTGGAGGCATTACTTGTATGGGGAGAAAGTGGAGATCTTCTGGATCATAAAAGCCTCAAATATTTTTTCACTCAAAAGGAACTCAACATGCGACAATAGCGTTGGCTTGGCTGTTGAAAGATTATGATCATACCATCTAATACCACCACGGAAAAGCGAATGTGGTGGTAGCGCATTGAGTAGAAGAAGATCATATGCTGGTGATGCTGAGTACAATATTGTCGTAAAGGCCCATTTTGTATGACTTACAAAGGATGGAGATAGAGTTAAAGACTCCAGGGACCCATGTGATGATGACAAATATACGAGTAGAACCGACTTTAATCGATAAAGTTAAAGTTGCTCAAGCTACAGACCAGGAGCTAATGCGTATGAGGAAGAAAGTGCAAGAAGGTGCTATGCCAGAAGCAAGAATTGATGAAGAAAGAATACTTAGAGTCAACTCCAGATTTTGTGTTCCTAACGACCCTGAATTAAAGTATAAAATCATGATAGAGGCGCACAACACACTGTTTTCAATCCATCCTGGGAGTACCAAAATGTATCATGATCTTCGACATACATTTTGGTGGAACAATATGAAAAGAGAGATAGGGGAATTCATCTCAAGGTGTTTAACTTGTCAACGAGTCAAGGCGGAGCATCAAGTACCTAAGGGTCCATTGCAACCACTTTAAATTCCAGAATGGAAGTGGGAGCACATTACCATGGATTTCGTTACTGGTCTTCCCAAGGTTTCTCAAGGCATAAATGCAATTTGGGTCAATGTTAATAGATTGACCAAGTCTGCTCACTTCTTACCTATACGAGAAACTTATACACTTGAACGTCTTACTCGTATGTACATAAACGAGGTTGTAAGATTGCATGGTATTCCAGTATCCATAGTTTCTGATCAAGACCCAAGATTCACTTCAAGATTTTGGGTTAGTTTGCAAAAAGCTATGGGCACGGATTTATGATTTAGTTTGGCTTATCATCCTCAAACGGAGGGGCAGTCAGAGAGGACTATTCAAACTCTTGAAGATCTATTAAGACTCTGTGTCCTTGACTTCAAGGGAAGTTGGGACAAGTTCTTACCATTGGTGGAGTTTTCCTACAACAACAGTTATCAAACAAGTATTGGCATGGCTCCATTCGAGGCGTTGTATGAAAGAAAGTGTCGTTCTCCAGTACGCTGGGATGACGTGGGTGAAGCAACGTTGTTGGGACCGAAGTTGGTATGTATGACTACGGAAAAAATTCAAACAATCCGGCAACGTATAAAAACCTCACAAGATTGACAAAAGAGTTATGCTGATCTTCATCGAAAGGACGTGGAATTCGATATTGGAGATCATGTGTTGTTACGTGTTGTTCCATGGAAAGGAGTTACGAGATTTGGAAAGAGAGAAAAGCTCAATCCTCGATTCATTGGCCCATTTTTAATCCTCGGTCGAATAGGAACTGTGGCGATAGACTCGCTTTACCGCCAAGTATGTCTCGTGTTCATAATGTTTTTCACATATCCATGTTACGTAAATATGTGGAAGACCTGAACCATATTATTGAGTTAGAATCAGACGAAATAGCGGACTTATGAAGAGGTTCCTGTTCAAATCTTGGATAAGAATGAACATATTCTACGCTCCAAGGTTATACCTCAAGTCAAAGTTTTGTGGAGAAACCACGATGTTGAGGAAATGACCTGGGAGTTAGAATCTGAAATGAAATCAAGGTATCCTTACCTCTTCGATATACCAGGTACATATCCTAATTTAGAGGGCGAAATTTCATTAGAAGGGGAGGTTGTAAGATCCCAACTTTTAGGAATAAAAATAAATTTTCTATAAATATCATTTTTTATATTATGGAGTGAACTTGATATAATGTTATAGTTGTGGGTAATATTTATAAATTTTGTAAAGTACGCAACTTATATAATATTTGACTGGTCGAGGAATATTCGTTTTAACAGGGAATATTAAATGCAACAACACAATCATTAGTGGACCCCTAGCAAAATTATTATCGGATTCGAGAAAATGACAAAAAATATTTTTATGAAAATAACGGTGAAGAAGTTTTATCGTTAGCTGTTGAAACATCCGGTGTTAAAAGTATCTGATGTCTGGCATTGGTTGCATAGTAGCACACGGTATTGATTATTGATGCTTACGTGAGAAGTCACTCAGTTTTGTTCAATTATTGCTATAGTAATTATTGCATAGTATCTCACGTTATTTGATTTAATTATTGTCGATATTTTATCTATTATTAAATCAATAATTGAGATAACAAAGTTATTAATTTTATTATTTGCAATATTAATGATGTCTAAAAGTTCTGCCAAGGAGATGTTTAGTCACCTAATTGCGCGCCAATAGGGAGAAAGCCCCCTCTTTCCTGAGAACGACCTGGTCGATTAATAGTGTGGATTATAATAATGATGATGAAGTTTGTTTTATTATTATTATAAATGTAATAAAACAGAATACCTTTTATAAAGTTTTGTTTTAGTTGATTATAAATAGAATATAATTTATTTTATTATGCAGTGTTTGCATAGTGCTGCATAGTAAAATCTTTTTATATAAAACAGAATACTTTTATAAAGTTATTTTTTTTATTAGATTTTAAATAAAAAATATATATATATATATATATTTTATAAATAGAATATATTATATTTTAATGCATAGTATCCTTTCTATTCTCCTATAAATAGGATGCTTAGTTAAAATTGAAAACACACCAGAAATTCAGAGAAATTCTTCTTCTATAATCTTGAGCGTATTTCTTTAGAGTTTTAAGAAGTTTTGAGCGTAGAAAACAGTATAAGTTTTCTTCAAGAATATCCTCGCCCTACCAGTCGGAGTACTCTTCTTTTTAAGGTAAGGGATGTTATTTGTTGAACTCGTAAGGGGTATTATTCTTTCGTATTCATGAAGAGAGTTATTTTCTTTCAAATACTCGTAAGAGCTGTTATTCCATTCTCTATTATTATGTTGGAATAATTTGTCTATGCGAAGTACCGCATACATGGTGAAACTCTTATGTTATTCCATTCTTTATTATTCCATTGGGAATAACTCCATGCATGCGATCTATCGCATGCTCGTGAATTCTATTGTTATTCCAATCTTTATTATTACTGTTTGAACATTTACATGCATGCGAATTACGCATGACTGGTTCCATTCTTTATTATTACATTTGGAATATCACATGCATCTTGGATTACGCATGACACTGGTTCCATTCTTTATTATTCTATTAGAATATATCACATGCAGGCGATTACATATGACTGGTTCCATTCTTTATTACTCTATTGGAATAACCTGTCTATGTTGATTAACGCATGCATGGTGAATGATACTTTGTATTCATTCCTTATAAACTTGTGGAAATGATCTGTCTACATGGATTATCGCATGGCGGGCGAAAATCCATTTGCAGTTTCATATATTCTATTATACTCAGTTGGTTAAAGTTTTGGCTTCTATACTCCATGAAATTAGTAGAATATCCTGGATATTTGCGCTTCATCTAGTATCTTTTCATGGAAATATTCTTCTGAGCATTCTTGAATTTTACTCCATAAAGCAGTATCATGTTGACAATTTGGACATTATTGAGTTCAGGATAAATTAACTTATAAATCTTTAAAATTTATTCTTGAACTTGTTATATTGAATTTTTATGTCATTGTCATCATCCTCATGTTTATATTATGTTGAAAGTCATCTGTGGCCTGTAGTGCATAGATGGACTTGGTATGATTATGACCAGGGATTATTCGGTATAATCATGACCGTAAAGTTACAAATGATGTGGTAAAAATTCTCATTGGCCCATAGTGTATTGATGGACAGTTGTTGGCATGATCATGACCATTTATGAAAACACGAATATCCTTGGCACGTAGTGCATGGATAAATTGTGGTCGTGATAATAATGAATATCCTTGGCCGTAGTGCATGGATGATGTGGATTATTTATTAAGCTGAGCCCTAGCGATAAAAGTGATGAAAAACTTTTTTAAATCATAGAAGATAGTAGATTTTATTCCCTACTTGACTCTTCTAATGGATTGCTTGTTCCATTGCAGTTAAACTTAATGTTTGTTATATTTTATCAGTTTAACACTGTTGAAGACTAATGATAAAATATTCTGCATTATCTTAGTCATAAAATTTCTTACTGGGCTAGTTGAGCTCACCCTTTTACTTTAATTGTTCTCTTCAGGAATGAGAACGTAGCAGGGACTAGTCGAAGAACGGAGTGACGGTCCAGATTATAGCATTAGTAGTCCTCACTATTCTATGAAATAGTGTGAAAATAAATGTATTGAGGACTTATTTTGAGTTTGAATACTGTCTAGAAGACAATATTTGTATTAAAACTCACATTTCATGTTGTATATTTAAGGTTGTATTTGTATTTTTGTACCATGTATTTGGCGACTCGAATAGGTGATGTATACCTATTTTGGGGCGTCACACCTCTGATCTTGGAGAGGAGGGACACATATGTTCAAACCCATTTCCTGACCTTCCAAGGTATGTTTTAGTTGTGGAAAAGACGGTCACATAGCTCGATTTTGTCCTGTAGCGAAGTCAAGTCCAGCTGGGACGGTGGCACAAAAGGCGGATACGGACAAAACAAAGTCGGTGATTATCACGGGTAAGCTAATTATAAACTCTTGCGAAGTCTATACCTTATTAGATATTGGTTCTACCCATTCTTTTATTTCACCTACTTGTGCTCAACGTTTGAACTTGACCCCTGAGAAATTAGACTTTGACTTATCTGTTGAAACTCCGTTGGGCAAAACTTTCATTAAATCTATAATTTATATACCTTGCTTGATTCAAGTTGGCACCATCACATTACCTGTTGATCTTATCTCTTTAAAAATACTTGTAAATGATGTGATTTTAGGGATTGATTGGTTAACTACTCATCATGTTAAAATTATTTATTTTCGTAAGGTTGTTAGTTTTCATATTCCTAACCAACCTATTATACGAATTCAAGTAACCAAACCAGTAAAGTCAATCACTATCATATCAAGCCATAAAGCCATTTATTTATTGAAAAACGGAGGTCAAGCTTTCCTAGCCCATGTCATGGATTTAAACAAAAATACGTCAAATTTGAATGATATTTCTATTGTTAGTGAATTTCCTGACGTATTTCTCGAAGAACTTCCTAGCCTACTCCAAGAGCGTGAAATAAAATTTTGTATCGACCTTGAACCCGATACAAAACCCTCAAATATTTCTTCACCCAAAACAAACGTAGCATGCGCCGAAGACGTTGGCTCGAGCTATTGAAAGATTACGATAATACCATTCAATACCATCCTAGAAAAAGCGAACGTGGTAGCGAATGCGTTGAGTAGAAGATCGTATGCTGTTACGAGTGCGATGTTGTTAACACAAAGACCCATTTCATATGATTTATAAATGATGGAGATAGAGTTAAAGACTTCAAGGACCCACATGATGATGTCAAATATATGAGTAGAATCAAATTTAATCGATAAAGTTAAAACCGTTCAAGCTACAGACCCAGAGCTGATGAATATGAAGAAGAAAGTACAAGAATGTGTTATTCCAGAAGTAAGAGTCGATGAAGAGAAGAAATCTCAACCCTCTATTTATTGGTCCATTAGAAATCCTCGACCGAGTAGGAACTATGGCATATAGAGTCGTTTTACTGCCAAGTATGTTTCATGTTCATAACATTTTCTATATATCCATGCTACGTAAATATATGAAAGACCCGAACCACATTATTGAGTTAGAACCAGATGAGATAACAAAAGATTTAGCGTACGAGGAGGTACTAGTCAAGATCTTGAATAGGAATGAGCATGTCCTATGCACAAAGGTTATACCACATGTCAAAATTTTGTAGAGGAACTATGTTATTGAAGAAATTCCCTCGGAGTTAGAATCGAAAATGAAAGCGAGGTATCCTCACCTTTTCGAAACACAAGCTACGCACGTCAATTTCGAGGATAAAATTTCATAAGGAGGGGAGGTTGTAAGACCCCAACTTTTATGAATAAAATGGAATTTTCTCTATTTATTATTTTGAAATAGTAAGGGGTTGATTCGATTAATGTGGTTAGTTATAGGTAAAATACGCAAATATTTTAAATAAGCAAGTGTTTATAAAATATTCATTGTTATCGGGGAATATTTGTTTGGTCATGGAATATTCTTGTTATCGGGGAATATTCGTATGACGGTGCAGCCATTTGTGGGCCCCATAACAAAAAACTGTCGGATGAATAAAATGACATAAACATGTTTTTTTAATAATAACAGCGTTACCGTTAAACTGTTGAAATACTCGGTGGTTAAAATATAGTAATATGTGGTGTTGCACAGTAGCACACGGTATTGCACAATAATTCTAATTATTAATTCTTACGTAAGAAGTCACTAAATAATTATTACAGTAATTACTATTTAATATTTTATTTTATTGATTCAATAATTGCTACGTTAATATTTTATATTGTTGATTAAATAAAAATTGTCACTGCACAGTATTTTCCATTATCAGATCATTAATTCATATTATTTGAATAATATTATTAGATAGCATTATTGACAATGTCTAAGGAAGTTATGTCTAGGAAAGGGGTTTGGTCACCTAATTGCGCGCCAATAAGGAGAAATCCTTATCGAAAAGCCCCATCTTTCCTAGGAACGACTTGGTTGTCAATATTATAGTTTTCTAATATTATTTGTGAATAATTTATTATTAATTTATATGATAAGGAAATATTTATTTTATGTGGATATAAATGAAGGAATTAATGCTGAGCTGTTTTATCAGTATTTTGTCAGAATGGAGGTGTTGAAAATCATCCGTATGTGGATTTCGGTCATTTTTTGTTTAGAATTTAGAGAAAATTTCTTCTACAAAGTTGTAGAGAATTAATGTTTCTATGTAATGGACATAAATACGTATTTTTCTAATAAAAGAGTTATTTATTATGAATTATTGAAGTTCTGAAATATTGGGTCGGAATAGATTTTTGGAGTTATAAATATTTTTTATAAGAAAAACTTTTTTTGTGTTGGTGGGCCCCACTGGTGTGCTGATGAATTTGGTGAAGGGTGGGCGTGAAAATGTTTTTTTATAAAATATTATTTTATTAAATTTTCTACTTTGGTGGTCTAAGTATTTTTCTATAAATAGAGTGCTTATGTTAGAATTAAAAATTACATCGGAATCAAAAGTTTTCTCTCTCTTTAATATTGAGCGTATTTTTGGGAGTATTTAGATACTTTGAGAGTTGATAAGCAGTGCAGGTTATCTTCAGTATTGTATTCGATAAGGCTAACAATAATTTGTTTTTTCATTATCTTAGTCATAATATTCTTTACTAGGCTAGTTGAGCTCATCCTTTTCCTTTTTGTTCCATTTTTCTTCTTAGGAGGCGAGAATATAGCTGGTATTAGTCGGGGTGTGGAGTGATGGTTTAAGACAGTTATTATAGCAGTTCTCACTATTTTATAAAATAGTGTATCAATAATTGTAATGAGGAATTTATTTGAGTTTGGATATTGTCTAGAAGACAATATTTGTGTTAAAACTCATAGCATATGTGTTGTCATATTTTTCACGATAATTGTAATAATGAAGTTTGTATTTATTTTATGTACCATGTATTTGGCGACTCAGAATGGGTTGTGTGGACCTATTTTTGGGTCGTCACAACAACACGTAAGTTGTGAGTTTTAATACAAATATTGTTACATATATAATACGACAATATTCATACTCAAATTATTATAATGTCATATAAAGTACAACAATAAATATTTCAAGTCTCTAAAGGGATACGAGAAGATTTTTGTCCTCCTCATTCTAATGGAGTGCATTTTTAACGCTTCCAAAGTCGGGTTCTCATCACCCTATTGTTGTTCACCAAAATAAATTATTAAATGACGTATAATATACCCATCTTAGGTCCTTAATACAATTATATATTGCATGCCATGCAGTTTTATAATGTATTAAAAAACTTCCACAGTCTCAGACCATCACATTATTCCCATGTTATCCCTGCTCGACCCAGCTACACTCTTAATACTTGAAAGGAATTGTGAAGCAAAACGGTGAGCACAAATAGCCCAATAAAGAATATTATGACCAAGATAATTAATTTATCAATAGCCTTCATCAGTAGTAAATCAGAGATTTAGAACATATGGTAGATGATAAAAGTTTTCAACCATAATTGCAGTGGAATCAACAATCCATTAGAAGAGTAAAGTATAACATAATGTCTACTATCACCTCTAAATTAAAAGTCCATCATTAATATTTCATTCCCGAAATACTCATCAACAGTTCTTTGTTATACCCAAGACAAAGATAACTCTCATAACCTGTCTTCACCTGAACCACCAAATATTATAGTTAAATTCACAACTCATGTTTATAATAATATAAATCAACAGTTCCTCCTTGCCACAAAGGCTTAATAGAACTGTAACGACTCAAAAATTTGGATCATCCAGAATTTAAGTTAAAAGAATTAGTTATTAATAAAATGAAATTTTATTAATAATATTTTGTGCTATGTGTTTATTAATCGTTCTAGAATCTGGGATGATTATAAGTCGGGAGGATTTTGGCTATGAGCTAGACTGAACGAGTAAGACTTTTCAAGACAAAAATAAAAATTTTCCAAGAACAAAATATTTTGGGGAAAAAGACGAAATAGGCATTATTCACCCGACGAAACCTTAAGTGTTAGGATTTGAATAATCTAAGCCTTTCTGAGAGTTCGGTATGTCGAAATGACATTCCGTCGAAAGATTTGACGATAATATGTCGTGAAAAGTTAAGTAAGCCGATAAAAGTTTTTTTCAAAAAACGTGCAAAAATCAAAAGAAATAAAAACGACGAAAAGTATTGTTATGTACTTTTCACTCGTTTAACTACGTTAGGGGAAAACGTGAAGGAAAATGCATAATGGTTAAGTAAAGTGCTTATAAGTGATGAGCAAGTAAACTTAAGGGCTAAGTAAACTTAAGGAGTAAGTAAACTTAAGGGCTAAGCAAACTTAAGGGCTTCTAGATGAGACGGGAACTTGTTTGTTGGTTGTTTGTGGGAAACAACTCAGAGTACTATATGGACTACTAGTAGAGACGCGATGTTTGTTGAGTCCTAGAGAAGTTATAAGAAAAAGATAAGATTGAAAATCATCAAAGATGATGAACGTTTTGAGTAAGACATCTCCATATGTCATGAAGTCATAAATCGATAATGAAAGTTGGTCGCGTAGACTTAGATTTCAAGAATGTGAATCCTAAGAAGTAAAGTTAAACTAAAACCAATGCATAAGTCAAGTATATGACTAATTGGTGTAAGTGTTATTTTCCTTATGTGATATATAGGAATTGGAATGAGCTGTTCAGCGTAAACTCTAAGCTATAGTTGTGCGTAAGGCAAGTTTTCTAAATTCATTCATATTCTAAATGAATGCTAGTTTCTAAAACTTCTCAGATGTTAAACTTGAGAATTTTTGTCTATGTGCGAATGTGTGATATTTGTACAAGGTGGTAAAACGTATGAGGCATTGTGCCACAATGTGAACACTTCGGTGTTTTTATGAAATGAATTGTTCTGTGATTAAACTGTTCAATAAGAGCATGCTCTATTTATACATGATCCGTTATTGTTAAGTCTGTGCTAATGATTCTAGCCAGACAGAATGTGTATGGAAAAAAGTAGAAGAATGAAGGTATTTCAAAGTGAAAGTGAATATTGTTTTAAAATGATGGGAATCAAAATTATTCCTATTATTCAAGCTGCTTCATAACCTTTGTTCGGTTATCGAAGTTCTAAAGGAATGTTTGAATTCATGAAGTTGTTTGTTCAACTGTTATAACTTGCTGGGAAATTGAATGCTAACACTTGCTTTAAATGAAAAACATTTTCAACGAACGATGTTAGAAGAACTTATGGATCCCGTAAAGATCGCTTAACTTGATCTCGTGGCGCCCCAAAATAGGTCCATTCCACCCAACCCATTTACGAAGTCGCCAAATACATGGATGCGAAATAACTACAACTTTAATAATACAAATGTCTTGTGAAATACGACAATACATCTTTGTGAGTTTAAATCTGAGATATTGCCGTCTAGACAATATCCACACATAAATAAATCCCCATCATAATTATTGATACATTATTTTACAAAATGGTGAGGACTACTAAACAACTCTCTCTAGAACCTTCATTCCATACCCAGGCTCGATCTGCTATGTTCTCACCTCCCGAGAAGAAAATGGAACAACAAGGAAAGGGTGAGCTCAACTAGCCCGATAAAGAATATTATGACTAAGATAATATACAACAAATTATCGTTAGTCTTCAACGAGGAAAAATATAATAGAATACAATAGACAACAAGTTTTAGATCAACAAATGCGGTGAGCTTGACAATCCATTAGAAGAGTCACGTAGAGAAAGAATTCTCTTGTCTTCTAAGGTTTAAAAGTCCATCATCAATATTTTATCCCTATAACAACAATCAATATTCATCTTTGCACTCTGAGGCCAAAGATATTCATTTAAATCACCGATTGGTCATGTTCATCTCAACACTGTTCATCTTTGCACTCTGAGGCCAAAGATATTCATCGATTAATCGTTCATCTTTTCACACTACTGGGCCAAAGATATTCATCAAGTATCACCATTAAGGACCGAGGATGATGAAAAATATTTTTAAGAACGAATCCGGTGAGATAGAAGGACAAATATTAGGGATTAGTACAACGGTTTATCCAAGATCGATAATACTACATAATAAAGCGATTTTGAAGCGAACTCAAAAATAACGATCAAAACATGGATACAATCAAAGATAGTAGCCAAAATAGACATCTTGGACAAAAAGAAAAATTTTCATTTTCAAATTGAATAGTCTTGTATTAAGTGAATAGTCTTTTATATCGTGAATAGTCTTAGTATCGTGAATAGTAACCCCGACACAAAAAGATAGAAATTTCACAAAAACATCTTCACGCTACCGTGAATAGTACTCGTGAATAGTAACTTCGTGAATAGTAACTCATGAATAGTAACTTCGTGAATAGTAACTCATGAATAGTAACCCAGAGCATAAAAAAAGTTCCAAATTTGATAAAAGTTCAACCAATATTTTGGCACAATGATATTGAAGAAAATAATATCATTTGCGAAAAGAAATAACATCCTTTACCTCAAAAAATAACCGTACTTACATTGAATTTCGGTATAGTCTTGTGAAACTCATATAGTATATAGCAACACTCAAAGTATACTCACAAGAATATGCTCGATAATATAGAGAGAGAGAGAAAACTTAGTTTACGGTGTGATTTTCAATTCTAACTTAGCTCTCTATTTATAGGAAAATGTTAGAGCATGAAAGGAGACTAAATTAATAAAATATATTATTATTTATTCCAAATTCCTACCCACATGTTTTGAAAACTCTAGCATGCCTTCTTTGGTCAAAAACATCAGCCACCCATGTGCCAACAACCACAAAAACGTTTTTCTTATATAAAATAATTAAAACTTCCAAAAATCAATTATTTCGGAACTCCAGAACTTCAATAATTCATGATAAATAGCCCTTTTGTCAGAAAATTCGAATCTCGCGACTTTTTATAGGAAATTAAATTCTCTACAACTTTACAGAAGGAAGATTTTCCAAATTCCAAACAGAAATTATCTGAAATCCATAAATGAGCGATTTTACAGTCTATAATCAATTTTTGGTCAAGAATTGTGTCCACCGACACACAAAACATATGTTAAACATTTAATGCCACAAAATACTCTACCTCCTCATATACTCATATATCCCACATTCATTATAAAAATATCACTGTTAATATATTATTAAAATAATATATTTAAATGAATTATTTTATCAGAAAAAGATAAAATATTAATTTTCAACAATTGTCACATTAAAAATTTTCTCCATCTATATCCACATAAAATCAATATCATATAAATCAATAATTAATTATTCACAAATAATATTATAAAATCACATTACTAACAACCAGGCGCCCGGAAAGAGGGGCTTTCAATAAGGATTTCTCCTTACTTGGCCAAGTGATTAGGTGACCAAACCTCTCCTTAGATGAGAACTTTCTAGACATTGCCAATAATGTTATCTCGATAATATTATTCAAAGAATATGAATTATTGATTTGATAATGGAAAATCTTGTGTAATGACAATTATTGAAACAACAAAGTGATACCAAATATCAACGCAATGACAATTATTGAATCAATATAATATTGAGCAAGTAACTCTCTGTAACAATTATTGAGAGTAGTGCCTTCTTACGTAAGGATCAATAATTCAACAATCATGTGCAATACTGGTGTACTTCTTGTGCAACCACGCATATTACTAAACCATAGGGTATTCCAACAACGATGTAAATGCGGTAACAACTTCTGTAGATTATTTTTAAACAACTTATATTTGTCATTTTCTTCCTCCAATCGCTTTCAGTTATGGGCCCACACATGGTAGCTTGCATTGCGTAAATACGAATGTTCCCAAGCGATCTGAATATTCCACGACCAAACGAATATTCCAGACAAAAATAAATATTTTAATAACCACTTGTTTATTTTGCAAAAATTGCACATTTCACCCATAACCAAAGCATTATATCAAATTACCACCTTATTAATCAAGAATAATAATTAGAGGAAATTCGATTTTTATTTATAAAAATTTGGGGTCTTACAGTATCCAGATGAAGTGACATTCAGAATGTGAATGAGCGAGGAGATAAAGTGAAGACTTGTAATGTAGAAAGATGAAATTATAATATAGACTAGTTTAATGAACTGTTATGTATCCTTAGTGGTGGATAAAAGTCACTCTTGTAAGATGAAATGAATAATGTATTTATCATTATTTGTAATGAAAGAGGTTATAAGGTTTTTAGAACCTGGGATTTGAGAATGTATGTTGTTATATTTCAGTATATAATGGTGTATGTTGGAGGAATGATGTACTCGTGACGTACAAAATCTGGGTGTGAAGATAGACCGAATTTTGGGGCGTTACAAGTTGGTATCAGAGTTGATAGGTAATAAACCTTAGGTATGAGTACCTAAGACTATAATCGTAGAGAGAAGGATAAAAAGATCACCACGTGATCATAGTAAATCGTAGTAACAGATGATCAGTTAAATAATGAATGACTTATAGCTAGTGCAATGAATGAATGGTACTACGAAGTAGTACGGGAAGGAGAACTCAGATTGAGTTATGAAGGATAACATATGAATTAAAGAAAATTTGTATTAAGTGAAGAGAAATTTAGAAGTTGTAAAATTTCAATTGAAGACTCATGTAATAGCTGAGTTGTATGAACCTTAGTTATGGACAGAGGTTTGTGCTGGGTGTAACAACCGCTTAGCTTATTACAGTAATAATCATTGGAATTGGTCGCGTTATCAAGATATATATGAAGAGAAGGTGAATCTTTTCTCATGTATATACTCGATAGGTAGAGAACGATAAGGCAGGTGGGAGTTCTTGAAACTCATACTTATGGTAAGTTCGTGACTCATAATACTATGGTATGTTTTTGAACTTCGCAGCGAATGGATGCCTATGGTATGTTTGGGATAGTTCTTAAACTCATATTATTGTGGAAAGTTCCTAAACTCATAATGTGTGGTAAGTTGATGAACAGTACTGAGGTATAGGGATGTTAAGACTGAAAGCGTGTAATTTCAGTAAATTTAGCCTTGAAGGTGCTAGAGAAGATTAAGTTTTGTCGCAAGTAAGATAATGAAGGAAGATGGAGAATAGGATATTCCAAGTCATCTGGCTATGCTAGATTTCAAAATTTATTGAAATAGTGCTTATGTGTGCGTTTGAAAAAGGAAAGAATTGGTTCAACTTTTGGAACCAATGGATTCTAAAAGAACTATTCTTGGTATGTCTATGCTAATTATTTCGGCTAGACAGAAATTGATTTGAAATATCAAAATGAATTTTTTATCGTTCGTGCTTTCGCTGCAAGGATGGTAAAAGGATGGAGTTATTAATGTAATTGAACCTGGTATTGGATGTGATCTCAGGATCAACAATCTGCTATGGTATGATGTATAATGATGAAGTCACATACTAACGAAGTCCTCAACGTACTGTGAAAAGTACGGTATCATGACGCCATAAAACATTTTGATGTATTGAAAAAGAATTTAAAGAAGTAGTCGATGTCAATTGAGTTGACTAGACAAATGTTTTAAGTTGATATCCAATTTATTGATATGGTCTAAGCTACTTGATTTGGCTAAGACAAATAGTATGTCATGCTTAAAAGAAAATCGAGCTTTCTTTGAAGAAGTTGTGCCAATCCAAATTGTTTTGGTGTGGAATCTAATGATTAAGTCTGAGGTGAACACACCCTGAAATGGGGTTATACATTGGGTTGATCGCCTACGTATGAAAGAGGTAGTTTACCTTCTTGGTGATTGTAAACTGATCGAGGAAGAAAGGTTACCATGTTGTTAAACCTAGTAAGAGTTCATGGTCAATTTGACCCCTCAGCAAAAGTATGAAATATTTTAAAGGAATTCTTATATTCTTCGTTGTTCATTCTACTTCATAATTCTTGATAAGTTATGAAGGTTAGAGGATGTTTGAAAGATAAAAACATCTTTGAAGAGAAGTTGAGAAGAGGGGTAGGCTAAAATTTCAAGGACGAAATTCTATGAAGAAGGGGTGAATGTGATGACCCGGGTATGGGTGTGGTTTTAAAAAATTCCGAGGACGAAATTTTATAAGAGGGGAAGAGTGTAATGACTCAAAAATTCAGATCATCCAGAATTTAAGTTTAAAGAATTAGTTATTAATAAAATGTATTTTTATTAATAATATTATGTACTATGTGTTTATTAATCGTTCTAGAACCTGGGATGATTATAAGTCAAGAGAATTCTGGCTACGAGCTAGACTGAACGAGTAAGACTTTTCAAGACGAAAAAAAAAATTCCAGGAACAAAATATTTTGGGGAAAAAAACAAAATAGGCACTATTCACCCAATGAAACCCTAAGGGTTAGGGTTTGAATAACCTAAGTCTTTCAGAGAGTTCGGTATGTCGAAATGACATTCCGTCGAAAGATTTGACGATAATATGTCGTGAAAAGTTAAGTAAGCCGATAAAAGTTCTTCTCGAAAAACATGCAGAAATCGGAAAAAATAAAAACGATGAAAAGTACTATTATGTACTTTTCACTCGTTTAACTACGTTAGGAGAAAACATGAAGGAAAATGATTAATGGCTAAGTAAAGTGCTTATAAGTGATGAGCAAGTAAAATTAAGGGCTAAGTAAACTTAAAGAGTAAGTAAACTTAAGGGCTAAGTAACTTAAGGAGTAAGTAAACTTAAGGGCTAAGCAAACTTAAGCACTAAGTAAAGTGGTGAGTAAGTTAACTTAGTGCTTAAGCCATGAATAGTAAGGAGGTTTGAGGGCGAAATGACTATTTTGCCGCTGGCCTTGGTTTTCTATAAATAGGAAGCTTAATTCATT
The DNA here is from genome assembly GCA_020205605.1 of Panax ginseng. Classification (NCBI taxonomy): domain Eukaryota; kingdom Viridiplantae; phylum Streptophyta; class Magnoliopsida; order Apiales; family Araliaceae; genus Panax; species Panax ginseng. Next base: position 69,128,144 of record CM035134.1, on the reverse strand, counting down.
GTTTTGGGATTTTGAAAATCCTACACTTTGAGAGAGAGAGAAAGAGAGTTCGAATGGGTGAAATAGAAGGAAAAGGAAGAGGAAAAGCTTGCCCGAGTGCACGATTTATCCAACGGAGGAAGATTAAAGAAGAGAGGTAATCCGAAAACCTAGCTTCTAATAAATTTTCTTTAAGCCTTCTATGTTAAAACATAACTTAATGAGAATAAGAAGTAAATGATGTTAGGAATGATTTCATATGGTTGAAATCGTAAGAAAATAACGAAATAAGAATTAGAAGTTTATTTTATAAATTTCTTAAGGAAGTGTAAGATTCGTAATGAATTAGAATGATCCAAGTGGATTATATGAATGAGTAGGTGAATTAAGTAAGGAATGAAGTTCTATAACATTAAATTCTAAGAAAAAGTGAAATCGTAATCAAAATATCGATTAAAAATTAAGAACGAATGAAGAACACGAAGAACACGAAGAACGTTGTTGATGGACAAATTTAAAACCATCGTAGTATAATTGTTGTTAATGGACAAGTTTGAAACCATCGAGTATAAGTTAGATGCTTATTGCTTGGTTAGGAACAGTAGAAACGTTCATGAAGAACGGATTAAAACTGAGTTTAAAATGAAGTTATAGTGAAAAATTCATAAAAGACGAATGAGAATTAGAAAGTTAGTAAAGGAAGTCGAACATGTAGGATTTTATAAGAATGTAAGAGAATGTAGAAAACGTGAGTCATGGACACAAGAACGAACGATTTCCGAGTTTGGATGACCGAATTACGGACGAACGAACGAAGAACGTTAAAAACGTAAAATGAACAAAGGGTGAAGATTAAGCCAATCGAATGGCATATTAACGGATTCAGAACGAAGTTCTATCTGAGGGGGATTGAAGTACGTAAGAAAAGGAAGAGAATATCTTTGGAACGACCTCATTCTGAGTTATAATGAATAAGTTATGGAAGTGGGAAGTAAGCGTCGCAGAACAGGTTAACACTTCGAAAAAAATTCTAGGGTTAGGGCTTAGGCGCTATATTTCGACCATGCCTTGTAGATTAGCACTGCAATGACGCCCAGGGCCAGGGAGCAGGACATTGAAGTCTCGCACCATGGCGTGAGAGAGAAAAAGAAGAGAGAAATAGAATGCATGATGTGAAGAAAAAGCTAGAAAAAAGCTTTTAATTGCTAAACTCTTGGGGGAAACGTAAAGGAAGATAAAGAACATAATGATTAACTAATGTAACACTTAATCAAGTGATTTAAACCTTTAGTAAAGTTTAAATGAAAATATTAAGCAAGATTAAAAGACAAAGAATGTAGATGCGGGTTACGAAACCGATATCCGGGGACCATAGTCGCAATAAACGAATGTGGGGGATTGCTATGATTGTGATTCCTTAGACGTTGAGTGATGGGTGTAATGAATAACATTTCTATGTTATGTCATGGTAGTGAGAGATAAGTGTAAAGCATATAGATGCTGCAAACGCAACGCTATTGTGATGAATGATCGATCTTAGCATACAACGAACGGTATGGCTTCGACATTAAGAACATGTAATGAATGTGGGGTTCATGTAATGAATAAAGAAAGTATTAAGTAAGATATGTATGGTATAAAGAAAGCCGTAACGAACGGTAATAAGAGTAATGGAAGCTAATAGTGATTCAGATAGAGAATGTTAGAAGGAAATGTAAGCGTTAAATATTTTATCGAAGTTGTAAAGGAATGTTTGAATTCTTGAAGTTGTTTGTTCAACTGTTATGACTTGCTGGGCAATTGAATGCTCAAACTTGCTTTAAATGAAAAACATTTTTAGCGAACGATGTTAGAAGAACTTAAGGATCCCGTAAAGATCAAGCTGATGGTATCCAGATTAAGTATCATTCAGAATGTGAATGAGTGAGGAGATAAAGTGAAGACTTGTAATGTAGAAAGATGAAATTGAACTATAGACTAGTTTAATGAACTGTTATGTATCCTTGGTAGCGGATAAAAGTCACTTTTGTAAGATGAAATGAATAATGTATTTATCATTATTTGTAATGAAAGAGGTTATAAGGTTTTTAGAACCTGGGATTTGAGAATGTATGTTGTTATATTTCAGTATATAATGATGTATGTTGGAGGAATGATATACGTGTGACGTACGGAATCCAGGTGTGAAGATAGACCGAATTTTGGGGCGTTACAAGTTGGTATCAGAGCTGATAGGTTATAAACCTTAGGTATGAGTACCTAAGACTATAATCATAGAGAGAAGGATAAAAAGATCACCACGTGATCATAGTAAATCATAGTAACAGATGATCTGTTAAACGATGAATGACTTATAGCTAGTGCTATGAATGAATGGTACTACGAAGTAGTACAGGAAGTAGTATGGTCCAAGATGGTTATTTTAGTAATCCTCACTATTTTGTAAAATATTGTGATAATAATTGTAATGAGGATTTTATTTGAGTTTGGATATTGTTTAGGAGATAATATTTGTATTAAACTCTCAGCTTTATGTTGTCGTATTTTGCACGACAGTCGTATAATTGAAGTTGTATTTGATTTATGTACCGTATATCTGGTGACCCAGAATGAGTTGTGTGCACATATTCTGGGGGCGTCGCAGTTGGTATCAAAGCCTAGGGATATGATCTTTGGCGAAGATCTGAGGTTAGAACTAGGAGGGGAGAGAAGAGTAAATCCTTCGCTAGTGTGTCCTACCTAAGCTTATTTGTTATTTAATTGTTTGGTCAGAATATAGGGATAATATGTGGCATGTCAATTTCTTTAATTAACCCTTGTTTTATGGGAGTATTTAAGAATGACATCTTAAAATCAAGAGATTAACTCATATAGAGTTTTAAGTGATGAATCTAGGAAATTCATTTAAAGAATAAATATTAGAGTATAACATCCTATTATAACAAAGATTTTTATTGGGGAGTACTAGTTAATTTATTAAACTTAATTATAGGATGACAAACGAAGAAGAAATTAGAGATATCCATGTGATGAGTGAAGAATTAATAGTTGCACCCGAGCTAGTCGCAGAGGTAGCAGTTGAGAGTGAGGAAGAAGAGGAACCTGAGGAGAATTTATTAGGAAAACTTTATGATCGAAATGTAGAACTGCAAAATCATATTCATGAGTTACAAGAGCAGGGTGAAGAACGACAGGCTGTCATGGAGCGAAGGGATGCAAAAATTCAAGATTTTGCTACCTGATATGTGATGCTTGAACAAAAGCTCTCTTTGGCAGAGTATAAGGTAATAAAGCTGGAATCTGAGAATTCAAATGTCAAGGATCAGCTAAAAGAAGAAATAACTAAACGAGTGAGAATGGAGGATGCATGGGTAAAAGCCGCACGACGCATTAATATTATGGAAAGAGAATTCCGATCCAAGAAGGCTAAAATAGATGATATGTATTTCTCTTTTGGACAACAATTGGGAGAACCCGACATCGAGTTTTAAATTACCCTATAAAGAGCATTCAACTTCAATTCGATATTGATCGAAGCTTAATGATTCAGATCATGGATCAGGAGTACGACAAAGCAGTTGTCGATGAAATATGCCCTATAGCGAAGTACATTCCAGCGGTAATGATGACACCAAAGGCTGTTCTTTACAAGTTATGACCCCCAAATCCGGGTACTTCCAACCCACAGATATGGTGCTACACGATACTCATCACTATACATTCATTCCATTGAAACAACATCAAAATGAACATAATTACTACATTCTTAATACAATAATAATAATCATTCCTTTCCCAGGTTCTAAAACCGATACATTCTATGTTAATCATATTATGATTCTTACAAACATACTAGTCTATTACAAGATAATCTACTTATCCATCTTAGTTTTGCCTTTATCCCTACTGGGATCATCAGTTCTTTCGGCCTTAGTGGGAATCATATAATTCAACCAAGAAGTGAGCATAACAAGCCCAACAAGTCTAACAAAAGATAATATTATTACCACGTCAAGAATTATATGATTATCTTTAATAACTGAACAAGTAGTTACGAAGTACTATGAAACATTGACTAGCACTTCTCATTTCATAACGACAATTCCAAAGTATATATAATAGCTTAGGAATTTTGAATTGGTCGAAAGACCATAAACATTTTCTTTTGGTTTTCATTCATGAAAAAGGAAAACCCAGCACTAAATCTGTAAGTCCAATATTTCTTACATGCACTTCTAGGTGATCAGCCTATTGTACTCTATGTTGATCAACACTCATTCGATAAACGTATTTATGTTTAAGTTTTGGCAACCTCACGTGCCCATCGAATAATCGATGAAAAATAAATTTGTTTATTCATATACAAACTTACCTTTGAATTCGTACCAAATACTTGGCATAGGATATCATTAACAGTTCAATGTTGAAAGACTTGTTAAACAATTTAATCTAACTCTTAAGAATAGTCTAGCCGAGTTAAAACTAGCATCGACCCTTTTGTAAAATAATTCATGCATTTCATAACATGAATCACAGAAACTCGGCTAACACGAAGGTTAGACAAGCGTTAAGAAAACTTGCCTTCAAGCGTCTTCAAATACAATATTCAACAATTCTTGGTCTTTACAGTATCTACATGATATATTCACATAGCACACTGTAATTAGCTACCAAACAATCTTATCACATTGTTTTTACCCGCTTCTTTCTCTTATATGTCCTAATTGAATTTATTTCATTAATAAATGTTAACTCGACTTACTATCCTTCATTATGGCTTGTTAACATTCTTACTTTACTACCCAAGACTCAATCATCATTGGTTAATTACCAAAGTTAGAATACATTTTACTTTTGTATATCTCGTGTTCTTCGTTTAATTACTATTAAACCATAATTAAATTCTTAAAGTCATCACTATAAAAGTGACTTAAGATTGATCTTACCATGTATATTAAGTACATACATACTCCATTATTTGTTTACAAATCAATAGGGATTAGAAATCAACTTGTCCAACAAAATCTCATTATTGGTATTTTGCATTTCAAATACTAACTTATACTTATTGGTATGCAATACCAACTAACAATGATAACTAAGGTCCTGGGTCTAAGCACTTGTTGTGAGATCTCTTTATACTAGTGGCGCTTTGGTGCCACTCTCCAGTAGCAAAAGTTCCCATTCCCAGTGCTGCAATGCGGTGATTAATGCTTGGGTTGGCCCTGCGACGCCTCCCTTGAGCCTTTGAAATTTTTTTCTAATTTTCTCTTTAATTCTTCCCGGACTCATTACTTAGTCGTTTTAAGTCGGAATCGGCTCGTTTAAAAGCCATTTTCTTACACATAACATAAACGTCAATTTCATCCAGATAAAAAAAGTTTTTAAATCCATTAACGATGAATTCACTATTAATGTCCTAATAACGCGTTCGTTAAACGTTCTTGAGCGTTCATAGCTCGTTTTCTTCATTATAAGTCAAAATTTGATAGTTCTTGAGTCCACGACTCTTGAATACGTTATACTATGCTATGCCATCGAAAACTAGGGTTTCTGAACTAAATGGGAAATTTTGACTACTAATCTGGAATTATACGATTTCAACATTTAACGTCTAATTTCGTAAAATTCTCCATAACTTCGTTACTCATGTTTTATATGCCAAATCAAATGGAACCATTCCATTGATTCATTGTCTATATCCTAACCAAGCAATAGGCACATACCCTATAAATGATGGTTTTCATTTTGTCCATCAACAACCAAGTCAATGTTAAATGTTTTCATTGGTTTAAACTTACTTAAACACTTACGATTCCTACTTAAACATAGATTGTAAATATTTAATTCACTATTAGCCATCCTTATTCCTCCGGAAGAGATGCTCCACTAATTTATGATTCCCTATGAAAATAAATTTAAACGAATCGAAAACTAAGGTTTTACGAGTTATTACCTTTATGTTCTTCGCGTTCTTGCTAAAAACTCTTATGATTTTCTTCAAGCTCACTTGATTACTTATTTCTAGCTCTTTCTCTCTCTCCAATTATATTGGTCAATGTTTGTAAAACATTAAATGAACAACTAAAGCTTTCTTATATAGGCAATTCAAATGGAGGGCAAAATGGCCTTTTGGTAACCTTCTTACTATTCACCATCTCCACAACAACTTAGCCACCAAGTAACACTTTACTTGGCCACCAAGTGGCCGGCCCACATGCCTTGTGGGTCCCCCCCATAGGTTGCCCCATGGGTTTCACCCATCCGATGACCCATCGGTTCGATCCGCGATTTGGTTTCTTGGATCGGGCCTTCGAATTAATTCATATTGGGCTTATCTTGGGCTTGATTTCATAATACATTGGGCTTGATATAATCCAAGTTCAATTAGATTCTACAAAGTCCATAAACTCAAAGTCCAATAAGAACTAATCGTATTCTACGCGTATAACTCACATATGCTCTTCGTATAGTATTCGTACGATATTCGTATAATACGTCATAATAATTTTCATACTATACTCATATACTAGCTAGTATCATCCTCGTATATCATACGTATAATAACCCTAATCATTATATGCATTTCATTTCCTTATCGGAAATCACTTTCCCTAACCCTTAGGTTTTATGTCCGCAAGCGAAAACTTCATTTGCCATAACTAAAATATTATTGGATATTCCATCTCGTCTTAGAATTATATCATTACGCATTTCTCGAAATTTTAAACTTAATTCCCGAGCAGAAACGGATGAATAGTGTTTTTACAAAAATTTCTCGGAAAACTTTTATTTTCGTCTTGGATATTCAAAACAATTAATTCTAGCACATAGCCAGAATCCTACCACATTTGCACATTCTAGGTCATAGAACGACCTTCATACAACCAACTCACATAAATAATCAATTAAATTCATTTAATCCACATAATTAATTAAAAAATTTAATTCATATAAACTCCGATTTTCTCGGGCGTTACATTCTAATCCCCCCTATAAGGATTCTGTCCCCAGAATCTTGCTACAATTACATAAACAAATGAGGAAAATTTTCCTTCATTTTACTCTCGAGTTCCCACGTTACTTCTTCGGCATTGTGGTTCCTCTAAATCACCTGCATCGTAGGTATTATCTTATTTCTTAAGACTTGTTCCTTCCTATCAACAATCTGAACTAGAAGTTCTTTATACGTTAAGTCTGTTTCTATCTGAATAGATTCGTACTCTATTCCATGTTTGCAGTCCAGTTTATAAGGATGCAACACTAACACGTGAAACACATTGTGTATACGTTCCATCTATGGAGGTAAAGCTACTTCATAAGCTACCTCTCCTACCCTTCTTAAAATTTCAAAAGGTCCTACAAACCATGGACTTAACTTCCCTTTCTTTCCAAAATGTATCTTCCATTTCCAAGACGATACCTTCAAAAAGACATACGAACCTACTTCAAATTCTCTCTTCTCACGGTGAGGATCTGCATACTTCTTTTGCCTATCTTGAGCCGCTACCAAGCGAGTACGTATTAGCTTTACCATGTCTGCCATCTGTTGTACCATCTCAGGTCCCAACATTCGATATTCACCTACTTCATCCCAGCACAGTGGAGTTCTGCACTTCCTCCCATATAACGCTTCATATGGTGGCATGCCTATACTAGCGTGAAAACTATTATTGTACGCGAATTCCACCAAAGGTAGATGTTCATCCCAACTCCCTTTAAAATCCATAATGTAAGATCTTAACATATCTTTTAGCTTTTGGATTGTTCGCTCACTTTGTCCATCCGTCTGAGAATGATATGTTGTACTCAATTTCAGCTGCGTTCCCATTTGCTCTTGTAAACTCCTCCAAAAGTTTGATGTGAATCGTGGATCACGATCTGACACAATCGAAATAGGTACTCCATGTCTAGAAATAATTTCTTTGACATAAAGTTTAGCCAATTGCTCTAGGTTATACCTCACTCCTATTGGTAAGAAGTGGGCCAATTTCGTCAACTGATCCACTATTACCCAAATAGTGTCATATCATTTCCTTGTTGTTAGAAGTCCCACCAAAAAATCCATTATGATATGTTCCCATTTCCACTCTGGAATCTCTAGTGACTGCAATAACCCACTCGGTCGTTGGTGTCCAGCCTTAACTTTCTAAAAAGTTAAGCTTTTACTAACATATTCTGCTATCTCTCTCTTCATGTTTGGCCACCAAAAGTTCTGTCGAAGGTCTTGATACATCTTAGTACTACCTGGATGTATCGAGTACCTCGAATTATGGGCCTCACTCATTATCTCTTCTTTTAACTCGGAACCATCTGGAACCCAAATTCTTCCTTCAAAACAAAGCAATCCCTCCTTGTCGAGGTTATACTTAATCTTTTCTTCATCCTCTATCCTCTTCTTCACTCATTCGCATTCCTCGTTGCCTAATTGCACCGTTCCACTATGGTTTGTTGGGTCTCCATTGTGTATAACATTTCCAGCGCTTCATTCGGTAATTTAACTTCTAACTCCATTCTTGACATCTCCGTTACTAACTCAGTCTGAGTCATTAACATTGATAGCTTTTCTCTACCCTTCTTACTTAGCGCATCGGCTACTACATTTTCCTTTCCTAGAAGATATAAGATATCACAATCGTAATCTTTTATCAACTCTAACTACCTTCTCTGTCTCATATTCAACTCCTTCTGTGTGAATATATATTTTTGACTTTTATGGTCCCTGTATATCTCACACTTCTCCCCGTATAAATAATGCCTCCATATTTTTAAAGCAAAAACTACAGCTGCCAATTCTAGGTCATTAGTAGGATAGACCTTCTCATAATCCTTCAACTGGCATGACGCATACGCAATGACCTTGCCATGCTGCATGAGCACGCAACCCAGTCCTTTATGCGAAGCATATCTATAAACAACAAAATTTCTCGTATCATCTGGAAAAGACAATACAGGTGCCTCATATAACCTCCTTTTTAGTTCCTGAAAACTATTCTCACACTTCTCCGTCCACACATACTTTACTGACTTCCTCGTCAAATTCGTCAACGGAGTAGCTATTTTAGAAAAGTCTTGAATGAACCTTCTATAGTATCCCGCTAACCCTAGAAAACTCCAAACCTCAGTTGGCGTTTTTGGTTGCTCCCAATTATTAACTGCTTCCACCTTCGCTGGATCAACGAAAATGCCATCTTTATCAATAACATGTCCCAAAAATTGCACTCTTTCAAGCCAAAATTCACACTTAGTAAATTTTGCATACAACTTCTCCTTCCGTAGTGTTTCCAACACTATCCTTAAATGTTCAGCATGATCTTCTGGCGTCTTTGAATAGACTAGAATATCATCAATGAACACTACGACAAACTTTTTCAAATACTATTTGAACACTCTGTTCATCATATCCATGAATGCGGCTAACGCATTAGTCAACCCAAATGACATAACCAAAAACTCATAATCATCATAACGAGTTTGGAACGCCGTCTTAGGTACATCCTCCATCCTTACTTTCAACTGATGGTACCCCGTACGCAAATCTATCTTAGAAAAATACTTTTCCCCTTTCAACTGATCAAATAGATCATCGATCCTGGGAAATGGGTATTTATTCTAAATCATTAACTTGTTCAACTCTCGATAGTCGATACAAAGTCGTAACGACCCATCCTTTTTCTTTACAAATAATATCGGTGCTCTACACGGAGACACACTTGGTTGAATGTACTTAATGTCTAATAGTTCTTATAATTGAAGTATTAACTCCTTCATTTCTACCGGCGCCATCCTATTCGGTGCCCTAGAAACATGTGACGTACCTGGTAACAAATCAATCACAAACTCGACCTCCTTATCCGGTGGAAGACTCGGTAATTCATCCAGAAATACATCCGTGAATTCTTGAACTATAGGTATCTGCTCCAATGATGCTCCCACTCTTTGGGTATCCACAACATGGCACAGATATCCTATACACCCCTTCCTCAACATTTTCCTAGCTTATGTCATCATTAGACAACAAGAGCGTCTCGGTGATTTACTACCATAAAACACTACCTTGGTTTTCTTAGAAAGCCAAAGGTTCACACTTTTCCTACGACAATATATTATAGCCTTTTGGTTAATCAACCAATCCATACCGAGAATTACATTGATTTCTCTCAACCTTATCAGTACTAAATCTACCGAGAATTTGTTACCTCTAATATCTACGCAGCAATTCCTATGAATATGTTCAATGAGAATTATTTCTTCGTTTGCTACCTTAACGTCTAAAGGTATCTCTAATTTTTTAGGGAGTAAACTTAATCGCTTAGCAAATTCACATGCTATAAAAGAACAAGTAGCACTTGAGATAAATAACACATAAGCAGTTATTTTATTAACTGGAATGATACATGCTACTACATCTTCCGATGCAACCGCATCTTGGACAGTCATATTAAAAGTACGGGCAGAGGGTCTACCTGACGATGGTGGGTGTCCAGTAATGGCTAACTTACCACTACTAGTACCCTTACTACCCTCTGACCCATTCTTTAGGTAATTTCTTGCCATGTGGTCCATCGACCCACAAACAAAACAACCATGGTTCTTCTTAGGATTAGGACAATTGGGTGATATGTGACCCTCCTGACCACAGTTATAACAAACCGATTTCCCTTTCAGGCATACTCCTAGATGAGTCTTCCCACATGTCTTGCATGCCTCCCTCCTATGCTTAGGATCCCGTTGTTTCACTATAGTATTCCTGAAGTTAAAATTAGACCTCTTGGACAGACTTCCACTACCACTAGCTCCTTCCACCTTGGGTCCTCCTTCTCCCTTTCCCTTATTCTTCCTCTCCTTGTGGTATTGGCTCAAAGCCTCACTACCACCCTCTGCAATGATCACCTTTTCCAGAATGGTCCCATATGAGACACTCTTGAAAATAGAGATCCTACTATAGAGCCAGGGTTTCAATCCCTACTCAAACCTATGAGCCTTCCTCTCCTCAGTGTCCACTTGGTGTGGAGCAAACCTTGCCAATTCATTGAATTTGGTCGCGTATTGGGGAACCGTCATGTCCCCTTGTTTAAGTTCTAGGAACTTAATATCCATTCTTCTTTGCATGCTAGTAGGAAAATAGTTCTCGAAGAATACCTTCTTGAATTGTTTCCACGTAACAGCATCAGTTCTAGCCCCACCCTGGTGAGCCTACCACCAGAAGTTGGCTTCCCCTTTCATCATATAAGTCGCAAAAGAAGTCTAGCGCCTCAGCTATGTTTGTAATAACAAACGCCTTTTCTATTTCTTTCACCCATGTCTGGGTCTCTATTAGGTGCGTAGTTCCTTTGAACTTCGGCGGACCTACACTTTTAAAATCCTTAATGGTAGTCGTTCTGGCTACCCTAGTTATTATGGTGCTCTACCCCGGTTTGGTTAAATCGTGTAGTTAATAAATTAACGAACTCTTGCATAGGGTTATTCTCAACCCCCTTGATTATCATTATGCGATTGACTTCACGATTACGTTGTCTTCTTCTTGGCAGCATTATTCTGATTAAATAAATAAAGTTTCATTATTATCTATTTACTTACTTCGTTATTATTCAACAAAAATAACTACTCATACCACAACAAAGCACATCGATTAAAAACTTCATTATATTAATATGCTTCTTCATAGTTCCAAATATTTACAATTTGATTCCATAGCCAAAAGCTATTACCTTACTATCCCGCGATTATCTTCTACAAAAATTGGGATTTACAAAAAGACTACCCTTTAATTATACAAAAGATGGTTTTACGTCACTACACATATACAAAAAGATTTACAGATCTACTAACACTACCTCATAGCATTCTCATGCTTCTGGTTCGCTAGAATCGAAATAATATTGTGACAACCCGAATTTTTGAAAATTATTAAAATAATAAATAAAATTCTTATTATGATATGAGAGAGTAATGTATGCTACATATAAATGTAATATGTTAATATGTTACGATTGTGAGATCGTAAATAATTAAAATATTTATCAAGTAAAATAAGTATTTTAGTTGAAATATTTATGGATTAAAATAAATATTCAATGAAAATTATTATACATTAATGTGTTGGTGATTTTCTAATTTAATTAAGTAATTAAATTAGAGGATTAATGATTGTTAAATAAAATTATATTTATATTGGCTAAATAGAAGTTATAATTTTATTAGTAAGGCTTAATTGGATTTATTAATGAATTGAGATTAATTCAATTCAAATAGTTAATGGGTGTGGCAAGGGTATCATATGATAAGAAGGATTGCTAAAAAAAATTGAAAAAGGAGATTTTGGGTGCTAGCCAAACATGGCTTAGTGACCCTTTGTTATTGTAACTGATGAGGCCATAATGCATACGCATTATGTTTATATCAGTTATATGGATGTACGTGTTTTGTTCCTAAAGCCTAAGAATAAAGAAAACAAAGTGTTGGAGAAGAGAGTTAGAGAGCTTTGAGAGAAATCGATAGTTCCGTGAAATTGAAGAAGAGGAATTGGAGAATCAAAGAAGGAAGAAAGAAGAAAATTATTCAAGCTTTATAGCAAATCAAAGGTAATAATCTAGACTAAACCTCTAGTTTTTAGATTATTAAGTTTTATTGTAATCATAGAAGTATGAATTGATGAAGAAATCAATTAGGGTTATGTCAAGTGTTGAATAATCTGATATTTTCATTCATATATGAAATTTGAGTAACACAAATTCAAGTTTTAGAATAATCAAATTCATGAAAATAGGTTGAATGATGAAGAATTTGAGTTTTGTTATATATATGTATTTGGGTCTATTTTGAGACTAAATTGGTTAGGAGATTATGTTATAATTGTAAAATTGGTGATGGATTGTGTTAATATGATAAGGAAAAAAAATAACGCAAGTTCAATGAATCAATTTGGTTAAGAAACGAATTCATAGTGAATGAATTCGCTAAACATGTTAAAACATGAAAGTTTAGTATGAACATGAGTTTTGAGTTAAGATTTAAGCTAGCTAGTGTTTCTATAATTTTTTATAATTCTAGTATGTTGTAGTTCTATGAATTATGAATTCATAGAATCGAAAACGGACTAATTTGGATGTGTATAACTCAAGTTATGAAGATTAGAAGGAGAAATGGTTCAAAAAATCGCAAAAAACAGTAACTTCATGTCCCATTTACGCTATGAGTGCAAATTGCGTTGTGCCCTAAGTCATTTAATAGTGTGACTACGCTTTTAGGGCAAATGCGCTATGCCCAAGGCTTAATTGGGCGCAGTTGTGCCCAAAGTATTTCAGGTGTGACTGTTTTGACCTGTTTTAGTAAAATAGGCATAACGTTTTCATACGAACTCCGATTGAGGCAATTCAAGATGATCCGGAACGAGGACGAATAGAAATAGAACTTTTATTCTTTAAGATCTTCAATTTGAGGTTAGGAACATGGGTCAAAATGGTCATTTTTAGGACTATTATGTTTTCGGGGACAATTAGAGGGCGTCGGGCATGCACGTATGCAAGTGTAGTGCTTATGATGATAAAAGATGTTTTTCTAAGTTATAAAACATGAATGTTAGTAAACATAATGACGCTTAACATTAATTAATGATGTATTAGATAAGTTGTATAAGCATACTAAGCATACACAAGAGAGACAATTCTGACGTGTGACGAATGAACATCAAAACGCCGTAACAAATGTTAATGAACGTAAAAAAGTGTTTTAAGTCAAATGAAATGAAAATTATAAGGTATGAAATGGGTTTAATATAAAACTAATAATGATTCCTAGCAAGACTTAAACACTTTAATGAACTTTGAGTACGAAATATAGTGAGATATAAGTCAAAAGTTAACACAATCAAATTGAACATTGTGTATTGATTAATAAGAAGGGTTATCAGATATAGAGTAAAGTTTACATTACAACTACTATGCGTTGCTATGTGACTAATAGTTGATGTGAATGATTATATAATTATGTAGGGCACGTGAAGTACAGATAGCTATAAGCTGTTAAACTATTATTGGTAAACAACGATCAAGGCAAGTCTTTCAGTTCCTATTTGCTATTTGAAATTGATGATCAACTATTTTAAATTTTTATTGCAAAGAGCATGATGTGTTATATATATGTTGAAAGTATAAAATGTTAAAGTCAATTTATGACTACGTTGATTGATTAAAGCATGCTGATTGAGTAAGGAACCCAATCTTTATACTTGTTATATGAACTGCAGCATGTATGTTATATGTTGAGCATGTTATTATGTGCTATGTGATGCATGAAAACTGTTAGATTTTGTTGGGCTGTCGAGCTCAACCTTGCAAATAACCACTTTTGCAGGTTAAAGATTCAAGGTAAAGTTATGTGCTACTCGAAAGACATGAATCAGATGTGATACTTGAAGATTTATACACTTTGGATGTGTTATTATTATTTGAACCATGTGTAAGGGTTTGAATAATGTATTAATGTTGAATTGTAATGTCGTTTTTGTGATGTAAACTCTTGTAGTATTAAAATAATTCTGAGATACTTAGATGTAAAGGTTGAAAGTTTTGGGAACGAGAATAGTTTGTAATAGAAATTCAATGGTTGTATTATCGTTTAATGATGTAAAATTAGAGGTTGAATGTATTGTTAATGACCAAAGTCGAGAATTAAATTATTTAAATTTTGGGGTCGTTACAAATATCCCGACTAATAGTATGTCGAGTCTACCCCAACTCAATAGAATAATAAGCAATTTTTAGCTTGAAATCCTCATGAGCACTGTTATGGATGTAGAACATCCGTGCTATTTTCTGGTTCTCCTCAACCAGTTCCTTACGAAGCTCTACAGTCTCATTCTTATAGTCCCTTGCCTTATCAGTCATAAGCACCTTCTCGTCATGCTCTAAGTCAAAATCAGCTTCTGCAGACTCCTTCGCATCATAGAGATCACCAATCTCCTTATTCTAGTTATGCACAACACTGCGCAGTTGCACATTCCGGTCAAGCACCACTAGATACAATGCCCTCATTGCATCTGGAGGTGTTGGCTCTAGTGCAGGTACCACCGTATTGAACGATGCTACCTCCATCTCCCCATCCCAATCGACCAGCATATTAAGGTATGATGCAGATCCTAGGTTTTCCATATCCTCCTCAGAATAATTATCCTCTGAATAGTCCTCCTTAGGCTCGGACTCTTCTATATTCACTACTGGTACTCCCGCTACGAGCATAGGTACAAGCTCTACCCGATTCATGGACTCTTCGTTCACCACGTGTATATCTCTATACATCAAGCTATCGATGGACATCTACAATAACATATAACATGTTGATTAGTACATGATACACAATAATATAAGCACAAATCACATTTAGTTTATTTAAGGTTAATTTACATCTTTTAAATCTTTCAGTACTGAGTTTCCTCAATACTTAATTAACTCATTCGACTAGAGTTCAATTCCTTCTGACTTCTCCTTTTCTAACGAGGATATTAGCCTAAGGTTCTCCCCCCCTTAAATTTTATAACCTAATACTTTGATACCAACCTATGACGCCCCCAAATCCGGGTACTTCCAACCCACAGATATGGTTCTACACGGTACTCATCACTATACATTCATTACATTGAAACAATATCAAAATGAACATAATTACTACATTCTTATTACAATAATAATAATCATTCATTTCCCAGGTTCTGAAACTGATACATTCATGGTTTATCATATTATGATTCTTACAATATACTAGTCTATTACAGGATAATCTACTTATCCATCTTAGCTTTGCCTTTATCCCTACTGGGATCATCAGTTCTTTCGGCCTTAGCTGCAATCATATAATTCAACCAAGAAGTGAGCATAACTAGCTCAGCAAGTCTAATAAAAGATAATATTAATACCATATCATGAATTATATGATTATCTTCAATAACTAAACAAGTAGTTACGAAGTACTATGAAACATTAACTAGCACTTCTCATTTCATAAAGACAATTCCAAAGTATATATAATAGATTAGGAATTCTAAATTGCTAGAAAGACCATAAACATTCTCTTTTGGTTTTCATTCATGAAAAAGGACAACCCAACACTAAGTCCGTAAGTCCGATATTTCTTACAAACACTTCTAGATGATCAGCCTATAGTACTCTATGTTGATCAACACTCATTCGTTAAACGTATTTACGTTTAAAATTTGGCAACTTCACGTGCCCATCGAATAATCGATGAAAAATACATTTATTCGTTCATATACAAACTTACCTTTGAATCTGTACCAAATACTTGGCATAGGATAGCGTTAATAGTTCTATATTGAAAGACTTGTTAAACAAATCAATCTAACTCTTAAGAATATTCTACCCGAGTTAAAACTGGCATTGACCCTTTCGTAAAATAATTCATGCATTTCATAACATGAATCACAAAAACTCGGCTAAAACTAAGGTTAGACAAGCATTAAGAAAACTTTCCTTTAAGCGTCTTCAAATACAATATTCAATAATTCTTGGTCTTTACAGTATCTACATGATATATTCACATAGCACGCTGTAATTAGCTACCAAACAATCTTATCACATTGTTTTTACCAGCTTTTTTCTCTTCTATGTCCTAATTAAAATTATTTCATTAATAAATGTCAACTCGACTTACTATCCTTCATTACGGCTTTTTAATGTTCGTATGTTACTACCCGAGACTCAATCATCATTGTTTAATTACCAAAGTTCGAATACATTTTACTTTCATATATCTCGCATTCTTCGTTTAATTACTATTAAACCATACTTAAATTCTTAAAGTCATCACTATAAAAGTGACTTAAGATTGATCTTACCATGTATATTAAGTACATACATACTCCAGTATTGGTTTACAATTAATAGGGATTAGAAATCAAATTGTCCAACAAAAATCACTACCGGTCTTTGCTTGGCCTTGATACTAACATATTAGAAGTCTTTGCTTGTGCCAACTAACTAACAATAGCTAAGGTCCGGTCTCGGCGCTGCGGCGTGAGATCTCTTTATACCAATGGCGCTGCGTCGCCACTCTCTAGTAGCTAAAGTTACTATTCCCAGCACTGCGGCACGGTGATTAATGCTTGGGTTGGCGCTGCGGCGCCTCCCATTAGTCTTTGAAAAATTTTCTAATTTTCTCTTCGATTCTTCCCAGACTCATAACTTAGTCATTTTAAGTCAGAATCGGCTCGTTAAAAAACTGTTTTCTGACACAAAACATATACTTCGATTTCATCTAGACAAAAATAGTTTTAAAATTCGTTAACAATGAATTCACTAAGAACATCCTAATAATGTGTTCGTTAAACGTTCTTGAGCGTTCATAGCTCGTTTTCTTCGTTATAAGTCAAAATTCGACCGTTCTTGAGTCCAAGACTCTTAAATACATTATACTATGTTATGCCATCAAAAACTAGGGTTTCCAAACTAAACAGTAAATTTTTATTACTAATCCAGAATTATACAATTTCAACGTTTAGCGTCTAATTTCGTAAAATTTGCCATAACTTCATTACTCGTGTTTTATACGCCAAATCAAATGGAACTATTCCATTGATTCATTGTCTATATCCTAACCAAGCAATAGGCATATACCCTATAAATGATGGTTTGCAAATTGTCCATCAACAACCAAGTCAACGTTCAATGTTTTCATCGGTTTAAACTTACTTAAACACTTACGATTCCTACTTAAACATGGCTTGTAAATATTTAATTCACTATTAGCCATCCTTATTCCTCCGGAAGAGATATGCTCCACCAATTTATGATTCTCTACAAAAAATAAATTTAAACGAATCAAAAACTAAGGTTTTACGAGTTATTACCTTTATGTTCTTCGCGTTCTTGCTAAAAACTCTTATGATTTACTTCAAGCTCACTTGATTACTTGTTTCTAGCTCTTTCTCTCACTCAAATTATATTGATCAATGTTTGTAAAACATCCAATAACCAACTAAAGCTTTCTTATATAGGCAATTCAAATGGAGGGCAAAATGGTCTTTTGGTAACCTCCTTCCTATTAACCACCTCCACAACAACTTAGCCACCAAGTAACACTTTACTTGGCCACCAAGTGGCCGGACCACATGCCTTATGGGTTCCCCCATGGGTTGCCCTATGGGTTACCCCATGGGTTTTACCCATTCAATGATCCATCAGTTCGATCCGCGGTTCAGTTTCTTGGATCGAGCCTTAGAATTAATTCATATTGGGCCTATCTTGAGCTTGATTTCACAATACATTGGGCTCGATATAATCCAAGTCCAATTGGAATCTACAAAGTCCATAAACTCAAATTCTAATAAGAACTAATAGTATTCTATACGTATAACTCACGTATTCTCTTCGTATAGTATTTGTACGATATTCGTATTATACATCGTAATAATCTTTATACTATACTCGTATACTGGCTAGTATCATACTCGTATATGATATGTATAATAACCCTAATCATTATATGCATTTTATTTCCTTCTCAGAAATCACTTTCCCTAACCTTTAGGTTTTAAGTCCGCAAGCGAAAACTTCGTTTGCCATAATTGAAATATTATGGGATATTCCATCTTGTCTTAAAATTCTATCATTACGCGTTTTTTGGAATTTCAAACATAATTCCCGAGCAGAAACTGATGAATAGTGTTTTTACAAAAATTTCTCAGAAAACTTTTATTTTCATCTTGGAAATTCAAAACAATTAATTCTAGCACATAGCCAGAATCCTAACCACATCCGCACATTCTAGGTCATAGAACGACCTTCATACAGCTTACTCACATAAATAATCAATTAAATTCATTTAATCCACACAATCAATTAAAAAAATTAATTCATATAAAAATCTGATTTTCTCGGACGTTACACAAGTCAAAATCGATAATTCAAGAGAGAGCGTTTGTCGTGACTTCCCAAATAGCGAGGAACCCGAACGACGTTATCTCGGGTAAGTTAATCATAAACTCTTGCAAAGTATATACCTTATTAGATACTAGTTCTACCCATTCTTTTATTTCACCTACTTGTGCTCAACGTTTAAACTTGACTCCAGAGAAATTAGACTTTGACTTATCTATTGAAACTCTGTTGGGAGAAACATTCGTTACCTCCACTATTTATAAATCTTGTTTGATCCAAATCGACACTTTCACATTACCTGTTGATCTCATCTCTTTGAAAATACTTGCATTTGATGTGATTTTAGGGATTGATTGGTTAACTACTCATCATACTTAAATTAATTATTTTCATAAGGTTGTTAGTTTTCATATTTCTAGCCAAGCTGCTATGCGAATTCAAGAAACCAAACCACTAAAGTCAATCACTGTCATATCAAGCCATAAAACTATTCGTTTATTGAAAAACGGAGGTCAAGATTTCTTAGCCCATGTCACCGATTTAAACAAAAAAATGTTAGATTTGAATGATATTTCTATTGTTAATAAATTTCCTGACGTATTTCCCGAAGAACTTTCTGGCCTACCCCAGAGCATGAAATTGAATTTTCTATCAACCTTGAACCTGATACAAAACCCTCAAATATTTCTTCAACCAAAACAAACATATAATGCGCCAAAGACGTTGGCTTGAGCTGTTGAAAGATTACGATCATACCATTCAATACCATCCTAGAAAAACGAACGTGGTAGCTGATGCAATGAATAAAAGATCGTATGCGGTTACGAGTGCGACGTCATTAACACAAAGACCTATTTCGTATGACTTAGAAATGCTGGAAATAGAGTTAAAGACTTCAAGGATCCATGTTAAGATGACGAATATACGATTAGAACCGACTTTAATCGATATAGTTAAACCTACTCAAGCTATAGACTCGGACCTGATATAGATGAAGAAGAAAGTACAAGAATGTGTTATTCTAGAAGCAAGAATCGACGAAGAGAGGAAAGCTTAACCCTCGATTTATTGTTCTATTTGAAATCCTTGATCGAGTAGGTACTAAGGCGTATAGACTCGCTTTACCACCAAGTATGTCTCGTGTTCATAACGTTTTCACATATCTATATTACGTATATATGTGGAAGACCCAAACCACATTATTGAATTAGAACCGGACAAGATAGCCGAAGATTTTACGTATGAGGAGGTGTCTGTCAAGATCTTGGATAAGAAGGAGCATATTTTACGTTTATAGGTTATACCTCAAGTCAAAGTTTTATGGAGAAACCATGATATTTAAGAAATGACCTGGGAGTTAAAATCTGAAATGAAAATAAGGTATCCTCACCTAATTGACATATCACGTACGTAAAATTCGGGGATGAAATTTCATAAGGAGGGGAGATTGTATGTGTGACGCCCCCAAATTTGGATTGCCACTTGGTCACTCGAATTTGGTTCATCACGTGCTCATGGTAATGCAATAATAACTAAAATCACACATTCACAGCTTAAGATCTAATTTAGAATAATATACAATGTTTTATTATAATTATTCCCCCAAGTCTCGCAACCTACAGTGCTTAATACATTACATAATAATATTGAATAAAGACTTATTACATACTCCTACTTAAGCTTAAACATAGTCTGAAGACAGTCTTAATACAACATAACAATTTTAACATAAAGAAACAAGCTAATCGGTAGCCTTGCCCCTGCCCTTGTCTTTCCTAGAGATACTTCCTTGTTCCGCCTTAACTGAAAGGTTTTAAATAAGCAAGAATGAGCACAAATTGCCCAGCAAGTAATATACAACAAGGGTGATGAGTATAAAATCACGAGTTAGATATATCAAAGTATAGTCTCCAAGATAGTTCAGAGTCTTGGAACAATATCATGAACAATGAGTATCAACAATTCTTAAATCAAATATTTGGGATATGAAATGATAATTCAATATAGATCAACAGATATATATATATATATATATATATATATATATATATATGAATTCAAAGGCTATCAACGTATCCAACTGGATAAAATAATTTATATTGAGCATTTACTAAGGACTATTGAACATCTACTAGAATTACCAATATTAAACTGATAACCCAAAAGAATCAAGTACTATAGATGATCAGTCTACAATACTCTATGTTACACATAACACCACAGTAATATTCATGCGTGTGTTGGGGCTTCCAACAATATACATTCCCCTTACCATAAGGGTTATTTAACTTAGTTTTCAATATTTTCGTATCAATCAATTGGTTTGGACAGTTTTTCTAAATATGCATATAGTCTAGCCGAATCAAATGGCATAGACACTTTCACAATATTCAAGAACAATACCAAGTTCAACATGAATAATAGTTTTCACAAGAGTTTAATCGTAGTAGCTCAATTGGACGAGTAAGATAACATGCATTCAAGAGATAAGGTTTAGATACTTGCTTACGATATTCGTTGAATAAAGTAATGCAAGGGTTTAGGATACTTGCCTTAAGCGTAGTTTATCCACGTTAAGAAATCAACACTTTCGAATCCTATTTATAGTGTATTATAAGTATAGGATGCCTATTAGCTAACACATTCTGTTGACTTATGTCACACCCTATGTTTTGATGATGACCATATTTGTTTACTAACCATGTCCTATAACATTTCAGGAACATCAAGGAAGAAAGTCCAAAGTCAAGATGCCTTTGAAGAAAGAAAAGCTAATTTGAGTCCTAGGAATATATGTAAGATCTTAGCATTTATTACTTTCCAAAATAAGGCTCTAGGACATGTGCATTACATACATATACGTGCATTCATATTTGATGTTGCATGATTAATAATATGCATGGCCAAAATTTGCTCAACATAAGGAATCAAATCCTGTTGAATAGACCCACACGTTAGAGCATGAAATGGGGTAAATAAATTTTCATGAATCATGCATTTAATCTCTCCATCAATCTAAGATCATAGTTAAGACGACAATGAGATAGCAGGAGTCTTGCATTACATTCAAGAAAATTTGATTGGGCATTTCCAACGGTCCAATATTTGATAAGATATATAGTTAGTATAAATCATGACATCATGCTGCTTCTATCACGCGTCATAAATCAAGGGTCTTAAATCTAGGATATTAATTAAGGTAACTACCTGATTGCATGTTGCATAGCAAAAATCATGTGTCAAGATCTCGCCTCACGATTTGAGCAACTTAATTGATTCACTCTAATGAACCAACGCATGTTAAGATATATGGAAACATGTCAGCAAATGTTTATGGGCATATAAGGTAATAAAATTCGACTATGTAAATGGGACTGGTAGTAATTTGCGTCATGGTTGTCTCCCATGAAAATGAAAATCAATTAAGCCTTAAAAACTGATGGCGTGATTGTTTGGAAAATAAAAATTCTGTGATTGAAGTCAAGCTGCGGACAGAACGGCAAGATTTGTGCTAAGCCAGTATATCACAGTAGAAAAACCTTTGCAACGGTAATATCCTAGAAGAGGTCTATATAACCTGAGATCTTTAACATAACAAGATACGAAAAACATACACAGAAAATATAGTTTACAAGCTACGAAATTGTTTTTCACTTAGACAGATATTGATTGCATTAAGAACATGGTTGCAACTTCGAATACATTCTGGTAATATCCTTCTTGCATTCCATTTCATCCTATACTAGAGCCTTAAGTTGGTGAGTTATATATTGCTTGATCATTAGACCTCTAGTGTGTATTTTACTTTTCCTATCTCAATCAATATTACATGTAATTCTATTTTTGAATTGGTAACTTATTACAATCAAGTGTAAGGAAAGCAGAGGTGCTTAGGAGTGCATAAGTGCACAGGGAACAAAGGTGTTCATATCATTGGAACTTGTATTGTAATTGGAAGAGTTTAATAAAAGTGAGTCTCCAATACTAGTTGGTATTGGACGTGGATTAGACTACTATTCTAGAGGGTAGTAGTTAAACCACGTAAAAATCCTTGTGTTGGTGTGATTGCTTTCTGTGCTTGAATATCTTGTTTTTCATCCAGTAGCCTGCATTCTATTCATATCAGTAAAATTGGTTAACTAAATAATATCCGGACTTGGTAACCCAGCTTGCTGCATTAAACATCCAAAAGACTTTTTGATAAGAAATAAAAATTGGACATAGTTTGTGCCTACATTTATTCAACCCCCCCCCTCTTCTAAGTGTACCTATTTAAATTTCATTTGGTATCAAAGCTTGGCTCTACTTATCTTGGTCTTAAAGGTGACTTGTAGGGAAAGATTCTGACATGGCACAACTTGGGAGCGCTCATCACGAAGGTCAATCAACAAACCAACCTCCACTACTCTTTGGAACTGAGAACTATAATGTCTGGAAGTTCCGAATGAGGATATACCTTAAGCGAGACCCATGGGAATGGTGGGTGGTAGAGAATGGACTGGTAATCCCAAGAAAAGATCATGGTACTCCAAAAACTCTACTCGAGATGGACTCAACTGAAACCTACATGGTGTCATACGATTCGAAAGCAACGAACACTCTCCTCAGCGGCATGGTGAAATCTGAAATAGATAAAGTTTCTTCATGTAACACATCAAAGGAGATTTGGGACACCCTGGTGGTAAGTCACGAAGGTACGTCCAAAGTATGAGAAGTCAAGCTAAGTATGCTCATGCATGAGTACAAAATGTTCAAACTGGAAAGAGACGAAACGATCAAAATGGCTCAAGCACGATTTCTGGTGCTTATAAACTCCTTGAAGCTACTCGATAAGACAATTCCACAAAGCGAAATCAATCGTAAGCTACTTCGGGCTATGCCCAAAAGGTTTGCACCTAAAATTACTACTCTTCAAGACTCCGTCAATATTTCTTCTATGGATACATTAACTCTCTTTGGTGAACTAGAAGAATATGAACACCAATTGAAAATATATGATGACGAGGAAGAAGTTCCTCGAAAGAAAGTACTAGCTCTAAATGCAGGAATTGAAGAAGAACTCAAAGATAATTCGGATGAAGAAATAGCCATGATATCAAGGAGACTTAAGGGGCTACTTCAAAGAAGAATCAAAGGAAAAATACTTTCAACGCAAACAAATACAAAGCCAAGCCAACCGAGGAAACTTGTTTCGAGTGTGGACGACCTGGTCACTTCATAAAGGATTGTTTCCAACTCAAAAACAAAGGAAAGCAAGGCAACAAGGAGTTCAAAAAACACAAAGCATTTCTAACATAGAGTGATGTTGAAGAACCCGAAGTGGAAATAGATGCAAACGATGAACTGGCTCAAATATGCTTCATGGGACTTGAAGGTGAATCCAGTGAGGTACCTCTTCCTGATAGTATTACTTTGAAACAAGAAAATAAAAAATTAAAAAAAAATATGTACTTAAAAGATCTAGTAAACACTCTAATGAGCGAAGTGGAAGCACTAATAGATGAAAAGAAAGATTCAGAAAAAGAAACACACACAAATGAGGAAAAGGTTTTAGCAACAAAGAATGATTATTTAGAAAATTTTAATAAAATATTGTTCAACAAGGTTAAACATCTAAATAATGAAGTTGAAAAATTAAAAAAAAGAGATAGAGATGACAGATGTGTGCATTGATGCATTTGGCGATGAATCGAGTAATAAAACACCTCCAACTAATGACCTACAAAAAGAAATAGAATCGTTAAAAATCTCTCTAGCAAAATTTGTTCATGGGGAAGAAAACCTAAATGTCGTGCTAGGAAAACAAAGACCCAGTTATGATAAACAAGGCATAGGTTACAACCTAACATATAGGAAAGAAGTTGAAATGCTAAAATCTAAATCATCATTTAAATTAAATTATTGCACTCCTTTTACCTCTTGCAAAAATTGTGGCATTAAAGGACACTTAGAGATAAACTGCTCAAGAAAGAAAAATCGAAGTAAAGCTATATGGATAAAGAAAAATGATTTGATCCCAACTAACACAAGTGGACCCAAAAAGATATGGGTACCAAAGATATAAATTATATCTCTCTTATACAGGTATGTCTTAAATCCAAAGTATCTTCTCAAAAGTGCATCCTTGACAGCGGATGTTCACGACATATGACGGGAGACAAATCTAAGTTCGTGAAACTAAATGTCAAAAAGAAACATGGAACAGTCACATTCGGTGATAATCGGTCATGCGAAATAATTGGGAAAGGTAAATTTGATAATGGTAAGGTTAACATTAATAATGTTCATCTTGTTAACGGTCTAGAATTCAATCTAATCAGTGTTAGTCAATTAATGGATAATGGACATCAAGTAAAGTTTGAAAAAGATAAATGTACAATTTCACATGGTACTAACAATGTTGCTTTAGTTGCCCAAAGAGAAGGGAATATATATACTCTTGATTTTGAGAGACAGGAGGAAGAATTATGTCTTGCAACCATTCAAGATGAAGCGAATCTATGGCATAAAAGGATGGGACATGTTCATATGGACCTCATCAAGAAGTTGTCATCAAAGAACTTAGTAAGAGGATTACCTAAAATGAATTTCGAGAGGAAAGGTATATGCGAACCTTGTCAACTTGGAAAACAAGTAAGAACATCATTCACAGTCAAAAACATGGTATCAACCTCTTCTCCCTTACAATTTCTTCACCTCGATTTATTTGGACCAGAAAGGCATGCTAGTCTAAACGGTAAATTCTATGCTTTTGTGATAGTCGATGATTTCTCTAGATATACATGGGTACTATTCCTTAGAACAAAAGATGAGGCATTTAAAGAGTTTGAAAAACAGATTAAAAATTTGGAGACCAAATATAGTCTTAATCTTATAAGAATCAGAAGTGACCATGGTACTGAATTTTAAAAGGATTTTATCACATTCTGTAATCAAAAAGGAATCTCTCATGAATTTTCAGCACCTAGAACTCCACAACAAAATGGAGTGGTAGAAAGGAAGAATAGAACATTACAAGAAATAGCTAGAACTCTAATTCAGGAAACTAAACTCCCTAAGAAATTTTGGGCTAAAGCTGTGAACACAGCATGTTATGTGCTAAATAGAGTATTGATTTGTCCAATCATTTTTAAAACACCGTATGAATTGCTAAATAATCGACTTCCTAACATAAGTTATTTCAAAGTGTTTGGATCTAAATGTTTTATTCTTAACACCAATGGAAATCTAGGCAAGTTTGATGCTAGATCATATGAAAGAATATTCATCGGCTATTAGTAGAGCATATCGCATTTATAATGTACAAAAAATGTGTATCAAAGAATCTATACATGTCAAATTTAATGAATCTAACCATGATATTCCAAAAGAAAGAGAAGAAGATGCAGGAAACTTAGAGACTGCTGCAAATCCAGCCTACCAGATAAAGCAAAACAGTAAGATCATGGAATCAATCTAGCAACATGAATTAGAAGAGCAGCAGGACCTAGACTCTATCCAGCAAGCTGAATCCGAAAATTAGGAACATATCCATCAAGCCGAAATGGATGAACAACAAGACCACAATTCTGAATCTACTGAAGAAGAAATACATGATATTCACCTTCCAAAATTAGCAAGATACATCAAAAACTATCCACCTGAGAATATCATTAGAAACATAAACGACAAAGTTATGACAAGAAGAAAAGCACAAAATATGTGTGCTTTCTCAGCATTTCTATCCCAAATTGAACCAAAGAATGCTAAAGAAGCCATACTTGATGAGAGTTGGCTTCTAGCTATGCAGGAGGAGCTACAACAATTTAAAAGATGTAAAGTGTGAGAGTTAATCCCTCCCCCAAAAGATGTGTCCATTATTGGAACTAAATGGGTCTTCAAAAACAAGTTTGACGAGTACGGAATAATTACAAGAAACAAAGCGAGATTTGTAGCTCAAGGATACAACCAACAAGAAGGAATAGACTATGAAGAAACATTTGCGCCAGTAGCGCGCTTGGAATCTATTCGTATACTACTAGCATTCGCTTATTTCAGAAAGTTCAAGCTACACCAAATGGACGTCAAAAGTTCCTTCCTCAACCGGTACATAAATGAAGAAGTATATGTAAAACAGCCACCTAGATTTGAGCATGACAAGTTCCCACATTACGTATACAAACTCAAGAAGGCTCTCTATGGACTCAAACAAGCCCCAAGGGCTTGGTACAAAAGATTAAGTAAGTATCTCCTATCAAATAGGTTCATACGACGTAAAATTGACTCCACTCTGTTTATTAAACGTCAAAATAAAGATATTATTATCGTACAAATATATGTAGACGATATAATATTTGGTGCTACTAATAATGTTCTTTGTGAGTGGTTTTCCAAATGCATGCACAAGGAGTTTGACATGAGCTTGATGGGAGAACTTAACTACTTTCTGGGCCTTCAAATTAAACAAAATCACAAAGGTATATTCATTCATCAAACCAAGTACACAAAAGAGTTACTTAAGAGATTCGGATTTGACAATTCAAATTCAAATACCACACCAATGAGTACATCAATAAAACTCACAGCAGATGAAAAAGGTACGGATGTAGAGGTAACAAAATATAGAGGTATGATTGGATCCCTACTATATTTAACTGCTTCTAAACCTGATATAATGTACAGTGTGTGTCTATGTGCTCAGTTTCAGGCCAAACCCAAAGAATCCCACTTACAGGCTGTTAAACGAATATTTAAATATTTAAGTGGTACTACAAATTTAGGATTCTTCTACCCAAAATGTGACAATTTTGATCTAATGGGTTATTCAGATGCTGACTATGCAGGCTGTCAAATAGATAGAAAAAGCACAAGCGGTGCCTGTACATTTTTGGGACAAAGTCTTGTTTCATGGCACAACAAGAAGCAAACGTCAGTCGCTCTATCCACCACTGAGGGTGAATATTTAGCAGCAGGAAGTTGCTGCTCCCAAATTCTGTGGATACGTCAAACACTGTGCGACTTCGACATCATATGTGAAACCGTACCCATATACTGTGATAATACAAGCACCATAGACATCTCTAAAAATCCAGTATTGCATTCTCGCACAAAACACATAGAAGTACGCCACCATTTTCTTAGAGACAATGTGTCCAAAGGTTTAATAAGATTAATATTCAATCCCATTGAGCATCAACAAGGAGATATATTTACAAAACCTCTAGGGGAAGACCGGTTCTGTACCTTAAGCAGAGAACTCGACATGTGTATAATATAAATTTGATCTGCATGCGTTACGGACATTAGACAGTCACGGCGTATCTATTCAGCAATAATTACAGCCATTAAAATCTATTCAGATTTTCCTTCCCGAAGCCGGCTTCACCACTTCCCAAATCTCGATAACGTGTTCTATACATAAGGACCAGAAGCCGCCTTACCCAACATTAGTTCAGTACAGCTTCGCATTATTTTGGATGACCCAATAGTGTCCTCTGTCACCCTTCCTAAGACCACTGAAGTGTCTCCTCTTGCAATTATTCTCCACAAACTGTTACGATACAATTTTCTCCCTCGTCTTGGTGGTGGAGCTGACTTCACGTATCAGGATTTGGTCTTAATATCGCTAATAATGACTGGTCAACCTTTTAACTTCTCACTCATGATGCTAAAACACATGATGCACTGTGTTAAACATTCCAAAAAGTGTCTGCCCTACGGCTGCTTCCTCACCAAACTCTTTACCCACTTCCAAATTCCACTCGACGATGAGGGTTGTATCCACTTGACTGATTCTATCGATTCGAACTATCTCAAAGGGGCTCATATCACTCTGCTTAAAGGGAAGTTCATTCGTCTGGTTCCAGAAATTCCCAAACCAATACCTCCTACTTCGCTGCCTTCCTCCCCTGAAATTCTCACTATCCTTCACACAATCGCAAACAATCAAGCCCAAATCACTTCTGATATCAAAGACATCCAACGCCGTCTCTCAGTTCTTGAAAAAGGTAAACTCCCTATTCGTTGTGATGATCTTCATGCTATGTTTCAAAATATGGAAGATGAGTTTATTGACCTTCAGGCTGGTTTCGAGTTGCACACTCGGGCAATGGTTGAAGCCCTGCAACGGAAGATGAACCGCAATGCCTGTCAATTGAGTACTGAGCTAAAGTTCATCAGCAACCAAATTGGACCCTGGGACGTTTTACCGAGCGCCGCATTAATGATCTTAGTGAGGAGTTGCAAGCAGACCAAGTCTAAGCACGCATACCCAAATGGTCCCAATGCAATTGGATGGCCGAATATGAAGGCGACTTTCTGGACCTGCCCTTACCTCCTCCTCCCTTCATTGCTCGTCCCCCTAGATTTGCCAACACAATGTCCCTGGAAGAGATCAGGCACCGCAGGCTTCACCGACCCTATTTCACCGCCCATGAAGCAAATCATGTTAATCTTAAGGAGGAAGATGCTTAGCTACCCTGTCCCTTTTGGCATTCCAGACACTCCTTTTTGATTGATGCCAAAGGGGGAGAAGACTTATGCTTGTTTTACTTTCCCCTGCTCCCAAAGACAATTTTTTAATTTTTTTGTGCTGTTAAGACTATAGTTTAAATTTGTTGATGGATGTTGATTTAATCGTTTTCTATATTTTGGTCTTAATTATTATGGACTAACCAGAAAATGCAGGGCTACTTTGAACTTTTCAAGAAAACAAGGCTATCCAAACACTGCATATATGCAGTTAACAGCATGCATAAATTAAGGGGGAGTTGTAACTCTCTTGAAATGCATGGTTTTAGGGGGAGCCAAAATTATTTTGTTGTCATAATCAAAAAGGGGGAGAATGTTGACTTATGTCACACCCTATGTTTTGATGATGACTATATTTGTTTACTAACCATGTCCTATAACATTTCAGGAACATCAAGGAAGAAAGTCCAAAGTCAAGATGCCTTTGAAGAAAGAAAAGCTAATTTGAGTCCTAGGAATATATGTAAGATCTTAGCATTTATTACTATCCAAAATAAGGCTCTAGGACATGTGCATTACATACATATACGTGCATTCATATTTGATGTTGCATGATTAATAATATGTATGGCCAAAATTTGCTCAACATAAGGAATCAAATCCTGTTGAATAGACCCACACGTTAGAGCATGAAATGGGGTAAATAAATTTTCATGAATCATGCATTTAATCTATCCATCAATCTAAGATCATAGTTAAGACGACAATGAGATAGCAGGAGTCTTGCATTACATTCAAGAAAATTTGATTGGGCATTTCCAACGGTCCAATATCTGATAAGATATATGGTTAGTATAAATCATGACATCATGTTGCTTCTATCATGCGTCATAAATCAAGGGTCTTAAATCTAGGAAATTAATTAAGGTAACTAGCTGATTGAATGTTGCATAGCACAAATCATGTGTCAAGATCTCGCCTCACGATTTGAGCAACTTAATTGATTCACTCTAATGAACCAACGCATATTAAGATATATGGAAACATGTCAGCAAATGTTTATGGGCATATAAGGTAATAAAATTCGACTGTGTAAATGGGACTGTTAGTAATCTGCGTCATGGTTGTCTCCCATAAAAATGAAAATCAATTTAGCCTTAAAAACTGATGGCGTGATTGTTTGGAAAATAGAATTTCTGTGATTGAAGTCAAGTTGCGGAAAGAACAGCAAGATTTGTGCTAAGTCAGTATATCACAGTAGCAAAACCTTTGCAACGATAATATCCTAGAAGAGGTCTATATAACCTGAGATCTTTAACATAACAAGATACGAAAAACATACACAGAAAATATAGTTTACAAGCTACGAATTTTTTTTTCACTTGGACAGATATTGATTGCATTAAGAACATGGTTGCAACTTCGAATACATTCTGGTAATATCCTTCTTGCATTCCATTTCATCCTATACTAGAGCCTTAAGTTGGTGAGTTATATATTTCTTGATCATTAGACCTCTAGTGTGTATTTTACTTTTCCTATCTCAATTAATATTACATGTAATTCTGTTTTTGAATTGGTAACTTATTGCAATAAAGTGTAAGGAAAGCAGAGGTGCTTAGGAGTGCATAAGTGCACAGGGAACAAAGGTGTTCATATCATTGGAACTTGTATTGTAATTGGAAGAATTTAATAAAAGTGAGTCTCTAATACTAGTTGGTATTGGACGTGGATTAAACTACTATTCTAGAGGGTAGTAGTTGAACCACGTAAAAATCCTTGTGTTGGTGTGATTGCTTTCTATGCTTGAATATCTTGTTTTTCATCCAGCAGCCTGTATTCTATTCATATCAGTAAAACTGGTTAACTCAATAATATCCTGACTTGGTAACCCAACTTGCTGCATTAAACATCCAAAGGACTTGATACAAAATAAAAATTGGACATAGTTTGTGCCTACACTTATTCAACCCCCCCTTCTAAGTGTACATGTTTAAATTTCACATTCGTTATTCAAGCTTGACATGATTCGAGTATGCACATACGGTACAAAATCATCTTATAGGTTTATCATAAAATAGAGTACCTAGTTAATTTATAAGCAAATTTACAATGCTCAAGTTTAAGACCTTTTTACCCATAGACGTTCATTATATAAGGCAAACACTATCTTATTACTTAATCCTCATATATATACATGTATCAGTAGGGTGTAAACCATTTCTAGCAATGTAGGTATCATATAAGTTAAATGTCCAAAAATTATATTGTCAAAATGTTTGACTTCTGATTCTAGGATGGCGCAAATTTGCCACTTGCTTAAACTAGGGCTTCAGGTAGGACACGTACTGTGACCCTTCGCCAAGCCAAGACTCATTTTGTTGCCTTGAGGTTTCGTAAAAGCATGAACACAACATTCATACATAATATATTTTATAATTTTAAAGGTCTTTTCATGTCTCTCAAGTTAATCTAGGTCCCTTCTTTCATAATATGGTTCTAAATTGGCTATTTTAACAAGTTAAGACCATTCAAGGTCATGAAACCATAAAGCCTATCATACTCGCTTTTTAAATATATAAGGTAGTCATATAACTAATATTAGACATGCTTGTGAGTATTCATATCACATATGTGTAATTAGCATTGTTTTGGTTTGAAAATATACTTCGTTTATGCTTCACTTGAATTACGATACCCAAGTATGGTATATATATATATATATATATATATATATATATATATATATATATATACATGAGTGAGTCTAAGAGTATCACCAAATATGTTCATAAATGCCAGATTCTAACTCTCAAAGTAGTATGTTAATATTCACGTTCAAAAATCTTATTTTCATTAGTAAATCTTACTATTAAGTTCAACATGTTCATGCTCCCTTACGAATCATATAAACACAACTTAACAGGTTATTCATGCATTTCTAAACCATACCAACATGCTTGCAAAGTCAGTACATAAACATAGCATACATACATATCAAGTTCATTTCTAAAGTTCTAAATTCATTTTAAACTATACACTTTCGTTAATCATGTATGCTAATCTAGTAAAACATGTTTTCATTAGGTTAATATACTTATATATACACATTACACATGCTTGCATGCTGATTTAAGTCATAGTGATTGACCAACACTTGATAGTTTTTAAAACAGAAGGCAAAACTGAACATAAAGGCCGCCTTAGTGTTATATCTACTAAATTACATTGCCATGTTTGGTTAAAGCAGAAATACCGCTTTGGTAGAACTTCAAATTTCAACCACGTAAATTACTCATAAATTCAATCTATTCAGTCATATAACAGTTTAAACATGCTTATATGGTTATATAAAAACAATGTAAACATTACCCAACCCCATTATCATCTAACTCCAGATATTCAAGAATTTGGTAATTCACGAATAGAATTTTAACAGAACTCAAAAATGAAGAACAAGAAGAAATCTTATACCTCTGTAATTAGCTTGCTAATTCACACTTCTTCCACTGATGGGTATGTAATTATTTGCTCTATATATGCTCTCAATTTCACACTTAAGCAATTCTCAGCAATGAAAAATGGAGAAGGAGAGTCCATATTTATAGAAACAAATTTACACAGACATTGGAATTTTCTACTAAATCAAACTCATGGATTGAAGGATTGCATGAAGGTTACTAACGAGTTGTTAGATGGTAGCTGATTTACATCATTATGCCCACTCCCTTGTTCATCATTTTGCTAGCTTGAGCTTTGAAGAAGAAAAGGAAAATAAGCCTTAGCCTTTTTGCTGAACACGTGAATGAGAGAAATGGGACTCTCAAATTGGGACAACCCCAAATGCTCAGCATTCTTTCACACTTAAGCTATACACTCTTATGTTATATTTATATACATATCATCCATACATGGGTTACATCTTAATGTCACAATATAATTTACATAATTAATATTTCAAGGTAGTAGATGTGATATGGCAGTGTAACATACAGATAATCCATGTACATTTTATTTTAATGTATACCTACATACATATTGTCACATACACATTTCATAATGTATTTATAACATATAGTTCCAATATGCTCAATCACATTGCTTCATACAATATAGTTTAATAAAACTTAATATAGGGTTGCTATATATAGTATAGTTACATAAGTGTCACACTACACTATATAATATAGTTGTATTCCATATATTTTATATTTTTAATTATTGCACACTTGCACATAACAATTAATATAATCTTATTATATTAATAACTTACTTATTTGTTTTATGTCAAATAAATAAATTATTCACCTTCTTGATTAATTAACACTAATATTAATTAATTCATTCCTCATTGATTAATGTAATTATGGATCTTTATAACAAATAATTATCTATAAATTTTATTATATTTATAGACACATTGCTAACAATAATAATCACATATCATTAATTAATCATCATTAACAATTAATCAATATTCTACAATAACAATTAACAATTAATATTAATTAATTGTTCACTTAATAATTCCTTCGTCGATTAATATTATTATTAATATTTCCCATCACTGTTCCACACAAGGCTTTCAACAAGTTATCACAAACTCCATATATCCTTAATTATCAATTATTCAGTATAATTGAGTTAACTCACCTCGTAACACAAAATCATTTATATTCAAATAAATTTATTCTCATTAATATATTCATTTAATAAGATGTAAAAATTCTCGGGAATTACAGTAAGACACTGAATTTTATGAAATAGAAGTATTCAATTCTTCTTATAATTATTTAGTAAATCGTTAAATTGAAAAAAAGTTAAAGTTAAGGGTGATATGTGAAAAGTTTGCAAAATATGCATATGGTCATAAAATATTCGTTTAGTCGGGGAATATTCTTTTTGTCAGGGGAATATCCGTACGACAACATAAACATTGTTGGACCCCAAAACGAAATGACTGTCAGATATAAAAAGTGACAGGAATAACTTTTTATAAAATTAATGGCAAAGCTTTTACAGTTAACTATTGAAATACTGGTGATAAAAGAACAATAATATGCGTTGTTACATAGTAACACACGGTATTGCACACTATCTTTGATTATTGATGCTTACGTAAGAAGTCACTCAGTTTCATTCAATAATTGCTACAGTAGTTGCTGCTTAGTATCTCATATTATTGATTCCATTATTATCAGTATTATCTGCATAATATTTTATTTTATTAAATCAATAATTGAGACAACACAGTTATTCATATTATTATTTACATTATTGATAATGTCTAGAAAGTTCTATCGAGAAAATGGGTTAGGTCATCTAATTACGCGCCAATAAGGAAAAATCTTTATCGGAAAGCCCCTTCTTTCCTGGGAACGATCTGGTTGTCAATATTGTGAATTATAATATTAAATGATGAATAATTGTTGTAAGATTAAAAATGTGTTGACTAAAGATAAATGATATGTGATAAATACTTATTCAATTTTTGATATAAATATAGGGGTTTGTTATGAGGCATTTGTTATAAGCTTGGCTTATTATTCCATGAGGAGATGTGCTAATTTTTCAGACCGTTGGTTGAAGTTATAATTGTAAATCAATATGGATCGTTGGTTTAAATTTTTAATTGTAATTCAATATGGATCGCTGATTTAAAGTTTTAATAGCAAATCAATATGGACCGTTACTTTAAGTTTTAATAGTAAATCATTATGGACCGTCCGTTTAAAAGTAAATCAATCTGGACCGTTCATGAATTAGTTACTTATTAGTCTATTTTTCTATAAATAGAAAATCATTCCTTCATTATTTCCTACGAATTCATTGAAACTTTAAAGAGAGAAAGTATAGATAGAAAGAAAAAGAGTATTCTGCTACTTCACTATTGCAGTATCCAATCTTCTACTAAAGTAAGGGGTATTATTCTTTTTTATTCGTAAAGAATGTTATTTTCTTTCAATACTCATAAGGATTGTCATTCTATTCCTTATAAGTCTATAGGAGTAACATGTCTACGCTGATTACCGCATGCATCGTGAATAACTCTTCCTATTATATTTCTTATTAATCTGCGGGAGTAACCTATTTATGTGAACTACCACATGCATGGTGAATGAGCCTTTGTATTCTATTCCTTATTAATCTACAGGAGTAAATTGTCTGCGCGGATTACCACATGCATGGTGAATGACCCTTCGTATTCATTCTTTATTAATCTACGGGAGTAACCTATCTACGCGGACTACCGCATGCATGGTGAATAACCCTTTGTATTCATTCTTTATTAAATTGTGAAAATGATATGTCTACGTGGATTACCGCAAAATAGGTGAAAATCCATTCGCAGTTTCGTATATTCTTTTATACTCGTATGAGATGTCATTTCTTTTGTACTCATCAAGGGATATCGTCTTCTTTCATATTTCTCCATTTATGGTACAAATTTATTGTTTGTTTCCATAACCTTATTATTAAATGGTGAAAACCCTTGAAATTAGTGGAATATTCTTAATAGTTTGTGCTTTATCTAGTATTTCCACTATTGGTCTGAACTTTCTTATTAAATGACGGGATATTATTTATGTTGGGGTATTATTCACTCAGGTACTATTTACTCGAGTACTATTCACTCAAGGTACTATTCATTCGGGGTACTATTTACTCTAGTACTATTCACTCGGGAAACTTTTCACGGGGTACTATTCACACTAAAATTTGTTTCTTTCTTTCCAAATTATCTTTAATATATGAATCGTATTCTAATATTTGAATCCACGTTTTGATCATCATGTTAACAAATTGGATATTCTTGAATTCTGGACAACTTAAATTATAAATTTCAAATATTTATTCTTGATCTCACTTGATTGTATATTTATATCATTGTCATATTCCTCATGCTTATGTTGTGGTAAAAGTCATCTATGGCCCGTAGTGCATAGATGGATTGTTGATTGGTATGATTATGACAAGGAATTTTATATTGGTATAATCATTACCTATAATGTTACAGAAAAATGGTGTGATAAAAGTCCTCTTTGGCCTGTAGTGCATTGATGGACAGTGTTGGTATGATCATGACCATGTGTTCTCTTCGGCCAAGGGTGCAAAAATGAATTGTTGTTTGGCATGATCATAACCGCTGGTGATACTAACGAATATCCTTAGCCCGTAGTACATGGATATTTCGGTGATGTGGATTATTTATTGAGTTGTGTTACAGTGATAAAATATTGATGATAGATTTTTAAATCATAGAAAATAGTAAACATCATTCTCTACTTGACTCTTCTAATGGATTGTTGTTTCCACTGCAGTTGTTGATTTAAAACTTGTTGTCTATTGTATTCTATCAGATTTTTCCATGTTGAGGACTAAGGATAATTTGTTCTACATTATCTTAGTCATAATATTCTTTACTGGGCTTGTTGAGCTCACCCTTTTCCTTTTTGTTCCATTGTTCTTCTCAGGATGGAGCTGGGACTATAGTTATTTTAGTAAACATCACTACTTTATAAAATAGTGTGATA
The DNA here is from genome assembly GCA_020205605.1 of Panax ginseng. NCBI lineage: Eukaryota > Viridiplantae > Streptophyta > Magnoliopsida > Apiales > Araliaceae > Panax > Panax ginseng. Next base: position 69,091,288 of record CM035134.1, on the reverse strand, counting down.
TTAATTGTAATGAGGATTTTATTTGAGTTTGGATATTGTCTAGGAGATAATATTTGTATTAAAACTCTCAACTTTGTGTTGTCGTATTTTGCACGACAGTTGTATATTTAAAGTTGTATTTGATTTTTGTACCGTATATCTGGCAACCAAGAATTTTATAAAATAAAAGTATTCAATTTTTCTTATAATTATCATTTTATTTAGTAAATGGTTAAATTGAAAAAAGGTTAAAGTTAAGGGTGATATGTGAAAAGTTTGCAAAGTAAGTAAGTGGTCATAAAATATTTGTTTGGTCGGGGAATATTCATTTTGTTGGGGAATATCCATACGACGACACAATCATTGGTGGACCCCATAACGAAATGACTGTCGGATATAGAAAGCGACAGAGATAAATTTTTTATAAAATTAACGGCAAAACTTTTACCGTTAACTATTGAAATACCGGTGATAAAAGAATAGTAATACACATTGTTGCACAGTAGCACACGGTATTGCGCAATATCTTTGATTATTGATGCTTACGCAAGAAGTCACTCAGTTTCATTTAATAATTGTTATAGTAGTTACTACATAGTATCTCATATTATTGATTCAATTATTGTCAGTATTATTTGTACAATATTTTATTTTATTAAATCAATAATTGAGACGACACATTTATTCATATTATTATTTATATTATTGACAATGTCTAGAAAGTTCTGCCGAGGAAAGGGGTTAGATCATCTAATTGCACACCATTAAGGAGAAATCTTTATCGGAAAGCCCCCTCTTTCCTGGTAACGATCTGATTGTCAATATCGTGAGTTATAATATTAAATGATTAATAATTGTTAAAAGATTAAAAATGTGTTGATTAAAGATAAATGATTTGTGATAAATATTTATTTAAATTTTGATATAAATAGAGGGGTTTGTTATGATGCCTTTGTTATAAGCTTGACTTATTATTCTATGAGGAGATGTGCTAATTTTTCAGATCGTTGGTTGAAGTTATAATAGTAAATCAATATGGATCGTTGGTTGAAGTTATAATAGTAAATCAATATTGATCAATGGTTTAAAGTTTTAATAGTAAATCAGTATGGACCGTTACTTTAAGTTTTAATAGTAAATCAATATGGACCGTCCATTTAAAAGTAAATCAATATGGGTCGTTCACGAATTAGTTACTATTTAGTCTATTCATCTATAAATAGAAGCTCATTCCTTCATTATTTCTTACGAATTCACTAAAACTCTAGAGAGAGAAAGTACATAGAGAAAGAAGAAGAATATTCTACTATTCACTATTTCAGTATCCAATCTTCTACTAAGGTAATGGGTATTGTTCTTTTGTATTCGTAAAGAATGTTAATTTCTTTTAATACTCATAACGGTTGTCATTCTATGTCTTATTAACCTGCGGCAGTAACCTGTCTACGTGGAGTATCGCATGCATTATGAATGACCCTTAGTATTCTATTCTATATTAATATGTGGGAGTAACCTGTCTACGCGGACTACCGCATGTATGGTGAATAACCCATCATATTATATTCTTTATTAATCTGCGGGAGTAACCTGTCTACGCGGACTATCGCATGCATGGTGAATGACCCATCGTATTCTATTCTTTATTAATCTGCGGTAGTAACCTATCTACGTGGATTACCTCATGCATGGTGAATAACCCTTTAAATTCATTCTTTATTAAAGTATGGAAATGATCTATCTACGTGAATTACAGCATAACGGGTGAAAATCCATTTACAGTTTGTATATTCTTTTATACTCGTATGAGATATGTCTTTTGTACTCATCAAGGGATATCGTCTTTTTTCGTATTTCTCCATTTATGGTACAAATTTATTGTTTGTTTCCATAACTTTATTATTAAATGGTGAAAACCCTTGAAATTAGGGGAATATTCTTAATAGTTTGTGCTTCATCTAGTATTTCCACTATTGGTCTGAACTTTCTTATTAAATGGTGGGATACTATTTGTGTCGGGGTACCATTCACTCGGGTACTATTTACTCAGGGTACTATTCAGTTGGGGTACTATTTACTTGGAAAACTATTCACTTAGGTACTATTCACACCAAAATTGGGTTCTTTTCTGTCCAAATTATCTTTGATATACGAATCTTATTCTTTAATTTGAATCCATGTTTTGATCATCATGTTGACCAATTGGATATTCTTGAATTATAGATAACTTAAACTATAAATTTCTAATATTTATTCTTGATCTCACTTGATTGATTCTTGATTTCATTGTAATATTCCTCATGCTTATGTTGTGGTAAAAGTCATGTTTGGCCCGTAGTGCATAGATGAACTGTTGATTGATATGATTATGACCAGGAATTTTTTTATTGGTATAATCATGACCTGTAATGTTACAGAAAAATGATGTGGTAAAAGTCATCTTTGGCTCGTAGTGCATTGATGAAAAATTATTGGTATTATCATGACCATGGGTTCTCTTCGGCCAAGGGTACAAAGATGAATTGTTGTTTGGTATGATCATGACCACTGGTGATACTAACGAATATCTTTGGCCCGTAGTGCATGGATAATTCAGTGATGTGGATTATTTATTGAGCTGTGTTACAAGGATAAAATATTGATGATTGATTTTTAAATCATAGAAGATAGTAGACATCATTCTCTACTTGACTCTTCTAATAGATTGTTGTTTCCGCTGTAGTTGTTGATCTAAAACTTATTGTCTATTGTATTCTGTCATATTTTTCCCTATTGAGGACTAAGGATAATTTGCTCTAAATTATCTTAGTCATAATATTCTTTACTGGGCTAGTTGAGCTCACCCTTTGCTTTCATTGTTCTCTTCAGGAAATAAGAATATAGTTGGGACTAGTCGGGGAACAGAGTGATGGTCCGAGATGGTGGCTATAGTAGTCCTCACTATTTTGTAAAATAGTGTGATAATAATTATAATGTGGACTCCATTTGAGTTTGGATATTATCTACGAGATAATATTCGTGTTTAAACTCTCAGCTTATGTATTGTCGTATTTTGCATGATAGTTGTATAATTGAAGTTGTATTTGTATTTTGTATCGAATATCTGGCAACCCAGAATGGGTTGTGTGGACCTATTATGGGGACGTCACAATAGAAATAGTGGACTCTCAAGAACAACATTACATATCTATACACTGAAGCTTATCCAGCAGCAGGATGATCGTCACTTAGAGAATAAGGGTATGAGATACCATGACGATTGACTTTAGTGCAAGTGGGAGATTGAAAGTAGTATGCACACAAGCCAATCATGTTGATGATAAAGTATATACTTTGTAACAATCTTATTCGTTTATTAATAAAAGTATTCATTTACTAAAGGCTTTAATTTATCTACATGGTGTTGTTTTAATAATATGTGATAAACCCATAGTTTTAAACAATGCTTTTAGAATAATGATGTGATCATGCTAATGAGATCTAAATTCTTAGATAGCTTAAAAATTAAAATGTTCCCAATCGATGGATTACTAAAAAATGTATTAGTGAATCCGGATAGATTGGTATATATGTTGCTTGCTCATAGGAGGAGGATGATTGATCTCATGATCATTTGTGTGGAGATACTAAAGCAAGTATGTAGGTGCTTATTGGAGAATAAGTACACTAAATGTGGCTCGCTAAGGAATACCTAATGGAGTTTTACTTGTCTGTCAATAAGAATTCCTGTAGTAATAGTAGTACAAGTGATCCTTAGAATTGAGTGTAAGATTTTGTGAAGATCAAATACGCAATCAAATTACAAAATTAGCAGAAGCAAAAAAAATCAGATTTTAAAATTTTTCACAAACTAATTACTCGGATCATCATTTATGCATATTATTAATTAAAATGAAGAACAAGAAGTTATAGAATCATACTCTTGTAGATACGAGCTTCCACAAGTACAAGTTCAACTCCTACTTCTCCGTGATCTCCTTGAATCTCCGGGTAGATTCCTTCCTTTAATCAATATTAGCCACCCAAGTGTATGGTCTCTAGAGGTGATCCATCAAGGAAGAAGAATTTTCAAGAAAAAGGGTGCATTGGCTCAAACCGTAGTTTTTTTTATCTCTATAGAAAAGGGGGACGTACTCTCCAATAATTGAAATTACGTATATCTGATATCTGATATAAGACTCCTCTTATAAAGATATCAGGTAACCCTATTTAATTACAATAAGGTATTATTTATTTAATTAAACTCCTTTAATTAATTGGGCTCCCTAATCTTATTAGGGATAATTAATTAAACTCCTTTAACTAATTTTGTCTCATAATCCTATTAGGAATAAATGAGAGTACTTATATTAAATTAATTCCTAAACTCTTTTAGAAATTAAAATAATAATAATTGTAATAATATTAATAAGACTTCTCTTATTAATTTATATTTAATATTCCTAGAATATTAAATAATAAATATTAAGCTATTTAGTTTATTTTAGACTAAAAGATAGTTTGCACCCAAAGTTGTAGCATTGTTGAGGTTTGCATCCTAATATTTAAAATGTATCTAAATGCACCCTAAATTTTTTTTTACTAAACAAAATACACCATTTGTACAATTAATCGGTCAAAATTGACTGGTTGTGCCTGTAATCTAAATTTAAAAAGGGTAATTTTGATAAAAACATATTTAAGAAATAAAGAAACGTGTTTAATCCCCAATCTCCATCATCTAACTGCTCAGATGATTCCTCCTCATTCTCCATTATCAACCTCACCACTCGCAGCCCCTTACACAAAGACACAACGAAGTAACTCTTCTGCGATCTTCTCCTTTATTCCATTGGGCAAAGTTTTAGCTGCTGAATAAGATACGAAGTAACTCTTCTGCGATCTTCTCCTTTATTCCGATTGAAGAGGGTAACAAGCAAATCTGTTAACGGAAAAGCCCTCGAGTCACTAGTCTGAAACAACTTCATTGTTGCAGTAAGGATGTCATCAACAGGAGGTGCATTTGTTTTCCCCACCTGTCTCAATGCTTCCTCATCTCTTGCCCTTGTAAAACCCATCTCCACGATTGTGGCGATAGTAGCTTCATCAGGTGGGGGAACCACTAACCGCTGGTTTGTACTTTTAGGCACACCAGTGCGATTTTTCTTTAAATCTCTAACACCAGAGTATACATGGGTAACAAGTGAGACAATTGAAGAGATAAAGCCCGGATTACAAGTGGGGAACATGGGGTGATTCCAGACAGGAAGTATCACATCCAGAACCTGAGACTGCAAAATACAAACAAAAACTTTTGGGTCTCTAGAAACAGGAAACAACCCAATCGATAAACCAATTGCAACTGGCTAAACAAGCAATTGAGCTTGGGAGGTAGAGGTTGAAGATAAAAGTAAAGCAGAATTCATAAAATACTAAAACACATGACAGTAGCTTAGTAATGTATCAAGCAGCCAGGAATTGTGAGATAATTTGTTTCCCTCGGCACTCTTTTCATTATCAATAGCAGACATCGGCATAGAATAAGGAAGTGTCCATAACAGCTGGCTTGTAGCTTCAAATGTTGTAAGTAGTCCTTGAAGGTTCCATGGACATAAAAGTTATTTATCATTACTGTATAACAAGTATTTCGTCTACTATCAAATATGAGTGTCATCATGTCGTCCACAACCTTGCCCAGATAGCGGCACTTGACTGATAATGACATATCATGACCAACGGAGGTAAAGCTTCCAACTTGATTTGCCACAGTATTTCCCTGTAAGCTTTCCCAAGATCTTTCAACGCATTTGCATCTGAAATGCCCAATTCAGATACCACTGCAGTAGTTCCCTTCAACAAGGAGTTGGCAACACACAAGATACCTTCTAGACTAGAAAGGCACCTCAACAACCTCATACGTGTTACAGCATCCTACTGGGCTTCATTAGTCGATTTCAAATGTTATCTCAAAAATGAACATACTGCTCGAACAAGAGACACAGAATGCAGGGGAGAGAAGTTTTTAAATACAGCAAATACACTCTGGCCAACAAAAACCAAAAGAGGTATTAAGGGCAATGTAAATAATTACAGAACAACTTCAATCCCCTTTTTTTCTCAATAAAAATACGACACATGTCAGAATTCAGAAGAACAAAGGAGAACACTCGACAAAGTTCAATTTGGACTTTGCTGGTCCTAAGGCTTTGTTCTGCACTGACTCTACCGTTGATTTAATGCTAAAATCAAACACCAATCAGTACATGGAGTTCAAAAACATCGACGGCAACAATGGAGTTTGCGGCGATAACCGCATCAACCACCATGTCAAATAGGTTGCAATAACGGACTTTGGTGACGAAATTATCTCGGAAATTATACGGATGGTCCTGAAAAAGGGGAACAACCTGGTGGCAAAGTGTTTGTCGCGGTGGGGATGTAAGTGATTTTGATGATGGGGGTTGTACTTTCGGCGGCAGTGGTGGCCGCCGCAATGGAGGTAGTGGCGGTGGTGAGGAGAGAGAAAAAAGGAGAGAGAGGAATGGAAATTATTATGTGTTTCTTGAGAGAGAAAAATATTTGATTTACTGTGAAAATGGGTTTTGTGTGAGGGAAGAAGTTTTGGGAGATGTGGATAAAAAAGATATGGAAAAGAGTTAAACAGCCCCCAAATATATACGTGTGTTTTATCCGGTCACTTTTGACCGGTTAATGGCAGAAAGTGTGCCTTTTGTTATATATAATTGAAGTTTGGGGTGTACTTAAATACCTTTTTTAGTTTAGGGTGCCAACCTCAACAATACTACAAACTTTAGGGTGCAAAATGTCTTTTAGTCTTTATTCTATCACCATAGATTAAATTAAATATATTTAACATATTATTACGATTATGCCATTAACTTCTTAAATAATTATTCTTCCTTTTATGGTGTGACCCTTTAAGTTTTTCATATTAAACCGGTTGTGAATAAATCAATTAGAACAATCCTAATCTTATTTAAATAAATCAATTAAATTATTAATTTATTTAAATAAATAATATTTATTCTACAATAGGGATAAGCCTCCCTATCGATCAACGACTTTTCAGATAATATAGATTTTAACATTAATCATAAAAGAACATTTGAGTAAATAGTTATCGTACAATTCAATCCTTCCACCATACAATGTCTCAATTAAATATAAGACATGAAATTACTATTAAGTCTTATTTTATTTAATTATATGTATTTTGATTCCCAAATGCACTACTACGAATAAATGCAAATATTTCACTTTGGCCCAAGATTCCTGGGTCGTCATTTATCGAATCACATAGGATATTTTTCTTCTTTTACTAGAATTGGTAGATTCTATATTGATCATTCATTATCTCCATATATAACTTATTACACCCAAGCATACCCTTTGATATACTCTAAGAGTCTTAAGGAATAAGTCAAAGTGTAATTCATTATATATAAGATACTATGATGATCTCAAGTCTAAGGATCATTTGTACTACTATCACTACAAGAATTCCTATTGACAGGCAAATAAAACTCCATTAGGTATTCCTTAGCGAATTACATTCAGTGAACTTATTCTCCAATAAGCACCGACATACTTGCTTTAGTGTCTCCACACAAATGATCATGAGATCATTTATTCTCATCTAATAAGCAAGCAACGTATATATCAATCTATCTGGATTCACTAATCCTCTTTTTAGTAATCCGTTGATTGAGAACATTTTAGTTTTAAGCTATCTAAGAATTTAGATCGCATTAGCATGATCTCATCATGATTCTAAAAGCATTGCTTAAAACTATGAGTTTATCACATATTATTAAAACAACACCATCTAGATAATAAATATCTTTAATAATTAATTATTTTATTAATTAATAAATAAGATTGATTACAAAGTATATGCTTTATCATCATACATGATTGGCTTGTATGAATACTACTTTCAATCTCCCACTTTCATTAAAGCCAATCGTCGTGGTATCTCATACCTATCTTCTCTAAGTGACGATCAAACTCCTATTGTGTTAACAATTTAGTAAATGGATCTGCAATATTATCTTGAGAGTCCACACGCCCCAAGGTGACATCTCCTCTTTCAATGATCTCTCTGATCAAATGAAACTGCCGCAACACGTGTTTAGATTTTTGATGAGACCTTGGTTCCTTAGCCTGCACAACAGCTCCGGTGTTGTCACGGAATAAAGGTACTGGTCCTCTAATTTTAGGAACCACATCAAGTTCAATTATGAACTTCTTATCCAAACAGCCTCCTTTGCAGCTCACTTGCAGCTATGTACTCTGTCTTTGTCTCTGAATCAGCAACTGTTTGCTGTTTGGAACTTTTCCAACTCACTGCGCCGCCATTCAAGGTAAACACATACCCTAAAATGGATTTACTGTCATCTTGATCTGTTTGAAAGCTTGAGTCTTTGAAGCCCTCTAGTTTCAATTCAAATCCACCGTAGACAAGAAATATATCCTTAGTTCTTCTTAAGTACTTTAGGATATTTTTCACTGCCTTCCAGTATTCTTCTCCTGGATTCGACTAATATCTAATTTTTACACTAAGTGCATGAGCGATATCCAGTCTAGTACATATCATACCGTACATGATAGATCCTATTGCTAAAGCATAAGGAATCTTACTTATACGGTCTCTCTCCTCAGGTGTCTTTGGGGCCTATTTCTTCGAGAGATGTATTCTATGGCTCATCGGCATAAGACCTCTTTTAGAATCTTCCATGCTAAACCTCTTTAGCATTAAGTCAATGTACGTTCCTTGGGACAAGCCAAACATCCTTTTAGATCTATCTATATAGATCTTTATCCCCAAAATATAGGATGCTTCTCCCAAGTCCTTCATGGAGAAGTTTTTAGATAACCAGATTTTAATCGATTGAAGCATAGGAATATCATTCCCTATCAGTAATATATCATCAACATATAATACAAGGAATGAAATAGTGCTCCCACTAACCTTCTTGTACATACATAGTTCATCCTCATTTTTGATAAAATCAAACTCTTTGATTGTCTCATCAAAACTGATGTTCCACCTATGAGAAGCTTGCTTCAATCCATAAATGGATCGTAGTAGCTTATAGACTTGATTTGTTCCAACCTTTGAAATAAATCCCTCTGGTTGTGTCATATACACATCCTCTTCAAGTTTCCCATTGAGGAAGGTCATTTTCACATCCATCTGCCAGATTTCGTAGTCTTGGTAAGCTGCAATCACAAGCAAAATCCAAATGGACTTGAACATCGCTACTGGTGAGAAGGTTTCGTCATAGTTTACTCCTTGTCTTTGTTTAAAACCTTTTGCGACCAGTCATGCCTTATAGGTCTCTACCTTATCGTCTACTCCAGTCTTTCTTTTAAAGACCTATTTACACCCAATGGACTTAATGCCTTCAGGTGGTGAAACCAAAGACCATACATGATTTTCATATATAGAGTCCATTTTGGATTTTCATGGCTTCTTGCCACTTCTCCGAGCATTACTACTCATAGCATGTTCGTAATTCAATGGATCATCATTATCTATAATGTGTACCTCATTGTCATCTTCTATGACAAATCCATACCTATCTATTATCTTTAGTTCTCTTCCACATTTACAAATAGGGTGTTGTATAGAAGGTATCTCTACTTGGACAGGTTCTTCCATTTGATCTGTAGTGGCTTGTGGTTCTTGAATTTCTTCAAGATCTATTTTTCTCCCACTAGCCCCTTCAAGGACAAACTATTTTTCCAAGAAGGCAGTATGTTTGGTTACAAACACATTTTGTTCAGTAGGATTATAGAAATAATATCCACAAAAGTACACTTATCAGATCTTGTCCCAAGCTTATCATTCTGAAACCTTTTCACATAAGCTGGAAATCCCCAAATCTTAATATGCTAAAGACTAGGTTTCCTCCCTGTCCACATCTCATATGGAGTCTTAGGGACAAATTTTGAGGGAACCTTATTTAGTAGATATGTAGTCGCTTATAAGGCATATCCCCAAAATGACACCAGAAGATTTGTAAAACTCATCATGGAACGAACCATGTCCAACAGTGTTCGATTTCTCCTTTCAGATACACCATTCAGCTATGGCGTCCCTGGTGGAGTCCATTGTGAGATTATACCATTTTCTTTGAGACAATTAAGAAACTCACTACTTAAGTATTCAGCTCATCGATCTGATCAAAGAATCTTAATACTCTTTCCAGTTTGCTTCTCTACTTCACTTCTGAACTCTTTGAACTTTTCAAATGATTCAGATTTATATTTCATTAAATACACATATCCAAATCTTGAGTGATCATCAGTGAATGTAATAAAATAAGAATACATTCCTCGTGCATTCGTTGTCATAGGTCTACATACATATGTGTGAACCAACACTAACAACTCTATAACTCTTTCTCCTTTTCCACTAAAAGGAGATTTAGTCATTTTTTTCCATGAGACAAGATTCACAAGTTGGATATAATTCATAAACAGATAGCTCTAAGAGCCCATCTTTATGCAACTTGGATAATCTTGTTTCATTAATATGACTGAGTCTACAGTGCCACATTAAAGTATAATTTATATCATATCTTTTCCTTTTCTTAGTTTGTTCAATTTGAAGTATATTTTCATGCAAGTCAAGAATGTAAAGTCCATTTCATAAATTACCAACACCATATAAAACATTATTATTATAAATAGAACAAATATTATTCTTTATTATAATGTCAAAACCATCCATATCCAATACAGATATTAAAATAATATTTCTAATAAGTGACAGAACAAAATAACAATTATTTAAACTAATGGACTTGTCTGTAGGCAGTGCTAAAAATTAAGTCCTTACAGCTAATGCAGCAACCTTTGCTCCATTTCCCACTCGTAGGACGACCTCATCCTTGCTTAGCTTTCTACTTCTGACCAGTCCCTGCATATTATTACATATGGGAGAACCACAACCGGTATCCAATACCCAAGTAGAAGATTGACTTTCAGAAAAATTAATTTCAATCATAAACAAACCTTGATTAGGATTCGAAACTTCTTCAAGCTTATTCTGCTTTTGCTCCGCAAGATAATCCTTGCAGTTCCTCTTTTAGTGACTCGGCTTGTTGCAATGGAAGAAAATTCCTTTGTTAGCTGCATCAAGTTTCTTTTTATCCTTCACTGTCGCCTTACCTTTAGTCTTCTTGGATTTCTTCTTTTGAGAAGATACCTTGGGCCTCTTCCTTTTCTTGGAAGAATCATCCACCATTAAGACATGGTCCTTCTTGGATGGGAAGTGACCTTCAGCAGTTTTCAACATGTTAAGTAACTAGGGCAAGCTGACATCTAACTTATTCATGTGAAAATTCATAACAAATTATGAGAAGGTGTTCCGGAGTGACTGCAAGACTAAATCTTGACTCAACTCCCCATCCATGACGAACCCAAGCTATCTAAGACATTTAATCAGATTGATCATCTTTAAGACATAATTCTCAATGATAGTACCCTCAGTCATCCGAGATCGGAAGAGCTCCTTCGAAATTTCATATTTTTCAGTCCTACTTTGTTCACCATACAGCTCTTGCAGGTGCAGCAGCATAGTAAGAGCATCCATGGTTTCACGCTAACGCTGAAGCTCGTTACTCATGGATGTGAGCATGATGCATTGAGCCATAGATGTATCATCTTGCCACTGTTTAAAAGTAGCAATCTCTTTCTCAGAGGCTGTCTTTGCAACTTTTGCAGGTACATGCAAATTTAGGACATAAGAAATCTTTTCAGCAGTAAGAACAATTCTTAGATTCCTTAACCAATCCATGTAATTAGATCCGGTAAGTTTGTTAGCATCAAGTATGCTATGCAATGAAATTAGTAAGTGTGACATTTTAAAATTTTTGCATGTGAAAAGATAATATTTTTATCAAACATTTATTTAATTAATTACCAAAATAAATTAGGTCTTATTTTGTATTGGTATCTCCCACTATTTTTTTCAAACTATATTACCATTATCAATATAGTTCGACAATATCTAATTAAATATTTGCTAGTGAGAATAAGGATTCCATTTCAAATGTATATAGCCTTGTGTGTGCACAATAAACTATATATAAATAAATAGGTAGACAACTCTTGTCAATTACATCATCATGTAACTCCTTATATTTTGCCTCTTAAATCATAATGGTCAAGTGTGTGCACATTCGAACTAAGATGATTTAAGTTAAGTCATACCCAACATTTCCATATAAGTGAAGAGAAAAATGCAACCCTTGTGTGTGCACAACAAAGCGGTAATGTTCAATTCCTTATAAACAACATATGTAATAAAAACAACATCTCAAAAATTTAATACTCGCCTTGTGTGTGCACAACAAACTCATATTAAATATTCAATGATCTATTGTTTTTATAATGCTACAAGGAAACGCTCGATATTCCAAATATCTTTGAACGTTACAACTTAATATAATTTCATTGAGGGGTTTGTTATTATATGTCTCATCTTGTTTAGCGCACATGCACACACACACACACACACACACACATATATATACATGGGCCTTTAGCAACGATTTTTCGGGCAACGACTTTATAAGTCGTTGCTAAAAGTATATGTTTAGCAACAAAATTTGTCATTTTCATTTTGGAGATTGTGTCGACTTTCACTTTTTGCAAACGAAATTCATAAGTCGTTGCAAAATTTCGTTAACTAATTCATCAAGGAAAAAATTTCGATAGATATTCGTTTAAAATTTTTACCACTTGATTTCCCGTCATCGTGGGCAACGAAAGTTTTTTTGTTGCTAAAAATGGGGCTTGAACAACGATTTTTCAGGCAACGACTTTATAAGTCATTGCTAAAAGTGTATGTTTAGCAACGAAACTTGTCCTTCGTTGCAGATTGAGTCATGCTTTCACTTTTTGCAATGAAATTCATAAGTAGTTGCAAAATTTGGAAACAAAATTCGTTAGAAATTCGTTGCAAAAATTTTAACCACTTAATTTCTCCTCATCGTGGGCAACGAAAGTTTTTTGTTGTTCTTTATATTTAGATCTGCCTAATATGGACCACATTCATTGGCAACAATTTTTATTTTTATTGCATATTTTATACAACTTTTTGCAACGACTATTAACATGTTGCCTTAAATGAAGATGAAAATAATAATAATAATAATAATAATAATAATAATAATAATAATAATAACAATAAAAGTAATAATAATAATAATAATAATAGTCATAATAATAATAATAATAATAATAATAATAATAATAATAATAATAATAATAATAATAATAGTACTAATAATAATAACAATAACAGTAATAATAATAATAATAATAATAATAATAATAATAATAATAATAATGATTTGTTTAGTTATAAATACTAATCCTTGTAAAATAATAGTAGTTAGGCCCATGTGCTCAGGTGGTCATTAAATCAATATTTTAAATTGGAGGTCTTAGGTTCGAATCTTTGCATCAACATATTTTTTGGGATGAAGTTCAATATTCACCACGTTAGCCCGTCCATGTGTAAAATAAAATAAAAAATGCACACGCAGATCTGCCACATGTGCCACGTAGGCGCCACGTACGCAGGTCAACGCAAATGTGGAGCTTGGGGCTCGAAGTCAAAATTTTTTAATAGAAAGGGGCTCAATTTGCGTTGACTAAAAAAAAATATCTCAATACCCAAAAACTCCTAAAGTTCGGTGGTCAACTTTGCATTTTAGCCTTATAATATATTATGTAACTCTTCAAAAAGTCTACGGAATAAAAATTTTAATTAATTTAACGACATATTAATATTTTTAGTACTATTATTATAATAATAATTATTATAATAATACTAATAATAAAAAAATACTAATTTGACAACAGATGAATATTTTTAGTACTATTATTATAATAATAATAATTATAATAATAGTAATTATAATATTAGTAATAACACTAACAACTCATCATCAGCATATAAAATTGCCAACTCCCACTTGTAGTTAGCTTAGTGGATTTCTAATTGAATAACTTATGGCCACGTCATGCTTACATAACCTTTATCATTTATCTCTACGTATATCATTTCCCATATAATTAAATAATTGCTTATTTACCTATTTAAATATTAAGTTATTTAATAAATTTAATATTTTTCTTATAAAACAATTAACCAATACAAATTAATTAATTAATCTTTTTTTCATTTAATTTTATTTTAAATAATTCATAACACCATTATTACTATATATCACACTTATAGTTATATTAAATTATCATATATTTGAAATAAATTTTATTTTATTCACAAATATACATTGTACAATATTCTCGGGTCTCACAGTTTTAGATCGTACCTTAATGGTGGAGAATCGAGTGCGCCGCTGTATATGTAGAGAAGATGAAGGAATTCTCTCTCCAAATACTTTGGTGGAAAGACGTTTCATCGAGTGGTCCTGCATGTGTCTAGCGGTACTTGTTATTCTAGAAACCAATGCGTTTTAACAAAATCGTTCATCGAACCGAACAAGTTATCAGATGAATGGGTACCAGTGTTAAACCATTATTGAACCGACGACATCATAAATATATAAAAAATATATATTATTAGTAATTAATAAAATTTTAAATAAAATCTCATTTTTTATGAACTAAAACATAATAAAGTTGAGTTACAATATTACTAAATCTGATTAATTTTAATATTAAAAAATTTTAATACAAAAATAATAAAAAGTAATTGGGTCTCTTCTCTTCAACTGTTATTGGGTATTGGACGTATGCGGAACTCAATCTCTAGTCTATCTAAATTTGGGCTTTAATTGCTCTTGCTTATTGGATATAAGGTTGTAAATAGTAACTTAAAAATTTATATTTGTCTGCATCCGTATTCAAAAAAATGGATATATTCGTATTCAGTTTAAAGGTATCCGCAAATATACGAATACGAATGTAGGCGTATTCATATTTGTTTAACATCCGCTCGTAAATATATCCGACGAATAGCGGATATCCAATATCAGATATTCAGATTCAAACCTGTATTCGGAATTGGTATCCGAATAATGTATATATATATATATATATATATATATATATATTAAGTATTATATAATAAGTAAATATTTATTAGGTGGAGTAAATATTTATCACTTTCACTTGTCCAATTATTTAGAAACTAGAAGTCCAAATATTTAAAATAAGCACAAGGTCTATTTTAAATCAAGTTGGATTAACTAATTGTCACACATACATTATATTTCGCACTATCCATAAACATAATGAAATAAAATATTTTTTTTATAACTATATAATCTATGTATCGAGGTTAAATAATAAATATAATTCCTCATAAACATATTATTAAAGTTTTAATCAAATATTTGAGAACAAATAATTAAATATTTATTATAAACTTTTGAATTTATTATAGATTATAAATATTCAAACACATTACAACATTACTCCACACACATAAAATAAATATCTACTTATAATTGTAGTAAATATTACCCGGACAAATCATATAATGTGGACCATGGGTACTCTATCGACTGACTTAGTTTTATACCTCTTCTTCCAAATTTCAGGGCACTTAATTTTCCCCTCTCCCTCTTCCCCGACCTATTCACCGGTGGTACTATCTTGCATCTCTTACCGACGGCGGCTACTAAACTTTTTTCCCTCTTCATTTTCGTCTTCGTCGCACGCACAATTACTAGGTATATACAATTTCTGCGATTTAAGCAATTTGGGCGATTTGTGCCTGTTTTTCTAGAATCTTCACAACTAAAACCCTTATCGCCATGTCCGCTTCTTCCAGCTTCATTCAGACTATTGTTCCTCTATCTGGTTCTAAGCGGATTAAAACTCTTTTCAATGGCGGACTTTAATTCCTCCTCACAGTTCCAGAAAGTTCAGATTCAACGAGATGGCACTGTACTCTAAGCTTTGCTCTTCAATATTCTTTTCTCCTCATTTCTGCCATATATTTACCTTATGTATATTATTTTCAAAATATAAATCTTTACATGTTTTGAGAATTTAATGGTGAATTTGTTCCGATAGTCATAGCTCATACAGAGAGAAAATATTGTGTATTACCTCAGAATTAGGCTGATTTCAATAGATTAGGTTTTAGACAAATATAAGATTCAATTGTAATTAACCCTAATTTTCAATTGATTGATCAGCCAAAAAATATAGAAACATCTAGTAAATGAAGATTTTATCAGGTTGATTAATACTAATAATAGTATAAAAAATTATCCTTTATTTATGTATAGCTCTGTCTTAGTAAAATTTTATCATTAGGTAAAAAGATTGTTTGCTTGTGGATGAAGGAGTTTACTGCAATTATCAACATATGCAGGTGCCATCACGATTGGGAACGATGTTGATATTATTGTGTGGGAGCCAAAGTGGAGTTTGACCTCGATGATAATCATCCATCCTATATACCTTAAGCATCATGTATGTGCTCTTTTATATCTATCCTCTTTGTTTCTCATTTACTTCATTAGAGTGGTTGATGGTATGTCTTATAAAATATGCTGAAGTCTAGTTGGTTAAGCAATGTGTTTTAGCATAGAAATGATTAAGAACTTATATTAATGAATAAGCAACTGGTCTATGCAGTGATCAAGTTAATATTTGAATACATTCAACTTGATCTCTATGTTTTCACAATTCTTATTTTCTTTATTATATCAGTGACACATAACAAATGCTTAATGATAGAAAAGTAGATGAGTTGTCAGAATGCAATTTGGTTATTGGTTTGTTATAGTATGTGAGCATTTCTGCTAATAAAAATGGAGACAGGATATCGGTTGGACATGTCAAATAGCATATTTATATTTCAGTTATTTCGTAGTTTACACAGATTCATTCCTCTATACCCTTTCAAGCATCTTCTATACAATCAACTAGAATTTTGGGTAAACACAGGGTATTTTACATTCTATTAAGATAAATATCTCACAAGGCTAAACTGCATCTTATTTAAATAATTACACAAATTAGGTCTGCAGTTGGCATCCCAAGCTGCTTAGGATTTTCTTGGCCAATGGCCTTTCAACATTCAAATGTGCAACTGCCCACTAGCAAACTGCCTGCAAATGTGTTTCACCCATGTTCTACAATTCAAACCTAAGACTTGTCAGCATGTGTGTGGAGGTTGGCTGAGTCAGTAACTGCCCACCAATTTAGTTAGTTAGCTCACATTCTTTGTTGTCTCAGCCCACAAATTTACCCAACATGTGTCACAATGCTTTATCCATCCAGCCCACACGAAAATCCAACTAGGCCAAGCACTTGCCTAGGGTAAGGTGGTGCCCACTATAAACATGCCCACACACAGTAATGTTCCTGCCCAATCATGCCCAGCCCATGAAAGGGTCTTTAATCCAATCCAAGCTACCAATCTGTATGCTAGCATTATTGTTAGGGGAGTCCAACAATGTCCTAATGACCCGCACACATAGGCCATGACAGCCCACCCATGGCCTAGGTGGATCACCCCTCCCCTATAGTAGACATTAAGAAAATATTCTAAGTGTCACCAACAAACATCAAATCAAACATCAGATATGTTTGAGGAATTATAATGTATACCCCCTGAATATACTAGTTTTGGTCAGCGCTCATATCTGTCGCACAATGCCTCAAGTTGTCGCACAAATTGAGTGTCAAAGCTGTCTTGCCCCACACGAAATGAAGTGTTGGCATGTTGTCTGGCCATCCAACATATGAAGTCGTGTCAACCCACTAAGGGGATAACAGTGACTTGTATAACTACAACTGGAGATTTAAAGGAAGGTATGTTTTTATTTTTATTTTGTCCGTAAATTGCAGACAGGTAGTTTAGTAGATGATACATCTGGTAAGTCAATAGATTAACCTCAGGTTATGACATGCCATCTGACTCTAAGCTTTCTAGTTTACTGGTATTATGTTATGTTTAATATTCACCGTATAATGTTTTGAGCAGGGTAAGTTACTACAAAGATTAAATATTGATAATGGGCTCTAGAGATTGGTTCAAAAATATAATCCGCTTAAAGAAAGAGGAGAATGGGAAGACAAAATCACTAAAGGTACCTGTGAATGGATCAACTTTTTGCAATTTATTACCAATCTATCATGCTATTTCTTTTTTCTTCTTTTTTCTTTCAGGATCTTGGGGGTTTGGGGGTAGGTTTGGTGCCTGAATGTGTTTACATGTATGAAATGAAACTTGTCTTTTTGCTGATGTAATATATGAGGTGAAATTATTATTGTTTCTTACAATGATTCTTATTGTGGCTAGAGAAGTGCCAGGTATAAGGCATTTACAATCTGTGATTCAACTCCTTATTTAGCATGTGCATTCATCTCAATGCTATAGTCTACGCTTAGTTTCTATATAGTTCATAATGATTCCATGTAATGATAACAAAGCTTATGTGAAATACCTGTCATGTTCTCTTTTTCATTCGGACCCATATAGGCCTCCATGAACACAAGTCATTTTCTCGTTGTGGTTCTAAATGGTGCTGCAATGTCTTTCGTAGGATATCTTATGGTTAGTAAACTTGGAATCACTACAGGATTGATTTTTTATTTGTTTTTTTCTTTGTACAGGGATCTTCAGCACCTCAAAATTCAATTGGGATCAATAAGGACCCCACTCTCAGAAAGAGTCCACTGCTCTTGCTAACGGTAATTCTAATGAAAATCCTGTGGCTCTTCCGATGCTAGATGAGGATATAGCAGCGATTAGGATTCAAAGTGCATTTCTAGTATATAGGGTAAATCGTGTTGCGAGTTATGCTTGCTACTGCTATCTTGTTTCTTACAACACTAATTCAAAACTTAAAAAGTATAAAGAATTTTATAGCGGGTGCTTAGTTTGTCCCATCAGATATCTTTATTCATTTGGTAATGTCTTACATTATGTATTTCTGCTGTTAATGATTTTAGTATGATATTAGAATTTTATAGCGGGTGCTTAGCTTGTCCCTTGGGACGCGAATATTTATATTATATCAATGTAAATTATTCTATTATTTCTGTTGTTAATGATTTTAGTATGATATTAGAATTGGTATTTGACGAACCAAATTTGAGATATGAGTGTCTGAATTTGGGTGCGTCACAGGCACTTCCCAGACTTGGCTACTAAATTTCAGTTCCTAACTCCTCTGCTGTGAACCAACACCCCAAATTCACATACACAGTAATTTAAGGTTATCCAATTGATATAAACTCCATAAACTTACTACCAAACATTCCTATCATGATTCTAACAATTCAAATCATATAAACAACCAAATTCAAAAATTAAATTCAAATTTTATGTAATTTTTCCAAAGTTTAATCTATTTAGCGATTCACTTCATCATATATTCATTTCTTGACCAAATTAATCTGTTTCACCTTCATTGTTTTCGTATATAACCATGTTAACAATGTCTAGCTTCAATTTACATATTACATTATGCTTCAACCATCAATTTTACAACTCAAATAACAAGTATTTATGATATTTCTAAAATTTCACCAAACTCAGAATTCTAAGAACATGGTTTAAGAATTATACCTCTTGAAGCTAAATTGACCCTCCTTGATTCTTAACTTTTGATTGCTCCCAACTTCTCAATCACTCACTCACTAAAATTCTCAGAAATTTAAGTGTGAAGAATGAAGAAGAAGGTCTCTATTTATAGAAGAACTATGGACCAAATTTGGATTTTGCTCTATGAATTAAACTAAAGGAAGAAAGAAGAAACTAATGGTTCATGAAGATTTGGTGGAATATCAATTCCTAATAACTATTTAGCCCACTCCCATCTTCATCATTTGGAAGCTATGAGTTTGAGAAGAAGAAGCAATCTAGCCTTTTTGCATTTCACGTGAATGAAGAGATGACACTCAAATTGGGACACTTACCCTAATGCTCAGCATTGCAAAACTACTACTAGCATACTTAGGTTTATTTGATATTTTTCTACAAATGTGCATACATATACACCCACTCATACATTAAACACATAAAATTATATAATCCATGTACATTAGTTTTGTTCAAATAATATTTACATTAGACTAGAATATAATCTAGTTGGGTACCAATACTCTATTATTTTTCATAAAACTTATTATTCCAATTTTACATAAATATTGAAATAAATGTTTAATAGAAAATATTTATTTATTTAAATTTAATTTCTCTCATATGTTTAAAATACACATTTAATTGTTCCACCACACATCATGATGTCACATAAGGCTCTTCCATACAACTGTTGCCTCTTTTTTAGTTCAAACAAAAGAGCTCTAACTCATGCAAGTATACATGTGTCAACAAAGCAATACAGAGTAAGTCGAGTATCGTTCTACAGAGAAAGTTGTCTAAATTGAACTATTATGCATCAACTAAATCACTATTTTATATGCTTAAACTAATGCTTATAATTGTGAATTACTCTAAATGCAAATAATAACTAAAACAAGAATAATAAGGTAATAAATCAAATTTGGAAACAATGGGATCCTAACTTCATTTAATAGTTCATCTAACTACCACCATCATGCAAATCTATTCACATATCACAAGAAATTAGTCAAGAGCACTAATGTAGACATAACCATTTTTCAATGTAATATGACCTACTTACATAATATCCACATGCAATAGACACCATGTAATCATCAATAAAACCAATTTCACTATATTTCTATGTGAAATTGCAGCAATATTGAATTTAAGTACAAACCCTTATAAAACGCATACGGTGAAACAGTATATGTCTATTTGGTTCACGAAATACAAAGCTAAGCAAAACAGCCCCACATACGCATGCTATCATGATTACAATCCATACTCGCATGTTATTTTTCAATTCCACACAAACACATTAAAAACAACCATGATTGAGATTCCTCACGATACGCAAACAGTTCAGTAATCAGGCCATAAGTTAGACTACGTATTAAAATATGTTAGAATCCCATAATGGAGTTTAGTTCATGACTGAACCAAAAGTCATCATGGGATCAAAGCAAAGCATGGAAAATAAATAAACAATTGAAAGAGAGAAGATAGAATCGATCAAACCCAATTGCTGATTACAATCCCAATGTAACGTTCAAATCCTCACTAATATCCAGCAACTTAAAAGTAGTTCAGCCACAATGATTGAAATCCAAAAGAAGAAGTAGAACATAATAGGTTTATGCTTGGTTCATCAATGGAAATCTTTCAAAGTGTAAACCATAGTTCTCTTATGAAAAACATGTACAAATTGATGAATAATATGTCTGGTACCAACCAGAATTATTTTTTACCAACTCCAACTCTTACAATTAAAAATTAAAATAAAATAAATCAGCTGCCTCAGATGTCGATGCTGGCGGTAGCGCGTGTCCCCCTTTTAGAATCGTCGGCAGCGGAGCGCATCTTTTAAATCTGGTCGAGTCGGGTGATCATGGCAGCGGTAGCGCGTGTTTATCTGTGTAGCAGTGCGCAACTTCGCAATTTGGATTCTGTGTTCTGCTGCTGCTACATCCTTGTTCTGCTGCTCATCCTTGTCATGTTGCTCTTGTTCATTTGTCCTGCTAATGCTTGGTTTCTTTGCTCCAACCTCCATTAGCTCCATTGCCACCAACCATTGTCAAGCTATGCCATTTCCTGCACTTTTACACCCAAGGAGTTCTCAGTACATGCAATGCAAAATATTATGAAATACAACTAAAAACACAATCAAATGTACTTGAGATGGGCATAATTCTGGTGAATTGATATCTAATAAGTAGGTATAAAACCCACTTATCAAATACCCCCAAACTTGAACTATTGCTTGCCCTTAAGCAATGCATACTATATAAACACTGAAAATGCAACTACATGTTATGCAACTAAATCATGATGCAAACGAGTCTCACATTATTCCAGCCATAACAGAATTTCAGTCCAAAATGCCTCAGCGAATTATCCAGATTCAAAAATACAATTTCAAACCAAACTATAGGCATAATATCATACACTCAGATAATTCATATATGCTATAAATATGTTGTGTGTGTTGTGTTCACCAAAACTTGATTCAAGCAAAGAATACACATGCTAAACTGCTCAAAACAGAAAATTACAGTCTAAATCAAAACTCATGTATACTTATGCAACAAAGACTATTCCAACATATCAAAACAAACTAAGGTTCAACAATGGGCTTAACTGCTTTATTTCTACTCACGAGGGTGATTTTCGCTCTTTCCCGCGGTGTTTATTGCTATTTTTTTTCTTTTCTATTTTTTTTTTCACATGACTGTGCAATGCCTCATTCCATTAGGCAAACACTGCTACCCCTTAGCGAGCTTTCAACCAACGACTCCCAGACCATGAAAGACCTTAGGGCGCTAGGTGTTAAGACACCCCTACGGGCGTACTTACTCAAGTAGCCAGGGACCCAAAATAAGACTAGCATTTTTTATATATATATACATAGCATACCCATGTTTTCCCAAAGTTTGAATATCGTTGTTTTGTACAGTCTAAGTCCATTTTCCACATATTTCTCTTTTTAAAACCACATTTTCTATCGAGCAATGCAACACATAATTCTTATACCTACAAGCAATTGTGAACACGGCCGTGCAAACCGAAAGTATCTAAACAGCATCATGAATTACATTGTGTAAAACATTATATCTAAGCTCAAGTTATCCAAAATATTCAACAATCCTTCAAAATTCACTTTCGTCATAGGCTAGACAAAATTTCCATAAAGCCAAAATTTGTGAGACATGCACTACACATAAAATGCAACTAAACATATACTAACATAAGTAATAATAACTAAAAACCAAAAAAAAAATTGCAAATTTTATCTAACACATAAACATGCAAACTTTTAAACTAAACATGAAACTTTAAACTAAACATGCAAATACTATATGCAACTACTACTACTACCCCAATAACCCCAAACTTATAATATTCATTGCCCCAATGAATGAAGGTATAGGGTTAAAGAAAACTACCCTAGTGCTCAGCCGCACCACCCTATTCGGGTGGTGAATCTGGTGGTGGATATGGCACAACCATCCCGAACTGAGGCCACTCAAGCATCGTTCCCTGCTGTGCAAATGCCTCTGCAAGTGACCTAGTCAAACCCGTTACAAATGCTGAAAAGTTTCCTTACAAGGCGTCGACCTTTCGCTCCAACCTTCGGAGCTGTCGATCCCAATGAACAGTGGGAACTTGGGTTGACGCGCCTGCTGCATCTGTCTGAGAGGGCTGCTGTGGTGGTGGAACTGAGGATGTGGGCTGGATGATAAAACCTTTTCCTCACGGGTGTAGTGCACCTCCTGCCCAATCCTCGAATTTTGCGATAGTTGCGTGAGTGATATTTTGGCTTGGGTTTTTGCATTTGTTCATCGTCCCAATGGCAGCCTTGATGAGCACACAACATAGCTTCCACTGACGCATGTGGATTACTCCCCGTAGTGCTACCCCATAGATAACGCAATATATTTTGATGAATCAGATGGCCCACGTCAATGTATTTGCCTGTGATTATGCCCCACAGAATGATTGCCCTCTCCGCTGTGATTTCATGCTGATGAGACGACGGAACGAGTTTTGCACATATGAACAAATTCCACGCCTTTGCATACCGATTCAAAGTTGCAGCTGGGAATATGCGAGGCTAATTTATGTCGGCCTTGTAAGTCCACTTCGTGTCTGGCACGCACAACTCAGTAATGACCATTTCCAAATCCGTTTCCAAATGTGCACCCTCTACCCAATTAGCAGACCCAGTTGGTGGTGTGTCACGTAGCCTGAAGACTTCTCTGATTGCAGGTGGTCGGTAATCAATTTCAAATCCTTGAACCACAGATAGACCACTCATCGTGTCTTTAGCATTCGCATAGAATTCTCAGACTATACTCATCGGAACCGGCATAGGGGTTGCAGTCAAGCCAAACCATCCCCTCTCGTGAATCATATTCCATAAATGACCATCTTGCCTCTCAGGTTTGAAACCTCGCTCCTTGACAAACGTTTTTGCCACGATTCTGTAATATTTTGTTTGTACGGCCAGACTCAGAAATTTGGTATGATCCACCACATCCTCCCCTTGACTTCTAGAGGAAGATGATGATGAAGAAGAACTCGAACGTGCTCTCTTTGGACCCATTGCTTTGAATGTTGAAGATGAAGATTTGCTTGAGAATGAGTGATAATTGATAAAGAGAGTAACCCCCAAACTTAATTCACACCACCACTCTCTGAAACCCTAGCTTTATAATGCAGACACTGATCGTGGGTATAAGCTCCGAAGCGATAATCACGTAATGCAGAAGGGAGTTAGGGCTTAGTTTGTAACTGTCGAGAGGTGAGGAGAGGTGCATGTTAAAGAGAGCAAAAGAATACGCCTTGGTGTGATTTTAAATGATAGAAGAATTGGGTCAAACACCTGTTTTAAAACTTCAAAAATTTTCATTTATGCAGTGTCGCATGACCATGCATTGATTTTCAATAAATGGTGGGCGGCGAGGCCATGAGTGGGATTTTTTTGAGTTTGCAGGCATGCCTCATGCAAGTATGTGGTCTTGTCTTTATTTACATGGCGTGGCACGCGACCTCATACTGTTACTGCTAACTTTTAATTCGATCTTCGCAAATCAGTGATGAATTCAGTCCAAGATACCTACATAGACATCAATACACACTGTTAAGGCATGAATTACTTAGTAAGCATGAATGACCAAATAAACTCTATACTACATCAAACACCTCTCAATGCAAATTCAGCTACACACTCAATTAGGCAAAACACAATAATCTATCACACTTAAAATAAAGATGAACTAATAAAAACAACCTAAACTGAATAAATAAAAAATAGAGATAGAAATAATGGGTTGCCTCCCATCAAGTGCTAAGTTAAAGTCAATTAGCTTGACTATCTCTGAATCTCATGTCGAAGAAAGAATTGAGGTGACTTTCTGTCTGTCCACCTCGCCACCAAAATAATGCTTCAATCGCTGCCCATTCACTTTAAAAGGTTGATTTAGGAATTTATCGAACACTTCTATCGCACCATGTGGGAAGATAGTCCTCACTATAAATGGCCCTGACCATCTTGATTTTAGCTTCCCGGGAAAATGTTTATGTCTGGAATTGTAAAGCAAAACCCTTTGTCCCGGTTTAAATGTCTTCTCTATGATCTTGCGATCATACCATTTCTTCACCTTCTCCTTGTACAGCTTCGAATTCTCATATGCCTGTAATCTGAATTCATCCAACTCATTGAGTTGGAGTAGGCGTTTCTCCCCTACAGCTTTCAAATCAAAATTGAGCTTTTGAATTGCACAATATGCCTTATGCTCCAGCTCCATAGGAAGGTGACAGGCTTTTCCATACACCAGCTGAAAAGGTGATATGCCCAACGGTGTTTTGTATGCAGTCCTATATGCCCATACTGCATCATCCAATTTTAACGACCAGTCCTTCCTCGTGGGATTCACAACTTTTTCAAGGATTCTTTTGACTACTCGATTCGACACTTCCGCTTGGCCATTCGTTTGTGGGTGATAAGTTGTAGAAATACGATGGTTCACCCCATACTTGGCCAACAAAGCTGTAAACTGCCTGTTGCAGAAATGACTGTCTTCATCACTAATGATGGCCCTAGGAGTCCCAAACTTAGTGAAGATACTTCTGTGTTAAAACCTGAGGACTAACTTGGCATCATTTGTTGGAAGAGTTGCCGCTTCTACCCACTTTGACACATAATCCACTGCAAGCAAGGTGTAGAGATTTCCGCAAGAAGAAACAAAAGGGCCCATGAAATCAATCCCCCACACATCAAAAATTTCTACTTCGAGGATTGTATTCAACGGTATTTCATTTCTTTTTGAGATGTTCCCCACTCTCTGACATCTATCACATTGCTGGACAAAAATGTAGGCATCCTTGAAGATTGTCGGCCAATAGAATCCTGCTTGAAGCATTCTAGCCATTGTTCGCTCTCCACCATAGTGACCCCCATACACAGAAGAATGACAATCATGTAGAATCCCCTCGGTCTCGCTATACGGGATACACCTTCTTATCATTTGATCAACACACTATTTAAACAAATAAGGCTCATCCCATATATACCATTTGACATCATGCAGAAATTTCTTCTTTTGATGACCCACCAAGTCAGAAGGTACCATCTTACTCACCAAATAGTTCGCGTAGTCTGCAAACCATGGCACTTCCCCTTTCACCACAAACAACTGCTCATCTGGAAAGGATTCATTGATTACAACTTTTTCATCTGCCTCCCTTTCCGGATTCTCTAGTCGAGATAAGTGGTCCGCCACTTGGTTTTTAGTGCCCTTTCTGTCCTTGATTTCCAAATTAAATTCCTGCAACAATAAAATCCATCTGATCAATCGAGGTTTGGCATCCTTCTTTGCCACTAAATGTTGAATTACCGCGTGATCCGTATACACTATCACCTTTGTACCAATCAGATATGCTCGAAATTTATCAAAGGCATACACCACTGTCAATAACTTTTTCTCTATGGTGGTGTTGTTTAGCTGTGCATCTGTAAGGGTCTTGCTAGTATAATAAATCACATGAAACATATTCTCTTTCCTCTGCCCCAAAACATCCCCTACGGCATAATCACTGGCATCACACATCATCTTAAATGGCAAATCCCATCCAATAAACTGCATAGTGGTTTAGTTATCTTGGAGAAGTCCTTGATGAATCTATGGTAGAAACCTGCATGTCCCAGAAAACTACGAACACCTTTTACTGAAGTGGGTGGTGGCAATTTCTCTATAGTTTCCAGCTTGACCCTATCCACCTTAAGTCCCTTCTTTGAAACTTTGTGTCCCAGTATGATTCCTTCTTGTACCATGAAATAACACTTTTCCCAGTTCAGCACTAAATTTGTCTCAACACACCTCTTCAAAACCATTACCAAATTTTTAAGGCATAGATCAAAAGAGTCCCCGAAGACCAAGAAATCATCCATAAATACCTCCACATTCTGTTCCACCATGTCCAAAAATATAGCCATCATGCATCTCTAAAAGGTGGCCGGAGCATTGCACAACCCAAAAGACATCCTTCTGAAAGCAAAAGTGTCATATGGACATGTGAAGGTAGTCTTTTCCTGGTCTTCTAGAGCTATCATAATCTGATTGTAGCCCAAATATCCATCCAGAAGGTAATAGTACTAATGGCCTGCTAATATGTCCAACATCTAATCAATAAATGGTAGTGGAAAATGATCTTTCCTTGTAGCTTTATTGAGCCTGCGGTAATCCATACAGACTCTCCACCCTGTCACTGTTCATGTTAGAATTACCTCATTATTCTCATTAGTAACAACGGTCATACCACCCTTCTTCGGTACACACTGCACTGGGCTCACCCATGAGTTGTCTGAAATTGGATAGATTATGCCTGCATCCAGCCATTTCAGTACCTCTTTCTTGACCACTTCTTTCATTATCGGATTAAGTCTTCTTTGTTGCTCAACCGACGGCTTACTACCATCTTCTAACAGGATCTTATGCATGCAAAACGAAGGGCTGATCCCTTTACTATCTGCTATGGTCCAGCCAATAGCTGATTTAAACTCTTTAAACACTCGTAACAGTTTTTCTTCTTGAAAAGATTTTAGTGCAGAAGAAATAATCATAGGTAGCTTTGAATCTTTATTTAAAAATGCGTACATGAGATGATCTGGAAGTGGTTTTAATTCAAGTTTCTGGAGGTGTCTTGTAAGACCCCAAATTTTTATTAATGAAATTAAAATTTCTTTTATTTATTATTTTGATATAGTAAGGGTTAATTTGATTAATGTGGATAGTTATGGGTAAAATACGCAAATATTTCGAATAAGCAAGTGGTTATAAAATATTCATTGTTGTCGGGGAATATTTGTTTGGTCGTGGAATATTAAATCTTTGTCGGGAATATTAAATACTGACGGCCAGTGATCTTTTGTGGGCCCCCATAAAAAGCGATTGGATGAAGAAAGCGACAAATATAAGTTGTTTAAAAATAAGCGGCGTAGTTATTACTGAATTATCTTTGTTGGAATACCGGTGGTTTAAACACACTTATCACGCGTTGTTGAGCGAAGTAGCTGCGGTATTGCACCAATTATTGATTCTTACGTAAGAAGGCACTACTCAATAATTATTACAGAATAATCGCTTAAAGATATTTTATTTTATTGATTTAATAATTCTTTGCATTGATATTTTATATTCTTTGTTGTTTCAATAAATTGTCATTACACGGTATTTTCCATTATCAGACAATAATTCATATTATCTGAAAAATATTATTGGATAACATTATTGGCAATGTCTAGAAAGTTACATCTAAGGAGAGGTTTGGTCACCTAATTGCGCGCCATGATGAGGAGAGATCCTTATTGGAAAGTCCCTCTTTCACAGGAGCGGCACGGTTGCCAAGATCTTGTGATTCGTAATATTATGTGTGAATAATTAATTATTGATTCATATGATGAGGAAAATATTGATTTTATGTGGATATAGATGGAGAAAAATTTTTAAAGTGACAATTGTTGAAAATGGAAATTTTATCTTTTTCTGATAAAATAATTCATTTAAATATATTATTTTAATAATATATTAACGGTGATATTTTTATAATGAATGTGGGATATATGAGTATATGTGGAGGAGGAGTATCTTTGTTACCAAAAATATTTAAAACATGTTTTTCATGTTGGTGGACCCCATTTATTGACTGAAATTTGATTATAGACTGTAAAATAGCCCGTTTGTGGATTTCGGTCAATTTCTGTTTGGAATTTGGAAAAACTTTCTTCTGAAAAGTTGTAGAGAATTGAATTTCCTATAAAAACTCGCGAGATTTGAATTTTCTGACAAAAGGGCTATTTATTATGAATTATTGAAGTTCTGAAGCTCCGAAATAATTGATTTTTGGAAGTTTAAATTATTTTAAATAATAAAAACATTTTTTATACTTAGTTGGCATCATTATCATGTGCAAGATGGCTGAGTTCAGATCTTAGAAGGTGTGCATAGAGAATTTTAATATATATATTATTATTTTAATAAATTTTCTACTTTGGTGTTCTAAGCATTTTCCTATAAATAGGGTGCTTAGGTTAGAATTGAAAAAATCACACGGCTAAAGTTTTCTTTCTATATTATTGAGCGTATTCTTGTGAGTATTTTGAGTATACTTTGAGTATTGCTATACTGATTTACAAGTTCAAGTCATAGCCTATATCCAAATTATTTCAACTAAATCTTGTCTTTTCGAGGTAAGGGATGTTATTTTATTCGAAAATGATATTATTTCTTCAATATCATCATATAGAAATATTGGTTGGAATTTTTATCAAATTTGGAACTTTTTCATGTCGGGGTTACTATTCATGAGTTACTATTCACGAGTTACTATTCATGAGTTACTATTCACGAGTTCTTATTCACGAGTACTATTCACGAAGCGTGAAGATGTTTTTTGTGAAATTTTTATCTTTTGGTGCTCTGAGTTACTATTCACGTGATCGGCACTATTCACCAAAAAATGAAATTTCTTCTTTTTGTCAAAATATCTATTATGGATACTAGCTTTGATTGTATCCATGTTTTGATCATTCTTGAATTTTACTCCACTCGATTACTTATGAAGTATTTTTGAACTTGGATTGTTTAAAATACGAATCCTTAATATTGTTCTTTTGTTTCTTTGGATTCGTTTTCCTTTAAAATATTTTTTCATCATCCTCGGTCCTAAATGATGATATTCTTGAATATCTTTGGCACGTAGTACAAAGATGAATGATTTCTTGATGAATATCTTTGGCCCGTAGTGCGATGATGAGCAGTGTTGAGATGAACATGGTGATCGATTAATATCTTTGGCCCGTAGTGCAAAGATGAGCAGTGTTTAGATGAACATGACCAATCGATGAATATCTTTGGCTTCGTAGTGCAAAGATGAATATTTGATTCCAGATATATATTGATTGATATTACAGGGATAAAATATCGACGTTGAACTTTTAAATTCATATATAGAAGATAGTAGTTTGCATTCTCTACTTAACTCTTCTAATGAATTGTTGTTTCCGCTACGAAGATTGATTTAAAACTGGTTGTCTATTGTATTCTATTAGATTTTTCCCTGTTGGAGACTAACGATAATTTGTTGTATATTATCTTAGTCATAATATTCTTTACTGGGCTAGTTGAGCTTACCCTTTTCCTTTTTGTTCAATTTTTCTTCTCAGGAGGCGAGAATGTAGCGAGTACTAGTAGGGGTATGGAATGAAGGTTCTAGAGAGAGTTGTTTAGTAGTCCTCACTATTTTTGTAAAATAATGTATCAATAATTATGATGGAGATTTATTTGCGTGTGGATATTGTCTAGATGGCAATATCTGTATTTAAACTCACAGTTTATATGTTGTAATAATAAAGTTGTAGTTATTTCTGTACCATATATTTGGCGACTCAGAATGGGTTGGATGGAATGGACCTATTTTGGGGCGTCACATGTCTCAAGAGATGGCTTTAATTTTACCGATGTCTCTCCAGCTTTTGTCAATGGCTCGACAGATGTTCTGAATTTTCTGAATTGTGGAGTGGTGTCCAGATATTGCACAATTTCATCAAACTCCTTATCCTCCAATTCTGAATTTTTAGCAATGACATTCCTCAATGGTTCATACTCCACCAGACTCTCAACTTCATCATTTAATACACGGTCCACCAAATCAACTCTGAAACATTCTTCTTCATCTGGTGGGAACTTCATTGCCTTGAAGACGTTAAAGGTAACCTCCTGATCATGTACATGCATAGTGAGTTCCCCTTTCTGCACGTATATCAAAGTCCTTCATGTGGCTAAGAAAGGTCTCCCCAGTATGATTGGTATACTTTTATCTTCCTCGTAAGCCAGAATGATAAAGTCAACCGGAAAGATATATTTGTCCACTTTCACCAGTATATCCTCAACTATTCCCCATGGATACGTGATGGATCTGTCAGCTAGCTGCAAAGAAATGTTTATCAGCCTTGGAGCTGGAAAACCCAACTAATTAAACACTGACAAGGGCTTTAGATTGATACTTACCCCAAGATCACATAGACATTTATTGAAGTTCATCTTTCCGATCGTGCATGGAATTGTGAAACTGCCCGGATCTTTCAGCTTTAGAGGTAGTTTACACTGAAGCACTGCACTGCATTCCTCTGTCAAGGCTACTGTCTCAAATTCGTCTAATCTCCTATTCCTTGACAATATACCCTTCATGAACTTTGCATAACTCAGCATCTGTTCCAATGCCTCCGTGAAAGGTATATTAATCTGCAGCTTCTTAAAAACCTCCAAAAATTTGCTGAACTGCTTATCGTCCCTCTGCTTATTCAATCTTTGCGGATACGAAACTGGAGGGTGAACTAGTGGTACTGTATTCACGGGACTTTCCACTGAACCTGCTTTGTTATCATCTACCTGCTGTAACTCAGAATCCTCCTTATTCAATTTCTCAGCAGACATAGTTTCTTCCTCGCGCAGCCGCGCGTCCTCCCTTTGTAAATATAGCGCGGCCGCGCGATGCTCGGTTTTTGCAATCTTTTTCCCAGACCTTAATGTGATCGCTTGACACTGTTCCTTCCCGTCTCTTCTTGGATTTTCCTTTGTATTACTTGGCAATGAACCCTGGGGCCTGTTGTTAAGCATGCTCACCATTTGTCCCATTTGAGTTTCTAAATTTTTAATAGCCACTGCTTGGCTCTTGATCATAACCTCCGTGTTTGCCATGTACTTCAGCATCATCTCCTCCATTTCTGATTTCTTTTCTTGCTGAGGTGCAGCTGGAGTGTGATGTTGTTGTTGTTGAGGAAATCCCGGTGGAAAAGGTAGTCTTGGAGTAAGCTATTGCTGCGCTGGCTATGGCTGAAACTGATTCGGCTGAAACTGATTTTGTTGATTACCTTGATTATTTGACCAACTGAAGTTTGGATGATTGCGGTTGTTGGAGTTGTATGTGTTCTGAAACTGTCCTTGGTCTTTCCTGTAATTGCTCACATCTTGCATCTGAGCGAAGTGATAGCACATTGATTTGTCGAGTGTGACCCCGCACAAATCTCACATACGAAGGCAACTGTTTTCGCTTTACTCTCTGCCAATGAATCTATTTTCTTCGCCATAGCTTCCATCTGTGCCAATAACTAAGTAATAGTATCCACTTCCAACAAACCTGCAACTTTGGGCTATGGCATCCGAGATGTAGGGTTCTGAAAATCATTTGTTGCCACTGTTTCAATAAGGTTATAGGCCTAATCATAGCTCTTCGCCCATAATGTCCCTCCTGCAGCTGCATCTATAATAGGTCTTGACTACCATCCCAATCCATTATAAAATGTGTTGATCACCATCCAATCTAGCATACCATGGTGCAGACACTTTCTTAGCATCTCTTTATATCTCTCCCATGCTTCGTATAAGGATTCACCCTGTTGTTGCTCGAACTGAGAGATAGATGTCCTCATTTTCGCAGTCTTAGCTATTGGAAAAAACTTGGCTAAGAACTTATGTGCTAGGTCCTCCCATGTAGTAATTGATCTTTAAGGCAAAGAATGAAGCCAACTTCTTGCTTTATCCCTCAATGAGAACGGAAATAGCCTCAGTCTAATAGCATCCTCTATCACCCCGTTGTATCTGAATGTATCACAAATCTCAATAAAACTCAACAGGTGTTCATTCGGATCATCCGTAGCAGCACCCCCAAACTGAACCAAATTCTGCACCATCTGAATAGTGCCCAGTTTTATCTCGAATCTATTGGCTGCTATTGCTGGTCTGACCATGCTCGACTGAAGTCCATTGATGTTCGGCATGGAATAGTCCCGCAAAGCCCTGTGCTCCTCTCTTTGTCCCTCTACCATATTAGATGTAGTACCCTCTAACTGTGCTTGTAAATTTCTCCGCACACTCGTTTTCCAACCTCTTCCGTTAATATTATCCTGTGTTGGTATCAATTCTGAGTTGGACGATCGTGTGTGCATAAAAATTATACAAGTACCTGAAACCAAAACAAAAAATAGAAATGAGAAACGATTAGATTTGTCTAAGTCATACAATATAGCTTAAAACTGATGATAATAATAAAAATTTATACGCATATCCCCGGGAACGGCCCCAAAAACTTGTTGCCTCTTTTTTAGTTCAAATAAAAGTGCTCTAACTCATGCAAGTATACATGTGTCAACAAGCAATATAGAGTAAGTCGAGTATCATTCCACGGAGAAAGTTGTCTAAATTGAACTATTATGCATCAACTAAATCACTATTTTTATATGCTTAAACTAAAGCTTATAATTGTGAATTACTCTAAATGCAAATAATAACTAAAACAAGAATAATAATGTAATAAATCAAATCTGGAAATAATAGGATCCTAACTTCATTTAATAGTTCATCTAACTACCACCATCATGCAAATCTATTCACGTATCACAGGAAATTAGTCAAGAGCACTAATGTAAACATAACCATTTTTCAATGTATTATAACCTACTTACATAATATCCACATGTAATAGACACCATGTAATCATCAATAAAACCAATTTCATAATATTTCTATGTGAAATTGCAGCAATATTGAATTTAAGCACAAGCCATTATAAAACTCATACGGTGAAACAGTATATGTCTATCTGGTTCACGAAATAAAAAGCTAAGCAAAACAGCCCCATATATGCATGCTATCATGATTACAATCCATACTCGCATGTCATTTTTCAATTCTATACATGCACATAAAACGAATGGAGATCAGTCATTCATGCATTAAAAACAACCATGATAGAAATTCCTCACGAAACGTAAATAGTTCAGTAATCAGGCCATAAGTTAGACTACGTATTAAAATCCGTTAGAATCCCATAATGGAGTTTAGTTCATGATTGAACCAAAAGCCATCATGGGATCAAAGCAACGCATGGAAAATAAACAAACAATTGAAAGAGAGAAGATAGAATCGATCAAACCCAATTGCTGATTACAATCCCAATGTAACGTTCAAATCCTCACTAATATCCAGCAACTTAAAAGTAGTTTAGCCACAATGATTGAAATCCAAATGAAGAAGTAGAAAATAATAGGTTTATGCTTGGTTCATCAATGGAAATCTCTCAAAGTGCAAACCATAGTTCTCTTATGAAAAACACGTACAAACTGATGAATAATACGTCTGGTACCAACCAGAATTATTTTTTACCAACTCCAACTCTTACAATTAAAAATTAAAATAAATTAAATCAGCTGCTTTAGATGTCGCGCGTGGGCACGCGTGTCCCCTTTAATAATCACGGCAGAGCAGCGTCTTTAAAATCGTCGATTCGGGTGATGGCGGTAGTAGCGTGGTTATCTTTGTGTGGCCGCTGCGACCACTCCGGCTCTGTAATTTGGATTATGTGTTAAATTCTTTGCTATATCCTCGTTCTGCTGCTCATCCTTGTCATGCTGCTCTTGTTCATTTGTCCTGCTAATGTTTGGTTTCTTTGCTCCAACCTCCATTAGCTCCATTGCCACCAACCATTGTCAAGCTATGCCATTTCCTGCACTTTTACACCCAAGGAGTTCTCAGTACATGCAATGCAAAATATTATGAAATACAACTAAAAACACACTCAAATGTACTTGAGATGGGCATAATTCTCGTGAATTGATATCCAATAAGTAGGTATAAAACCCACTTATCAACAACTTAGTAAATTACATAATTAAAGCTTACTTTTATCATATAGTCTTATATAATAATTATTCACATTCTAATGTCACACCTCATTTTATATTGAATGAAGAAACATTATTATATAGGACTACAGATTACATGTGATTGCTCACGATAAATAATTAATAATAATATAAATTAGTCTATCACATTATGTAATTATTTACTCATTAGTAGTACTAATTAATTTTATCATTAATTTGATTAGTAACTTACTCATTTCACCATTTTGCCACACTAGGCATAACCTCATAAGCTTAAATTAAGCTTCTCATTATTTCCACCACATTACTCAATTATCATATGCTTATTTAATTAAATAAATTACCGCAAATCATGCCACCACTATATATATTTATATTCAAATAAATATTCAAACAATCATTATTCTCAATATTAATATTATTTATTTAAAATTCGTGGGTATTACATCCTCCTCCTTATAAGAATTCTGTCCTCAGAATTGGTACATGGTTACACAAATAAATATGGATAATCCCTCAGCATCTTATTTTTTTAATTTCCACATGGCCTCCTCGGTGTCGTGGTTTCGCCAAACTACTTTTACAGAAGATATAACTTTATTTCTTAACGTTTGCTCTTTTCTATCTAGTATTTGAATAGGAATTTCCTCAAACGTTAGATTTTTCTCTACTTGAATGAGCTCGTAGGAGATCACGTGTTTATAGTTAGGCTTGTATGGACGCAACACAGAAATGTGAAACACATTATTGATGTGTTCCAGCTCGGGTGTTAAGACTACTTTGTACGCCACTTCGCCTTCACACTTCAATACTTCAAATGGTCCTATGATCCTCGAACTTAATTTCCCTTTCATTCTGAATCTGATCTTCCCTTCCAAGGAGACCTTCAGAAACACAAAACTACCGACTTCAAAGTCTCGATTCTAACGATACAAATCTGCATAATTCGTCTTGCGATCTTGAGTTGCTACCAATCTGGATCTTATCGTTGTTACCACGTCGATCGTTTGTTGAACTAATTCTGGTACCAAAAGTCGTCGTTCTCCAACTTCATTCCAACACAATGGTGTTCTACACTTTCTCCCATAAAGAGCTTCATATGGAGGCATACCGATACTCGCATGATAGCTATTATTGTAAGCGAATTATCCTAATGGTAAGTGGTCTTCCCAATTCTATTTGAAGTCCATCACACAAGCTATAAGCATGTCCTCCAATGTTTGTATTGTTCGTTCACTCTGCCCATCAATTTGAGGGTGATAAGAAGTACTTAATCTCAACTGTGTTCCCATTCTTTCTTGCAAACTTTTCCAAAAATTCGACGTAAAACACGGATCTCTATCGGACACAATCGACATCGCCACTCCATGTCGCGATACGATTTCCTTTACATATAAATTTGCTAACTAATTGAGATTGAATCGGATCTTGATGGGTAAAAAATGTGTTGTCTTTGTTAGTTGGTCCACGATAATCCAAATAGCATCATAACCCTTCTGTGTGATCAAAAGTCCAACCATGAAGTCCATCGTAATGTGCTCCCATTTCTATTCTGGTATTTCTAACGGTTAAAGTAGTCCACTTGGCCACTAGTGTTCTTCTTTGACTCTTTGACAAATAAGACATCTATTGACGCAGTCTGCAACCTCTTGTTCAAAATTGGGCCACCAAAAGTGTTTTTGAAGATCCCGGTACATTTTTATGCCTCCTGGATGAACAAAATATGTTGTATTATGTGCCTTGTGCAAAATCTCCTCTCTTAATTCAGTTACGGTGGGCACCCACACTCAACCTTCGAACCTAATTATATTGTCCTTATCCAATCTAAATTTGTCTCCTTCATTCCCTTCTATTCTCTTCCTTATCTTCTTGCATTCTCAATCTTTCTCTTGTGCTTCATTTATTCTATCCAATAACGTCGGGTGAGCTTCCATTACGAATAATTTTCCTTCTGCTTCTTTCGGTTCCTCCACTACTATTTCCAACCTTTCCATTTGTCTTATTAACTCCTCTTGAGTTGTCAATCTGAATAACTTCTCCCTTCCTTGTTACTTAAAGTGTCGCCTACTACATTTGCTTTTCCCAGGTGATAAAGAATTTCGCAGTCATAATCCTTGATTAATTTTAACCACCTTCTTTGTCGCATGTTCAAGTCCTTCTATATGAAGATATATTTCAGACTCTTGTGCTCCGTGTATATCTCACATTTTTTTCCATACAAATAATGTCTCCAAATCTTTAACGCAAAAACTACCGCTGCTACCTCCAAGTCATTAGTAGGGTATCTTTCTTCTTAATCTTTCAACTATCGTGACGCATACGCAATAACCTTTCTATGCTGCATTAGCACACAGTCAAGTCCTCTATGCGACGCATCACTTTAAACCACAAATCCTCCCGTATCATCTGGTAATGATAATACAAGCGCCTCGGTTAACCTCCTCTTAAACTCTTAGAAACTCTCTTCACATTTGTTCGTTCACACGAACTTTACTGCCTTCCTCATTAGATTAGTCAGCGGGGTTGCTACCTTATAAAAATCTTGGATGAATCTTCGATAGTACCCAGCTAATCCTAGAAAACTTCTTTACATTGGCATCTTGGTTTTTCCCGATTCTTACGCTCCACTTTTGCAGGATCCACTGAAATTCTATTTTGATCTATCACGTGTCCTAAAAATTGAACCTTCTCCATCCAAAATTCATATTTCAAAAATTTTGTGTACCTCTTTTCCCTTCTCAACGCTTCCAATACCATCTTCAGATGTTCGGCGTGCTCTTCATTGGTCTTCAAATAAATCAAAATGTCTTCGATAAATACTACTACAAACTTATCTAAGTATGGCTTGAAAACTAGATTCATCAAGTCCATGAATGTTGCTGGAGCATTAGTCAACCCGAATGACATCACTAGAAATTCGTAATGTC
Organism: Panax ginseng; assembly: GCA_020205605.1. Classification (NCBI taxonomy): domain Eukaryota; kingdom Viridiplantae; phylum Streptophyta; class Magnoliopsida; order Apiales; family Araliaceae; genus Panax; species Panax ginseng. The sequence goes on along the minus strand of CM035134.1, from coordinate 69,053,586 downwards.
CGCAGCGGGTTTAGAACGTCGTCTTTAGTATGTCTTCCTTTCACACTTTCAACTGATGATAACTCGTTCATAAATCTATCTTGGAAAAACACTTTGCTCCCTTCAGTTGATCAAAAAGGTCATCTATTCTTGGCAATGGATATCTATTCTGTTACTCTGTTCAACTCTTTATAGTTAATACAGAGCCTCATCAATCCATCCTTCTTCTTGAAAAGTAATACCAGTGCTCACCATGGAGACACACTCGGCCGAATATATCCTTTATCCAGTAATTCTTGCAATTGTATAATCAATTCATTCATTTCTACTAGCGCTATACGATTTGGTACTTTTGAAATTGGTGCAGTTCTCGATGCTAAGTCTATCACGAATTTAATTTCTTTGTCTGGCGGAAGGCCAAACAACTCGTCTAGAAACACGTCTTGAAAATCTTTGACTACTAATATATTTTTCATTTCTACTCCTCGTTTTTGAGTATCCATAATATAGGATAAATAACCTACACATCATTTCTTTAATAATTTCTTGGCCTACATTATCGTAAGGCAACACGATTGCATAAGCGAGGAGCTACCATAAAACACTACCTTAGACCGATTTGAAGTCTGAAGGATCACACTTTTTTTTGGGCAGTCGATTATTGCAGCGTGGCTAGATAACCAATCCATTCCTTATATCACATTAAACTCTACCAGTCTTATAGGAATCAAATCTACACTTAGTTCGTGACCTCTAATGTTTGCACAACAATTTTGGTAAACAAACTCTACGAGAATTACTTCCTTATTCGTAATCTCTATGTTCAACAAATTTTCTAAGCGTTCTTGGGGTATGTTTAGTCGTCTAGCAAAATTTTCAGACACAAATGAACAGGTAGCACCCGAATCAAATAACACATAAGCATTTATATTATTGATTGGGGTAATACCTAACACCACGTCCTTCGCAGCTACTGCTTCCTGGACAGTCATGTTAAAGGTTTGGGCAGTCGGTCGGTTGTCTTGCATTGGTCCACCGATCATTAGCTTGTTGCCTCCTCCATGTTGGTCACTTCCTCCACTACTCCTCTTCTTTCGACAGTCTTTGATTTGATTCTCAGTTGAGCCACAAGCAAAACATCCTTTGATCTTTTTCAGCTTTGGACAGTTGGGTTAAATGTGCCCTTCCTGGCCGCGGTTATAGCAGAACATGCACCCTTTCCAGCACTCCCCTTGATGGTTCTTCCCACATTTTGATCAAGCTTCACTTCTTTTCTTAAACCCTCCTTGATAACTTCCTGATTGGATGATGTTACGATTGTTATTATTGTTGGGGTTGTTGTTGCTACCCCATTTCCTCTTTCCCAGATTACTTCCACCACTGCTACTCCCTCCACGAGTTTCTCCCCCAATATTCTTATTCTTTTTTTCCTTGTTGTATTGGCTCAACACCTCGCTACCTCCTTCGGCAATGATGGCTTTTTCTAACAACGTGGCAAACGAGTCAATTTGAAGGACCAACACCTTGTTGAATGATGAGTAGGTTTCATACCTACGAATCGGCTACCTATTTGGAATAAAATAGTGCATAATCCAGTTATTTTAGTATAGTTTGATGTGTTTGTGGTTTTTGTGTTTGCAGGGTTTAGTATTTGGTAGTCAAGGAATGATGGTGGCAATATGGCGGGAATTGGCATGAAAAGAAAGGAAAATAGTAAACTACAGCTAGGACCCTACCAGGGCGGGCATTTTACAAAGGAGATACCTCGTCAAGGTGGGGGTAAACGTGGCAGAAAAAGTTAGCACCCCACTGGGGCAGGGGTTCTCAAGGCAAAATACCCCATCGAGGTGGGGGTGCGCGGATCAGAAGGGGAGTTTTGATGCAATTCTAATACTATAGTGGCATGGACTAGACTATTATGGCTTCATTTGGGATTGGATTGTTGATGTTTCTATAAGATTTTACAAAGACTTAAGCCATGCAATTCATAAATTAATGAATCAATCATCAATTTCAACTTTGGAACCCTAATTCAAGAAGATTTTGGAGGGACGGAGTGAAGAAGCAAGGATCACAAAGATTGCAGAATTGAGTGAGGAGAAGGGTGGTTTAATAATATTCTTATTCTTTTAATTGAGTTTTTGTAATTGGGATGATGTATTCTTTAATCTATTCAGTTTTTAATTCATTCGTTATAAACTAATTATCTTATTAAGCTTGCAATGGACCTTTAAGTGGAACGATGATTACAATACTTTGATTTCAGTTCAATAAAGCTATCTTTTCAGTTCATCTATTGTGATTTGTGCATAACTTATGAATTGCTTGATCACCAATTCTTTGTGGATTTGTATGGATTCGAGAGATAAGATATGAATCTAGACTTAGTCATAATAGCATGTGTTCATGATTCTGCATTTTGATGGAATTCTTGATGTATATTTAGGAAAGAGATATACCTAACATCGCATGTAATCGTGTAAGAACTTGAGATTTAAACCTTTTTTAATTGTAATTCACATGGAGATATAGTGAATTAGTTAATTAGGTTGTTTGTCTTAATTCTATCAATTGTGGATTTAAGTTGATATGGTGTTAGTGCATTGAGAGATGGCTAATTCTACTTTTGTGTTCTTGATTAATGAACTAAAATAGTTAATTGGATTAAAAAGAAGTGTGATATTCTGAGTGAATCATAAAGTGAAGTTATAGGCTTAATTCTCCATCATCTGATTAAAATTTGCGGTAATTAGTTGTGTTGATTGATTTGATTTTGAGTTTATTAGATTTTCATTATTTTAAATCATTATTTCGAATAGTTTAATAAAATTGAGATAATACAAAGTTGGTAATTGTTAGATTAAAATTAATTCTTCTCTGTGGGAACGATACTTGACTTATCATTATATTACTTGTTAATCACGTATACTTGCATGCAGTGCTTAATTAGATTACACTTGAACAACCAAGGTTTCAGTCCAAGCTCGAAGCATCTAACTTTCCTCTCTTCAATATATACTTGGTGTGTTGCAAATTATGCAAGCTCGTTGAACTTGGCTGTATATTGCGCCACCGTCATCTCTCCTTGTTTTAGTTCTAGAAACTTCACCTCCTTCCTATTCTTCACGCTCTTCGGGAAGTAATTCTCGAAGAACAAGGTCTTAAACCTTTCCCAATTATAGTCCCTTCTCCCGCTCTCTATTGATTGGCTTCCCACCAGTAGTTCGCTTCACCCTTCATCATGTACGTAGCAAATACGGTATTTTGATATTCACCCACACGAGCAATGGCGAAGACTTTCTCCATCTCTTTGATCCATGGTTGTGCGACGATAGGATCGGTAGTGCCCGCACATTCTGGAGGTCCTACGCTCCTAAAATCATTTAAAGTTCGTAACTGGAACCGTTTGGGGATTGGGTTGTACTGGTTCATTTTTTCTTCCCTGCAGAGCTTCTCCTAGCAAGTCCACTAGCCATTCGATAGGGTCTACTTGTTCCCTCCCGCTATTGATCAATTATTCTGTTGTTGTTAGTCTACGCTTGGGCGAAATTTGCTACATCACAAAATTTCATCCTTATTATCTAATTATATTAATTAAGTATTTCTTTAATGCAAAAAGGGAACAAAATTTTATGACACAATTTTTGAAATAAGAACATTTATATTCATATGCCCAATCATTACATCAAGTGTGGTTGACCTATAGAATACTGCTATAAATGTTAATATTTATCCCCTAGTATTATAAAAAGTGGGGAAACACTAACATACTACCCCTCTAACATTTTACAAAAGTTTGGGGTTTACATAAACTATCCCATATCTCACACAAAAGATAGATCATAGATAAATACCAACTACTGCTACTAGACTACTAATATCTAGATCTCAATCTAACATTTCGCGCTCCACAGCGCTCTTGTATTCCACTTGAGTTATGTGCACCACCAAGTCCCTGCTTATGGTGTGTCGGGTCTGTCTATGCTCCGCTGGGTAATGGTATACACCATTAATCAATCTCTTTATTGCCTTGCTAAAAGCATAGCCCATCTTGTTCATTTTCCTACTCTTACACCTCACTCCATCTTCCAGGTCTTATACTCTATTATTAGCTTTTTCCCACTTCTCCTCGAAGTGGATCCTGTCCATAACCTCTAGCTCAAGCTGAGTGTGAAGAGCCTCTTTCTCGTCTTTCTCACTCAACTCCCTCTACTCGGACTCCTCTAGCTTACCCACCAATTCCACATTTTTGGATATCGAATAGAGAAAAATGGTTCCCATCTGTATACCTGCTTCCTTGCGATATGCAAGTTATACCCCCATTCCCTGTATCTCCAGCTTCCTCTTATGGTTTTCATTCCTCAACTTTTGCATATCAGTTTCTCTCTCCTGAGCCTAAGTCTCTAGTTTCTCAACTCGGAATTCAAATTCCAAAATTTGTTCATCATACCTCGTCAGAATCTTCCACAGGCTCATCCTCCATGGGTTCTTCCTCGGGATCTGACTCTACGGGATCTGGCTCCATCTCCTACTCCTCATCCTCATCATCAATAGGGGCTACAGCCGAAATGGGCTCAACTATCAACGGTGCCTCATACACCATGTGTATGTCACGTGGCTCCTCCTCTACCACTCTATTGGGTCTTCCCAAGTTCGACATCCTATAACCACAAACATAAGACAAATAAACAATAAACTCCATTAGAACATAAATTCATTGTATGGAATGAAAATATATTTCATAATGCCACTAACTCTCTAAGAAAAATCTACATGAGTTTTATCTCCTATTATTCTCTAGATCCTTCTAAGGTTATAGTATAAGGATTCTCGCTCCTAAGGTTTATAACCTAACGCTTTGATACCAACCTATGACACCCTCAAATTCAGACACTCATATCTCGAATCTGGTACATCACGTGCTAATTCTAATATAATACAAAAATCATCAACAACGGAATAATATAATATTTTACATTGTTATAACATAAATATTCTTGTCCCAAGGTCTCGTGACCATTACTACACATTCCAATAATTAAACTTAAACATAAATTAATCATCCCTTAATACATCATTATAATAATAATAATAATAATAATAATAATAATAATAATAATAATAATAATAATAATAATAATAATAATAATAATAGTTCTCCTACACTTAAAGGACTAAAGCTATTTCATAGCCTTGCCCATTCCTTTGTCTTTCCCCGAGGTTCCACCTTGCTCTGCCTTAACTATAATGTTTTTAGGAAAGCAAGAATGAGAAACAAGTTTGCTCAACAAGTAATATAGCAATAAGGGTGAACGAATGTAAAGTTTGAATCTCAAGGGTATAATAGTAATTGATAGTTCAAGAATAACAAGAAGTATCGATAGTTCTCAATAAGTGTCACTATGGACTAAATGATAACAACAAGATGCAAAGGTTTAATCATTTCAAGGTTCAAGAAGAATGAACACTGAGCAGTTACTAGGGACTAAGAACTCTTGCTAGAATTAACAGTATTTTACTGAAAACCCAATATAAACACGTACAACAGGTGATCAGTCTAATGTACCTTACGTTATGCATAACATTTAAACATGCTAGTATGTGCGTGCGTTGGTTTCCCGAGAGTTACATAATTTTCCCTTTAATGAGGGTTGTTTATCTCAGTAGATTTATAAGAGTCCGCACCAAGTCAATTGATTTGGATAGCTTTCAAACACATGATATTTGTCTAGCCGAATCAAATAGCTTAGATAACTTTTTAGGAACAATAAGTTCAATTCTTGTAACATAATTCAAGATATAAAATCAATTTCCGATTATGGATACTAATCATACAAATGTAGGTATTTGCTCAATATAAGTATTTTTGATATAACAATGATTCGAAGTTTCACAATAAGACATGCGGTCTAGATACTTGCATTCAATTATAAGAATGAAGTTAGGGAACTTGCAATAACGTAGGAAGTTTAAGGTTAGAGACTTGCCTTATGCGTTGATTACCACTTATAGCATAAAATCACCTCAATGAACTATATTATCCTATTTATGTACGTATAGGTATTCATTAGTCACACACACTTGACATATATATAAACATGCATTTATCACACATATTTCTATCCATGTATTATATACGCATTTAAAACTCACAGATGTATAATCCACATTGTTCTTACTTTTGAAAACCTTAGAAACACTTTAGCAAATTTTAGTTCCATATACTCATCCCATGTTTGTATACGTGAAATATTACTTAAGTCACACATTATAGTTTAAGTCATTTCACACATATATGTTAAGGAACTTTTAAATTAGGTTGGTCTTTTCTATTTACTTTCAACAATTGTTAGTTTTACCCATAAAATTTCTATTTTACAAGTTAAGAGTGTTCATTACATCAGAGACTAACTATAGTATTCATTAAACCACATAACAATGCTAAAAAACCTTTTCTACGCATGCTTGCATCTATTAGATTTATTTGCACGTAGCTAGTATACCTCTCTACTTAGAAACTCATTTTAGTTCAAGCTTACGTTGTTTATATAGTGTCTAACTAGATGTGTGAACATGTCGGTTATCTCTAGAGGCATAAAGTATCCTATTATCATTATTTAAAAGTTCACAATACAAGTCATAAAGATTTCAACAATAATTGGTTCTCAAACCTTTGAGTGTTCTTAAAAAGTCTCATGTTAAACATACTAAGTATGCAAAGCATCATAACAACATATTTATAAACTTAATTGAGTTACGTACACATGCTCAAAAAGTCAGAATTCAAAAGACCAAAGATTTAACGAGTTTGGTTTTTGACTTTTAAATTTTTCCTCCAAAAGATTATAAATCAAAACCCAAGCCCACTAAAACATCTTATAATATGTATTGATACATGTTTAAAGATTATTTATGTTCCTTGGGTTAAGTTAGGTTAAATTTGGATTTCTTGTATTAAACAACAAAAGTAAATCTAACTTCACCGCTTACCCCCACCACTGTATGAGACTTTTACATTGCAGAACCCATTTGGGTGGCACTACCCAAACTTAGCTCTGTAGATTGGGTTCCTAACTCCTCCGCTGTGAACCAACACCCCAAATACATATACAAACAGCAATTTAAGGTTACCCAAATGATATAAACTCCATAAACTTACTACCAAGCATCCCTAGCATGATTTTAACAATTCAAATCACATAAACAACCAAATTTAAAAATCAAATTCAAAGTTTATGTTATTTTTCCAAAGTTTAACCTATTTAGCGATTCTCTTCATCATAGATTCGTTTCTTGACCAAATTAATCCGTTTAACCTTCGTTATTTTTGTATTCAACCATATTAACAATGTCTAGCATCAATTTACATATTACATCATGCTTCAACCATCAATTTTACGATTCAAATAACAAGTATTTATGATATTTCTAAAGTTTCACTAAACTCAGAATTCTAAGAATATGGTTTAAGAATTATACCTCTTGAAGCTAAATTGACCCTGCTTGTTTCTTAAGTTCTGATTGCTCCCAACTTCACAACCACTCACTCACTAAAATTCTCAGAAATTCAAGTGTGATGAATGAAGAAGAAGGTCTCTATTTATAGAAGAACCATGGACCAAATTTTGGTTTTGCTCTATGACATAAATCAAAGGAAGAAAGAAGAAACTAATGATTTATGAAGATTTGGTGGAATATCAATTCCTAATCACTATTTAGCAAATTCCCCTCTTTATCATTTTGAAGCTATGAGTTTGAGAAGAAGAAGCAATCTATTCTTTTTACATTTCACGTGAATGAAGAGATGACACTCAAATTGGGACATTTCCCCTAATACTCAGCATTGCAAAACTACTACTAGCATACTTAGGTTTATTTGATATTTTTCTACAAATGTGCATACATATACACCCACTTATACATAAAACACATAAAATTATATAATCCATGTACATTTATTTAGTTCAAATAATATTTACATTAGACTAGAATATAATCTAGTTGGGTACCAATACTCCATTATTTTCCATAAAACTTATTATTCCAATTTTACATAAATATTGAAATAAATGTTTAATAGAAAATATTTATTTATTCAAATTTAATTTCTCTCATATATTTAAAATACAAATTTAATTGTTCCACCACACATCATGATGTCACATAAGGCTCTTCCATACAACTTAGTAAATTACATAATTAAAGCTTACTTTTGTCATATAATCTTATATAATAATTATTCACATTTTAATGTCACACCTCATTTTATATTGAATGAAGAAACATTATTATATAGGACTACACATTACATGCGATTGCTCACGATAAATAATTAATAATAATAGAAATTAGTCTATCACATTATGTAATTATTTACTCATTACTAGTACTAATTAATTTTATCCATTTCATCATTAATTTAATTAGTAACTTACTCATTTCACCACTTTGCCACACTAGGCATAACCTCATAAGCTTAAATTAAGCTACTCATTATTTCTACTACATTACACAACAACTCATGCCACCACTATATATATTTATATTCAAATAAATATTCAAACAATTATTATTCTCAATATTAATATTATTTATTTAAAATTTGCGAGTATTACATATTATGTTTCTCTTCTTCACGTTTGCCTTGAATTCTTCATGCTAGCCTCCTCGCGTCAATTCTCCAATATGTGATCAAAACTAGGGTTTGATTAGTTCTATTTATCATGACTTTTCTGCCCTTTAAATTGCCTTTTATAAGTTCCTAATCGCACTCCAAACAGCCCCCAAAAGATCTACAACATCCTAAAAGCAACAGGAAACTCCAACTTAAATTGACACTTTAGCCTTGGCAAGATATTTTTTCCGAATTGTCATCCAAATTGACATATACTGTCTCCGCAAAATTACCAGTATGCCCTTTAAGCTCCTATTCCCTGCTTTTTTGTTCCAATCTGTTCCTACAATGAACAAACACGAAAACACATAAAACCATACTAAAAACACTTAAGATAGAAATTATTAAAGCTTAAAAATTAACTAATTCATAGGTATGAAACTCACTCATCAATATACCATCATTTCTACCAGTTAACCAATCTACTCCTTGATAGACTTTATTCATACTTGATTGAAGACCATCTTTCGAAATAACCCAACTCCGCAGGGATTCCTTCATTTGCTTGTGATGTTTCTCCAATGTATTGGAGGAATTTGAAAGTCCCTCCAATACAGATCATGTTTACTCTCTCCTCATTATGTTGAGGCAGAGGGTTGTCTTGAATATGTAGTTGCTTTGGTTTTATCACTACAATCTCGCCACTATCTATCAGGTCTTGGATCTCGTGCTTCAAAGACCAACATTCTTGGGTATCATGGTCTGGAGCTGTAACGACCTGGAAATTCGAATTTTCCAGAATTTAAGTTTAAAGAATTAGTTATTAATAAAAGGAATTTTTATTAATAATATTATGTGCTATGTGTTTATTAATCGTTCTAGAACCTAGGATGATTATAAGTCGGGAGGATTCTGGCTACGATCTAGATTGAACGATTAGGAATTTATAAGACAAAAATAAAAATTTTCCGGGAACAAAATATTTTTGGGGAAAAAGACGAAATAGGCATTATTCACCCGACGAAACATAAGGGTTAGGGTTTGAATAACCTAAGCCATTCTGAGGGTTTGGTATGTCGAAATGACACCCCATCGAAAGATTTGCCGATAATATGTCGTGAAAAGTTAAGTACGCCGATAAAAGTTTTTCTCAAAAAATGTGCAGAAATCAGATGAAATAAAAACGATGAAATGTACTGTTATGTACTTTTCATTCGTTAAGCTACGTTAGGGGAAAACGTGAAGGAAAACGCTTGACACCAAAAAGTGTTTTTCAGTTTTTCAGAAATCCGAAGAATACGTAAAAGTTAATCGGTAAAGGAAAGACGAAATATCCAGAAATATTTGGATTTCGAGAATCGCAGTTTTTAAAACTGTCGGACGAAACCCGAAAGATGGATTTCGTGAATAGTAAGGAGGTTAACTAAGAAGGTGGAAGTAGTAAACTTAAGTGTTAAGTTGACTTAAGTGTTAAGTAAATTTAAGAGTTAAGCAAACCTAAAGGCTAAGTAGACTTAAGTGTTAAGTAAACTTAAGGAGTAAGTTAACTTAGTCCTTAAGCCATGAATAGTAAGGAGGTTAGGGGGGAAAAATGACTAAAATACCCCTAGCTTGGAAATTCTATAAATAGCAAGCTTAATTCATTTAAATTGGATTTTGAAAATCCTACACCTTAGAGAGAGAGAGAGAGAGAGAGAGAGAGAGAGGGTTCGTATGAAGAGGGAGAAGGAAGAACATGAGCATGAATGATCGAATCAAAAGTGTTCGTGAAATAGAAAAGCTTGTGAATCGCCGGTTTTGTCTAGCGGAAGAAAAATAAAGAGGAAAGGTATTAAAACCAAACTCCTAAGTTAACTTTTCTTAAGTTTTATGTTTCAAAACATAACTTAATGAGAATAAGAAGTAGATGATGTTAGGGTTGATTTCATATGGTTGAAATCATGAGAAATAAAGAAAATAAGAATTTGAAGTTTAGTAAATAAATTTCTTAAGGAAGTATAAGATTCGTAATGAATTAGAACGATCTGAGTGGATTATATAAATAAGTAGGTGAAATAAGTAAGGAATGATGTTCTATAACATCAAATTCCAATAAAAAGTGAAATCGTAATCCACAATATCGATTAAAATGAAGAACGAACGAAGAACACAAAGAACACACGAAGAACACGAAGAACGTTGTTGATAGACAAATTTAAAACCATCGTAGGATAATTGTTATTAATGGACAAGTTTAAAACCATCGCGTATAAGTTAGATGCATATTGCTTGGTTAGGAATGGTAGAAACGTTCATGAAGAACGGATTAAAACTTAGCTATAACGAAGTGATGGCGAAAATTTTGTAAAAGATAAATGAGAATTAGAAAGTTAGTAAATGAACCCGAACATGTAGGGTTTCATAAGAATGAAAGAGAACATAGAAAACGTGATTCGTGGACTCAAGAATGAATGAATTCCGAGTTCGGATGACCAAATTACGGACGAACGAACAAAGAGCGTTAAAAACATAAAATGAGCAAAGGGTGAAGATTAAGCCAATCAAATGGCATGTTAACAGATTCAGAATGAAGTTCTGTCTGAGGGGGATTGAAGTACGTAAGATAAGGAAGAGAATGGCTTTGGAACGACCTCATTCTGAGTTATAACGAAGGAGATATGAGATCGGTAAGTAGCGTCTCAAAATGAAGTTAACACTTAGAAGAAATTTTCAAGAATTAGGGCTTGGCCATTGTATTTCAACCATGCCTATAGAAGGTGGCCTGTGGCGCTGGACAGGAGCCGGTATCGCAAACTTCGCTGCAAGTGGGCGAGAGATAGAAGGAAGAGTGAAAGCCTTGGCGCCGATTGTAGGAAAAAGCCAGAGAAGAGCTTTTAACTACTCAACTCTTGGGGGGAAACTTAAGGGAAGATAAAGAACATAAGATTTGTCAAATGTAAAACTTAATTTAGTGAATTAAACCCTTAATGAAGGTTAAACAAAAAGATTAAACGAGATTAAAAGATAGAGAATTTGAGCGGTTGATTATGTAACCGATGTCCAGGGACTGTAATCAAAATGAACGAACGTAAGGGATTGTTATGGTTATTATTCCTTAGACGTTGAGCGATGAGGGTAATGAATAACATTTCGATGTTATGTCATGCTAGTGAGAGAAAAGTGTGAAGCATATAGACGCTGCAAATGCAACGTTGTTGCGATGAACGATTGGTTTTAGCATACAACAAACGGTATGGCTTCGACATTAAGAATGACTAATGAACATGGGGTTCAAGTAATGTATAACAGAAGTAATAATTAAGATACGAATGGTATTAAGAAAGCCGTAATGAATGGTAATAAGATTTATGAAAGTCGAAGATGAGTCGTACAAGAATGTATCCTAAGGTATAGCATTTAGTTTCCAGAAAGCCGTAAGGAATAAGAAATTGACTTAACGAATATTATAGTTTAATGGTTCGGATAAGTTATGATAATTTAGGTTGTGGTACAATCGTAACCTTTGATGGTTGACATATGAGAGTTGGGCTAAACAATTCCTTCAGAGAGCGAAGGTATATACAAAACTGGCAACAGATCTAACTCACTGTTATGGGCAGTGTAGATGAGACGGGAACTTGTTTGTTGGTTGTTTGTGGGAAACCACTCAGAGTACCATATGGACTACTAGCAGAGAAGCGATGTGTGTTGTGTCCTAGAGAAGTTATAAGCAGAAGATAAGAATGTAAAACATCAAAGATGATGAACGTATAAGTAAGACATCTCCATATGTCATGAAGCCGTAGAACGATAATGAAAGTGGTCGCGTAAACTTAGGTTGAAAGAACGCGAACCCTAAGAAGTAAAGTTAAGAAAATCAATTCATAAGTCAAATATATATGACTAATTGGTGTATGTGGTGTTTTCTTATGTGTTATATAGGAATTGAAATGAGCAGTTCGATGTAAGCTATAGCTGGGCGTAAGGCAAGTTTCCTAACTTCATTCATATTCTAAATGAATGCTAGTTTCTTAAGCTTCTCAGATGTTGAACTTGAGAAGTTCTGTCTATGTGCGAATGTGTGATATTTGTATAAGGTGGTAGAATGTACGAGGCCTTGAGCCACAATGTGGATACTTCGGTGTTTCTATGATATGAACTGTTCTGTGATTGAGTTGTTCAATACAAGTATGTTCTATTTATACATGATCCGTTATTGTTAAGTTTGTGCTAATGATTCTAGCCAGACATGATGAGTATGAAAAAGGTAAAAGAATGAAAGTATTTCAAAATGCATGTGAATAATGTTTTAAAATGATAGGAATCGAGATTATTCCTATTATTCAAGCTGCTTTATAACCTTTGTTCGGTTATCGAAGTTCTAATGAAATGTTTGAATTCTTATAGTTGTTTGTTCAACTGCTATGACTTGCTGGGCAATTGAATGCTTACACTTGCTTTAAATGAAAAATATTTTCAGCGAACGATGTTAGAAGAACTTAAGGATCCCGTAAAGATCAAGTTGACGGTACCCAGATGAAGTGTCATTCAGAATGTGGATGAGCAAGAAGATCAAGCGAAGACTTGTAATATAAAATAAGTTTGAACTTTAGATTAGTTTAATGAACTGTTATGTATCCTTAGTGGCGGATGAAAGTCACTCGTGTAAGATGTAAAGAATAATATAATTATCATTATTTGTAATGAAAAGAGCTATAAGGTCTTAGAACTTGGGAAATTAGAATGTATGTTATTATATTTGAGTATATAATGATGTATGTTTGGAAGAAGATGGGATCGTGACGTACGGAATCTAGATGTGAAAATAGATCAGATTTTGGGGCGTTACAAATTGGTATCAGAGCTGATAGGTTATAAATCTTAGGTAAGAGTATCTAAGACTATAATCGTAGAGAGAGGGATAAGAAGATCACCACGTGATCATAGTGAATCGTAGTAACAGATGAGCTGTTAAACGATAAATGATTTATAGTACTATGAAGTAGTACGGGAAGAAGAACTCAGATTGAGTGTAAAGTATAGTATATGAATTAAAGAAAATTTATATTTAGTAAAGAGAGATTTAGAAGTTGTAAAATTTTAATTGAGAACTCATGTGATAGCTAAGTTGTATAAACCTTTGTTATGGGCAGAGGTTTGTACTTGGTGTAACAACTGCTTAGCTTATTACAGTGATAATCATTGGAATTGTTCTTATTTGTCAAGATGTATAAGAGAGAAGGTGAATCTTTTCTCATATATATACTTGATAGGTAGAGAATGATAAGGTAGGTGCGAGTTCTTGAAACTCATACTTATGATACGTTCGTGACTCATAATGATATGGTAGGTTTTTGAACTTCTCAGCGAATGGACGCTTATGGTCTGTTTGAGATAGTTCTTCAGCTCATATTATTGTGGAAAGTTCCTAAACTCATAATGTGTGGTAAGTTGATGGACTGTACTAAGGTATACAGATGTTTAGACTGAAAATGAGTTATTTTCAATAGGCTTAGTATTGAAGGTGATAGAGAAGATTAAGTATTGTCGTAGTAAGACAATGAAGAAAGATGGAGAATAGGATATTCCAAGTCATCTAGCTATGCTAGATTTTGAAGTTTATTGAACTCGTGATGATATGTACATTTTGAAAAAAGGAAAGAATTGGTTCAACTTTTGGAACCAACGTATTTTAAAAGAGCTATTCTTGGTATGTCTATGCTAATTGCTTCGGCTAGACAGAAATTGATTTGAAATATCAAAATGAATTTTATATCATCATTATAATTGATGCAAAGATGGTAAAAAGATGGAGTTATTACTGCAATTGAACCTTATGTTGGATGTGATCTTAGGATCAATAACCCGCTATGGTATGATGTATAATGACGAAGTCACAAACTGACAAAGTCCTCAACGTATTATGAAAAGTACGGTATCATGACGTCATAAAACATTTTGATGTATAGCGAAAAGAATTTACAGAAGTAGTCAATGTCAATTGAGTTGACTAGATGAATGTTTCACGTTGATATCCAATTTATTAGTATGGTCTAAGCAACTTGATTCGGCTAGACAAATGGTATGTCATGTTTAAAAGAAAATCAAGTTTTCCTTGAGAAGTTGTGCCAATCAAAATTATTTTGGTGCAGAATCTAATGATTAAGTCTGAGGTGAACACACCCCGAAATGGGGTTATATAATGGGTTGATCGCCTACGTATGGAAGATGTAGTTTACCTTCTTGGTGATTGTAAACTATTAGTAAGAGTTCATGGTCAATTTGACCCCTCAAGAAAAGTATGAAATATTTCAAAGGAATTTTTATATTCTCGTTGTTCATTCTACTTCATAATTCTTAATAAGTTGTGAAGGTGAAAGAATGTTTGAAAAATAGGAATTTCTTTGAAGAGAAATTGAGAAGATGGGTAGGCTAAAATTTCGAGGATGAAATTCTATGAAGAAGGGGTGAATGTGATGACCCGGGTTTAGGTGTGGTTTTGAGAAATTCCGAAGATGGAATTTTTATAATAGGGGAAGAGTGTAACGACCCGAAAATTCGGATTTTCCAGAATTTAAGTTTAAAGAATTAGTTATTAATAAAAGAAATTTTAATTAATAATATTATGTGCTATGTGTTTATTAATCGTTCTAGAACCTAGGATGATTATTAGTCGGGAGGATTCCGGCTACGATCTAGATTGAACAATTAAGAATTTATACGATGAAAATAAAAAATTTCCGGGAACAAAATATTTTCGGGGAAAAAGAAGAAATAGGCAACTATTCACCCGACGAAACCTAAGGCTTAGGATTTGAATAACCTAAGCCGTTCTGAGGGTTTGGTATGTCGAAATAACATTCCGTCGAAAGATTTGCCGATAATATGTCGTGAAAAGTTAAGTAAGCCGATAAAAGTTTTTCTCGAAAAACGTGCAGAAATCGGACAAAATAAAAACGACGAAAAGTATTGTTATGTACTTTTCATTCGTTAAGCTACGTTAAGGGAAAACGTGAAGGAAAACGCTTGACACCAAAAAGTGTTTTTCAGTTTTTCAAAAATTCGAAGAATACGTAAAAGTTAATCAGTAAAGGAAAGACGAAATATCCAAAAATATTTGGATTCCGAGAATCGCAGTTTTTAAAAATGTCGGACGAAACTCGAAAGATGCAACCATGAAACTTACAGGCTAAGTTTTGTGAATAGTAAGGAGTTTAACTAAGGAGGTGAAAGTAGTAAACTTAAGTGTTAAGTTGACTTAAGTGAACTTAAGAGTTAAGCAAACCTAAAGGCTAAGTAGACTTAAGTGTTAAGTAAACTTAAGGAGTAAGTTAACTTAGTCCTTAAGCCATGAATAGTAAGGAGGTTAGGGGGGAAAAATGACTAAAATACCCCTAGCTTGGAAATTCTATAAATAGCAAGCTTAATTCATTTAAATTGGATTTTGAAAATCCTACACCTTAGAGAGAGAGAGAGAGAGAGAGAGAGGGTTCGTATGAAGAGGGAGAAGGAAGAACATGAGCATGAATGATCGAATCAAAAGTGTTCGTGAAATAGAAAAGCTTGTGAATCGCCGGTTTTGTCTAGCGGAAGAAAAATAAAGAGGAAAGGTATTAAAACCAAACTCCTAAGTTAACTTTTCTTAAGTTTTATGTTTCAAAACATAACTTAATGAGAATAAGAAGTAGATGATGTTAGGGTTGATTTCATATGGTTGAAATCATGAGAAATAAAGAAAATAAGAATTTGAAGTTTAGTAAATAAATTTCTTAAGGAAGTATAAGATTCGTAATGAATTAGAACGATCTGAGTGGATTATATAAATAAGTAGGTGAAATAAGTAAGGAATGATGTTCTATAACATCAAATTCCAATAAAAAGTGAAATCGTAATCCAAAATATCGATTAAAATGAAGAACGAACGAAGAACACGAAGAACACACGAAGAACACAAAGAACGTTGTTGATGGACAAATTTAAAACCATCGTAGGATAATTGTTATTAATGGACAAGTTTAAAATCATCGCGTATAAGTTAGATGCATATTGCTTGGTTAGGAATGGTAGAAACGTTCATGAAGAACGGATTAAAACTTAGCTATAACGAAGTGATGGCGAAAATTTTGTAAAAGATAAATGAGAATTAGAAAGTTAGTAAATGAACCCGATCATGTAGGGTTTCATAAGAATGAAAGAGAACATAGAAAACATGATTCGTGGACTCAAGAATGAATGAATTCCGAGTTCGGATGACCAAATTACGGACGAATGAACAAAGAGCGTTAAAAACATAAAATGAGCAAAGGGTGAAGATTAAGCCAATCAAATGGCATGTTAACAGATTCAGAATGAAGTTCTGTCTGAGGGGTATTGAAGTACGTAAGATAAGGAAGATAATGGCTTTGGAACGACCTCATTCTGAGTTATAACGAATGAGATATGAGATCGGTAAGTAGCGTCTCAAAATGAAGTTAACACTTAGAAGAAATTTTCAAGAATTAGGGCTTGTGGCTGCAACCAACCATACTATAGAAGGTGGCCTGTAACGCTGGACGAGGGGTAGGGATGCAAAAACTTCATGGCAGTGGGGCGAGAGATAGAAGGAAGAGTGGTGCCGCAGCGCCAGTGTAGGAAAAAGCCAGAGAAGAGCTTTTAACTACTCAACTCTTGGGGGGAAACGTAAGGGAAGATAAAGAACATAAGATTCGTAAAATGTAACACTTAATTTAGTGAATTAAACCCTTAATGAAGTTTGAACAAAAAGATTAAACGAGATTAAAAGACAGAGAATTTGAGCAGTTGATTACGTAACCGATGTCCGGGGACCGTAGTCGAAATAAACGAACATGAGGGATTGCTATGATTGTGATTCCTTAGACGTTGAGCGATGAGGGTAATGAATAACATTTTGATGTTATGTCATGCTAGTGAGAGATAAGTGTGAAGCGTATAGACGTTGCAAATGTAACGTTGTTGCGATGAATGATTGGTCTTAGCATACACCAAACGGTATGCCTTCGACATTAAGAATGACTAATGGACATGAGGTTCAAGTAATGGATAATAGAAGTATTAATTAAGATACGAATGGTATTAAGAAAGTCGTAATGAACAGTAATAAGATTTATGAAAGTCGAAGGTGTGTTGAACAAGAATGTATCCTAAGGTATAGCATTTAGTTTCCAGAAAGCCGTAAGGAATACGAAATTAACTTAATGAATATTATAGTTTAATGGTTCGGATAAGTTATGATAAGTTAGGTTGTGGTACAATCGTAACCTTTAATGATTGACATATGGGAGCTGGGCTAAATAATTCCTTCAGAGAGCGAAGGTATATACAAAACTGGCAACCAATCTAACTCACTGTTATGGGCAGTGTAGATGAGACGAGAACTTATTTGTTAGTTCTTTATGGGAAACCACTCAGAGTACCATATGGACTACTAGCAGAGAAGCGATGTGTGCTAAGTCCTAGAGAAGTTATAAGCAGAAGATAAGAATGTAAAACATCAAAGATGATGAACGTATAAGTAAGACATCTTCGTATGTCATGAAGTCGTAGAACGATAATGAAAGTGGTCGCGTAAACTTAGGTTGCAAGAACGCGAATCCTAAGAAGTAAAGTTAAGCAAATCAATGCATAAGTCAAATATATATGACTAATTGGTGTATGTGGTGTTTTCTTATGTGTTATATAGGAATTAAAATGAGCAGTTTGGCGTAAGCTATAGCTGGGCGTAAGGCAAGTTTCCTAACTTCATTCATATTCTAAATGAATGCTAGTTTTTTAAGCTTCTCAGATGTTGAACTTGAGAAGTTCTGTCTATGTGCGAATGTGTGATATTTGTACAAGGTGGTAGAACGTATGAGGCCTTGAGCCACAATGTGGACACTTCGGTGTTTCTATGATATGAACTATTCTGTTATTGAGCTATTCAATACAATAATGTTCTATTTATACATGATCCGTTATTGTAAAGTTTGTACTAATGATTCTAGCCAGACATGATGAGTTTGAAAAAGGTAGAAGAATGAAAGTATTTCAAAGTGCATATGAATAATGTTTTAAAATGATAGGAATCGAGATTATTCCTATTATTCAAGCTGCTTCATAACCTATATTCGGTTATCGAAGTTCTAATGAAATGTTTGAATTCTTAAAGTTGTTTATTCAACTGCTATGACTTGCTGGGCAATTGAATGCTCACACTTGCTTTAAATGAAAAACATTTTCAGCAAACGATGTTAGAAGAACTTAGGATCCCATAAAGATCAAGTTGACGGTATCCAGATGAAGTATCATTCAGAATGTGGATGAGCAAGAAGATCAAGCGAAGACTTGTAATATAAAATAAGTTAAATGAACTTTAGATTAGTTTAATGAACTGTTATGTATCCTTAGTGGCGGATGAAAGTCACTCGTGTAAGATATAAAGAATAATGTAATTATCATTATTTGTAATGAAAAGAGCTATAAGGTCTTAGAACCTGGAAAATTATAATGTATGTTGTTATATTTGAGTATATAATGATGTATGTTTAGAAGAATATGGGATCATGACGTACGGAATCCGGATGTGAAAATAGACCAGATTTTGGGGCGTTACAGGAGCCCCAGAATGATAATCACATTTCTTGCTTAGATGAAAATTCTTACCACTTGGATTAGCTGGTGGAAGAAGCTGAGCGATTTTCTTTTGTGTTGTCAAAAGCTTGAGTACATTGTCAAGTAAGTTCCCTAAGGGTGTAAATTTCCTTCGACGTCTAACCTCTCCGGCTTTTTGGAACTGAGGATTTGAGGGTTGTACAAATTTTTAGAAAGGGGAATAATTCTTTCTTTGAATGGGCAGGTTTTGGTTGCCTCTTTGAGTTTGACCTTATAGTACCATGGATACCATCTTTTCTTCTTATGAATTCTTCGAGGATTATTCCCATAATTTCCAGCCTGACTGTGCTCAGCCACGGCTTCTAAAGCATTAAGGTCTTTAATCTTTCCAGACTTCAACCCCATCTCAGTCATTTCTCTGTGTTTGATCATTTCTAAGAATGGTTTTTCTATGCCTGGTAGGACTCACTTATAGAACAGACCTTCTTGTATGTCGATGAATGTCATTACCATCTCAATTTTTGTCATTGATGGAATGACTTGAGCAGCCAAACATCTCCATCTTTTGGCAGATTCTCTGAATAACTCACTATTCTTCTTTTTAACTTTGGTAATTTAATATCTGTCTGGAGCCATTTGTGACTTGAAGCTGTATTGATTTAGGAATGCATGGGCTAGCTCTTCTCAACTATAGATTTTAGCATTGTCAAGTCAGGCATATGAGGCTTTAGCCTCTATAGTGAGACTTTTCTAAAATAGTTGCATTCTCAGCTTCCCATCTTTTGCATAGGATCCGAGTTCTCCAATGAACACTTTCCGATGAGTATAAGGATCTCCCGATACATTATATTTCTCAAAATCCTGGATTTAGAACTTTTCTAGATACTGAGCCCCAAGAAAGATGTAAATATCTGAGTAGTTAACACTCCTATATGCTCCAGTCCCTTTGGTTGACCGGATGGTTTCTTCCATTTGCTGGACTTTCATTTAGATATCACCAGTATCTTGATCTTCATTGAGATTGATGATTTCAGGGGTTTTATTAGTTTTCTCATTATTTTAAGGTTCCAGAATCTGAGCTTCCTTTTTCTTGTCAGTACCCTGACCGCCACCTTGTTCAGAGGACTCTGGTTGAGTGGGCATTTGTTTACCTTAAGTACTTTTGTTTTATTTTTAAAAAGACAACTAATTCTGCTATCTTATTTTTGAGTCCCTCAAATTCTTCCCGAGACACGAAACCTGACCCCTGTTGGGTGCTTTCTTCCATGTTAATGGGTAGGCTTTTTCCCTTCTTAGATTTGGATTTGGTAATGGGATCAATCTTTCTTACAATAAAAGTAGGTAGTTTAGTGTTAATAGACTTGAAAAGTATTCATGCTATGTAATGCATTAGGTTTATGGGTTTTTTAATAATTTCCTATAAAATAGATGTCAGTTGTTTTAATGAAAGGATATCATGACAGGATTTGATATTTGACAATGAATCTGAAATAATTAATATATAATATCTTACAATAATTGACATTTACAACATTTAATATTTGACAATGGAATTGAAAGGTATGAAGAGCTTACCCTTCGTGTTTGGTTTATCAGAGGCTGACCTATCTTAAGTTTACTCTCACAGGCTTTTCAACATGGAGGTTCCCAGATCATCACAATCTATTAGATGGGAGGTTAATTCAATCTTTCAACTAGAGCGGATATGAGTGGTAACTTTCCTAAGCCTCACTTGGACTTAATTTCCACTAGAGTCCAGTAATCAGTGACCGACGGGTTTGCCTCTTGGTGGATGAATCACACAACATACATTCATCGGGTCTCACTGCATGTAAAATGATGACATTGTGCAAAGTACTAATATAAAGTGTGGTAAAGAGACATTCACATCCATTTAATGTAAAGACGTCATTTCACACACATGCACAGAGAAGAGAATCAAAAAGATTAAAATGCGGATTAAGCCCTCTATTGTCACCAGAAAAGTCGCCACCTATCGATGCCAGAAAAATTTCTCCATCTTCCTAAGTGTTTCTTACCCTTTTATATTTTCTATGTGAATTTGTTTGATCTGAAGGGTGAGATTTTCAAGAAAAGACCGACATATAATGTCGATGATTTTAAAAGATTTTATTTTTTATTGGTCCGAATTAGACAGAGCTGCTAATTAATATGAGCTTAATGGTTGTATCAACTCAATTGAATTTTGAAATGTTTTGCAATATGGCCCAATATTGGACTCTATTTAATTGTTCTTGGAAATATAGATTCATAGAGTTCAAGGGCTTGATTAAGCGGGAGAAAGGTGTTAGGCACCCCCCCAACTTTCGTGAAACACGATTATCGCACTTTTTATTCCCTAGTTTGTGTGTGTATTGCAATTAATTAGGCCTAAGTGCTTTATTTAAAAGTAGTGATATGCCTCTTTTGCGCTTATATACAAAGGGTTTGACTTATATAAAAGTTTAATTTTAATACAAGGCATATAAAGTGATATTTTAAAAATAGGTTTTCAAACCCTTATGCTCGCATAGGAATTGAGGCCTTTGATACTTCCATTTTATTATGTATTCGACTTATTCTAATTTTATTCTCTAGATACGAAGTATCTTCGACAAAATGATATATATATAAGTGTCGGGTTCCTTATGGGCATGAAAGCTATCAAAGTATGCCCGACCACTACACATAGGATTTTCATTATCACGAGGAACTTAAATCCGGATAACTATTTTAAGGTTCTAAATTTACAATTACAAAATTTGCAAGCTAGTTGTACAACTGAAAAGGGTTCATCATGGGAACCAGATCTAGATCCATTAGTTGGATCTTAGATCTTGTGGCTCCTAGGCTCACATCATATCACATAAATAGCTTGCACAACAAATATACTGAAATAAAATAAATATTTATTCTAAACATCTCTAGACGAAGGATTCATCAGTTAAATCCTCATTAGCGAGTAGCCCATAGCTTCCAGTTTCCTCTAGATACGGATCTAATGTCACATGGTTGCTAAAACTTACAAAAAATAGAAAGAACTAGATCTGTATAGATCTTAGCCATTCTAACTTTCAGGTCCAAGTTTTACAACTTCTGAACTGGTCAAAAGCTAGATAAGGCTAGATCTAATATGGATCTAGTTAATAAAGCTCAAATATTGACTATTTAAAAGAAATGGATAGTTAAAACTTTAGATCTAAAGAATATTAACCGCTTAAAAGGTGTATATAACGCTTATATACGTATTAGAGTAAGCGAAGAAACCAAATCTGGCGAAATCTTACAATGTTTTGCGAGAATGGCTATCGAACGACTTCTAACACCTTTAAGAATGATTCACACCAGTTAAAAGTTGATATATTGTAGTATATAAGTATAAGAGTGTTTACAAAGAAGTTTTATAAGAATCAGAGCACGATTCAAGCTCTTTTTAGCTATTCTAACCTCTATTTCTCTCTCCTGGGCTCTTTTCTTTCCTAATCTTCTCTTTGAAGCCAAAGGGGGAGGGGGTATATATAGACCCAGGTTACCGCTGTCCCACCTGCGATTGGGCCTGGTGGACCCTGCCCAATGGGTCCTATTATCTCGAAGTATGTGCACTCCGACCAACGCACAATTTGCTTAAACCTTCATAACTTTCAATCGGGGAATCTGATGGAGGCGTGCTGTAGACACTCAAAATTTTGCATTCCTATTACTAACCATGCAGGAGGGCAAAATCGTCTTCTAGAGATAAACCAAAAAGTCAAATCAGCTCAATCCCAGAGACAAACCCGGGATACTCAATTTTCCATCTCGGAGACAACCCCAAGATACTCAGTTCCAGTGCCAGAGACAATCCCAGGAGATTCAGTTCCAACCTCGAAGATAACCTCGAGGGATACAGTTCCAATTCCGGAAATAACCCCAGAGAAGTCAGTTTCAACCTTGGAGATAACCCCGAGGCACTCAATTCCAACCCTGAAGATAACCCCGAGAGGTCAGGCACACCTCAGAGACAACCTTGAGGACATTCAGTACTCACAACAGCCCAATCTCAAAGATAACCCTGAGCAACGACTGCTAAATCAACCCAGAGCCAAAGATAACCCTGGTGAAGGGTACAATCATCATTTTGCCACCTCGATACTACATTCAAACCGTCTCAACGTCATTTCAACCCATATTTCATACATAAGTGTCCTACAAGAACCATAGCTCAAAATCCCGAGTGACTACAATGCAAGACAGCACACTGGATAGAATTTGAAGACTTGAAGATCTGGTCATGGACCTTCCCAGCTTTGTACACCCTCTTATCCTATGTCATTGTGTAGCTCTCGATAATAGCATCCCGAAAAGGTATTACACGCCTCAATCGGATGCCCAGATTGAAAGTTATGAAGGGTCAAGCGGATAACGCATTGCATGCATGCACGTACTTCGAGACGATGGGACCCGCAGAGCCCAGGGCAGCCGCAACTTGACCTGCAGCTCCGCCTTTATAAATAGAGGGCTTGGGGTGGCTATTTTAAGAGAAAAAAGGCGAGAAAGCCTTGTCCATTTTACTCTGTACACACTTTAAATTGAGTGCTTTCTTTTTCCAAACACTTGTAAGCTCGTGTTTTGCTATCTTTAACCAGTGGAAACCGAGTATTCATTCATTAAAAGCTATCTAAAGTCTTCTTGACAGTCCACTGTAAGACATCTCATATTTTTAAGCCTTTTCTCACTTCCATCCACATATACTTATTCACGTTGAGAGTCATGTGTGTGTGTATGCTCGTATCGTCGATTCGTGGCTTTTATTGTAACGCCCCAAAATCTGGTCTATTTTCACACCTGGATTCCATACATCACAGTCCCACTTCTTTCCAAACATACATCATTATATAGCTAAATATAACAACATACATTCTCAAATCCCAGGTTTTAATACCTTATAACCTCGTTCATTACAAATAATGATAATTACATTATTCTTTACATCTTACAAGAGTGACTTTTATCCGCCACCAAGGATACATAACAGTTCATTAAACTAATATATAGTTTAATTAAACTATTCTACATTACAAGTCTTGGCTTGAGCTTTACGCTCATTCATATATTGAATGGCACTTCGTCTGGATACCGATCAACTTGATCTTTACGGGATCCTTAAGTTCTTTCTAACATCTTTCGTTGAAAATGTTTTTATTTAAAGCAAGTGTGAGCATTCAATTTCTCAGCAAGTTTTAGCTGTTGAACAAACAACTTCAAGAATTTAAACATTCTTTTAAGACTTCAATAACCGAACAAAGGTTATGAAACAGCTTGAATAATAGGAATAAACTCTTATTCCTATCATTTTAAAACATTAGTCACATTCACTTTGAAATACTTTCATTCTTCTACCTTTTTCATACACATCCTGTCTAGCTAGAATCAATAGCACAAACTTAACAATAACGGTTCATGTATAAACAGAACATTCTCATATTGAACAGTTCAAACACAGAATAGTTCATCTCATAGAAACACCGAAGTGTTCAAATTGTGGCACAAGGCCTCATACATTCTACAACCTTGTACAAATATCACACATTTGCACATAAACAAAACTTCTCAAGTTCAACATCTGAGAAAGTTTAAGAAACTAGCATTCATTTAAAATATGAATGAAGTTAGGAAACTTGCCTTACGCACAGCTATAGCTTATAGTTTACACTGAACTGTTTACCGCAATCCCTATATAACACATAAGGAAATAGCACATACACCAATTAGTCATATACTTGACTTTACACATTGGTTTACTTAACTTTACTTCTTAGGATTCGCGTTCTTGCAATCTAAGTTTACGCGATTAACTTCCTTTACTACCAGTTTACGGCTTCATGACATACGAGGATGTCTTACTCATATGATCATCATCTTTAATTATTTACATTCTTATCTTCTTCTTATAACTCTCCTAGGACTCAGCACACATCATGTCTCTACTAGTAGTCCATATGGTACTCTGAGTGGTTTCCCATAAACAACCAACAAACAAGTTCCCGTCTCATCTACACTGTTTTCACACTGAGTTAGATCGGTTGCCAGTTTTGTATATACCTCCTCTCTCTGAAGGAATTGTTTAGCTCAGCTCCCATATGTCAACCATCAAAGGTTACGATTGTACCACAACCTAAACTTAACTTAACTTATCTGAACCATTAAAACTATAATGTTCGTTAAGTCAACTTCTCATTCCTTATGGCTTTCTGGCAACTAAATGCCATACCTCAGGATTCATTCTTTATCGTCTAAGTCATACAGTCTTTTGTATACTCAGAACGATCATTCAATGTTAATACTATACGTTCATAGCGTTAACCATTACCTTATTCATATCTTACAACGTCCGGTTCATTCGACTCGGAACATCATCAAAGTTATTATTACTAACTCGGCTTCTTAACATTATACTTCATTATCTTAAATTCAGTTCTTCACCATTCATAGGTTTAATCATTGATCTTCATTACACTACGGTCAAACCATACACGGGGTGTAGGTTATGCCCGTTTAATATTCGCGTACACTCAACCTTCACGTCGGTTAAAGTGTTTAACGCTTATATTTCATTCTAACATTCTCTATCCGACTCACATTCGGCTACCATTAATCATATTATCGTTCGCTATAGCTTTCTTGATAATTCATCTTACTTACTACTTTCTTATCCATTACATAAACCCCACGTTCATTACTCTTTCTTAATGTCAAAGCAATACGATTCGTTGTATGCTAAGACCGATCGTTCATCGCAACAGTATTGTGTTCACAACGTTTATACGCTTTACACTTATCTCTCATTACTACAACAAACATCAAAATGTTATTCATTACCCTCGTCACTCAACGTCTAAGGAATCACAGTTATAGCTATCCCCCATGCTCGTTTTATGGCGACTACAGTCCCCGGATATCGGTTCTGTAATTTGCGTTAACATTCTTTATCTTTTAATCCCATTCAATATTTCTATTCAACCTTCATTAAAGGTTTAAATCACTTAATTAAGTGTTATATTATGCGAACTATATGTTCTTTATCTTCCCTTACACTTCCTCAAGAGTTGAGCAGTTAAAAGCTCTTCTTTGGGCCTTGCCCTGCACCGGCGCTGCGGCACCGGTTCCTTCTCTTTCTCTCGTGTTGTAGCACCACTCAGAAGTGGCTAACTGCCCAGGTTGGTGTTGCGGTCGCCTCCCAATGCTTAACTGGCGATGCGGCACCAGGCCTAGAACTTGGAAATTTTTTTCTAAGTCTTGCACTGTTTTGAGACGCTTACTTTATAATCTCATAACTTATTCGTTATAACTCGAAACGAGGTCATTCCAAAGCCCTTCTCTTCCTTATCTTACGTACTTCAACTTCCCTCGGACATAAATTTATTCTGAATCCGTTAACATGCCATTCAATTGGCTTAAATTTCATTAATTGTTCGTTTTACGCTCCTAATGTTCTTCGTTCGTTCGTCCGTAATTTGGTCATCCAAACTCGGAACTCATTCGTTCTTGAGTCCACTACTCACATTTTCTACATTCTCTTATATTCTTATGAAACCCTATATGTTTGGGTTCACTTACATGCTTTTTACTTCTCGTTCATCTTTTACGAAATTTTCATCATAACTTCGTTATAGCTATGTTTTAATCCGTTCTTTATGAACATTTCTATCATTCCTAACAAAGAAATAAGCAACTGACTTATACACGATGGTTTTAAACTTGTCCATCAACAACAAATTATACTACGATGGTTTTAAATTTTTCCATCAACAACGTTCTTCGCGTTATTCTTTTGTTCTTCGTTTTTAATCGATATTTTGATTAACATTTCACTTTTGCTTAGAATTTGGTGTTATAAAACACCATTCCTTACTTATTTCATCGAATCGTTCATATGATTCATTCGAATCTCTCAAATTCATTACGAAACTCATAGTTCCTTAAGAAATTTATAAACTAAATTTCTAATTCTTATTTCTTCGTTTTCTCATGATTCCAACCATATGAAATCATTCTTAACATCTCTTACTTATATTCTCATTAAGCTATATTTTTCACATAGAAAACTTAAAGAAAATTTATAAGAGACTAGGTTTTGGATTACCTTTCTCCTTTAATCTTCTTCCGTTGGACAAAGTTTGCTCTCGGGCTAGCTTTTCCTCTTCTTTTTTCCTTCCATTCGACTTCTCTCTCTCAATCTCAAGTGTTGGTGATTTTTCAAAATCAGTAACAAATGATTTAAGCTTTCCTTTTATTGAAAACCAAAGCTAGGGGTAAAATAGTCATTTTGCCCCAAAGGTTACTATTCTCACCTTCTTAACTAACCGCCTTACTATTCATGAAGCTTCTCTTGGTAGCTTCATGCTTCCATCTTACAGAATTCGTCAGACAGTTCAAAAACTACGATTCTCGGAATCTAAATATTTTTGGATATTTCGTCTTTCCTTTACCGATTAACTTTTACGTATTCTTCAGATCTCTGAAAAACTAAAAAACACTTTTTGTCGTTAAGCATTTTCCTTCACATTTTCCCCTAACGTAGTTAAACGAATGAAAAGTACATAACAATACTTTTCGTCATTTTTATTTCGTCCGATTTCTGCACGTTTTTCAAGAAAAACTTTTATCGGCTTACTTAACTTTTCACGATATATTTTCGTCAAATCTTTCGAAGGAATGTCATTTTGACATACCGAACTCTCGAAAAGGCTTAGGTTATTCAAATCCTAACCCTTAGGATTTCGTCAGGTGAATAGTGCCTATTTCGTCTTTTTCCTTGGAAATATTTTTATTCCCGGAAAAATTTTATTTTCGTCTTGAAAATTCTTACTCGTTCAGTCTAGCTCGTAGCCAGAATCCTCCCGTATTATAATCATCCTAGGTTCTAGAACGATTAATTTTTTAAACTTA
This sequence comes from Panax ginseng, assembly GCA_020205605.1. Classification (NCBI taxonomy): domain Eukaryota; kingdom Viridiplantae; phylum Streptophyta; class Magnoliopsida; order Apiales; family Araliaceae; genus Panax; species Panax ginseng. Next base: position 69,025,478 of record CM035134.1, on the reverse strand, counting down.
AATTCTGGACAATCCGGTTCTCCGGGTTGTCACATTTATTGCTTATATATATATATATATATATATATATATATATATATATATATATATATATATACGGTCAGGATCTTAAGCTCACCTTATCCAACTCACTTAAGTGACTCCCCTTTAGCGGACGTGACGTTGTTCGGTTATACAATCGTAAATACATACTTTTAGCGACAAACAACATATAGCGTCGCTAAAAGTATGAGATTTACGATTGTATGTAACCGACTGTCATCCGATCCGTCGCTAAAGAGGTGAGCTTCGGTGAGTTGGATAAGGGTGAGCTTAAGATCCGACTATATATATATATATATATATATATATATATATATATATATATATATATATATATATATTGTGAGATCCCGAATTTTATGAAATAAAAGTATTCAATTTTTTTATTTTGGTAAATAGTTAAATTGATAAAAGTTTAAAGTTAAGGGTGATATTTGAAAATTTTGCAAAGTAAGCAAGTTGATATAAAATATTCGATGTGTCGGGGAATATTCGATTGGTCGAAGAATATTCATTTTAACAGGGAATATTCGTACGACGGCATAATCATTAGTGGACCCATAACAGAAGTATTGTCGTAGTTAGAAAACGACAGAAATATCTTTTTATAAAAATAACGGCGAAAGTTTTACCGTTGTTGTTGAACTACTCGGTAGTAAAAGTACGATGTCTGGCTGTGGTTGCATAGTAGCACACGGTATTGATTATTGATGCTTACGTGAGAAGTCACTCGGTTATACTCAATTATTACTCACGATAATTCACGCATAATATCTCTCATATTATTGATTCAATTATTGTCACAAAGATCATCTGAATAATATTTTATATTATTAAATCAATAATAGAGACGACAAAGTTATTCATATTATTATTTGTAATATTGACGATGTCTAGAAAGTTCTGTCAAGGAAAGGGGTTTGGTCACCTAATTGCGTGCCAATAGGGAGAAATCCTTATCAGAAAGCCCCCTCTTTCTTGGGAATGATCTGGTTGTTAAATATTGTGAGTTATAATATTAATGATGAATAAGTTCGTGTTGATTAAAGATGAAATTGATAGTTCCATTATGTTGGGATTATTAGTATTAGTGGAAATCGACATTTATTTCGATAATAATTGATTTCTGGAGGTTATATTGATCAATCGGATAATTAATCGGATAAATGAGCAATTAATTACTATTAATTCACATGCTTATAACTATTTGTTCACATGTGTGTACTATTGATTCACATGAATGTACTATTAGGGGAGGTGGTGCAAGATTGATAATACTTGCATGACTAAATTAAAAATGGAGGTATAGATAAAAGTACTATACTGTAATTATTTTTTTCACATGTATAGAACTATTGAGTCACATGATTGTACTATTGATTCACATGATGTACTATTAGGGGAGGTGGTGCAAGTTTGATAATACTTGCAGGACTAAATTAAAAATGAAGGAAAAGATAAAGGTATTATACTGTAATATTTTGAGCCCCAAAATGTGCAATTATCGAAACTATATTTTCCTATAAATAGAAGCTCATTCTTTCTTCATTCTCACCAATTCACTAAGACTCACAAGAGCAATTATAGAGAGAGAAGCTATAGAGAGAAAGAAGAAGAGAAGTATGCTACTTCATTATTCCAGTATCCAGTCTTCTTCTAAGGTAATGGGTATTATTTATTTCATATTCTGAAGAGATATTATTTTTTGTATTCTCATGAATATTATTTTTGTTCAATATTCGTAAGGAATATCAGGTTCGTTCAATATTCGTAGGAATATTATTTTTGTTCAAACAGTCATAAGGGGTATTATTTATTTCATATTTTAAAGAGATATTATTTTTCTTATTCGTATGAATATTATTTTCGTTCAATATTCGTAAGGAATATCATCTTCGTTCAATATTCGTAGAAATATTATTTTCGTTCAACAGTCGTAAGGGGTATTATTTCTTTCGTATTCATGAAGAGATTTATTTTCTTTCAATACTCGTAAGGGTTGTTACTCCATTCTTTATTATTCTATTAGAATAACCTGTCTACGCGGACTACCACATGCATGGTGAAATTCTTCTGTTATTCCATTCTTTATTATTCTGTTGGAATAACCTATCTACGCGGACTACTGCATGCATGGTGAAATTCTTCTGTTATTCCATTCTTTATTACTCTATTGGAATAACCTGTCTATGCGGACTACCGCATGCATGGTGAATGACCCTTCATATTCATTCTTTATTAAATTATGGAAATGATATGTCTACGTGGATTACCGCATTGCGGATGAAAATCCATTTGCAGTTTTGTATATTCTATTATACTCGTATGAGATATCCTTCCTTTTGTACTCGTCATGGAATATCGTTTTCTTTTGTATTTTCCTTTTATGAGTACTATTCACGGAGTACTATTTATGGGTACTATTCGCGTATACGGTATTATTCACAAAGTACTATTCATAAAGTATTATTTACGAAGTACTATTCACGAGTACTATTCACAAAGTACTATTCATGGGGTATTATTCCCGAAGTATTATTCACCCAGGTGCTATTCACCCGGAGTACTATTCATGACAAAAATTGATTTTTTTTTGTCCAAATCATTTTTGATACAATATCATTCTTGAATTTTTCATCACAAAGCAGTATTATGTTGGAAATTTGATCATTATTGAATTCTGGTTAAATTAAATTATAAATCTTTAAAAATTTATCCTTTGCTTTCTTTTAATTGAATTCTTATATCATTGTCATCATCTTCATGCTTATATTGCGATGAAAGTCATCTTTGGCTTACGTGCATAGATAAACTGTTGATTGGTATGATTATGACCAGGGATCATTCGGTATAATCATGACCCGTAATGTTATAAATGATGTGGTAAAAGTCTTCATTGGCCCGTAGTGCATTGATGGACAGTTATTGGTATGATTATGACCATGGATTATTCGGTATAATCATGACCATTGATGATTACATGAATATCCTTGGCCCGTAGTGCAGGGATGATTCGATGATGTGGTTTATTTATTACGCTGAGTCTCATCGATAAAGTTGATGAAAAACTTTTTATATCATAAAAGATAGTATATATCATGCTCTACTAGACTCTTCTAATGAATTACTTATTCCGCTGCAGTTGTTGATCTAAAACTTGTTGTCTATTGTATTCTATCAGTTGTTATATTATTGAAGGCTAAGGATAATTTATTCTGCATTATCTTAGTCATAATATTTCTTACTGGGCTAGTTGAGCTCACCCTTTTCTTTCATTGTTCTCTTCAGGAAATGAGAATATAGCTGGGACTGGTCGGGGAACGGATTAACGGTCCAGATGGTTGTTTTAGTAGTCCTCACTATTCTATGAAATAGTGCGATAAAAATTGTAACGAGGACTCCATTGAGAGTGGATATTGTCTAGAAGGCAATATTCTTGTTTAAACTCTCAGCTATGTTTTGTCGTATATTACCTGACAGTTGTATAATTAAGTTGTATTTGATTTATGTACCATGTATTTGGCGACTCAAGGTGGGTGATGTATACCTGTTTTGGGGGCGTCACACACACACACACATATATATATATAACTGTTTGTCAGCCTGCGGGTTAGATTTGCCTAAATATGGCTATTTCTCACTTTAACCGGTTTATGGTGACTAAATTGGAACCGTTGAAGCTGGAATGCTTAGATTTAATAAAATCTTATTCATTTTCTAGCTTTTGCTACGGGCTAGATTTGTTCTAATCTGGCCATTTCACACTTTAACCAGTTCATGGTGACTAAACTAGAACTGATGAAGCTGAAATAGTTTAGATTTATTCAAATCTAGTTCTTGTTTTAGCTTTTGTACATATTATTTTATAATGTGAGTGTAGGAATCATGTGATCACAGATTCAGTTCCTGAATATAGATTTGGTTCCCGTGATGGACATTTTCAACTGCAGTCAGCTTGTAAATTATTCACGGTGTTTGAATTTCCTTAGATGGCTCTCATGCCCACAAGGAGTTCGGCGCTGCTATCTTATTTTCTCGAAGATGCTTCGCATCTCAAAAATAATAAAAGCAATCCAGCCAAACACATAATAAAATAGAAGTATCAAAGGCCTGAATTACTATTGAACACAAGGGTTTGAAAAACCTGTTTTACAAAATATCATTGTCATATCTCGTTAAAATTAAACTTTTATACAAAATTCAAACCCTTTGTATATAGCTGCAAACGAGGCGTAGCACTACTTTCAGACAACTGCATGTAGACCTACACACACACACATTCATATAAAAGTTTAAATTGAAAAGTGGCGGTAACCGTGTCACCATGGAAGTCGGGGGGTGTCTAACACCTTCCCTCCGCTTAATCAAGCCCCCGGTTATACAAACCAGTTATACAGTCTCACATCACTAGGTCTATGTGCAAATCATTTCTCGGTTGACTTGGTGCAACCATTTAAAAATACAATTGGCGACTCTTACAGTCAAATCGTCGACATATACATGTCGGACCTTTTCAAACTTATTTTTTCAAACAAATCTCACCTAACATGAGAACACCAAAAAGACAAGAACAGAAAGGGACAAATGAAAATCCCGACGGCGACACGTATTATACCTTTCTGGAAAGCTCTTTTTGAGAGCTACACAATGACATGGAATTTGACATTTTCCTAATCCGAGAAGATGGGTCCATGATCAGATCTTCGAGTATTCACAGTCTGTCCGTTGAGCTATCTTACGCTATTTTCACTCGGGATTGCTGTTATGGTTCCGCATGACCTTCTTCATGGTAATTTAATTTGATTTGATGTTGAGTTGGCAAAATTACTCTTTTTCCCTTCCGGGTTGGTTTCCGGGCTTGACACAGTTGTTCACTTCTGTCTGTCCTCAAGGTTATCTCTAAGGTTGGTTTAATGTTTTCTCGGGACTGTCTTCGGAGTTTGATTTGATGATTTTCCGGGACTGTCTCCGAGTAGTGGTTTGATGATTTCCTGATGGTGTCTCCATTTTGCATAGTTGGTAACAGGAGTGCGAATTTCGAGTGTCTACAGTGTAAATGAATATACAAAAAATACATTCCCTTTTATTGTATACAAATTTTTTCCCCCCCTTCAAAATAGTGTTATTTTAGGATGCAATTTACATAAAGGTGAGATGTCTCTCACCTCTCTGTGCCCTTTTATTATTTTTTTAAACAAATATAAAACAAGATGTTCAATTTTTAATATTTGTAAATGGACTTTTTATTTTGGAATAGAGTGAGTATTATTTTTTTAAAGAGTGAGATATTCTTAGAGAGAAAAAAAGCTACTTATGGGCTGCAGGGCTGGCAATGAGTTGAGACTTTATTGGCAGGGATTGGTTGGCATGGTGTCTGCGACCTGTTTTTGTATGGTTGGTCAAGGATTTTTCAAGGGAAGTTCTGCATGAGTTCTTCTAAGCACAACTCCACCACCACTGAGTGAAATTATTATGCAAATGATGACCTGTCAATTGGGACATCGTGCTTGCATTAACATGTACTAGTTCCTTGGCCCCACTTTCATAAACCGTTTTAATTTTCCCTCTCTTCCTTCACAGAATCATAATTATGCCAGTAATTAAAATACAAAAATGGGAATATACACATCCATGCATTAATTATACTACTCCCTCCATTTTTAAATAAGTGTGGTTTAAAATTTTTGTACATAAATTAAGAAAGTTATTTGATATTATTATTTAATAATTAAAATATGTGTAAAATTTTATCACTATCCTTTATGGAAGTTGAGAACTATTAATACTAAAAATGAGAATTTCTTGGGCAATGAGAGAATGATAGAGGTAATATAGGAAAGTAAATAATTTATTCTCCTAAAAAGTTGTAAACGATAAATAAATTGAAACACATTTTTTCTTCTAAAACGTTACTTATTTAGGAATTGAGGGAGTAGTATTTTTGACACACACTGGTATAATTAAAAGAGAAAAAAACTCCCTTCATTTTATTTTATTAGTCGTTTTTTTGAAAATATAATTTATTTATTTTTATTTATCGTTTGTAATTTTTTTTAAAACGTTAATGACTTAATTTCTTACATTTTCTTGCCTTTAATACTAATTTAGTCATTATTTATCGATCTAATAAATTTTAGAAATTGATATTTTATATCCAATTTAATCAATTATTTAAGTTTCAGTTACATTTTTTATTTTTATATTTTCAACTAAAACGTCAAATTAGAAAATAATAAAGAGAATATTTCAGAGAAAATTAGAGGTTTATAAGGGGTGAGGAGAAAAACGAGAATGTTTTGAGCGGAAATATAAGAATGAGAGTAAAATAGTTACATAATTACACAACTTCAAAAAAGGGTTAAAATTTTCTCTACATTAATAGTATATAGACATTAAATTGGGTGTTCTAAGTACAACTTTCAACCCTTCTCCTAGGCTACATATTTTGAACTCCTCCGAAGATAAAAAAACAAAAGGGTTCTCTTTCCTTTGCTCTTACCACAGTTTTCAAATTCGAGAATTACATTTGCATATATTTGATCATATATTTAGGTGTGTTTTGTTTGTTACATTGGCTATTATACACGTGGGTATGTCCGGTAAAGAGAAAGTCTTGTAGGGAGAAAGAAAAGGAAAAACAAAGGGAGATTCTTCTCTCCTCCCTTGTGCAGTTCTAGACAGGGTGATGTTCAAAACACTGTCTTTCCAGCAAAACCCAGTTGCTCCATCCTACGTTCTTGCCTTATTATTCCTTTAATTAAGATGTCCCCATCTTGAGGTACTTCTCTCTCTCTCTGTGTTTCCTGAAAATTAAGGGGTTTATTTGTATTATATGTATATGTATATGTATGTATTTTGGCTGAGGTATTGACAGTAAAGCAGTCTGAGTAGTCTAATTTATGTCTCCTCTTTCTTAAAATTATTCTGTACTGCCTGCCTACATTCCCCATTTTGTCTCTAAATAAAAGGGGAACCCTTTCCCATTTACTAAACTTAAATTTATTGGGTTGTGCAGAAATACTGCATAAGAAAAATTCCATACCCAGATCAAATTGAGCTTTGACAAGCATATTTAAAGCCAGTTGTGAGATGGGTTTTGAGATTTATGTATGATTAGTGGAGGTATGTGGTTGTTAAGACTCTCTAATTTCTCGTCTTTGAGTTCTCTTTCTGCTGTTTGTAGAAATGACACCCTTCTGTTTGTGAATAACTAGTGAGAGAAATAGGAGAGCGAAATCACCCGTCTTTGTGTCAATATGAAGGATTTTCCTTCTTGTTTTGGTGAGGATGGGGTTCAAGTTGCTGATTTCTCATCATCCAGTACTAATAGAGCTACTCAGAATTTTGTCACTTGTGTGTATCAATGTCGACTACTACGAGGGCGTTCATGCTTGATTACGGTGACTTGGAGTAAGTATTTGATTGGTCAAGGCCTTAGTGTTGGGATTGATGATAACTCCAACCAAAGTCTCTGTAAGGTGGACATAAAACCCTGGTTGTTTTCCAAGAAGAAAGGGTCAAAGAGTGTAGAAGCAGATTCTACCAAGATAGATATATATTGGGACCTCTCCTCTGCAAAATTTGGATCTGGGCCTGAGCCATTAGAAGGATTCTATTTGGGGGTTGTCTTCAATACGCAAATGATTCTGCTTCTTGGAGACATGAGAAAAGAAGCTTTTAAGAAAACAAGTGCCAACCCTGTTCCTTCTAATGCTTTTTACATTGCCAAGAGAGAGAACCTTTATGGTAAGAAGGTATTCAGCACCAAGACTCAGTTTTGTGAAAATGGCCGAGTCCATGACCTAGTGATCGAATGTGATACAAGTGGTGTTACTGACCCGTGCCTTACAATGCGTGTAGATAGTATGACTGTTATGCAGGTGAAGCAGCTTCAATGGAAGTTTCGGGGCAACAACACCATCTTAGTTGATGGCCTTGCAGTGGAAGTGTTTTGGGATGTTCATAGTTGGCTTTTTGGTGCATCACTCGGAAATGCTGTTTTCATGTTCAACACAAGCCTTTCGGCCGAGAAGTTGTGGGCCAGTCATCCCGTCTCCTATTCTCAATCATTGGCTTGGTCTTCGTCTCAAAGATTTCGATACTCCCAGTCCCAGTGTCTTGGTTTCTCATTGATTTTGTGTGCTTGGAAGAATGAATAGAGGATTTAGTGATTCTTGAGTGAGTGTTAACAGATACTTGTAGTGAGGTTTGATGATTGAATTATACATTATAAACTGGCCAATTTATTTCCCATTATCTATTTTTATCTTTATTAACTTCAGCAATTTGAAGAAATCGGAGACAAATATGTTGCTTTTTTCCTTGAATTTCCATCAATTAAAGTTTTTTCCTGGTTTAATTTAGTGTTTCCTATCAAAAGTTATATATTATAATAACTATGCTAGATTGTCCTTGCAATGCTTTCTTTGGTTGCTCTTGGCATTCTTTACAGAAATGTAATCGATTGAACACTACTTGAAAACGGCTCTTCTGCTCAGAAACAAAAACTCGGTTGTGTCAACATGCTGTCTCACTGAATTGATTCAGTAAGTTTTCCTTATCATCTCAGGCATGAGTGTGAAAACTAGAGAACCAAATACATTTTCAGTGGCTAGGCTAGGGAAAATCGACAAGTAAAGGACCTGCTTCAAACCTGTATGGAATTTACAGACTCTGGTACTAGATCTAGAACTGCTTTCATGCTTATAACTTGCCTAATTTAGATCTATATACTTTCAAACTGTTGGCTGTTTACATGTATTAACTAATGGCATAAAGTCATTAATGGAACTCTACCATTTTCTGTAATATGTAAATCTGTTTTCAGTCAATAGATGCTAATCCTAGTTTTGACTTGCCTCTATGCTGCATCAGTTATAGACAATTAATTAAATAATTAGAGGGGTCAAATCACATTTTTATAAATAGTTTTCTTGATCATCTTGTAGGCCACATGTTAAAATGTCAAGTTTCACTCTGTCGGTCTTTTAGTATTGTTATAGCCTAACTGCTTCCACACCAAACTCAAGAAGTAATACCTGAATAAGTAGAATATTTATCTTTTAAGACAATTCATGTACTGTATATGCAATTTGGAGAGAATGGTTCATGCCCACTTTGTCCTCGAAGGCATTAAATTGGATCAGATCTTAACAGGTAATGTTGTATTTGTTGTAGCCTTTTCACGCTTTTATGTTAGATCTTAACAGGTAATGTTGTATTTGTTGTAACCTTTTCACGCTTTTATGTTTTTACTTTCTTCATAACACTGATTCTTAACTGAAAAGAGCTCAACATTTTACATATGACTCGTGAGTTAATTCCCTTTTACAAGCTTTACAGCTTAACCATTTAGCATTTCTCTAAATGGTCACTAATCTATATTTCAGTTACGTGGATTGCTAATACTTTATTGTTTTCTCGGTGGCTTCTCGAATCACGTCATTCTTGAAGTTCTACTCTTTCGCCTAGACAATAGCTTTTTACCATTGGGAATAAATTTAAAAAATACTTTTTTCTATGAGTGAATGTGTCCATAATTTGTCATTAGAAGGGTTTTAATTGTAAGAATTTTTCCTTATTTATTATGTTTTTCAGTATGAATGTTTCTAATCTATGTAGACTATCATTCAAAAAAAATTTGAATTGCCTAATATTCCACCAATTAGTAACTCAAGATTGGTTTCGGTGAATGAATTTTTTTTTTTTTAATACATTTTGGTGTTTGCAAGGTTTGCCAGTGTGAAAAAACTATCATCTTATAGAAGCGCAACATTCTTATTATTAGGCTACAAGTGGGTTTGGTATTAGTCAAAAAGGTGTCCTCACCCACTCCCACTCATTATCAATTCCACCCACTCCCACTCATTATGTTTCCTCACCCACCCACTCCACCTTCTACTTTCCTACCTACCTCATAATTTAGCCAACCTCTCTCCTCCTCATTTGGCTATAAAAGGAGGCTAAAGAAGAAGGATGAAATACACCAACAAAAATCAGCATACTCCATCTGAGAGTTTAAGGAGAGAAGGAAATCAGCATACTCCATCCGAGAGTTTAAGGAGAGAAGGAGAGAAGGAGAGAAAGAAAAGCTTCTGTGAAGCTTTAGAAAATAGAGAGGGAGAAAGATAGTTCAAATAGAAGGGTGTTTTATTTGAGTTCCATCACATAGTTATTGTGGTGAAGTAATTTGAGTTTGTACTCAAATTAAGATATCTTTATATTCTCTCATATTATTCTAGTGGATTTTTCGGAGATCGTCCCGTGGTTTTTACCTCTTAGTTTTAGAGGGTTTTTCACGTAAAAATTCTTGGTGTCTCGTGGTTTGATAATCTTGGTGTCTCTTTGTTTGTTTTTCTTTCTTATTATTCATTTTAATTTATCAACAACAACAGTCTTTGGGTGGTGTTTTTCCCAACAACTGGTATCAAAGCTAAGGTTATTTGCTTGGTTGTTTTTTGATAAATTTTATGGAGGAATCAGTCGGAGCCATGATTAAATTGACCTCTTCAAATTTTTCGATCTGGAAGCCCAGAATGGAGGATATCCTTTATTGCAAGGATTTATATGATCCGTTGGAGCTCGAGGAAAGAAGCGTGGATAAATCGAGGGTAATTGGAATAAAATGAATAGGAAGACTATTGGTCACATCCGGCGGTGGATTGATCAAAGTGTGTTCCATCGTGTTTCGCGAGAGCGGATGCTCACATTTATATGGACAACACTAGAGTCATATGCGAGAAGAAGAATGCACAAAATAAAACTTTTGTCATTGAAAAATTGTGAATCTAAAAGTCTGAGGGCGGGAGGCGGTGTGCCGGAGCATATGAGTGAGTTCAAGGTTTGGTGAACATTTATCCACCATGAATTTGAATCTTGATGATGAGATTGGGCTCTTTTGCTTCTCGATTCGTTGCAAACAATTTGGGAGACTTTGGTGGTGTCTCTAAGTAATTGACTCAGGAAGGAAAAATGACTATCGCGAGATGGTCGAGGATAGTCTTCATAATGAGGAGACAAAGCGAAAGGAGCAAGGCGTAAATTTTGAGACTCATGCTCTTGTCACAGAGAGAAGAAAGTGAAGCAATTTTAGAGGATCTCCTGAAAAGGAGATCAAGTCGTGACAAAAGCAAAAGCTACGAGGAGCAAGTCAAAGACCGAAAGGTGAAGCGATAGATGCTTCCATTGTAATAAGGAAGGTCATTACAAAAGAAATTGCGAGAATCTGGTTAGACAAGCGGAAAAATGGTGAAAGCGGGGAAAGGTTGAGGAGAAGAACTGCGACCCACGATTCTAGAAGATGTTGTTATTCTTTCATTTGGGAAGAAGAAGAATGCTTTGCGTTGATGATCGAAAGTTGATTGGGTGGTTGATCTTTGGTGCCTCGTATCATGCTACACCTAAGAGAGAATTTTCACAACTTACAAAATTTGGAGACTTTGGAGTGCGTGAGAATGGGAAATCTTGATCGATCCAAGATTATTGGAATTGGTGATGTTTGCATTGAGACGGTGTTGGTTACCTTTATTACCTTGAGGATGTTAGACACGTTCAGTTGCGTCTCAACTTGATTTTGGTATGGCCTTAGGCGAGAGAAGGCTATGAGAATCACTTTGGCGGTGGAAAGTGGAAGCTTACCAAGGCTCTATGGTAATTAAGAGGCGTTGCTTGTTGTTCGTTCAGACAAGACTCATGTGAAGATGTGTTCTAGTGAATTGAATGCGAGTTGAGGATAACTCTTCACCAAACTTGTGGCATAAGAGGCTTGGCCACATGAGTGAGAAAGGGTTGCGATTATTAGCAAAAAGGTCACTCATTCTTACGCTAAAAAGTCTTATTTTAAGCCCTTGTGATTATTGTTTGTTTGGGAAACAACATAGAGTCTCTTTTAGTAGTTGACTAAAAGAAAATCGAACTACTAGAGAGTATATTAGATGTATGTGGACCCATTGAGGTTGAGTCTTTGGGTGGAAATAGTACTTTGTTACCTTTATTGATGATCTTGGCGGAAGGTGTGGGTATTTTTGTTGAGAACAAAAGACCGGTATTCCGACATTTTGAGAGTCTTCATCTTTATGGTTGAAAGGAGGATGGAAAATCATTGAAGTGTCTTAAATGGCGACAACGGAGGGAATACACTTCAAAGGAGTTTGTTGAATATTGCGATAAGCATGGCATTCGGCATGAAGCGGTATTCTGGTACCCCACAACATAATGGTGTGGTGAGAGAATGAACCGCTATTATTATTGAGAGAGTGCGATGCGTGTTGAGAATGGCTAAAATTTGCTAAGTCATTCGGGGTGAAGTCGTCACTATCTATTTGTTTACGATTAATAGATCTCCATCAAGATGCAGTTGGATTTTTTGATTCGAGAAAAGATTTGGAGTGGTAAGGATTTGTCTTATTCTTATTTGAGGGTATTTGGGTGCAAGGCTTTTGCACATATCCCCAAGGAACAAAGATCGAAACTTGATGACAAATCTACTCCATGTATTTGTTGGCTATGGAGATGCGAGTTTGGATCTGGGTTATGGGATCGGTCGATTGAAATTATTGAAGCGAGAGATGTGGTGTTTCATGAGCACGAATTATGAGCATTACGATAATGCTACCTGACCAGAGATAATAGAGTTCAGGACCTCGGTGAAGTTCCTCCCCGAGAGAGAATGCCACAGTTGGAGAAGGAGGTCGGAATGAAGATATGGTAATCTGAGACTTGCGATGGTGATGGGGTGGGATCGAGAGAGTGTTGATCGGGGGAGCAACATGATATTGAAGAACCTCGACTAAGAAGATCCACTAGAGAGCGTGTGCCATCAATCGGATATCCTTCATCCGAATATCTTTTTAATTCTTTGAGGAGGGGAGCGGAGGATTTTCAAGAAGTCGGACTCATAAGGACAAGGCGATTGGTGAGAGAGCTATGCAAGATGAGATGGATTCTTTGCACAAGAATCACACCTATGAGTTGACTACACTTAGAAAGGCAAGAAAACATTGAAGAACAAATGGGTGTTTAAGCTTAAGAAGGATGGCGATAAACTAGTAAAGTACAAGGCTCGACTAGTTGTCGAGGGTTTTGCTTCAAAAGCAAGGTATTGACTTGATGAGATTTTTTTCTCCGGTCGTAAAGATGACTTCTATATTGAGTAGTCTTTGGGATTAGTTGCTAGTATGGATCTTGAGCTTGGCGGTTGGATGTTAAGATTGCTTTTCTTCATGGTGATTTGAAGGAAGAAATCTACATGGAACAACCCGGAGGATTTGAAGTTAAAGGAAAGAACACTTAGTGCAAGTTGAAGAAAAGTTTTCTGACTGAAACAAGCTCCAAAAGCGTTGGTACATGAAATTTGATTCATTTATGGTGGATCGAGGTTATAGTAGAACAATTGCGAGATCAACGTGTGTGTATGTCAAGAGGTTCCCGGATGGTAACCGTTATTTTATTGCTATATGTAGATGATATGTTGATAGTTAGGCGGGGATCTTTGATATGATTCGCATGAGCTCGAGGGTGAGTTGTTCAAGTCCTTTGATATGAAGGACTTAGGTCAATAAATGATTTTGGGTATGAAGATTGTTCGTGATGGGGAAAGCGAGAGGTTGTGGTTGTCACAAGAGAAGTATGTTGGCGGGTGCTTGCAAGATTCAACATGGTGATGCTAAACCAGTTAGCACACCTTTGCTAGTCATATTAAGTTGACAAAGTGCATGTGTCCTTCTACCGAGGAAGGAGAGATGATATGGAAGCGATTCCCTACTCCTCTTTGTAGGGAGTCTTATATATATGCAATGGTTTGTCTGCGGCGAGATATTGCTAATGCGATTGGCGTTGTGGCGGTATTTGTCAAATCTGGCGAGAGAACATTGGGAAGCGATTAAGTGGATTCTCGAGATACTTGAAAGCTACTTCCGGTTTATGTTTGGTTTTTGGTAGTCTGAGTCCGGTCTTGGAGGGTTTCTGAATCTGAGACATGGCGAGTTACGAAGAAGAAAGTCTACTTGGGTATTTGTTCACTTTTGAAGGGGAAGCGATATCATGGCGGTCAAGTTGCAAAAGTGTGTTGCTTTGTCTGTCTCTGTTGAGTCGAGAATACATCGCATTCTTGAAGCGAGCAAGGAGATGTTGTGGTTAAAAGCGGTTTCTCAAGAGTTGGGTTTAAAACAAAGATGAGTCGTGGTTTATTGTGATAGTCGAGTGCAATTGACTTGACCAAGAATGCCACGTATCATAATCGGACCAAGCATATTGATGTTCGTTATCAGCGGCGAGAAGTGATGGAAAAGGAATTGATGAAAGTGAAGAAAGTTCATCTTGGCGAGAATCCCTCAAACATGTTAACAAAAGTTGTTACTTTCGTGACAATTTGGAATTTTGCAAGGAATTGGTGGGATGGACTCAAGTGGCAGGGGTCACGGAGATTGGGTTCGGAGGGGAGATTGTTAGTCAAAAGGTGTCCTCACCCACTCCCACTCATTATCAATTCCACCCACTCCCACTCATTATGTTTCCTCACCCACCCACTCCACCTTCTACTTTCCTACCTACCTCATAATTTAGCCAACCTCTCTCCTCCTCATTTGGCTATAAAAGGAGGCTAAGGAAGAAGGATGAAATACACCAACAAAAATCAGCATACTCCATCAGAGAGTTTAAGGAGAGGAGAGAGAGAGAAAGAAAAGCACGTGAAGCTTTAGAAAATAGAGAGGAGAAAGATAGTTCAAATAGAAGGGTGTTTTATTTGGGTTCCATCACATAGTTATTGTGGTGAAGTAATTTGAGTTTGTACTCAAATTAAGATATCTTTGTATTCTCTCATATTATTCTAGTGGATTTTTTAGGAGATCGTCCGTGGTTTTTACCTCTTAGTTTTAGAGAGGTTTTCCACGTAAAAATTCTTGGTGTCTCGTGGTTTGATAATCTTGGTGTCTCTTTGTTTGTTTTTCTTTCTTATTATTCATTTTAATTTATCAACAACAACAGTCTTTGGGTGGTGTTTTTCTCAACATTTGGGACCATATATTCAACCCAGTTGAGGATTATTTGGTTAAAATACAGTACTTGAGATGGGGATTTCAAGTCAAGAATAAAAAGGAGATTTTTTTATATTTATTATTTGGAGTTTTTATTATATTTAATATAAAAGTAATTTATGTGATTTATGTATTTTATTTATTAGTGGGGATTTAGGACATTTATTAGTGATTAAGAATTATTAATAAGAGTATTTTAGTCGTTTAGTACTTTTACTATTCCCCAAATAATAATAGGGTTAAGATGTAATTCTCACAAGTCATATAAACAACAAATTATTGATATTGAAATTGATTATTTTATTCATACCATAGATATATCATATCATAGAAATATTTTATCTATCTTGGTGTTGATACGTGAAGTTGATAAACTTAAGATATTCTAGTGATTTAAACGTAGAGTTTAAATCCTAATTTAATTTCCGATTCTTCATCTCAGTTCTGTGCTGCATCAACTTGTATTTCCAGTGGACTAGCAGGGTATGTGCTACATGTATCACAATTTCCTTCTATCATGCACGCACTAAATTTCTTTTCAATTAGTATTTTACTTTGTAATTTCCTTTTCTGTATGTCTTAATTTTTCTTTAATCGCAACTGGCAGCATTGCAGGAAAGATATAACAACAAAAGGGCCAAAATAGGGTATTGTCTTAATATTTAGAAAATATTAATGTTCTCATGTGGAGAACATTTGCTCATTTCGGATCTGGTTTCATTTTTAGTAACTAAAGTTTACTGCACCAATTCTTGCAGACAATAAGCAGCACTGATAATATAAGCAACATTTCTATCGACTTCTGTTCATGTTGCAAAGTTTTAGAGCATTGGGGTTTCAAAATTCAAAATTCATTTTCTCAACTTATTTTTCCTCGGTCTAGAATTCAAATATGTAGCTCAGTAGATTTAAACCTAATAAGTCCTTAGAAAACCTAGTAACTAGTCCCCCTTCTTGGGTTCTGGTGGATTGCAGAATCCTGCAGTAAATCGATTGTGTATATATGCATTGTAATCGAATTACATGAAGAATGTTAATTGATCCTTTGGTATCCTCGCTTATTAATTTACAGTCATTCTACTTGAACTAATTTGGTTAGTCTTGCAAATGAGAGGTCAAACAATAAATCACTCTCTTAACACAACTGAGTGCTTGAACGTTATCTTAACAAGTAAGATGCACCTATGGTTATTATATCTCATGACACAGCTTTCCTTGACCCAGAGGCGGAAACGGGGGCTCCTTGACCCAAAGGCCCTCGATTCGTAACTTTTTATTGTTTTTATATATTTATATATATATCATCGAACTCGAAACTCGATTGAGTCTGAATAAAATATCTGGAGCGTTTTATATATATATATATATATATATATATATATATATATATACCGGTTTTATATAAATATCTACTTTAACTACTTTCATAATGTAGATATTTAATCTTCCAGCCTGCGGGCTAGATTTGTTTAAATATGGCTACTTCTAACTTTGATCGGTTCAAAAGTGACTAAACTAGAACCGTTGAAGCTAGAATGGTTTAGATTTATTCAAATCTAGTTCTTTTTCTAGCTTTTGTACATATTACTCTTTCATGTGAGCCTATGAATCATGTGATCACATATTCAGACTCTGAATCTAGATTCGGTTCTCAAGATGAACATTTCTCAGCTGGAGCCAGCTTGTAAATTATCTACGATGTCTGGATATCCTTAGATGACTCTCATGCCCACAAGGAGTTCGGCACTGCTATGTATCTTATTTTCTCGAAGATGCCTCGCATTTCGAAAATAAAAGCAATCAAGTCGAACACATAATAAAATGGAAGTATCAAAGGTCTCAATTACTGTTGAGCATAAGGGTTTGAAAAACTTGTTTTGTGACGCCCCAAACCTGGGTCCTCTTACCTCGAATTCGATGCTCACGATCCATCATTAACATAAACATTCTAAGACTATTGCGGAATAATAAACATACGTTGTTCATTAATATAAAGTCTTCATCATATATCCCAAGGTCTCAACCTTAACATAAAATATACCCTGTGGACACTCGAAATTTTCTGCACACATGTTACTGACATTGCAGGAGGGCAGATTCGTCTTTCGAAATTAACCCTGGAAGACAGCTCACATCCATTTCGGATATTACCGGAAGTTCAGTCTCAACCTCGGAACACACAACGGGAGTATAAATTCCAACCTCGGAGATAACCCCGAGTTTCATCCTTGGAGATAACCCCAAGGAGTGTTGTTGCAGTTCCGGCGATAACTCCGGAAATGCTTGTTTCAAATGCATGCAATCAGCTTCAATCTCAGACCTCCTGCCGAGGCACTCATACCAAAGACCCGGAGCTAACACCGGGAAGACATGCACACTTATAGATGACCTTGCGGAATTCAAACACTTGCAGCAGTCCAATCTCAGATGTAACCTTGAGCAACGTCTGCTATCAGCCCAAATCAGAGATAACCCCGGTGAGGAGTTAAACTGTCATCTTGCCACCTCAACACCTGCGCACCGTCTCAACACTTCATACATACATTTCAATACAACAATGTCCCACACAAGCCAAGGAGTTCCAATACCGAGTGACTATTACGCGTGACAGAACACCGGATAGAATTTGAAGCTTGAAGACCATGGGCATGGTCCCCTTTTCTTGACTTCGTACAACCTCTAATCCCATGTCATTGCGTAACTCTCGACAAAATAAGTCCGAAGAAGGTCTTGTACACCTCATTCGGATGCTCGGATTGAAGTTCTGCAAGTTCGAGTGGACATCATAGTGCACGAGTGCACGATTTGAGACGATGGGACCCATGAGCCGGGGCACTCCGGCGTCTGTGCACGCAGCAGTGCAGTGCATCTGCTTGGTGCAGCAGTACACACCTATGACTCCCCCTCCTCTATAAATAGAGGGCTTGGGGTGGCCATTTTGAAAAAAAAAGGCGAGAAAGCCCTGTCCAATTTGCTCTGTACACACCCCATATTGAGTGTTTCCTCATTTTAAACACTTGTTAGCTCACATATAGCTACATTTTTACCGGTGGGAGCTGAGTGTTTATCCATCTAGAGTCATATAAGCCTGCTTTGGCAGCCTACTATAAGCCTTCTTATACTCTATAAAGCCTTTCTCTTCATCTTTGCACACACCATTCTACACATTGAGAGGCGTGTTGTGTGCGTATGCCCGGACTTCGGTCCGTGGTTTTCATTTTCTTCTGTATATATATACTTATATATGTATATATATTTATATATGGATTAACATTATCGAGTTATGCCTCGATTGAGCCTAGACTTATGTCTGGAGCGTTTACTTTCTTTTATATATATATATATATATATATATATATATATATATATATTGTTGTCGGACATATCCGATGAGCCTGAGTTTTATATCCGGTGCGTTTACTGCTTATATATATATATATACATTTCACAGGGCTGGAGTATTTAGTCACGTCTGGAGTTTACTTTATGGCGGTTGATCGTCTTTTACAGCTTTATTTATATTTCTGATCCCCCACGGAGGTGCTTTGTGGTGGTTGATCATGTCCATATATATATATATATATATATATATTTACCGCTTTTATATATTTACATTTCCGATCCCCCATGGAGGTGCTTCGTGGTGGTTGATCATGTCTATATGTATATATATATATATATATATATATATATATATATAGCTTTTATATATATAACTACTTACTGCTTTTCATATAAACTGCGGTATCATGTGAGCCTAGGAATTATGTGATCGCAGATTCAGTTTACTGAATCTAGATTCGGTTCCCGTGATGGACATTTTTCAGCTATAAGTAGCTTGTACATTATTTACAGTGTCTGAATTTCCTCGGATGGCTGTCATGCCCATGAGGAGTTTGGCACTGCTGTATATTATTTTCTTGAAGATGCTTTGCTTCTCAAAAATAAAAGCAAACAAGCCGAACATTTAATAATAAAATGGAAGTATGAAAAGGTCTCAATTCCTATTGAGCACAAGGTTTAAAAAACCTCTTTTATAAAGCATCATTGCTTTATCTTGCTTAAAACTGAATTTTTCTATAAATTTAAACCCTTTGTATATAGGTGCGAATGAGGCCTCACACTACTTCTAAATAATTGCACATTGATCCACACACACACACACACACACACACATATTCATATAACAGTTTCTTGAAAAGTGGCGGTCATTGTGGCAACACGAATGTCGGGGGGTGCCTAACACCTTTCCTCCGCATAATCAAGCCTCCAAACCCAAATGAATCTCGGTTTCACAGACCCGTTTAGCAGTGTTACATCATTGGGTCAATGTGTAAACCTTTTCTCGGTTGCATTGGTGCAACCAGTTAAAAACACCAACTAGCGACTCTTAAAGTCAATCGTCAACATTACACTTGTTGTACCTTTTTCACTTGTTTTTTCAAACAAATCTCACCTAACATGAGAACACCAAAGAACAAGTAACGAAAAGTGACAAATAAAAATCCTGACGTCGACAGGTGGCGACTCCGCTGGGGACACCAGTAAGAGGGCTTAAGCCGCTACTACAATCTTTTCAAAACTGTTATATGCTTGTGTGTGAATGTTGCATTTACATTTATGATGAATGTGTACGAATTCATTTTACTTACTGCACTACAATATATCTATCTGTGATATTAATGCTTCACACATGTCATCATTTTCATAAACGGTGAGACACATTATATGTGAATGTATGTTGTGTGGTTCCTCCACCAAGAGGCTATCCTTTCGGTGTTTGATTACTGGACTCATAGGGAGACTAATTCCAACGAGGCTCAGGAAAGGCACCACCCAGATTCGCTCTAGTTGAAAGACCGGATTAACTTCTCGTCAAGTAGATTGCGATGATCTGGGGACCTTAATGCCAAAAAGCCGCGAGAGTAACCCTAAGATAGGTCAACCTCTGATAAACCAAACGCGAAGGAAAGTCTCTTCATGCTTTCCATTTTTCTATTACTTGTAAAAACATTTACTTGTAATTTTATTCCATGTTCATCTTTATGTAATGGAAAATATGAGGAATATTTGTGCAAACATAACATGTTATCAAATTAACACCTATTTTTGCAGGACAATATTCCTAAAATGGACACATAATAGCATTTACATTATCCCTAAGACTAAACTACATAAGTCTTTTGTAGGGAAACAATTGGGCCTGTTACCCGCTCAAAATCCAAAAAGGCCACGAGCCTACATCCAATCATGTCTTCTTCTGACCAGTCTAATGCCGTTTCTCGAGAAGAATTTAACGGATTAAGTAAACAAATTATAGATTTGGCTGTCCTGGTTAAGGAATTGCATCAGTCTACTCAAGGTACAAAGATACCTACACATACAAAATCCTCTACACAAGGAGGAACACAAGTTTTGGATAAAACAAATCCAGAACCTCAGTTGGATATGACCAACAAAGACCCTGAAAACACCCATCTCAAAGGAGATCCAGACACCGGTGATATCAAGAAGAAGGTCCTTCAAATGGAGGAAACTATCCGTGCTCTCAAAGGGATTGGAACATATGAAAGTGTTTCATATGCTGACCTTTGTATATTCCCTGGTGTTCATTATCCAAAAAAATTCAAGACCCCTGACTTTGAAAAGTATGATGGATTAGGGGATCCTTACACACATTTGAAGGTATTCATCGGAGAACGTGGATCTTATGCGAAAAACAAGAAGCTCAGAATGCAGCTGTTCCAGAAAAGTCTGACTGGAGAAGCCCATTCATGGTATACCAGATTAGATAACTCAAAGATCCATAGATGGGAAGAGCTAGCTCAGGCCTTCCTCACTCAATATAATTTTCAATCTCAGATGGCTCTGGCACGGTGCAGTTACCAAGGTCAAAAGCGATCTAATGAGTCTTTCAGAGAGTACACTCAAAGGTGGAGGCGCCTTGCTCTGAAGTTATTCCTTCCATGACAGATCCAGAAATGGTCATGACTTTCATAGACATACAGGAAGCTCCTTTCTATGAAAGAGTCTTAGCTGGTATTGGCAAACCATTCTCTGAAATGATCAAGCACGGAGAGATGGCTGAGATGGGGTTGAAGTCAGGAAAGATTCAAGACCTAGCCGCTCTTAAAGCAGTTGCTGAGCACATCCAGTCCGGATCTTATGAAAACAACCCCTGGAAGGTCCATAAAAAGAAAGAGGAGGATGTTTCCTTGATACTACAAGGTCAAAAAGGCAGTCAGAACATGCCTATACAGAGGAGAAACTACTCTATTGCCTAAAGGTGGAGATGCAAAGTGCCCTCGAACGTTCACACCCTTAGGGGACTCGCTCGAGAATATTCTTGCTCTTCTGACTACTTAGAAGAAAATCACACATCTTCTTCCACCAGCCAACCCTAATGGGAGGGGTTTCAATGCTACTCGGAAGTGTGCTTATCATTCCGGAGCACCTGGACATGATACTTAAGATTGTTGGGCCTTGAAACTCAAGATCCAAGATTTGATAGACAACGGTGAAATCGTGGTCACCAAACCAGATCAACCTCATGTGCAAGACAACCCTCTTCCTCAACACAAAGAAGAAGAGGTCAACATGATTAGTTGGAGCGCTGGACAGAGTTCCAATTTTAATGGTGAATCATCCCAGACCATTAAAGACGGTGTTGACAAGTGGGATTATGCAAAGTTCCAATTTTTTATGGAACGAAAGATGAAAGCTCTTTGCAAGCAAATTGAACAATTGGTAGAACTGGGACCCATCAGCATCAAGTTACACGCCAGTTAATCAGCTATGAGCATGCCTATCTCTTTCATTTTGTTATGAATGCTCCACCATCACCTTCAAAAAGCGAAGCTATGGAGGATAAGGTTGCAAAGAGAGAAAATGCTAAAGCCCGTCGTGATTTTGCCAATCAAAGGGAATTTACATACCTGGGCCAACCTATGGAGGAGATATTTCAGATGCTAATCAACTAAGGAAGAATTACCTCCCTTTTACCTCCAATTAATCCCCGTTCAAGATGGTTTAACTTCGATGGAGTTTGTCAATATCATTCACATTCTCGCGGTCACAACACAGAAGAATGCTGGGCACTCCGCCACCTTATTCAGAATCTAATTGATAGCGGTGTCCTGCAATTGGCAGACGATGACACTGTGCTACTTGAGAGTGGGAATACATGTCCTACCAAATGGAAGGGATCAGTAGCAGTTATATCCGCTGAGGCTGATGATACCGTCAAACCATTTCCCATACAAGCAATTCAACTCAAAGGAGCTGATAATCCTTTGAAAGTGGCTGCACTAGAGCCAATTTCTTTACCATTCAGACCACAGTATCCTGCTGTCAGCTTACATAAAGTCCCATGGAATTATGGGGAAGCTGAAGGATCCACGTCTCATACTGCTGCTACAGTATCGAAGGAAAATCCACTGTATCTTCCTCAGAGGGTGATGAAGCCCGCTATAAAAGCAAAGAGGAAGATTCCCATGGAGAAGATTGAAAAATTCCTCCGCACTATGGGCCATAATGAAGCTAAGGTGGTTCTAAGCTTAAGAGAAGCTCCACATCAGATCTCAATACTGGACTTGGTTTTCTCTTCCGAAGATCACATGAAGATCTTATTAAAGGTTTTGGAAGAAGCCTACTTGCCAAAAATCAGTGGATGTGGAAAAATTTCAACATCTGGTTGATCACATTTTCAATAACAATGTGATATCCTTCATTAATGACGACATACCTCCTTAAGGGACCGGTCATTGTAAGCCATTACACATTGCAGTTTTATCCTCTGGATATATGTTAGCTGGAGTTTTGATAGATGGAGGTTCGTCTTTGAATATCTGTCCTTATGCCACCTTGGTGAAGATGAACATCAATCTCAAACGGATCCGAAGCAGCCATATGGTTATCAAAGCTTTTGATGGATCCCGACAAAATTCTGTCAGAGAGATTGAGCTGCCAATTGAGATTGGTCCAAATACATTCAATGTATCTTTCCATGCCCTCAAGATAGATTCAGGATACAACCTGCTATTGGGGAGACCATGGATCCATATGGCTGGAACCGTTCCTTCTACACTACATCAACAACTTAAATACATTGTCAACAATAGCCTAGTCACTGTCAACGCTGAGCCAGAATGTCCTGAACAAGGAATCTACCAATCATCAGCTTTAATTCAAAAGTTGAGCTAGCCAGTTTTCATACCATCCTATTGGAGCACCACTTCCCATACCCAAGATTTTTACCGAGGTTATGTCGGCCACTCAAGAAATGATGTCATTGGGTCATCAGCCTGGACAAGGGCTTGGTAAAAATCAGCAGGGTATTAAGCACCCTATTCAAGTGTCCAGTCAAACTGGGACAGTCGGACTAGGCTATTCTGCCAGTTCTAGTCATAGGAATCCTCATAAGCATAAGCAGGTTCCTCAAGATTCCGCCACATGACGATTTTCTCCATCTGCACCTCATGAGCTGATACAGTCTACGGTAAAGGTGTCAGCCCATGTTATGGCTATGTTGTTTCCCAAACCAGTACCATTCAATGCAAAAGAGGTCCTGATTCCTGATCTCGAAGTGGAAGAAAGGGAGTGGAAACGTAAACATGACATCGCCTTGATGATGTCAGGCATACACTCTACGATGAACATACAAACAGATACACCCCAGACGATGATTGCCTGGATGTTATGGTCATCATTCTAGAGAAGGAGGATGATGACAATCCCTCCATCACTGCAGTCCATCAGGACTTTATCCTCGACAATTGGAGCAGCACTCTGTGCATTGGTCGACGAGGATAAAACGGGCAGAAATCCCTCTGCCCTG